>OX422212.1:1212500-2412500 GCA_949130495.1 Sambucus nigra | reverse complement strand
GGGCTACAACTTCCATGAAGATGTTGGGCCAGGTGCCCAATCTATAAAATGACTAAAATGCCCTTGAACGTGCGATTGTGTACGGGAATCGAGCGGAACGCGTCCGAACTTCATACTTAGTACCTAAATACCTACAAAAGCTCAATTAACCCCTGCAAAACATGTTAACATAGAAATCCGAGGTTGTCTGGTTAACGAGCATAAGTATAGGGATTAAGATACCCGAGGGGGCTAATAACGCGTAGGTTAACGGGTGAAATACGCAATATTTGCGTCGTATCAGTTATAACGGAACGATAACGCACATGGAATAATACTCCACTAAGAACAAATATATGTCACGACCCCGACCCAAAATAGTATTAGGGAACGAGTGTGTTGACATGTCACCAAGGCAACAAATATTCCGATTTAATTGTTTCCTTAAATAAATGCAATGGATATATTATCACATGGTTATGAATCGTAAAATACTGAAAGTAAAGGAAATACGTCATCAGAGCTTTCTAAAGGAAACTTCATATATATTAAAATTAACAACGAGTTACAACTTAAGAGAAAATTTAAACCTTATTACAAGAGAGCCAAACATGCTCTAAATAAACATTTTACAAAAAGAGCTCTAAAAGCTAAATCTTCAATATAGTCCATTTTCGTTCCGTCCGTGAGCCTAAACGTTTCCTGAAAAATGGTTATTTATACAACATCAGCTAAAAGCCGAATGACGTTCAATCTCCAAACATTCCAGGGTTTCCAGAAAATAGATACCTATTCAAGTCAAAAGAGAAGGCATATACATATATGGAGAGGAACTTGCAGTAAATAGATATAATTTTGAAATGAAATTATATATATCACAATTGGATAGCTCAGAATAAGACGAATGCAACAAATCGAATGTGATATCTTTTTCTTTCAATCATATCATTTTGATGGCCAAGTACACTCTAATACCGTATTCTTCTACCGTATTATACCCCGATAGTTGAGGGTCAATAGAACATGTTCGTCACAATGCCTTATTTAGGGCACACCAGCGATAACCCAGCTGGGAAGGTCAGTCAGTAAAGAGGTCCCTTAGGCTGAATCAGATTTTCAATATTCAATATCCTTTTCAATAATCATTTTAATCGGTATGTTTATATGGACAAATATAAACAAATCACAATTGAATCAGTCATCGGTATCACATAAATTTTGAGAATAAAAGCAATTCACAAAATATATATAATTTGCATAATATCATATAATCAAAATACACAAGGAATGTCAGAGTACTCACCCAAAACGGAGGCCAAATTTACTGGTATTGGTCTTCGATCACACGTTAATCTGATAAAGATTTAAGTACACATTCTAAGGTCCAGTTTATACTATACTAACCTCTTCTTTTAAAGGATTACCGAATCCCTATTTGTTAACTTTTAAAACTCATTTATCGTAATTGAAGAATTCAATTCATAGTCTTTCCTCATCAGTCGGTTCCCAGTAGAGATGGAGGGTCACAGGGGCACCACTTAAATACCATCTCATCTAGACAGAATATTTTCGGATTCATTCCCAGTAGAGATGGAGGGTCATAGGGGCACCACTTAAATACCATCTCATCTAGACAGAACTTCAACGGGCCTGACTTTGGAATTACTTAAATGGGATTCCATAATAACGAGCAATTTCTTTAAAAAGAATCATTTTTAAAAGCGTATAATTTCAAACAAGTTTATAAAATCAACTTGGATTTGTTCTAAATTTTAAGTTTTGATTAGTGAATTCTTTATTGTATTTTACCAGCATAACTACTAAGTAAATCTATAAAACAATAAATTAAAACTATAAAGATGCATTATAACATTAAGATTACCTTAAGATGAATATCCCTAAGAACTTCTTCTTAAACTTTCTCACACTTTCTCTCAATATTTCTTTCTATAATTCTTAAGGAATTGGTGTGAGTTTCAAATGATCCCCAAAGGCCCTATTTATAGTTTTCCAAAGATATCACGGCATTGACACATGTCCATGCTGACCAAGCTTTTACAATGGGAGTCAGCGTTGATGTGTCGCGTAACGGAGGCATCTTGCAGTCTTATTTCACTGGACTGTGACACGTGTTTTAGCTTCTCCTCTAACGACAACACGTGTTTTGGCTTCTCCTCTAATGACGACACGTGTACGATGGAGGTGTCAAAACCAAGCATGAGGTGTCGAGCATGAGGTGGAAAGGTATTAAGGGTATAAGGGTCATTTTGCACCTGAAGGGCATTTTAGTAATTTCACACCATATATTTTCAATATTTCTTTTACGTCCCTGAAAATATTTTATTTACAAAAAGGCACCTTTTTATTTTTCATTTTGGTCCCTAAAACTTTCTTCATTAAAACCAAGTCCCTAAAGTTTCATAAAATTATATTTTCTACCCCAAAACTTATCACTTAGCTTAGGATGTGCCATAAAATCTCAGTTTGACCCATTTTACCATTGATTCTTCAAATTTAAAAATGGGCTTTGTCATATTAAGAACTCGGAATATCATATATGTAATAATATATCATTATTAGATAGTAAGTGTGATGAAATTGAAAGAAGACAATTATATATTGGCATAAGAAAATAGGGTCATTACATCCTACCCTCCTTATAAAAAGTTTGGTCCCCAAACTTTGCTTACATTAATTTCCAAAAAGGTGTGGATATCGCTCTTTTATTTCATCTTCCCGCCCCCATGTTGCTTCTTCAACATAATGATTCCGCCATAATACTTTGACTAGTGGAATAACCTTCGTTCGTAATATTTGATCTTTATGGTCCAAGATTTCCACTGGATGCTCAATGTATGTCAAATCTTCTCTAACTTGAAGAGGCTCGTGACTTAAGATATGTGCTGGATCAGGGATGTATTTCTTCATCATTGAAACATGAAACACCGTATGCACACTAGAGAGTTCAGGGGGTAAGGCTATTCGATACGTAACAACACTGTTGATGTAAAAAACTAGATTGCTCTAATTATTCAATCACAGATAAATAAATAAGACAAAGATTTTTAAAGTGGTTCGGCTAGGAATAAAGCCTACGTCCACTGTTATGTTATTGCTGAGTGTTTGTGGAATTCTTGATTACAAGTTCTCTCAAGAAATTCCGGTCCCTTTGAATGGGATTGATACAAGGTATTTATAGCCTCAAGGTTGTACATGAAAGGTCCAATACATTAAATGATATACATATGAATGGGTAATACATTTAATGCGGCGTGTGTGTCAAGAATCTAATAAATAGTTGAACAGTTGTCCGTCTGATAATTGATGACACGGCCGAGGTGCAGTTCGGACCGCCTTAGTTGCTCGTTGATCAAGAGTTCCTCGGAGTGCTTAGAGTATCTCGGGATGAAAGAGTTCCTCGGATGGAGTTCCTCGGCATGATAGAGCTCCTCGGTGTATTTTCGTTGCTCGGTACCGACCATGGTTGTTCAGTAAATGATCTTCCTCGCTGTTATTGTGCCACGTAGATTGACACGTGTCTTCATACTATTCGTCCACATCAGCATATTAATTTTGGTATCAACAGAAGCCCCCAATGTTTCATATTTCGAATTTTGAGGAGTATGGGACATTCTTTCTCGGTATATGGTAATATTAAATGACCTTCCTGGGTTTTAGGAGCATTGTATTCAAATTTCCTTCTCATTTCGCAGTTTCCGCCTTTTTACAAGCGCTTCGATCTTCGTGCAACTTTTGTCTTTTTAGCCGCCGGAAGTTCAGTAGTTTCTTTTTAGTAATCATTTCTTTCGCCGCTTCCCAATGCAAAGTATTTAAACTCCTTTGGTAACCATACCGTCGTCTACACTTTCCATTTTTCTGCATTCAAGTTTTCTATTCTCTTCCTCTCTCTTGTGTGTTCATCATTGTTTCCGTTCGTTGTCAACATATCTCCTTTCTTTCTGTAAGATCTTCTTCTTTTCTTCTGCATCTCTTTTATTCAATATGGTTTATATTGTTGAATCTGCTGAGAAATTTCGTTCTGACTTTTCCATTCCTTCTTGGGTAACTCTAGAGGTTCTTTCTAAGCCTTTAGATTACTTTCGATTGGCTGAGGGACATTGGTTCCCCAGTCTTTTCATTGCTGAATGTGGTTTTTCTTTTCCCCCAAATCCATTATGTCTTGAGTTTTGTCAATATTTTGATCTTGTTCCTGCAAAAATAGCCCCCAATTCATGGAGAATAATTAACGGGGTGCACAAGTTAAATCTAACTCATGGGACTCGTATAGGGATCCCAGAAATCATGTACTGCTATAAATGGGCCACTTTAGATAATATTTATTATTTAAAAACTAGGTTTTTAAATAGAGCCCTTGTAGTTAACCTCCCTGATTCAAATAGAGATTATTTTGAGCATGGGTTGGTCATAAAAAATTGGCAACACGCGCCTTTATCTGGGAATGAAGTATACAACGGTCCCAGATGCCCCCCATACGGCAATGGGATAGGTTTATTTTTCATTTTTATTTTACTTATGAAATTGCGTATTCATCATGTTTGACAAAATGTATGACTGAGATTTATGTATTTATTTGCAGTTGATAGTAAAAGAAAAACTCCAAAAGAGTCGGAAGTGAATATCAAGCATTTAAAACTTATCTGGAATTTGCATAAGACGATTGCAGACGAGCATATTAGATCTGCATCATATTTGCTGCAGTATAAGAGCTACACAACCTCTTATACTGCTCGCCCTGTTGAACCAGCCTCAACACCAGAAAGTTCATCTTCAGATTCTCATATTCCCCTATCTCAGAGAATGGGCAAGAAAAGAGCTCCTCCTGCTCTATTTGGTGAAATTTCTTCTGCTGTTGGAGCACAGAAAAGCAAAATTGATGTCCCAGAGGGGACTAAAAAAGTAGATGCCAGTTCATCCAAATTTGCCGAGAAGCCCCCAGTGGCCCCGAGCAAGAAAAATGCTAGTGCTGATGTAATTACAATCTCTCCAACCAAGACCTCTTCCTTGGTTGATGCTGCTGACCCTCCTTTGAAGAGATTGAGGAAATCATCCTCGGTTAATCTTGCTGGAACTGCATCTTCTCTACCCGCTGGTGGTAGTAGTATTTCAAAAATCATTCTTTCGAGCTCTTCAACGAGCTCAGTTATACCCGAGGTTCTCGGGGTTGATGAAAAGATTCCTAGGGATACACTGACATCCCTAGCTGCTCGCCATCTTTCTTCAGTAAATTTCTCATACCTTTGGTCTTTCTTTTCTTTTTCCTGAACTCTTGTATTTGTGTTGACTCTATTGTTTTTCTTATCTTTCAGCTGGTGAACTGTTTCAATACCATCGTGAAGAAAGATCAAGCTATTAAAGCTTCTAGTTCCTCGTCCGATGTTGACGATGCCCTCTTGGGTTTAGCCCAATCTGTGAAAGAATCTCGCCAGCAGTACGTCGAGGAGAAAGCTGCCTGGGAGAAAAAATTGGCTGCAGCTGAGGCTGATAAGATGAAGATGGCTGAAACCTCCAAGAATTTGGAGGAGAAGGTGAAAAGCTTAGAGGTCAATCAGCAAAAGTGCGATGACCAACTGAAGAAGGCAGAAGAAGAACTGTCTATCCTGTTCCTCCCTATAAATTGGATATGGCATGGATTCCTGCTCGTTCCATTCCTCGGAGTTTGATCTCTAAGTATCTTGGTGATTATAACCTTCATTCTCAAGTTGAAGTATCTCGTCCTGAGCACCTGTTGGACACTCCTACAATAATGAATGTCAGAATGCTGAAGGACATGAACTTTATTAATTCTCCTCTTTGTCTAGAGGATCCTCCTGCTGGCGAGGAACCTGTCTCAAAGGACAAAGGAAAGAAACCAATAGAGTAGGAATCTTTAATGTAATAGTTAGCACATACATGTAACATGTAATACATTTTTATCTTAATGAAAGAGTTTCATTTTCTGTTTTGCCAATAGCTATTTTTCTGTTTGAAAATTATATGGTTCATCAACCAAATTAGAATTTATAATAAGCATAAATTGTTCAAAATTGTTTCCAACCAACCAAGGTGGATAAATAATGTTTGTCGACCAACCACAGTTGATGGGTTTCTATCCCCGACCAACCATACTTGGTTCAATTTTCAAATATAAACATGTGTCCGACCAACTAAGGTCAATACTTTTATCCTCGTCGACCAACTACAGTTAGTGGGTTTTTATCCCCGACCAACCATACTTGGTACAGTTTGGAATATTTTGTTTTTTAAAGAACTTTTTGTAATAATGTTACCTCCCGACCAACATAAGCTGTAATGCGAGAGTATATAAAGTCTTACCAACCGTAGTTGATCATGCTAGTCTACACCTCCTAATCAAAGGAGTAGTAGGGTTCTTTCGAACTTTTTGGCTCCTTGGAGCATGTCCTCCTAACCAAAGGAGGTTGGCTACTTATAGCACTTTTGCTCCGTAGAGCGCTCCGTAGAGCTTATCCTCCTAACCAAAGGAGGTTGGCTACTTATAGCACTTTTGCTCCGTAGAGCGCTCCGGAGAGCTTATCCTCCTAACCAAAGGAGGTTGGCTACTTATAGCACTTTTGCTCCGTAGAGCGCTCCGGAGAGCTTATCCTCCTAACCAAAGGAGGTTGGCTACTTATAGCACTTTTGCTCCGTAGAGCGCTCCGTAGAGCTTGACTCCGTAGAGCATGGCTCCGTAGAGCATGACTCCGTAGAGCAGTCTTCTTCTTGTCAAGCAGTGTAGTGTTCAACACTAATATTCCCCGAAAAACTTTCAACAGAAAGAAAATGGTGAACCATCCTCGTTTTATTCATAATGAAGGAAATACTTTACATTTTTCATTACTGATAATACTTTCGCAGGTGTTCAGCATTCCATGCATTCTGAAATTCTTCTCCTTCTAGAGTTGCTATTCTGTAGGTTCCAGGTCGAACAACCTCTGTAACTCGGTAAGGTCCATGCCAGTTTGCTTCCAGTTTATTCTGTTTCTGAATGACTTTCTTCAGCACATAATCACCCTCCTTCAAATCGCATTTCTTCACCCTTTTGTTGTAGAACAGAGCTGTTCGTTGTTGATAAGCAGCATTCCTAATGGCTGCCTCTTCTCTTACTTCTTCGAGCATGTCCAAATCCATTCTTCTCATCAAGTCACTGATCGGAGAGTTGAAATTCAGCACTCTATGCGTTGGGAGACCCAACTCGGCCGGTATCACAGCCTCACTTCCAAATGCTAGCATATATGGTGATTCTCCAGTTGCTGCTCGGGGAGTTATTCGGTAGGCCCATAATACTGATTGGAGCTCATTAATCCAATTTGCTTTAGCTTCACTTAGCCTCTTTTTCAACCCATTTAGTAATGTTCTGTTCGTCACTTCAGTCTGTCCATTGCTTTGGGGATGTCCTGGTGCTGAATGAAACTTCAAAACGTTCGACTGATGACAATAGGCAGCAAATTCTTCATTATCAAATTGTGTTCCATGATCTGTGATGAAAGCATGAGGGAGACCATATCGACAAATGATATTCTTCCATATAAACTGGTATACCTTCTCGTACGTCATATTGATAAGAGGCTCAGCTTCCACCCACTTAGTAAAATAGTCCACTGCAACTACGAGATACTTGAATCTTCCTCGGGTGGTCGGCAGTGGTCCAACCAAATCAATTCCCCACATGGCAAATGGCCAAGGGGAAGTTATTGGTGTTAGCAATGCTTGTGGAGTTCGTCGGATGGAAGAAAAACGTTGGCACTTGTCACACTTCTTGGCATAGGCTATACAATCAGCCCTCATTGTCGGCCAGTAATATCCCTGTGTCATCACTCTTTGTAAAAGTGTTCGACCTGCTACATGAGCTCCACAAGATCCTTCATGGATTTCTTCAATCAATTCTTTCACCTCGGTGGGATGTACACATCTCTGCAAACCTGCCATAATTCCTCGTCTATACAAAATACCATTAGTTAATACATACCGAGCAGCTTTATACTTCAGTTTCTTGGCAGGGAGTTTGTTCTCCGGCAATTCGCCCTCTTCAACATATTTCCTGATTGGATCCATCCAAGATGGTCCTAAATCAAGGGTAATCACATTCGTTGTCAGATCTTCATCTATGCTCCGACCTTCTAATACTTCAATCGGTATGGTTCTTCGCATCTCGGTACGAGTAGCTGATGCTAGTCGGGCCAGTGCGTCTGCTTGTACATTCTCCATCCTCGGTATTCTCACCAATTGAATGGCCTCAAATTCTGTCAACAATTTCATCACCTTTGCATGATATTTGATCATTAAATCTCCTTTAACCGCATACATTCCCATCATCTGATACACAATTAATTGAGAATCACTGAATACCATCATTTGTTGTGCTTCCATAGTCTTTGCTAGATTAAGACCTGCTATCATGGCCTCATACTCCGCTTCATTGTTAGAGGCTTTGAATTGGAATCGCAAAGCATATTCCATGTCAATCTCGTCTGGAGTGATCAAAACAATTCCTGCTCCACAACCAGCTGTGCAGGATGATCCATCTACATATAATCTCCATGTAGGTATTTCGTCTTCAAATTTCTTATCTGTCAGAGTTCCTCGATAAAATATCTGCTGTTTTCTTCCATCATCCCCCGGTATCTTTCGCTCCTCGTCAGTCATCTGCTCGTACTCTTTTACCAACCGTGGCTGGTCTGAGTTTGAATATAATGATTTCTCTACATCCACAAGTCCTTTTACCAACCTTGGTTGGTTTGGACCTATTTCTGCTGATCCTGTATCGTCCACAGGTAGGTCAGTAAATGTTTCTGTTGATCCTGTATCGTCCACAGGTAAATCAGCAGGCATCTTTTGCTCCTCGGGGGTATCAGGGTATGTGAACTCTGCTATAAAATCTGCTACAGCCTGCCCCTTCAATGATGATCTGGGCTCATACACAATATCATATTCACCAAGTTCTACTGCCCAGTACATCAGTCTCCCTGATTTTTCTGGCTTATGGAGGGCTTGTCTCAATGGCATATCAGTATAAACGATGATGGTATGGGCTTGGAAATATGGCCTCATTCTTCTGCTTGCTTCAATTAGTGCCAATGCCAATTTTTCTAGCTTTGGGTACCTGATTTCTGCACCTCGGAAAGCCTTACTTGTGTAATAAATTGGCTTCTGGACTCCATTCTCCAATCTGATCAACGCTGAACTGACTGCGTTCTCTGATACTGCCAAATACAAATACAACTTTTCTCCTGTTATTGGTCTTGACAACAGTGGGGGTGCTCCCAAATATTTCTTCAAGTCTTGAAAAGCTTTTTCACATTCCTCATTCCATTCAAAGGTTTTTCGAAGTGTTTTGAAGAATGGTATGCATTTATCAGTTGCTCGAGATACAAATCTGTTGAGCGCTGCAACTCGTCCGGTAAGACTCTGCACTTCTTTCTTCGTCGTCGGAGATCGCAGCCCTAGAAGAGCTTTGATCTTATCTGGATTTGCCTCAATACCTCGCTGATTGACGATGTATCCGAGGAACATTCCTTCTCGTACTCCAAAGGTGCACTTCGTCGGGTTAAGCTTCATTTGGTATTTATCCAATTGATCAAAAGTTTGACTCAAGTCAACCAAATGATCAGCAGCTTTCTTGCTTTTAGTGAGCATGTCATCGACATAGACCTCCATGTTGCGGCTGATTTGTTCAGTAAAAACCTTGTTCATCAACCGCTGATATGTTGCACCTGCATTTTTTAAACCAAAAGGCATAACATTATAACAATAAGTTCCCCTAGGGGTAATAAAAGAAGTACTTTCCCTGTCTTCAGGTTTCATTTTGATCTGGTTGTAGCCAGAGTAAGCATCCATGAAGCTGAGTAGCTCGTGTCCCGAGGTAGCATCCACCAGTTGATCAATTCTGGGCAATGGAAAATGATCCTTGGGGCATGCCTTATTGAGATCAGTGAAATCGACACACATTCTCCATTTGTTGTTTTTCTTCTTTACCATCACCACATTAGCCAACCAATCTGGATATTTTACATCTTCAATGAATTGGGCTTTCTGAAGTTTCTCGACTTCCTCTTGTATGGCTTGATTCTTCTCGGGACTAAACACCCTTCTTCTCTGCTTTACAGGTTTAATCTCCTTATTCACATTGAGTTCATGACATAAGAAGTTTGGATCTATTCCTGGCATGTCTTCATGACTCCAAGCAAAAGTATTTTTCCTATTCTTCAAGAAAGTTATCAACTCCTCTTTTATTGACATATCCAACGATGAACCTATCTGGGTTACTCGTTCAGGATGTTCGTCGTCCAAAATAACATTTTCTGTAGATTCCATCACCTGTCCTTTTACAAGTTGAGATTCATCCCTGGGATCAAGAGTTTCAATTTCTGTGCCTTCCTCCACCTGGTAAGTAGTAGCCTTTTTCATCGATCCTTCTAGTTCTTCTTGCTCGGCCGACGAATAATAGCATTCCCGAGCTACTTTTTGATCACCTTTCACCACTCCAACTCCAAAATTTGTTGGGAATTTCAAACATTGATGTACTGTAGAAGGAACGGCTTCGAACTTCTTCAATCCAACTCTTCCCATGATGATGTTGTAGACTGACTGCACATTCTTATCCATCACAAAGAATCGTATTCTTTCTGTTCGACAAACAGGCCAGGTTCCAATGAATATATCCAACTTGATTGTCCCAAGTGGAAAAACTTTCTCGCCAGCAAAACCCAGAAGGGGTCTGTGATAAGGTTCTAATTGGGATAATTTCAAATTCAAGCTATCAAAGCATGAATAGTACATGATGTCTGCCGAACTACCATTATCTACCAACACCCTTGAAATGATCACGTCCTTCATTCTCATTTTGATCACCAAAGGATCATCATGAGGGTAAAGAACACCTGCCAGGTCATTTTTTGAAAAACCAATTACTAGCTTCTCTTTGTTTACCTTCCTCGGACGATCATCCTCGGCCAGGTTTATTCGCTGAATATATGAGCAAGCTTGAGCCTCTCCGAGATAAGCTTTTCTTTCTGCAGTAAGGTCTCCTCCTCCTGCATCTCCCCCTGTAATAACGTTACAATGAAATGATCCAAAACGTATGGAAAATACCTCTCGTTCAGGTTTTCTTGGCTTCTTGGGAAGATCGGGGTCATCATCTGGATCCTCTTCATGGGCCCTCCTCTTTTTCTCCTCTGCACGACGAGGAGATCTAGATCTCTCTCTAGTTCTATCATCATTCTTCCTTTCACTTCTGCGATCTACATACTTTGATAATTTTCCTCTTCGAATGAGTGTTTCAATCTCGTTCTGAAGGGCTATACAATTTTTGGTCATATGGCCATGATCTTTGTGAAACTCGCAATATTTGGTCTTATTCCTCATGTCTGGATCTGTCTTCAGTTTCTCTGGCCATTTGATTTCCTCGTTATTCCTGATCTCTTCTAAAACATGATTAATACCCATTTTCAATGGAGTATAATTATCATACTTCTTCAGGGCTTCCAACTTTATCCTGTTATTCCTGGAATATTTGTCACCACCATTACCTTTCTGATCTTTCTTTTTAGAGTTGTCGACCTCCACTTTAACTTCTTTATCCATATTCTTCTTCGCAGTCATAGCCTCCTCGGCATTCATGATTTTGGCCGCCTTTGCCATCAATTCCGACATATTTTTAGGCGGATCTTTGGCCAGAGTATAGTATAGCTTGTTAGGCAGCAAACCACTCATCAAAGCAGTGATTGCTGTCTTTTCTTCATAATCTATGACTTCCAACTTCTCGTTATTGAAACGAGTTATGTAATCTCTAGTACTTTCACCTGATTTTTGTCTAACACTTAGTAAGTGCGCTACTCGCTTTACTGGTTTTGCTCCAAAACAAAAATTACCAATAAACAGCTCGGCTAACTAAACAAAAGTTGAAATCTTACCCCGAGGAAGATTATTGTACCATATCTGTGCAGATCCGGTAAGAGTTCCCGAGAATGCTCTACACCTCATCTCGTCGGGGACAGCGTAGATATCTGCAGCAGCTTGGTATTGCTCTATATGAAGTACGGGATCCGTCTTCCCATCGTACTTGGGGGTCACTACAGGTGCTTTGAATTTCGACGGTGTGGGGAAATCCACAATGGCTTGCACAAAAGGTGTCCCTTGAACAAAAGTTCTCTGTAAGGGGTTCCTCGCCTTAGCCATTTCTCCCAGTCTATCCTCCAATCGTTGAATGGAACCTTTCCATGCTTCATTCCCTTCCTCGGGCCGCTTAGTCCGAGCAACTGATTGCTCTGACGTAGCTTCCTGAGATTTATCTCGACGAGTAATTGGTCGTGATTGTGCAGATCTTTCTCTCGAACCTGGTGGTGGTCGAAAACTTCCTGATGGAGCCCTAGGTGGACTCATGTTCCTCCTTGGTCCTAACCGACTGAAAGGAGACACCCTGCTTAATATTTCTAAAGCGCTAGTTCTCTCAGGAGAAAGAGAGATATGTTGATCAGTATCCGTAGCCCGTATTGATGAAGTTCGCCCAGGTTGATAAGAAGAATCATTGGATTCCCCATTGCGATATGACCCAATACGTCTGGATCGTGATTGCCCATGATCAGTCCTTTGCCCTGAATGAGTAGGTACACCGCCTTGAAGAGTTTGAAGGAGTTGCCTCATAGATTCTTGCATGGCGGTTTGTCCCTGAGCCAGATTCATCATAATTCCGGCCAGATCTGGAGATGCAGATGGATTTGGAAGATTTCCAGTATTTCCAGCATTTCGATTACTGGATTCTGGATTATCTGCCATTGGTGACAAATGATTTTTATGAAAAACGATAACAACAGTCGTTTCCCACAGACGGCGCCAATCTGTTGATGTAAAAAACTAGATTGCTCTAATTATTCAATCACAGATAAATAAATAAGACAAAGATTTTTAAAGTGGTTCGGCTAGGAATAAAGCCTACGTCCACTGTTATGTTATTGCTGAGTGTTTGTGGAATTCTTGATTACAAGTTCTCTCAAGAAATTCCGGTCCCTTTGAATGGGATTGATACAAGGTATTTATAGCCTCAAGGCTGTACATGAAAGGTCCAATACATTAAATGATATACATATGAATGGGTAATACATTTAATGCGGCGTGTGTGTCAAGAATCTAATGAATAGTTGAACAGTTGTCCGTCTGATAATTGATGACACGGCCGAGGTGCAGTTCGGACCGCCTTAGTTGCTCGTTGATCAAGAGTTCCTCGGAGTGCTTAGAGTATCTCGGGATGAAAGAGTTCCTCGGATGGAGTTCCTCGGCATGATAGAGCTCCTCGGTGTATTTTCGTTGCTCGGTACCGACCATGGTTGTTCAGTAAATGATCTTCCTCGCTGTTATTGTGCCACGTAGATTGACACGTGTCTTCATACTATTCGTCCACATCAGCATATTAATTTTGGTATCAACAAACACCTATCCCTTCAAGGATTTCAAAAGGTCCTATGTATCTTGGACTCAACTTTTCTTTCTTCCCAAATTGGATTACTCCCTTTGTCGGTGATACTAGTAAGAAAACATAGTCTCCTCTTTGGAATTCTAACGGTCGGTGCCGATTGTCAACATAACTCTTTTGACGGCTTTGAGCGATTTGAAGTCGGTCTTGTATCAATTTCACTTTCTCTGTTGTGACCTGAATCAATTCTGGTCCCAATAATTTTCTTTCTCCAACTTCTACCCAACATGCAGGAGAACGAAACCTTCCACCATAGAGTGCCTCATACGGATCCATTTGAATACTTGTTGGATAGCTATTATTATATGCAAATTCCACTAATGGTAAATGATCGTCCCAATTCCCCTTCAAATCAAGTACACATGCCCTAAGCATATCCTCTAAGGTTTGGATAGTTCTCTCAGATTGTCCGTCTGTTTGAGGATGAAAAGCAGTGCTGAAATTCAATTTTGTTCCCATGGCTACTTGTAGGCTTTTCCAAAAGCGAGACACGAATCTAGGGTCACGATCAGAAACAATTGAAACTGGGGTTCCATGAAGCTTAATAATTTCCCGTATATACAATTTAGCTAACTTTTCTAAGGAATGGGTAATCTTAATGGCAAGAAAATGAGCAGATTTAGTTAACCTATCAATAATTACCCAAATGGAATCATTACCATTGGAACTCCTTGGTAGCCCTGTCACAAAATCTATGGTAATATGTTCCCATTTCCACTCAGGGATTGGTAAAGGTTGTAATAATCCTGATGGTTTCTGATGTTCAGCTTTTACTTGTTGACAGATCAAACACTGAGATACAGACTCTACTATATCCCTTTTCATGTTATTCCACCAAAACACTTCTCGGAGATCTCTTTACATCTTGGTATTTTCGGGATGAACTGTGAATCTTGAGTAATGACCTTCCTCCAAAATCTGCCTCTTTAGTTGGGCATCACTAGGTGTACAGACTCTATTTCCAAACCTTAATATATCATCTCGTATCGCAAATTCAATTCTCTTCCCTTCAATAACCTCTTCTTCAATCTTCTTCAGTTGTGGGTCATTTACTCGTGCAACTTTAATTCTTTCCATCAATGTGGGTTGTATTGGTAAGTTTGCGATTATTCCTCCTTCGCTATAAATACGTACATCTATTTCCATACTTCTCAAATCTTTCAATAGAGCTTCCTGGCTGGTGATAAGGCATGCTAAATTTGGTGTAGACTTTCTACTCAAAGCGTCGGCAACTACATTAGCTTTCCCCGGGTGATAGTGAATATTTACATCATAATCCTTCATCAATTCTAACCACCTCCTTTGTCTCATGTTTAATTCCTTCTGAGTAAAGATATATTTCAGACTCTTATGATCGGTATAAATATCACAAGTCTTACCATACAAATAATGTCTCCAAATCTTAAGAGCAAAAATTACCGCTACTAATTCTAAGTCATGGGTTGGATAATTTTGCTCATGGGGTTTTAACTGTCTCGAGGCATAAGCTACTACTTGTTCATTTTGCATTATCACACATCCCAAACTATTTTTAGAAGCATCACTATAAATCACAAATCCTCCTGTACCGGAAGGAATAGTTAAAATTGGTGCAGTTAGTAATCGATTCTTAAGTTCTCGGAAACTATTCTCAACTTCCTCAGACCATTCATATTTCACTGTCTTTTGTGTTAACCTAGACAGAGGTTTGGCAATACTAGAAAATCCTTCAACAAATCTTCGATAATAACCTGCTAATCTTAGGAAACTATGAATCTCCGTTGCATTAGTTGGTCTTGGCCAATCTAGTATAGCCTCAATCTTTTGAGGATCAACCGACATTCCCTCCTTGGATATGACATGTCCTAGAAAAGAAACACTAGGCAACCAAAATTCACACTTCTTTAATTTCGCATATAATTTCTCTTTCCTAAGGATTTGTAATACTATCTCCAAATGCTTCTCGTGTTCTTCAATACCTTTGGAATAAATAAGGATGTCATCAATGAAAACAACCACACACTGATCTAGATATTTCCTAAACACTCTATTCATCATATCCATAAAAGCGGCTGGTGCATTAGTTAATCCAAATGGCATCACAAGAAATTCATAGTGACCATATCTAGTACGAAAAGCTGATTTCGAAATATCCTCTTCCTTAATCTTCAATTGGTGATAGCCTACCTAAGGTCAATCTTCGAAAATACTTGTGCACCTTACAGTTGGTCAAACAAATCATCTATACGAGGTAAGGGGTATTTATTCTTAATGGTCACCTCATTTAGTTCATGATAATCTATACATAACCTCATCGTTCCATCCTTCTTTTTAACAAATAACACTGGAGCACCCCAAGGGGATATACTAGGTCTAATAAAACCCTTATCTAACAGATCTTGTAATTGAACTTTTAATTCCCTTAATTCTAAAGGTACCATGCGATAAGGTGGTTTTGAGATTGGTGTGGTTCTAGGAACAAGGTCAATGGTAAATTCTACTTCTCTACTAGGAGGTAGATTGGGCAAATCATCTGGAAAAAGCTTAGCTATAGGAATATCTTCTAAACTAGGCTCTTTTGTTTGTAAATCAATAACACTCGCAAGGAATCCTTGACATCCCTTCTTAAGAAAACTACAAGCTTGCATTGCAGAGATAATACGCATGGGAGATAAGATGCTAGTTCCTTCAAAACTGAATTCTGGTTGGTTAGGAATTTGGAAAATAACTCTCTTCTCAAAATAATCCACCCTAGTATGATATGATGCTAACCAATCCATCCCCAAAATGACTTCAAAATCTCTTATGTCTAAAACTATCAAATCAACGAATAGTTTATGACTACTGACATTTATATGGCAAGACTTATATACTAATGTTCCGGTCAATAACTCACCCAAAGGAGTAGAAACGTGTATGATATGATTCAAGGATTCAGGAATATTAGGAAAGAGATTAACAAAACGCACAGACACAAATGAATGGGTAGAACCAGGATCTATTAAAACTTGAAAAGGTTGTACACATATAGAAAGTGTACCTGACACTACGGCATTAGAAGCCTTTGCATCGGAAAGATTAAAGACTCTACCTTGTCTGCCCTGATCCTTATTGTCATTAGAAGTTTTTGTTGCCGCCTTCCTTTTGTTAGGACAATCTCGCATTTTATGTCCCTTTTGGCCACACCCAAAGCAACTCCCTGTCTCCAGGTAACACGGTCGCCCTCTATGAATATTACCACAATGTTGGCATTTATCAACATTAAAGGGTTTGTTTACTAAAGGTTTTCCTATATTAGGTATATTCCTAAAGGGTTTGTTATTGGGGTTCCTTCCTCTTTGTTCTCCAAACTTCCTCTTCCTCTTCCCCTCTCTAACCTGATTATATTCTTTACTGTCCTTCTCAGCTATTGTTGCCATAACCACCACATCATTATATGATGTCAACTTTAGGATGGAAATTCGGCTACGAATATTCAACCTTAACCCACGTTGAAACTTATTGTCTCTTAAAACATCGGTTATCACAACATGAGGTGCAAAATGGGATAACTCAGTAAACTTTGCCTCATATTGACTAACCGTCATATTTCCTTGAACCAGACCCATGAAGTCAGCTGCTTTTTGGTCTTGCACCATTTCGGAAAAGTTTTTCTCGTAGAAGATCACTAAGAAGTCATTCCAACCTATGGGATTATTCCTTTCCCCATGCATTCTCTTAGTCATTCTCCACCAATGTTCGGCTTCACCTTCTAACTGAATGTTCCAAATAAAACCTGTTGTTCATCTTCAAACTTAAGAACATCAAACATCTTTTCCATTTGCATCACCCAGTTTTCTGCTTCAGTGGGGTTAAAAGTCCCTTTAAAAGACGGCGGATTCAACTTCTTGAACTATTCAATAGTACAACTACTTAGTTCAAGATTCCTTGGTGCTCCATTATTCACTTTATGCTCCATAATTCTTGCTAGACTTTCAATCGCCTTGTATGCACCTTCCAGTCCTTCCATACTCGAACCACTAGTTCCTGGACTTGATCTTGCCTTGGTCATTTTCTACAGTCATGGCCAAACGTAAGATGTATTATACTAGCCCAATATTGCAATTTAGAAGAACAATTATATATATATATATATATATATTAATACATGTGGAGGGTTATCACATAAGTCGAATATTTAATCCTGTAAACTATGTATGGAAACTTAAAATCTATAACGTTCAAAACTTATGTTCAGTAGTCTATGGGTTCATAACCTATGCTCAGATACCACCTTTATCACGACCCCGACCCAAAATAGTATTAGGGAATGAGTGTCTTGACATTCCACCAAGGCAACAAATATTCCGATTTAATTGTTTCCTTAAATAAATGCAACGGATATATTATCACATGGTTATGAATCGTAAAATACTGAAAGTAAAGGAATTACGTCATCACGGCTTTCTAAAGGAAACTTCATATATATTAAAAGTAACAACGAGTTACAACTTAAGAGAAAATTTAAACCTTATTACAAGAGAGCCAAACATGCTCTAAATAAATATTTTACAAAAAGAGCTCTAAAAGCTAAATCTTTAATATAGTCCATTTTCGTTCCGTCCGTGAGCCTAAACGTTTCCTGAAAAATGGTTATTATACAACATCAGCTAAAATCCGAATGAGGTTCAATCTCCAAACATTCCAGGGTTTCCAGAAAATAGATACCTATTCAAGTCAAAAGAGAGGAACCTGCAGTAAATAGATATAATTTTGAAATGAAATTATATATATCACAATTGGATAGCTCAGAATAAGACGAATGCAACAAATCGAATGTGATATATTTTTCTTTCAATCATATCATTTTGATGGCCAAGTACACTATAATACCGTATTCTTCTACCGTATTATACCCCGATAGTTGAGGGTCAATCGAACATGTTCGTCACAACGCCTTATTTAGGGCACACCAGCGATAACCCAGCTGGGAAGGTCAGTCAGTAAAGAGGTCCCTTAGGCCGAATCAGATTTTCAATATTCAATATCCTTTTCAATAATCATTTTAATCGGTATGTTTATATGGACAAATATAAACATATCACAATTGAATCAGTCATCGGTATCACATGAATTTTGAGAATAAAAGCAGTTCACAAAATATATATAGTTTGCATAATATCATATAATCAAAATACACAAGGAATGTCAGAGTACTCACCCAAAATGGAGGCCAAATTTACTGGTATTGGTCTTCGATCACACGTTAATCTGATAAAGATTTAAGTACACATTCTAAGGTCCAGTTTATACTATACTAACCTCTTCTTTTAAAGGATTACTGAATCCCTATTTGTTAACTTTTAAAACTCATTTATCGTAATTGAAGAATTCAATTCATAGTCTTTCCTCATCATTCGGTTCCCAGTAGAGATGGAGGGTCACAGGGGCACCACTTAAATACCATCTCATCTAGACAGAACATTTTCGAATTCATTCCCAGTAGAGATGGAGGGTCACAGGGGCACCACTTAAATACCATCTCATCTAGACAGAACTTCACCGGGCCTGACTTTGGAATTACTTAAATGGGATTCCATAATAACGAGCAATTTCTTTAAAAATAATCATTTTTAAAAGCGTATAATTTCAAACAAGTTTATAAAATCAACTTGGATTTGTTCTAAATTTTAAGTTTTGATTAGTGAATTCTTTATTGTATTTTACCAGCATAACTACTAAGTAAATCTATAAAACAATAAATTAAAACTATAAAGATGCATTGTAACATTAAGATTACCTTAAGATGAATATCCCTAAGAACTTCTTCTTAAACTTTCTCACACTTTCTCTCAATATTTCTTTCTATAATTCTCAAGGAATTGGTGTGAGTTTCAAATGATCCCCAAAGGCCCTATTTATAGTTTTCCAAAGATATCACGGCATTCACACGTGTCCATGCTGACCAAGCTTTTACAATGGGAGTCAGCGTTGACGTGTCGCGTAACGGAGGCATCTTGCAGTCTTATTTCACTGGACTGCGACTCGTGTTTTAGCTTCTCCTCTAACGACAACACGTGTTTTGGCTTCTTCTCTAATGACGACACGTGTACAGTGGAGGTGTCAAAACCAAGCATGAGGTGTCGAGCATGAGGTGGAAAGGTATTAAGGGTATAAGGGTCATTTTGCACCTGAAGGGCATTTTAGTAATTTCACACCATATATTTTCAATATTTCTTTTACGTCTCTAAAAATATTTTATTTACAAAAAGGCACCTTTTTATTTTTCATTTTGGTCCCTAAAACTTTCTTCATTAAAACCAAGTCCCTAAAGTTTCATAAAATTACATTTTCTACCCCAAAACTTATCACTTAGCTTAGGATGTGCCATAAAATCTCAGTTTGACCCATTTTACAGTTGATTCTTCAAATTTAAAAACGGGCTTTGTCATATTAAGAACTCGGAATATCATATATGTAATAATATATCATTATTAGATAGTAAGTGTGACGAAATTGAAAGAAGATAATTATATATTGGCATAAGAAAATATGGTCATTACGATATATGTATATATATAATTTAAGAGAATTGAGTTTAAAGAATATAGAGAAAATAGAAAATGAGAGAAAAGTAGGAATAGGACTCGAGTCACAGATTTTACCCCAAGACGCCTACGTAGCCTTTAGAGGCATCAAAGTCCACGTAGTTTGCATGCAAAATGAGGGGTGGGATTTATCCCATAAATCCAATCGGGGACTTCTCTTATATGTGTGTGTGTATAAAAAAGTGTTTTAGTTGTGAGAAAAATGTGAGAATTCCCATTCGGAATTTATGAGCAAATCCTCTTTTTTCTTATTTTTTTGGTTTTATTTATATGAAAATAAGAGATGTGCAATAATACTAGATAAAAAGTATATTAAGATATGTGAGATGAGAGAATAAAAGTTCTAAGTAGTACAACAAGTTAATGCGAATTTAGGGAAATTTAAAGAGAGGGTTGAAAGAGTTGGACCTTCTTGGAGATCTTGAACTTGATCTTGGATGTTGGAGAGCAGCCCTTGCACTTGGATGATGATGGAGGGTACTTAATTCACCAAGCTTGATGAAAAAGGTGATGAAAGGTGAAGATTGGAAAGGGATTTGGATGTGGAAATCACGTTGACTTAGAGAGGGGTTTTCTGAGCTTGTTGGGAGTAATGGATTTATGATTTTTCTCCTCTTTGGAATGAGGTTAGGCCCTCCTTTTTATAGTCCCATGGAATTGACGATCGGCATAGCCCTGGTTCTGGTAATCGGCAGGTGTGTTTATGCACACTACCGATAGGTAGGGTTTGGAATCTGCAGTTTGACAGTCTCTTTCAGGTTCCTTCGAAAAATTGATCGTAGAGCGCAAACTGTTGATTCGAATCACACACGGGGCTAACCATTGGAAAGGTAATTCAGAGACCTTCAAAAGTCTTTTGGACTGCTCCCGGGTCCGGGAGTTGACTTTGGGTCAAATATGGCCCGAAAGCATTCGTCGGTCCTTTGGACGGGGAATTATCGGACGCAAACGGATCAATTATCTGCATGGTAAGTCAGAATCGCGCACGGGTCAGGCCATTGGAAAGGTAAGGAGATGTACTTAGACATTCCAAAGAGTTTGATCCGATTCAAGGAGTTGACTTTGGTCAATCGGGGCCTGGAAGCGTTCGGTGATCATTCGGAGTAAAACGAATCATTCGTCCGCATTGTAAGTTAGAATTGAGCACGGGATGGACCGTTGGAAAGGGGATTCAGTGCCTTTAAAAGATTCATTCAGTCTCGGTCGAGCTGAAGAGCTGAAGAGTTAACTTTGATAGAGTTTTAGGGGAAAACGGGTCATTCGTCCACAATGTAAGTCAGAATTGCGCACGGGATGGACTGTTGGAAAGGGGGTTTAGTGACCTTAGAAGATTCATTCAGTCTTGTTCAAGATGGAGAGGTTTACTTTTAGTCAAATGGAGCCTGGGAGTGCTCGATGGCCTTGGGTTTGCAATAATGAAGATAGGTGCTAGGGACCTAAGGAGAGGCTGGGGGGGTATTATAATGGGGTGTCTACAATCTTGACAATATGTTTTAATATCTAAGTCTATTTGAGCGTTATACTGGCTAATGTAAATTGTTCTAAATCTAATTCTCCAACATTTTTCATGGTAGAGTAATTGACAAATGACACAAACCATAAATAATTTTATTTGTATGGTCTCAAAGCATTCTACACATCTAAAGTCTTTCTTGCTACATTTCATTTCAAATGTGCAATAATGTATTTCATCTAAGTAACATCTAGGTATATATGTTAGTAACTTAGGATTACTAACTGTCCATCTTTACTTTAAAAAGGGGCTTAATATACATTTATACCAAGCTTCTTCAAAGTCTATATATTCATCATCTAAATCGTCTTAAATAGTTTCCATCATATATAAATCTAAAGTGTCTTATGAGTTTTCATACTCATAAGTATCACACTTATAATCTTCTGAATCACTGTTTGTGTATGCACTATAGATACTAGTATTATCACCATCTTCTATGTCTGATATTTCTATAGCATATAGGATATATGATTCTTCTTGATCTTCATAGTCTAATATTGTATTAATAATCTTAATACTTTCTTTATCTTTCTTATTAGGGCAGTCTTTAGCAAAGCCTCCTTCTTTTTCGCAAGTCCAACATTCTTTGATGGAAGTCTTAGATTGATCTACTTCTTTTTCTTTCCTACAATTAAGAACCTTCTTATAGTTACTAGTGTTCTTCTTAACATATTTTCTTTGGTTAAGTCTAATTTTCTTAGTCTTAGAGTTCCTTTATCTAAAGGTAGTAGATGGTTTAAATCTATATTTATTTGGAAATCCTAAAGGTCTAGTCTTAAACTTCCTATGTTTCCATTCTAATTTATTTTTGAATTTCTTAGATTCACTTCCACGTCCCTATTGGATTGGAGCGATGTCTCTTTCATCTTTGATTGGAGGGATCTACTTGAAAGTTTCTTCTATTAACTTTCCTTGAGTTATATCACATCTCTTATATATGATATAGTCTTTGGCAAAATTGATTCTTTCACCAAGGGAGTTATTCTTAACTCCATCTACTCCTGGCCAATTCCTATATTCATTCATTAGGATTTGTCCTATAGATGGTATCTTCCTAAAGTATTCATCTTTTAAGGCCTCACCAAATTCTTTAATTTGGTAATATAACTTTTCATAATTATTTTTATATTCATTGATCTTATCTAGTTTGTAAATGCTAAAGAGGGCTAACTTAATTTTTGCTAGGTCTTGTTCATTGATTTGAGCTAAATGTTTAGCTCCAATTATTTCTGATGTGAACAATTGAATATATTCTTCAATTGATCTTTCTTCTAGGTTTTCCTTCAGTTTCTCAATCTTAGCTAAGGAACTTCATCTGTAGCCTTTCTTAAACTATCTAACTAGTATTTTGCAATTCCTCTAATGGATTGCTCAACGTATTGCTTACATAAAGTTGCATTCCATTGCTCATTAGATGCAAAACACATGTTCATCTGATTACACCATTCATTCAAGGCCGTCTTCATATCTTGGACATTGTCTAAGTTAAGGTATATCCTAACTGGATTTATGGATTGACTTACCATGGTCTTAAGAGGAGTAAAACTCTTGTCACTAGTTGGAAAGTCTTTTATCTAATAAGGTTTGGTCTTCGCTAAAGTTCTAGAGTATATAGGAATATTTATTCCTATTGGTTTACTAAAAAGTCTAGGAGCATCTTGTAGCCTACTACTACTTCGTATCTCTTGTTTATTAAGACCTACTTGTGTATATGGCATTAATGCATTAATCTTTCTTCTTCTTCTTCTTCTTCTTCTTCTTCTTCTTCTTCTTCTTCTTCTTCTTCTTCTTCTATTAGTCTTAGGTTTCTAAGAAGTTCTTTAGTATTCTTAGATTCTTTTAATTTTAATATATGATCTTGAGTTATCATGTTAAATCTATCTGTTTCTTGGATCCTAAAATGTTCTTTAAATGTCTTCATGTCCAATTCTGAGGGATTATGTCCAAAGTTTTGGATTTTGACTTTTTCTTTAACTAAGTCTTTCTGCTCAAATGATCTTCTAGGTCTAATTACGGGGGCTTGTCTTAGTAAACTAGAACTAGTCTTATTACTACATTCTCCTTTTGAAGCATCATTGATTATGGCTTCTCCCATATTCTTAAATCTATATTCTTTAGTCTGGATATTCTTATTGACAATCTTAGGAGGGCCAAACTTGATAGTAACATTTCCAGTGACATCGTCTTGATTAATAAACAAAGGTTTATTCTGTATAGTCTTAGTTTCTTGGAATTCTGGCAATTGCCAAAGGGTCTTAGCTTTTTCTTTTATAGGTAAAGTATTCCTAATACTATAAGTATGATTGTAGTCTGAAATATTGGTTTTAACTAAGATTTCTTCATTAAGTCAACCACTAGGAATTACCGATTGCATTCCTTCATAAGGAAATTGGGAGAACTTCTCATTGCTTTGGAATTATTTATTTATATTATCTTCTGGGATAATAAAGTCTCCATAGCCACTAGCATATAAGATTAACTTAAAGTTTTTGGATGTGTCTACGGTTACTGTAAATGCCGAGATGACATTAAAGTATCCTATGTTATCTGACATTTCTAATTGGGCTATCCCAATAAGTCTTTTCTCAAAGTCTTTCCATCTTTTATCTATTAAACAATATAAAATGTTAATATTATTTTGAGGTCTATGTAATCCTTGTATTCTTGCTTGGAAGAGTCTAAAGGTTAAGAATTGGAACTTCCTATCAGTTCCTCTAGATCTAACCCATTTCGAGTAAAAAACTTGAAGCTCAGTATAGGACTTGTCTAACACATGATTTCTACAATGATAGGTCATGTTATAATTAGGAGTCTTAGGAGTGGCACCTTCTTTAAACAAGTCTATGTATCTAGCAGCTGGAAGTTTTCCTTTATGAATGGAATCTTGAACAATCTTCCAGTCAACTTCACCTCATTCTTTCCATTGGAGAGTATTGGTGAAATTTCTCTCCTTCCACCATGTCCTAACATTGGAGGATGAATCTTTAAGTCTTTGGAGCATACAATTACTATGTCCAATATTTGGGATAGGGCTAACTATCTTACTAGTCTTATCTAATCCATCATTTATGATTCTTCTAGTTATGGTCTTTCCTTCCTTAGTTCCTACATAAGGAGATTCTCTAAATTTATAGGTGGTTACCTGTTTTTGTTGAAGTCTTTTTTCAATCCTTTCTAAAGAGTTTGAATAATCCTTTTTGTCTTTTTATCTATTTAAGGATTTCTTCATTAAATGTCTTATTCTCCTTTCTTGCATTATTGTTAATATCTTCATTATTTTTAACAAGAGTATTAGCAAGAGAATTAGTGATCTTATGAATATAGTCTTTTGCATCATCTTCTTTTTCTTATTTTTTCACAGATTCGTGTGTCATTCTAGCTTCTATGATTTCTACAGTTTTTTCTATTTTATCTAAACGAGTTAAAATAAATGGAGACTCTAATCCGGCTTGGGAGGGTTTATTATATATAAACTTAATTCCCTTTATAATTTCTTCATATTTTTCTTCTACTTGGGTCATATGTAGTCTAAGTTCATTAATAATGCTATCCATTTTAGATAGGTTATGGCCTTCCATATTATTAAGATAACTTGCTAAATTTTGTTGAAACTTAACAAAATCCGTGTAGAAGGTGGTTAATCCTTCTGTCTTAGCTTTTAAATCTAATTGTAAGTCTTTAACAAAGCTACTGTTATAGTCTTGGGTAGCTGCTATAGATGTAGAAATTAAATTTAATCTTTCTAATATGAGTCTAGTTGTTTTAGCAGCGTTTGCAATTTCATTTTCATTTATCTTATAATAAAATATATCATCATTTATCTTTTCTAAAATTCTTTGGTAAAAATATGCTAAGGTCTGAATGGAGAGGTCTCTAGGTATCTCATTCCAATATAATCTAACTATCTCCATTAGGTAGATAATTGTCTAATCTAGGAATAAGCTTATCTTGTTCTTTAGTAAGTTTAATTAACTCACTATCTTGATTTTATTATCAAAGTCTTAATTTCTAAAATGTCTTTGTTAAGAACTATGGTTTAGTCTTAAGATTTATTTCTTATAGAACTTGTACTAGGTCTATCAGGATTTGGCTATCTACTTCTTGTATTCTTTTAGAGATATTTTTTACCTCTATTTCTAGGGTTTGAGTGTCTTTAATTAATTGTCTTAAAATAAGGAGTGTACACTTATTTTTGTCTATTATGTTATTGATAGCACTGGGAATAACTTATCTACTCTCTGCATGTTTGGCTAAGACGTGTTCAATGTGTGAACAACCGTCTATGTGTGAGGTTAAGCAACCTTTTGGGTCTAAATCAGTTCTGGGTATGGGCTGGTAGTCTGGGTTGGTTCCAAAAATATCTTTATAAATGCGAGGGATAAATCCCAAAGGAATTAAAATCTTTTTTTCTATAAGTCGAAAAGGAGCGTCTTGGCTCTGATACCAGAATTCGGGTTTGGTTAAAATTTGGTGAGTTTCTAAAGCCTTTAAGGTCTTGATACCAATTTGGGTTTAAACTATAAATCTTTTAACTATATAGTCTTAAAACAAGGTTTTAATATAAGACAAGAGGGGGACCATCTAAAGAAAATAACAAAATGTCTTAGGGACCACAAGGGGACCACGTGAGGAAGAGGACAAAGTCCGCACCGGGTGCGCACGATTTGGTTCGCACCAGAGAATATCTATATATAATAGTTTATGATCAAGATACTTATAGAATATGTCATAAATTTTAACACATTAAAATAGTTGAGGTAAAGCACTCACAACACACAATATATATATAAAGTAGTTACTATATGGTGACAACTAAACCATGCACATTTTCCATGGAACCACCGTCCATATGAAGATGGAGACACATGCCATGTATATTTAATGGGTAACACCAAAACCTGGCATTCCATATTCCTTTTAATTGATAATTCCGAACCCATCGAACCAAGTTCAATTTAATGGATGATGCCCAAACCTGGCATGCCATAATATCTTTTAATAACAATAATTATATTTCGTATTTCATGCCCTGACTAGCGTATCAATTACCAACAACATAGCATAAGCTACTAACATTAACGCATTCTAAAAATTTATAGCATTAACTCCTAATGCTAGGTCATTCACAACAATTGAGGAAGGATACTCATATCAAGTCCAAGCTACTAATACCGTTACGGATTCAGTGGAAAAGTTGGGAGATAGAAACTCGATCACCTACCAATTCACCCAATATTAACATATTGCTTCAATCATAATTCAATACTACAATTACATGAAATCCTACTTCTATAATTGTATAAAATACACTTTATACCAACACGTCCATTTCATAACAACAATGACCTTAAAGGTATAAGTTATGGAAAAATCGTATTAAAAACATGTTCAGGGTATATAATATCACCGTATAACACCCTCAAGTTAAAAACACAACTCAAAAATGCTTGACACGACAATCATAGCACAAAACTTCACTTAGGCATTTTATCAAACACTTTGTGTGCACCACATTTGACAAATTCCACTTTTCATGATTCAATATGTAAAATGACTTGGGAGATCCTTCGAACATGTTAAACTAAGGGTTCATTTGATAGGCTGGCATATGATGATTTTGATCACTATTTTTTAGACACTGTCGATCCCAAGCCCGGATAAAGGAGGAGGGTTACGTAGGTAGATGACACCCAGCGTAAAAATTTGTCAAATCCTTATGAAATGAATCCTATGGATATACGCATTAATCCCAGGGCATTACCCTTAAGCAATGAGTTGCACCTGCCACTGGGTGTCTCAACAAATAGACAATGGGCATTGCGCCTGCCACTGGGTGTTTTGAAAAATAGGTAAGGGGCGTCGCATCGGCTCCCGGATGCGGCGATAAATACACAAGGGTTCCTGCAACAATCTGGACATGTGCGGGTAACAAGCTAGTCTAGGATACTAGACTTAGGTTAGCAACTTGGAACATAGGGACTATGACAGGAAAAGAGATGGAGTTAGAAGATTCCATGATAAGAAGAAAAGTGAACATAGCTTGTTCACAAGAAACTAAATGGGTCGGTGAGAAAGCGAGAGAAATATAAAATACAACGTTTAAATTATATTATACAGGAAAACATTGAAATAAGAACGGAGTTGGAATAATAGTAGATAAGAACTTTAAGGACGAAATCGTAACCGTTATTAGAAAAGTTGATAAACTTATACTTGTAAAATTGGTAGTAAGTGAAAACATAATTAATATTGTTAGTGCTTATGCACCCCAAGTAGGATTAGATGAGCACAATAAATTACAATTTTGGGAACAAATGGATGAACTAATTCAAGAAATACCCGTAGATGAGAAAATCTATATAGTGGAAGATTTTAATGGTCATGTAGGAGAAGACCGTGTAGGATATGAGATAGTGCATGGAGGATATGGTTTTGGAGATAGGAACGCCAGGGGAGAGTCTATCTTAGATTTTGCGATGGCTTACGATTTTGTACTAGTAAACATATGTTTTAAAAAGAGGCTTGAACACTTAATAACTTATAAAAGTGGAATGCATAATAGCCAAATAGATTTTTTGATTACTAGGAAAGGAGACCGATTAATGTGTAAAGAGTGTAAGGTTATCCCGGGAGAGAGCTTAACCTCACAACATAGGATAATAATGTTGGATATAAATATTAAAAATAAATCACGAGTGCAAAAAATGAAGATTGACCCACAAACTAGGTGGTGGAACTTAAAAGGAGAGAAATTAGAACTATTTAAAGATAAAGTATTGAATAACGCGACATGGAATACTGAAGAAGAGACTAACATAATGAGGAATAAGATGGCCACATGCATTAGGAGTATATCACAAGAAATTCTTGGAGAATCAAAAGAAAATGGTCCACAGTCTAAAGAAACTTAGTGGTGGAATGAAGAAGTACAAAATATAGTAAAAATAAAAAAGGAGTGCTTTAAAACATGACAAACAAATAGAAATGAAAAAAAATTAAGAAATATAAATGGGCTAAAAATGAAGTTTAGAAAGTGGTAAGAGATGCTAAAAGTTAAAAGCGTATGTTGATCTTTATACAAAATTAGGAACACAAGAAGGGGAAAAAGTATTTATAGCTTGCTAAACTTAGGGACGGGAAAACAAAATATTTTAATAACGTCAAGTGTATTAAAAGTGATGATTCGAGAGTCCTGGTCAAAGATGATGAAATTATGGAAAGATGGAAAAATTTCTTTGAGAGGTTATTAAATGGAGATAATGGGAGTAGATTAGATATAGAGGAACTTAGAGAGACTCGAGAAAATATATATTTTCGCAGAATTAGGGCAACAAATGTTAGGATTGCTCTAAAAAAGATGAAAACAGGGAAGGCTTTAGGACTACATGGTATTCGTATTGAGGTTTGGAAGTGTTTAAGGGAGGATGGAGTATCACGACTTACAAAATTATTTAATAGAATTTTAATGACTAATAGGATGCCCGATGAATGGAGAAAAAGTGTTTTAGTACCTATTTATAAAAATAAAGGGGGCATACAAAGTTGTTCAAATTATCGTGGCATTAAGTTCATGAGTCATACAATGAAACTTTGGAAGAGAGTGTTTGAATATAGATTGAGATTGAAGATAATAGTATCTGAGAATCAATTTGGGTTTATGCCTGGGAGGTCAATAATGGAAGCAATCTATTTATTGAGGAGATTAATGGAGAGGTATAGGGAGAAAGAGAAGGATCTTCATATGATTTTTACAGATATGGAGAAGGCATATGATAGGATACCTAGAGATATAATATGGTGGATCCTACAAAAAAAGGAGTGATTCACCGATATATTGATGTGATCAAGGATATGTATGATGGTGCTATGACTACAATAAGAACATCAGCCAGAGAAAGTAGTGAATTTTCAATTACTGTAGGTCTACACCAATGTTCAGCATTAAGTCCTTATCCTTTTGCTCTTATTATGGATGAATTGACTGGACAAATACAAGATGAGGTGCCATAGTGTATGCTATTTGCAGATAATATTGTTTTAGTGAATGAGACTAAGACGAGGATTAATGCTAGTTTGGAATTGTGGAGAGAAACTCTATAAACAAGAGGATTTAAAATAAGCAGACCTAAAATAGAATATATGAAGTGCAATTTTAGTAGTAATAGGAGGACAAATGGAGATGTGGTGAAATTGGGGGGTCAAGAGATACCTAGAGATGATCATTTTCGTTATTTAGGTTGGATTATCCAAAAATATGGAGATATTAGTGATGATGTTACTCATAGAATTAGAGCACGCTGGGTTAAATAGAGAAGTGCTACCGGAGTTTTGTGTGATAGGCTCATACGTTTGAAGTTAAACGAAAAATTTTATAGGACGACTATTAGACTCGCCATGTTATATGGGACAGGGTGTTGGGCAACCAAGAAACAAAATGTGCAGAAAATGAGTGTGGCGGAGATGCGAATGCTAAGATGGATTTGTGATAAAATTAAAAATGAACAAATTCGTGAAACGGTAAAAGTAGCTTTTATAGACGATAAATTGAGAGAAAATCGACTTCGATGTTTGGACACGTCAAGCGTAGACCAATGGATGCTCCTGTAAGGAAGAGTGATTTAGTTAGTATTGATGGTAACGCAGGGGTAGAGGTAGGCCTAAATTGACTTGGTGTGATATTATAAAAAAAAGACATGATGTCATGTGGTTTAACCGAAGATATTACACTGGACAAAATGGAATGAAAAAATAGGATTCAAGTAGCCAACCCCAAATAATTGGAAAAAGGCTTTGTTGAGTTGAGTTGAGCATATTCATTTCCACATACATGTTTTGTCATCATTTTGGCAAAATTTGCTTAACTATATAGGTACTCAAAGTTTTCTTATGAATTTGCCATCCCTTTGAAAATCGTTTTTTTTAAAGAAGTTTTTTTCTTTGTTAAAACCTTTTTTATTTTGATAAAAAATATTTTTTATTTTTCGTTAAAACTGTTTTTGGGGGCTAAAATATGTTTTTCGCTAAAAACTTTTTTTTTTGGTTAAATTTTGTTTTCCACTAAAAAGTGTTTTATTTTTGTCAAAACTATTTTTTTGTTAAAAACTGTTTTTAAAAACTATTTTCTAAAACAATTTTTTTGTAATTTTTTTTTGTAAAAATGTTTTTATTGAAAAAACTATTTTTCCTCATTTTTTTTGTTAAGACTGTTTTTTAGAAACTATTTTTTAATAAATATTTTATGTTAAGAATGGTATTTTTTGTTAAAAATCATTTTTTTTAATATATCAATTTGTTTACAATTGTCATTTTTCCAATTAATTCTATCAAATATCTCATTTTTGCCACCTGAAAAATTAATGTTATCAAACAAGCATGTCTAAAATTATAGAATTTCCCATGATATTTTTTGTCATGCCAGGAAAAATTTGAGCACTTCTGAACCAAACGGACCCTAATATCTTTAACAATCCACTAGAAACTCAAATCAAGTCTAGCATGTTCATAAATTAATAAAGGCCCTAAAACACCATTAATGCATTTTTAGTTCAAGAACATGTATCACTTCAATGAAATTCATGGAATCAAAGACAAAAACATGCTATCATGTGTTAGAAGACTAAATCCCTAGCATTTAGAATATTTAAATATTCAACATCACTTTAGAAATAGTCCAAACCATACAAAACCTACTCCTCAATGAGATGAACAACATTAGTGGAGAAAATAACCAAAACTTACTTGTGAATGAAGATCAAGGCCAAAGAATTAAGCTAGGATTTAAAAATGAAAGAAAAAAGGTTTCCCCCACTTGAACACCGTAATCTGAACAAAACTTTGCATGCCTTTGGAAATGAATTCATTTCCATTATCAAAATCCACAACTTGCATGGTTGGAAAAATAGTGGCACCACTACTTGAATGAACATAATTTATACGAGTCAAATTGGGTCATAACCATGGCAAAGAAAGTTTGCAAAATATTTTAAGTATCGGTTTTAAGATGCATGAGATAAACCCAAGTACATCAACTAAAATCATCCACAATAGTGAAAAAATCTCCAGAACCATTCAAGGAAGGTTGGGTAAAAGGCCCCCATATGTCACAACAAATTGAAGCAAAAGATCTCTTTGAAGAGACGAAACTAGAATAAAAAGGCATTTTTTTTATGTTTGACCTGTGGACAAATATCACAAGCTTTATTTCAGAACAAGAAATAAACATCCTTAACTAGATTGAGAGCGGTGCCCAAGCCACCCATGCAAAGATCAAAAGAAGGGTGGTTTAATCACTGCCATTACTGAAGCTGCTTGATAATAGTAAAGCCCTTCATGAACATTACTCTGCCCAATCCTCTTCCTCATTGACAGGTCCTTAAAGACTCGTTGATGAGGAGAAAGTAAGGTTACAATGCAATTACTAGTTTGCGTAAGTTGACTCACAGATAGTAAGTTAAATTTGAATGAGGGAATAAGGAAAACATCTTCAAGAGTAATAATTGGAGATGTATTTACTGTTACAATATGAGTGATTGAAGCATTTGAACCATCTGGAAGTTAGACAAATGATGGGTTTGGACATGTGATTAGTAGCTCTAGTGTCGACGTTCCATACAACATTGGAAGGCACAGTTAGGGCAATACAGGTAAGGTTTGTACTAGATTCGATGCTACCCGCAAGGAGCATGACTAATAACTTATTGTATTGCTCGAGTGACTTGGGGAGGAGTTACCATTGCATCTCCTTTGGATTTGGATGCTTTATCAATATTTTTGGGATGATACCCAATAAGCGTGTGGCAATGATATCTTGTGTGGTTGTCTCCCCCAGAATGATCATAATGAAATTGCGGCTTTCGACCAGAGGGACTTTATCAATTGAAACTGTTCCCACAGATTTGGGGGTTTCGCAACAAGTGCTGCTACCTCTAGAACAGGAGTTGATAGAGAATGAATCTCATGTTGTTTCTCTTCTTGACGTACAATTAAATAAATCTTGGTTATGGATGGAAAAGGGTCCATAAGGAGTGTTGGCTTCCAAGTGCGCATACCTATCATGAAGGACCTGTACAAATTTCATTGCTTTGTCTTGTTGGATCTGATCCTTCATCGTCTATCCATTTTCAACAAGTACATGACAAGACGGTAATGAGGGATCTAAGCTCATTCCATAATGATTTCAATTCAAGTAAAATATACTGAGACAGACATCTGATTGTGTTGTATCAGAATTCGATTGCTTCAATTGATTAATAAGAGAGGTGTTTGATTGAGAAAAACATTCTTAAAGGCCTAGCCAAATTTCTCTGGTTGTATCATACAAAATGCTGCTACGAATCTCAGTTGAAACTGAGTTAAGGATCCATTAGCTAACCAAATCATTACATCTCTCCCATTGAGAGAGATAATTGAAATTCGTGAGCTTATCCAGAGTACCATTAACATAACTAAACTTATTCTTTGTATGTAAAATACATTATTTGAGATGAGCCTCCAAGTCATATCAATAAAAGATTCTGAAAAAACAAATTTCCTTAACACATTAATAAGAAAAGTCCAAGATACTTTATCACAGGCCTTCTCCATATATAACTTGATTATCACATTAGTGCCAAAGGATTTCTTCCCTAAATCCGAGCAAAGTTCTTGAGCAAGAAGAGTATTATCGAAAATGCTCCTTCCTCTAGTAAAACCACTTTGGGTTGGAAATATAATAAAGGGTAGCACTGTAGAAAATCTGGAATTAATGACTTTAGCGATGATCTTCATTGAGAAATTGAAAAGACTTATACAGGTCTATAGTGAGAGCATTTGGCTAGATTTTGAATTTTGGGAATCAGGACAACTAAAGTGCTAGACCAACTCATGGGGATTGAAGCACCAATAAAGAAACTTTGTATTGCCTTAACCAAATCATCTTTAATGACCTTCGAGAATTTAATGTAGATGAGACCGTTGTAACCATCAGACCCTGCTACTCTATCATCATTCATCTCTTTAATAGCATAAAATATTTCATCATTCATTTTTTTAATAGCAGAAAAAAAACTAATGTAAGCGTCAAGCCCTGCTGCTCCTTGTTATAGGTGTTTTTTTTCCTATTCTCAACTATTAAAAAAATCTAGCTTTTAGGGAACACTTTTAGAAGACACTGATCACAACTCTTATGACAAAGAGAATATAAATTTGTACCTTTAGATTACCCCAATTTTGTTATGCTGTCCAATGAGAGATTCAATTAACAAAGGTAAATTCCAATAAGATAAACGGGTTCCTTTATTTTTAGGCGAATTCCAGTTAATCCGCTGAACTGTTACACTTTTTGTAAGGAGCCCCTGAAGAATAATCATTTTTACTAGTTTAGAGGGTTATTGGCAAAAAAATGTCATAGTTCACGGGGTTTATTCCATTTTTTTCCGAAAAATAAAGGAATGAAGTTTAAGGAAAAACAGGAGTATGTTGATTAGTTTTCCGTGTAATAACAAACAAGAGAAATGCACTCCTTTATTTTTGGGTAAATTGCAATAAATACCCCAAATCTTTTTCTAAATAATACCCTTAGCTACTTAGTTTGCAATAACATCATGAACTATTAGAAATGTTATCAAGTTAGTCCATATGTTAAAATTTTTGTTTAATAAATAGATAAAAATATAGAATTAATAGAAAATGATATAATGACAATAATATCTACATTTGAATCTAACATGCCACTTTGTTATAACTTAATGAGTAAAGTTCACGATAAGGGGTATGCTGGGTACACCTCACGTGGTAAGACATCTCGGTCACAATGGCCCATGGCACACAACCAAGCTCCACGTCACCATGTACCTACAACGATTCATATTAACCCAAATTCAAGATAAGGCTAACATTCTACCTTTACAACTAGCTTATAATTTTTAATGTTAAAAGATAGATTTTTTTTATGCCAAATGAATCTTTGTTTTAAAAAACTATGAGTATACAATCTTCTAGTTCTTACCCAAAACAAATATCATTTATTTATACATATCAGACTGACATGGTCCAAAAGTATTGCTAAAAATTCAAACTATTGATAAAATTCCTATTAGGATTAAAATGAAATGTCAAAAAGTACACATTACTTTATTTAAGATTAAACTGTATAAATGCAAAGGAAATTTTATAAATTTATACATGACTATATATACCTACATACTAGATTATTCATGCCTTTGACAAATTAACCATATCTACATCGCAACTAAAATATAACTTTTATAATTCGCCAATGACTACCACGTCATTATTGATATTGATATGCTTATCAGGTTACTATGGATATTAAAATAGTAGTGAATTTATTCTGAAGACAATTAAGAATGAAAATTTTGATATTTTATAAGGTACCAACGATTAACTAACTCTGCTTCTTTAATTGCAATATTTCAGATAGCTCATGGGCTTATTTAAGAGTTCAAGGGGTTAAGTACAATAGAAGCCATAGTTCAAGGGGTAATCTGTAATTTACCCTCATTTAGCCCCTATAGTTCCCAAACCAAACAGAACACCAGGGTTCAAAAACTTCTAAGAATGTATCACGGAACAGACAACAAAGACAGCAGCTAATTCACAGGTATAAGAATTACATAGAAGTCTCGGAGCAATACTATGCACACACCACTTGTATATACAAAATTGTAAAGACCTCATATTAAATCCCAAAATAAATGAGTGAGGAACAAAGAAATACATTTCCAGACACATTCCTGAAAGGAAAGGATTCCCAAAAAAGGGGGGTGAATGGCATGTGAAAACAAGCTGAATTTACAAAAATGTGAAATCGGGTTTTCTCTTTCTTAAAGTTCAAAAGTGTAACTGAACACTCATAGTTAAGAAGCAGAGAACTCATTGAGCCAAGGTACTGAAGTTCTCTCATAACTTCACACATTGGTGGTCTCTTCTTTGGCATCACAGAAGCGCAGTGGAGAGCGATATCTAGAGCTCCCAAAATCTCTCATTTGGAGGAATTTGAAATTTTGGGGTTGACAACTCGGGAGTTCTCCATTGGTGATGTTGATTTTCCTTCGTACCCACTTCATGACATCAAGGGATTCCCCAGATTGTGTTTTCTCTGTTTGTTCTGCCTTTCGGCCGGTCACAAGCTCCATTAAGACCAAACCAAAGTTGTATGTGGCCATTTGTTCAGTGGTTCTTTTAGTGTAGGCATATTCTGCAATCACACAATCAAGTAGGGAAATTTTAAAGACAATGGGTATATTGATTTAGTGGCTTTTTTAGTGTAGACGCATTCTGCAGTCACACAACCATGTAGTGAATTTTTTAAGACAATGTGTATATTGCAATAAATAACCTGAATTATCGCATCAATTGAAAGTAACTCTTTATTGTTACTTTTGTACAAAACCAAGAAAACAATCATTGAACTATTTCTGCCATTTACAATATCTTCCTCCTGTATCGCTAATGAAGAACAATTTTAGGGGCAAATAATGGGTATCTCAGCTGTCCTTTTGTTTAGGATGTCATTACAACCACTGGTATTGGTAATCATTTTCATTATTTAAGGGTTTTCTGGAATTTATTCATAATAAGATGATGAAAAATCAACTAGTCAGTGTATCTAACCAAAGATGGTCCATGAAACTAGGCCTACCAAGATCATGAAAAGTTCTTCTAATGGGGCAAAATGCAGATTTGGACCATCAAATTTGTATTTTACCCATTAGATGGATAAATAAATATTTTGTAGAAAAAAACTCATAGTGAAGTCTATAAAGTTCTATGAGATCTTTATATACCTGGTGCTGTGTAGCAAGAAGAAGCAGATTCTGATGCCAAGGATGATCGAAATGCACTTTCTCCTATGATCCGATCAAGAGCAAAATCGGTGAGCTTCGGTTCAAAATCCTCATCAAGTAGAAAATTCTTGGATTTGACATTTCTGTGAAGTAAATGTGGAGCATAATCCTTGTGAAAATATGAAAGTACTCGAGCAACTCCAATGGCAATCCTCAACTTAACACGCCATGGCAACTCAATATCTGGCCTGCCAATGCAATGCCCGAGGCTCCCTGTCTGTAACCATTCATATATAAAAAATATTGAATCATTCGAGTGCAAAATAAAAAAATACTAATTATGTTCTTGAGAGGTAATTGTGGGAGAGATTTAAGATTCTTATCACAGGGATAACACAACAATTTGGAGGAAGATCACCGTATAAGCCGTTAAGAGAGGCAGATAATCTATACAAGCTTCTAACCAAGCCAAGACCATGAGAGAGTTTTGAAATGAATCTGTTGTTATCAATCTAAACTTGTTCCAATTGAGGAGCCATTGAAATTGAATCATGTATTTCTCCTGTAAATCTGTTGTTTTCAGCTCTGATGAGCTTGATTTTGGGCAATGAACTAGTAGTAGTGTCACTCGGGTCAATCATGTCTTTCGTGTCAATATTGTTTTTATTCTTCAATTTTTGCTTAATGAAGTATAAAATTTACGAAATTGTGGCCATCGTATTTCGTAAAAAAACACGAAGTCAGTGTAGTGTCGTCTTGGCCTGAAACTTGTCCCGTATATAACACGATAAGAAATTGACCAAGAAATTTTGTTTGTGTCATTTTTTATACATGTGTATTAAAATTATCGATAGTGTTTGTAGGAGCACATCGTTGTTTTATTCATGTCATCTTGCCTTTTTTTGCTTATTTGATTATAAAATTTAAGAAATTGTAACAATCGTGTCGTGTACAAAAATACGAAGTCGTGTTGCATAAAAAAACACGAAGTCGGAATCGTGTCATGATGTTTTGAAACTCGACTTGTATATTAAACCACATGAAATTAACCCAAAATTTGTTTTCGTGTTGGGTATTTTTAGACACGAGTGTCAAAATTATGACTAGTGTTAGTTAGGTCAATCGTGTCTTGTTGTGTCAATCGTGTTTTTGTTCATGTTATCGTTCCAATTTTTGCTTAGTTAAGTATAAAATTTACGAAATTGTGTCTATCGTGTTGTGTAAAAAAACACCAAGTCAGCGTGATGTTGAGCTGAAACTTGACAGTATATAACACGACACAAAATTTACCAAAAATTTGTGTTTGTGTTATTTTTAGACACGAGTGTTTAGATTATCGATAGTGTTTTAGGAGCCCATCTTGCTTTTATTCATTTTTAGTGCCTATTTTTGCTTAGTTGAATATAAAATTTAAGATATCGTGCCAATCATGTCATGTAAAAAAATACAAAGTCATGTAAAAGAAAAACACGAAGTTGGCATCGTGTATTGTTGGGTAGAGACCCGACCTGTACATTAAACGACACGAAATTGACCCAAAATTTGTGTTCATGTCGTGTATTTTTAGACAATAGTGTCAAAATTATGAATAGTGTTAGTCAGGTCAATCGTGTCTTACCCTGTCAATCATGTTTTTACATGTTATCGTTTCAATTTTTTCTTAGTTAAGTATATAATTTATGAAATTGTGTGAATTGTGTTGTGTGAAAAACACGAAGTTGACGTCGTGTTGCCTTGAAACCTGACCCATATCTAACACGACACAATATTGACCAAAATTTTTTGTTTGTGTTGTTTTATAGACACGAGTGTTAAAATTATCGATAGTGTTTATAGGAGCCCATTGTGTTTTTATTCATGTTATCGTGCGTATTTTTGCGTAATTGAGTATAAAATTTAAGAAATCGTGTCAATTGTATCATGTAAAAAATATGAAGTCGTGTATTTAAAAAAAATCACTAAGTTGGCACTGTATTGTGTTTGTTGGAAACGTGCCCTGTATATTAAGCAACATGAAAGTGGCCCAAAATTTGTTTTCATGTTGGGGATTTTTAGATAGTAATGTCAAAATTATGAGTAGTGTTGTAAGTCAAATCAATCGCGAGTTGCCGTGTAAATCGTGTTTTTATTCGTGTTATCGTTCCAATTTTTGCTTAGTTAAGTTTATAATTTACGAAATTGTGGCAATCGTGTTGTGTAAAAAAACAGGAAGTCGGCGTCGTGCTAACCTGAAACCTGACCTCTATATATAACACGACACAAAATTAACCAAAAACTTGTGTTTGTGTTGTGTTACAAACATGAGTGTTAAAATTATCCATCGTGTTTGCAGGAGTCCATCATGTTTTTATTCATGTTATCGTATCTATTTTTGCTTAGTTGAGTATATATTTGAGAAATCGTGTCATGAAAAAAATACAAAGTCGTGTTATGTAAAAAAAACACGAAGTTGACACCGTGTCGTGTTAGAAAGAAACTCGACATGAAATTGACCCAATATTTGTGTTTGTGTTTGGTATTTTAGACAATAATGTCAAAATTGTGAGGAGTGTTAGTCAGGTCAGTCATCTCTTGCTGTGTCAATCGTGTTTTTATTCGTGTTATCATTCCAACTTCTGTTAGTTAAGTATATAATTTACGACATTGTGTCAATCATGTTGTGTAAAAAAACACGAAGCCGACGTCGTGTTGACCTGAAACCTGACCCGTACACAACACAACACAAAGGTGACCAAAAATTTGTGCTTGTGTTGCTTTGTAGACATGACAGTTAAAATTATCGATAGTGTTTGTAAGAGCCCATCGTGTTTTTATTCATGTTATCCTACCTCTTTTTGTTTAGTTGAGTATAAAATTTAAGAAATCGTGTCATTCCTGTTATGTAAAAAACATAAAGTCTTGTTGTGTAAAAAAAACATGAAGTCGTGCAAGGCAAATAAATTTGTTGAGGAATGCAATGAATCGGAAATATATGTATATATCATGAAATTTTAATATATAATATATAATTAATAAACTAAAAGCCACTTTGATGACACTCCGACGTTTATGATTTTTGGAAAATAAATGCACTTGCACTCGCACCTGCGTCGCATCACGACGAGTATACATGTGACCAATTCCCCTAAAAATATATGGATTTTATATTTAAAAGCTTTCATATCATTTCAACCTTTTAAAATAACCTTCAATTTCATGTTCACACAATTTTTTTAATTTGCATATCATTTATCTCTTCTAACAAGTTTTTTTATTTTTATTTTATGTGATGTATGAATTTCTGGAATTCAAGAATGATTTTTATTACATATGGAAATATTTTTAGAATTATTATTATTATAATTATTATGCATGTGAAATTTGTATGTAATTACCATACGCAGAGCGCATAAAACTAGTTTTCTTAGAGAGTAAACAACTCAAACAATAAACATCTAACTAAACAAAAGTAATCTGTGGGGTTTGGCCGAGCGATAGGGGAACTCTACCCGAACGTACTTGACTCGAGCAAAGGTGAAAAATTTCGAGTTCGAGCCCAGCGCTTTGGAGAAAAATGCAAGGGCTAGCGGTTCCCATCCTCTAAACTTATTAGTCTCTTACTTGAAAGCTTTGGGGATACGCGGAGTGAACCCCAACCTGTGTATTAAACGACACGAAATTCACCCAAAAATGTGTTGGCATAATTTGAATTTAATCTTTATTTTTTTAACATTTTGAAGCGTCGCTCAAGCTATTTCTACATAAAATCTCTCCCGAGATATGTACATTTAGTCTATATTTTTTTCGAGTTCGAAAAAAGGTGTTTTTGGTGTTAGATTTTGATTTTTCATCTAATTTATTTTATTTTGTAGATACGTTTATGTTATTTCCATTGATCACATTTTGGGTTTTCATTATATATGGATTTTAATGTATATTTTTTGTCCAAATTTGTTTTAGTTATGTTTTGGAGGTTCTTTTTCTCCCACAACCATTCAAGGTACCCTCTAGCCTCTCATTACGTATTTTTTTTTTTTTGGGGGGGGGGGGGGAGGGGGTTCCAAATATGGGGTTTTATTGCGATTTTCTTCTCTCTATCTAAGAAGTCTTCATTTTTTATGCTCATTTATTCTAATCTACATATTGTTTTGTGTGATTCTTTTTTAAAAGGGTTTTATTTCTATTTTGAAATTTTTCTCTCATTGTATCTTTATCTTTAGGTTCAATATATGTTTGGGGTGATAATTTTTAAAACGACACAAAAATACGATACCAAATTTACTCCAAATATGTGTTTGTGTACGGACTTTTAGGCATGAGAGCCAATCATATTTTTGTTCGTGCCGTTATTCTTATTTTGCTTAATTGAGTATAGAATTTAAGAAAAAAATCATGTCAATTCTAGTGTGTAAAAAACATGTTTGTAGACACAGTATCGTATTGGCAAGAAACCTGGCCTGAATATAACACGACACGAAATTGATCCAAAATTTGTATTTGTGTCGGTTTTTAGACATGAATGTTAACATTATCTGTTATCGTTCCAATTTTTGCTTAATTAAGTATAAAAATTATGAAATTGTGTCAATCGTGTTGCATAAAAACACACGAAGTCAGCGTCATGTCATCTTGGCCTGAAACTTGACCCGTATATAACACAACAAGAAATTAACCAAGAAATTTCGTTTGTGTCGTTTTTTAGATTAAAATTATCGATTTGTAGGAGTCCATCGTGTTTGTATTCATGTTATCATGCCTATTACTACTTAGTTGAGTATAAAATTTAAGAAATCGTGTCAATCATGTTGTGTAAAAAAACACGAAGCCGTGTTGTGTAAAAAAAACGAAGTCAGCATTATGTCGTGTTGTTTAGAAACTCGACATGCATATTAAGCCACACGACACAAAATTTACCAAAAACTTGTTTGTGTTGTTTTTTAGGCACGGGTGTTAAAATTATTGATAGATTTTGTAGGAGCACATCGTGTTTTTATCATGTTATCGTGCTTATTTTTGCTTAGGTGAGTATAAAATTAAGAAATTGTGTCAATCATGTCATGTAAAAAATACGAAGTCGTGTTTTGTGTAAAATGACGAAGTTGGCATCGTGTAGTGTTGGCTAGAAACCCGACCTGTATATTACACGACACGAAATTGATTCAAAATTTGTATTCGTGTCGGGTATTTTTAGACAATAGTGCCAAAATTAGGAGCAGTGTTAGTCCGGTCAATCATATCTTGCCGTGTCAATCGTGTTTTTATGTGTCATCGTTCTAATTTTTGCTTAGTGAAGTATATAATTTACAAAATTGTGTCAATCATGTTGTTTAAAAAAAACACGATGTTGACGTCGTGTTGACCTGAAACCCGACCCGTATATAACACGACACAAAATTGACCAAAAATTTTGGTTTGTGTTGTTTTATTGACATGAGTGTTAAAATTATCGATAGTGTTTGCGGGGGCCCATCGTGTTTTTATTAATGTCATTGTGCGTATTTTTTGCCTAGTTGAGAATATAATTATAGAAATCGTGTGAATCGTGTCGTGTAAAAAAATACGAAGCCATGATTTGTAAAAAAATACGAAGTCGACATCGTGTCGCGATGTTAGAAACCCGACTTGTATATTAAAACACGTGAAATTGACCCAAAATTTGTTTTCGTGTTGGGTATTTTTAGACCTCAAGTGTCAAAATTATGACTAATGTTAGTGAAGTAAATCGTGTATTGCCGTATCAATCATATATTTTTCATGTTATCATTCTAATTTTTGCTTAGTTAAGTATATAATTTACGAAATTGTGTCAATCGTATTGTGTAAAAAACATGAAGTCGACGTCGTGTTGACTTAAAACTTGACCCGTATATAACACGACACAAAATTGACCAATTTTTGTTGTTGTTGTTGTTGTTTTATAGTCACAAGTGTTAAAATTATCGATAGTGTGTATGGGAGCCCATCATGTTTTTATTCATGTTATCGTGCATATTTTTATGTAGTTGAGTATATAATTGTAGAAATCGTGTCAATCGTATCGTGGAAAAAAATACAAAGATGTGTTTTGTAAAAAAACACGAAGTCAACATTGTGTCGTGTTGGTTAGAAACTCGACTTGTATATTAAACCACACGAAATTGATCCAAAATTTGTTTTCGTGTTGGGTATTTTTAGACATGAGTGTCAAAATTATGACTAGTGTTAATGAGGTCAATTGTGTCTTGCCGTGTCAATCGTGTTTTTTTTTTGTTATCGTTCCAATTTTCGTTTAGTTAAATATATAATTTACAAAATTGTGTCAATTGTGTTGTGTAAAAAAGCACGAAATCGACGTTATGTTGACCTGAAATTTGACTCATATATAAAACGACACAAAATTGATAAAAAAATTGTGTTATTTTATAAACACGAGTCTTAAAATTATTTATAACGATTTAAAGAAAAATGCATGTGCTAACGGTTAAGAAAAAAAATGAAAAAGAAAAAGGAAAAGGAAACTAAACAAAAGTACAAAACAGCAGCATCGCATACTTATGAAGTAGGGGTGTTCGCGGTCCGGTCCGGTTCGGTTTTGAGGTTTTTTTTAGACCGGACCGACTTAGTCGGTCCTTTAAAAAAATGGACCGAAACCGGACCGATAATGTCGATTAACCGACCCTAGTCGGTTCGATTTTTTATAGGATCGGTCCGGTCTAACCCGTCGGTCCTCACATGAATGATTTACATCATTTATAATAATAAAAATATACTCGACTCTATTTTTTTTCAAACATTAAACCCTAAAAAATACCGAAATTTGCAATTAAAACAAACCTAGTATTGGATTAAACTATAATTTAAACAAATCAAATATTAAAATATATATTCTCACTATTTATTTATCTTATATATATATACATATATATGTAAAAAATATTATTTTATATAAAGTCGGTCCGGGTCGGTCCTAACAGGGTTTTTGAAACTGTAAACCGTGGACCGGACCGACTAGATCGGTCCGCCAAAAAAATAAACCGAGGCCGGACCGATTAAGAAAAAAGACCGAAAAAAAGAGTCGGTTCGGCTCGATTCGGTTCGGTCCGTCGGTCCAGTCGGTTTTTTGAACACCCCTGTTATGAAGTGAAGTGTCCTTAATGGTTTCACGCTACGTGTCTCGTCAACAACCGTGCAAACTAAAGGCACGAGCCGTAGGATTTCACGTGTCCTAAATCAAAGCGTTACCTTTCTTCTCAAACACCCCCCATTTCTGAGATAACAAAACTCAAAATGTCCACTGATGATGAAGATGACGAGGTATCTACTTCTCAAAAGACCCCACATATTATTGCTTATCCCTGTTGTTTCTGTGACAATTACAAGGCCAAAAATATCTAATCTTTGACCTTTGAAACCCCAATACTAGTCTTGAGTTGTCATCAGCCTAGTTAAAATACAAACCATTAATCTTCAACTAGGTGGAGAAACTGAAACCATAATCTCAAAGGCATAATAATCCCACCTCATAACTCAAAATATGGTTTTTATTGTTTGTGTGCGCGAGTGTTTCATTGATCTAAAGGCACACACACACTAAATAATTTGAAGTATGAATTTGGTGGACAAATGGCCGAGGATTGAGGGATCTAGACGCAACGCAGGGGCTTTAAAATTACAATTAATTGTTTATTGGAAAATAATTATCCCAGAGAGAGAGAGAGAGAGAGAGAGAGACGATTAATCTAACCTGTTAACTTCTTGTTGCATTTGAGTATGTATTAAAAACTGCCACCAGTGTTACTTCCATACATATAGTTTTAAGCCAATTGACATTTATTTAAGGATCAAATACCAAAAAATTTCTTAAATATTTTTTAATACACATGTCTTTTATTTTGTATCAAAAAGTCCTTTACCATGCCAAAAAACCTTTTTGGCATGGTAAAAGACTTTTTGGTGCAAAATAAAAAGACTTTGACTGAACGTGTATTAAAAAAAGTTCGAGGGGTATTTGGTATATGCCCTTTTATTTAATGTTAATTTTTTATTTGATGTTTATTATCCTTAGTTTATGGGATTTACCTTGGATGAAGTATTGGACAATATTCTGTTCCGGGATGACCCACGCAAATTTGTGGATCTAGTTAAATCTGAAAGGCCCGGACTATTTCAACTGCGTCCACTTGAAGTCTTAAGGGCTTGTTGCGTTTGGAACTCGGTTAAATGTGCATCGGCACTCTTCAACGGGGAGACAGGGCAGACCCCTCTGGATATTAATGAACCTTGTAGCACGGGACTCTATCCGATCCATTACGCAGCCAAATCGCTTAGCGCTGAAATTACCGAGCTATATCTTTACCAAGGAGCTCAAACACATCTCAGGTCACCCAACAACAAACTCCCACTCAATGAAGCACTCGAAGGCTACTTTATGTACGTACATTTTCTTTAATCACTATTTGCTCCATTGCTTCTGTTTTTGTTTCATACTTGGGCATTTGTTCACTAACCTTTTTTTTCCGTTTATTATTCTCCTCTCACAGCACTATGCCGGAATTGGAACCATGGACTCCTACTAAACATTCAATCTATAAGTTGCTTCTTATACTCTGCCTACCTCAACTGGTGCGTTGTTCTTTATGCCGACCTAGCTTCCTATTGTTTTCACAAATTTGGATTTGTTTGGGGCCGAGATGAACAGTCTTGTATTTGTTGCAGCAAGACGCATTGGAGACTGTTGGATTGGTTGCCTGGAAAACAAAGGAGGCAGAAGAAGAAATCTTGCGTTATGCAAGGGAGAGGAAAATAATTGAGCTCGCTGCACTGTTACTTGTGGCCCGGAAAAAGCTTACTCACCCTCCTAGGACATTCGGTGAATGTATTTCCACTCCGTTGAGCTTCGAGGATAGGGAAGCATTGTTGATGGCTGGGAGAAACTTACTTGAGGTTTTTGAGAGAGCAGGGGATGCTCTCCAAGAATACGTCCAGAGCGAGAAAACTGGTGTATGTTCTTATTCCCTCCCCTCCCCTCTCTTCTTCCAGACCTATTAGAGTTTTTTTTTTAAATTATGATAGTGGTTGCATAATATTTTTTTGATTTAATTTCTCGCAATTTCTACTTTCTAAGGGATTGCTATCTCTTCTTGTTACAGCTTAGCCGCAATCAAACAATCATGGATGTTCAACTTTTGCTTCGTCGAGCCGGCTTTGTTTTGGAGCCCCAAGTTTCTGATTTTAGTGATATGAGGTACCTTCACGCTCACATGTTCGTTACTCGGCGTAGTAATGCTAATGGAGGTAAATATCATCATCCACAAAGAACATGAAGTTTTTCTTCCAAACCAATTGAGAATTGTTGATTTCATTGTCCCTAACAAGTAACAGTTTGAATAGGAGCAAAACTAGGCCATCTTTAATTTCTTTTACCCCCTCCTTTTTTTTAACACAGGCAATATTATAGATTGGAGATTTCCACCACGGGATCGTGACATGCCACACTACTCGTCTTCAGGTTATAGATGGCCGTGCAAAGTAACCAATGAATTGGCAAGAGAAATGGTAAGTGCTGGGCACGGAAGTTTCACTTTTTCCATTTTTGAGTTGTTGAATTCAGCCATTAAGATAGGAACACCAGTTTTTTATACTTCTTATCATTTCATTGTTGTGATCACATCTTTTCTTTTGTGCAAGGCAAAGCCTAAGTCCTATGCGTCAAATGCGAGGCGATCATTCCATACTCTACGCGTTTTGAAAGCCAACTCAGTATTTAACTTCCCTAGAGCCGTGGATACTGAAATGAAAAACACAACCAAGGGAGTGGAGCAAAACTTGCCAAATGCATTGGGCAGCAAGCCATGGGCAGTATTTGCCTCAGTTATTAAGAGGTTATCAAGACGGGGTTAAGGTTCATATGATTTCATGAAGTGCCATCTTTAAGGTATTAACTTTCTCCTGGCTGTTTTGTTACAAACTTCTATGGGTAGACTAGTGCATTCACCATGTATTAGTTTAGTGTAAGCATCGCTCTTCTTGCTTTTGTCCATATGATACTTGGTTATTGAATTTATTTTTGCATTTCAATAAATTAGCAACCTGGTGAATTTCTAAAATCTTGAATTAGCAATTAGAGATTCAACAGATGATTGAAAATGATGTAAATCAATGGAAGCATGAAGAATCTCTCAGAATTATATCAATTCATAATAATATAGGTGTTCATAATTTGAATAAAAGTGGAGGCTAAAGCCCGTATATGTACCAATCTTTTGTGGCAAGGGAAAGATAACCGATGAATTGATTGATTGATTGATATCCTAAATAGAAAATAAAATAATTCAAAATATGAATATGGAAGATAATATATACATTATGTCCTAATATCCAAACTAGCTAAAAATAAATTGCCCCCTTGTTAGCTTAGTATCGCACCCATTAAGTCCAAAAACAACATGCGCATAATTCTACCCTCCCCCACCTTCTTTGATGTGAATAAACATATAATTTCTACATTTTTCGTTATTACTTAATAAATATGAGGGCCAAATATCTTATTTTTAGAAAAAAAACCCAACTAGAACCTTAATTCCATCACCTATAGATAAATCGAGATAAATAAGGATTTTAGATAATAAACTAACTAGCCTAACTAAGGATAATCTGAAGAATAATAACGAAAGTAACAAAGTAAAAAAGATGATGAAATCTCTCTCTTCCTGGAAAGCCCCAGGCACCCCATGGCGCTTGTTCATCGTTCACATCATTTTTCTTTTAGCTTCCTGAAATATAGAGAAGTGGAAGTAGACCAGGAGTGAAAGAAAGATAAATTTTTTTTATAAATGTAATTTGAGTTAAAAAAGCATCCTCATAAAGAGTGAAATACAAGTTAAGAAACAAAAACATTGTAACTATATATTGCTATTTAATTCCAAAACCTAAATTTACTGGCATCGGCACCACCCTGTCTGCCTTCTCTTATCTGTCTACCTGACTTTTTTACAGAGAAATATATGAGGCCCAAAGACACCTGAAAACAAAATTAGTGCATGCAAGTCGTATGCCATTGCGAACTTATTATGACCTTGGTCGAGCGAGAATGGTCTGATGTTATCAGGATAAAGAACAACCATCAGTGTGTCAATTGTTAAATCCAAAGATAAGGGAATAGGAGGACCGTTATGGTCTTGAAAAGGGCAGAGATTAACTGCATCGTGCACCTTGCATTTGTGGGAGGACCCAATTCATAAGCATTGAGGGTGCAACATCTTGCAACAATTAAGGGACGATGCCACACACGTGAAGCTTATACACAAAAATAAAGATCACAAAGCTGAAAAACAATCAGCCGCCGTTGCATGAGGTTTACATGGCGGAGGGTGGGTACATACATCGGAATGGATGATGACGATAGGGTGAAAATTCATCTATGCCGTGTCGTGTTTGAGTCGTGTCATTTAGGTTCATGTCAATATTAGTTATCCCTAACCTAACATGGTTAACTTACCTTGCCAAATGTCTGTTTCTTTATTGCGTGGTTGTGTCATTTTTAGGCTAGCTCACATAACCTTCAACCAAGATATAAGAATAGGATTTTCTCTCTCAACTAGGCATACAACTCATAGTCGTACTATAAACTCAAACTTCGTTACTTCCAAATAGTAGCAATAAAGTAATATATCACAATTTTTTTGTAAGAATTTGTACAATAACGTATTAAGATATAAGTAATAGTCAAGGCATTCTTCTTATAATATATTTATACGGGTATATTTATGTCATTTTTTGTTATTCGTGTAGACACTAACTTACCCCATTTATTTTTCGTGTTGGTCCTGTCAACTTCGGATTCTTGTTAAGAAAGATCAATACTAGCGTGTTCACATGATGGCAAGTTCGATTTCTATTAGTGTCGGGTAAAAAATTGCCTCTCGTAAGTAGCCATTCGTGTGTCACAGTCCAAGGAAAGGCATGGTGCACTCTCACTATAGGATTGAACTTAATAATGTCGATAGGCATCGTAGAAGAGTATATGGACATTTTTTCATGCAACTACACAGGCTAACAATATCTACCACGGGCTTTTGCATATGGAAAGAAAGAAAAGAGAGGATCTTCCCCAAGGTCATCACAAACTCCAAATGAATTAAAAGGAAATTTGAAAAATATGTCTAATAAGTAACTATCAAATCGAAAATAAGATTCAGTCAGGAGATCTGCAGGGGATGTGGTAATGAAAGGATTGGGAAATTTGTTTATTGATACAAGACTCACATGCAATACAATATGACCCATTTTTAAAAGATAAATAGAAACCAATTCTGCAAAATTAGAATCTGTGTTAGACAAGTGTCTTGTAAAAAGAGGGGTTAGTTATCAAAACTGAGGAGTTACTTGTCTTCTAAACTTTCTTGGTTAGTGTGAAGACAACTGGATCTACTTGAAAACAATGTGCAGAGGCGAAACCACCTTATGGCAGAAGGGGGTCATGGTCCCCCCCCCCCCCCCCCCAACATTTTGAAAGTATCACTTATATTTACATATAATATTCCTTATGCTATAATAATAAACGTGCTTAGCGTTCTTAATAAAATTAAGAATACTACTTTACTTACACGTTTATTTTACTTCTCATATTCCTTTTTCAATTTTAGACTCTAGTGAATTGATGTGGTTTTTCAATGTTATAATCTACAAATCATTTTTGCAATTTGAACACAAATTTTATCATTTTATTCTCACTTCTAACCATTAGGAAAAATACATCATAGTTGACAAATTATGAGTTTTTTATCTTACTTTACATAAAAGAAATATCTGTCGCATTAATTTTTAAACTAATTGATATTCTCATAAACACAACAAAATATAGTAGTGTACCTACTATTATTAGCTCTGTAAAATGATATTGAATCTAGTTTTACAAGTCTTTAGGGGTGTTTTTAAACTAATTTTGGTGATAGCGGTACAACTACTAATAAAAATGTAAGCAATTAAAATTGTGTCTTCGCATATTTTGGCCCCCTTCAAGTTTCATTTCTGGCTTCGCCCCTGACAGTGTAGGATGCTGGGATCTACCAATATGTTCCATCTTCATATTAGCTGGAGGTCTGAATAGCATATGGAAGTGATTAAGTCAATAGGGTTGCTTAACTTTGTTTGGCTTGCTGGTGCCTTTGTTTCGGTTGCTAGATCTTCGCGATTTTGGCAAAATTGTTGGATCGTCTTGTTTTTAGGCAAGGTTTGGCTGAATCTGCTAGAAGGTTGCTTCTTAAGATTAGGAGTTGTTTTGAGCATCAAACTTCTAGTATTATGAATGATACTTATCTGCCGGTAGTTGTTGCTCTGATTTGCTTCAGTAGTCATGCAAACATGTTTTTGAAATGGCTCTCAGTTGTTTTCTCTGTTTCCATCCAGAGATTGATGGGTTGGCCTGGATTCTGGATTGAATTTTGAGGTAGTTTTCTTGATCTCTGGTTGATGAGAGGGATGGGGTAGCAAGGCGACGTGTAACATAATCAATGTTTTAAAAGGCGTGGCGAGGCAGGAGCATAGGGCCTTGAGGGCCTCATCCTCACTCAAACGCAAGATTTTTTCTTCTCGATCTCTTTTTTTCCCTCTTGAAGCTGCCGACTTCTGTTTTACTACATATATTCTCCTTTTATTTTTCGTTTTAGTTATGTTTTGGTAGTAAACAAAAGTATATAAATTTTATATGTACACTGCTTTTTTTTTTTTCGTTTTTGACTTTACTGTTTAATTTTTAATTTTTTTCGTTTCAGCTTTATGTATATACTGTAATATATTGTATATGTATATTGTTTTATATAATATTATATGTATACCACACGTGTTATATAAATATTAGATGTTAGGAAATGTTTTTTTTTTATATAATGGTTAGCTATAAGGAAATGTTACGTATATATTAATGTTAACACATGATATTTGTGTTATTGTAGTGAATTGCCACTATGTCAAATAGGAGGGTTCCGTCTTGGAAATACGACAAGGAGGTAGAAATGTCGGATAAGGGTTACAAATATATTAAATGCGATTTTTGTGTAAAAATAGTCAAAGGTGCGGTTAAGCGGATGAAGGACCATCTTGCGGGTACTAAACAAAATGTGGTAAAATGCGAAAATGTACTCCCTAAGGTTAGTCAAGAGATGAAAGATTATTTGATGAGAGGTGTTGTTGATGACATGCAAACATAAAGAAGAGAAGATGAGGAACGGGATAATAATGCCTCTTATTATAAGCAATCGTTTGGAGGGTTAAACACGAGTAGTGTTTCTACGAGGGGAGTTCGAGGACCCATGGACCATTTTGTTGTCAATGTTGATGATGACAATGAAGCAACTACTGTTGAAAAGGGACACAAAAAAGAACGTACGTTGCAATCTAGTGTGTTTAGATTGGAAGATTCTTTTTTTGAAAGAGGTATTCCTTTTAATGTAGCAAATAGTCCTTTTGTGAGCATGTGTTGTGCAATTGGAATTTATGGTCGTGGTTTCAAACCTCCTACACCACATGAACTTAGTATGTGGATTTTGAAGAAGGAAGAGGAGGCTGAAAAGGAAATTGTCAATGAGGTGAAAAAGACATGGGCATTTCTGAGGGAGGAGCAAGTTCACATGTGCGACAAAAAAAATGAGAAGGGCGAAGAGTTCAAAAGCTACAAGAAAAGGTCAAAATTATTATTTACACTTGTATTTTTTATTTTACTAATTTTAAACAAACAAACTCATTTTTTAATACTTTTATCATATTATTGATTAAATATACGAAAAGGATTGCAATTGGTGGCTGAAGAAGAGGAATGGGAGGATGTCTATTCGAACGAGGAGGATGATAAATCGATTCGATATGCAGATGATTCCATGGAGGATCCTTTAAGTGATGATGACGGTGATGGTGATGGAGATGAATCATATTATCCATTTTCCCGCCCATTTGATACCGATGATCCACTACTTATTATATATTGATGATTTGATGATTCATAATCTCTAGAAAGCTTGATACTTTTAGGTTTCTTTTGGGAGCCGAGTCGATTATTGGTTGAATAAGCTGTTGGTGGGTAAGGCTGAATCTTATTGGTTATTGTTAGCAGTGGTGGAGGTTTAGTTTTTAATCCCTCCATGTTTTCTGAATTTAGATGTAGGGTCACTGCAAATGGAGATTTGAGCAGGCCTCTCTTGTGATTGGGGTTGAGTTGTTTTTTTATGTGCTTAAAGTTGTAGGTTTGTTTGTTTTGTGGTCCTTTTGGGCGTGTTTGTAGTTTGAGTTGGTTAGTAATGTGTTTTGTTTCTAGTGTGTTGTGGGATGTACCCTAGGGTATTTTCCACCAAACAACAGAGTAAGTTGCAAAGGGGGTGTTGCAGTCCATTGGCAAGTGGAAATGGCCATTCTTGTCGGATAGTGCCGCAGGGACCCTTGGACCTGGACACACTCAAAAAATGAAGTTGAGAGACATCAATGGTTCTATCGTTAATTTTTTAAATCGCGGTTGCGCAGGGTGTAGCGTTTTGGCTTCCGAAGTCGAGTCGCGCAAATCGCGTCGCGCAAACAATTTGTGCATTCCAGTTTTTTAATTAGAAAAGCATGTAAAAAATATAAATAAATAAATAAGTTCAAACAATCACTCCAAACCATTTCAAATATAGTCATAAGGCCATAAAGTACTACAACTTTCCAAATAAAACCCAAACATAGGACCATATTGTTCCAAACATAGGATCATATCATTCCAAAAATCTCAAACGCATGAAGTTTCAAAAACAAATTAACAAATGACATCAAAAGTAGTCTCCATCGTCTAAGATAATATCATCATCATCTTGGTCAAGGGTGCCAACCAAATGATATTTCGGGCGTATAATACCCCTTTTTGACCTATGATAACAATACCTACAAAAGACACAACTTTCTCCTTCCTTTTCATATGGATATTTCCACCCAAAATCCTTCTTAGTAGACATTATTTTGACAACCAAGTGAAAATTCAATAACAATGAAAAAAAGAACTTCCGACAAAAATTAGTAGACAAAAAACTGTCTAAATTAGTAGACAGAAAAAAAGAACTGTCTAACATAAAATTTTCTAAATTAGTAGACATTCTTACCAGACTTGATCCGAACTGAAGAAAATCCGTCGAAGAAGAGTTTTTTTTTTTTTGTCGGAACTTGATTGGAGTAGGGAAAGAAGAAAAAGTTAGGGTTTTGGTTTGACAAACTTTAGGGATTTGTGTTTGTCTAACTTTTTGGCTGAAAATTAATCGAAATAAGGTATCCTTTCATTTTTTTCCCCTTAACAAAACGACGTAATTTTGTCTTTCAACGGTTTTAAAAAAAACCATCTCGCGCCGCTGAGCACTAAATAGTGCTAAATTGCGTACGGAAATCATGTATCCCGTATAACAGTGGCAATAGTGTTGTGTTTTCCCTTCGCTTCTCGCAACAGCGCCCTATTGTGTTCGCAATAACGCGTTTTTTTAAATATTGCCTAGTGTACAAATTGAAATGAGTCATCTTGGATGTTGATAAATGATAGCAAATTTAGAATGGTGCCTTTCGTCCGTCTTAAGTAAACATAATGAAGTCCATTAATCTATCCTCCAATGGCTTCTAATGAGCTTACAAACCGATATTTGAATGTTGACCTTTAGTTGTTTGGCAAGTGTAACATCTATGAATGCACGGTTGGCCAAAAAAAGTGCTCACGCAAGATGGACATGGTACGAGCCAGTTTCAGGGCAGTTACGATCGGTCTTCTCTTGGAGAGAAGATACATGGATACACAAACATAGCCATTCCTTAGAAAATGGGCACTAATGCCATCATATTGTCAAGGCCAACCCAATAACAATTGAAAAGTGATAATATTAACCACATCATATATGTCTTGATTGAAAAGGGAAGGTGATATGGCTCGACTAAAGAGTCTCAATTTTTCCACCAATCTTCGAAGCAACTAAGTTTTCACTTGTTCTATCAGTAAGCATCGTGCATTCTTGGACTACTTAGTGTAGTATACACTGTTGCAAGGCCAATCGATCCAACATTAATCAAAACGTACGTGATGCGTACGAGACCCCGAGATTTATTTGTATTTTTATTTATATTATTTTCATGATAATTTTCCTCTTTTGGTTGCTATATTAGGTTTGAGGGTAACATTATCACTTTAGTCATTTTACACTTTCAGATTGGCTAGAAAGACTCCCATTATTATTTACCTATTAAGTAAGGCCTTTGTCCATTCTTTGTACTCACTTTATGTTTGTATATAAATACTAATTAGAGAGAGAAACTAGGCCATTCGCTTCTAAACAAATGTTGTGAAAAAAATTCCGCATACATCAAATTGGCATCAGAATAACATTCACTCTCGAGGTCATAGTCGTCAGAGTCGAAAGGCGCACCAAGGTGCTAGGGTCCCCGTGGAACCTAGGTGCAAGGCGAGGTGCGTGCCTCATCTAAGAGAGGCGCAAAGTCTATAAACATGCAAATGTTGTATATTTATAATAATAAGATCATTAATGAACTAAAATTTGACATATATAGTATATATTACTATTATACACAGTTATGAAGAGACACATTGGAAGAAGATAGAGCTTATACCACCATAGGAAGATATATATATATATATATATATATATATATATATATATATCAAATTAATTATCCAATAATCAATAAAAGAAATGATATTGATATGTATGAAAGATAGATACTCCAATGTGTGAAAATCAACATATAGATTGTTCAATGATTCAACACTCATAGAGTTTAATTTTGTTTGTTTCTTTTCCCTAAGTGGGACCCGTGAGAAAGATAAAGTTTCACTGAAAATCAACGACTACTTTGTTTAATTTTGGTGTGGGGAATCATCTAATTTTTCATATTTTATTAGAAAATATGTTAAATAAGCATATAAATTGGTCCATTCTTGTATTGGAGGCGTTACCCAAAAAAATTTAACGAGGCGTGCCTGTGCCACGCCTTGAGCCTAAAGATTAAGCGCACAAGGCGCGCTCCTTATTGAAGAAGCCTTGCCTGAGTGAATCAAGGCACCGATGTTGTGCCTAGGTGAGCCTGGAGCCTAAGCGTGCGCCTTTAAAAATAGTGCCTGAGGTGGTTGCCGAAGTTGTTGTAGAGCCATGGGTATGGCTCAGAGGAATTGAGGAATCATTCCTCCAAACCAGCTCCCGTCGTCTGAGGTCAAGTGGCACCACCCTAATTTCTACCCCAAACCCTAGATTTAGGCTCTGATTAACAAACCTCAAACTCGTTGCCAAATCACCAACCATCAATACCCACCTGATTTTAAGGCCCCACCACCTCATAGGCGTCTAACGATCCTCCCCGACGGTCAGAGATCACTGGCGACAAAACCCTAAGCCTCTGTAACACAACCCTTAACCCATAACCTCTAATCCAGCGGAAAAACCCTATATCTATATTTGAACCCTTCAACCGTTGACCTAGAATTTCCGACTTTCCTTGGCCGTCTCGATGCTCCGACGACCATCTCCTGCAAGTAATGAGTCCCATCGGAGCTCCAGTAAGGCCAGTAGAGCCCACAACCACCTTCGATTGCGGCTGATGCAAAACCGCGGCTTCAGAAGGGAAAACAATCATAGCCTAGTACAACTTTTAAGGTCCGTGATTTTTGAAATTACTTTGTCATTCTCCGATGACACTAGCCGGAGTCGATAGACATCTAATAAAACTCCGATGAGCACTTCACCAGTGGATTTATTTATAGTTGCTACTGCTAGGGTATGTGACAAATATTTTGCTCCTATTACCTAAAATTCAAGGGTAAAGTTCCAAAATACGCCTCCCTCTTTTGATTATAATTACACCCCTTTAGTGAAATTCCTCACGAGATGATTGGACATCTCTCGATCAGAGCATTCTAGCAGAGCAATTAATAGGTAAAAGGGAATGAGGAGGGAATCCCATCTCCCCTCCCTCACCCCCATCTTCCACATATCTTGCTCATCCGACATGACATGAATCACTGAATCTACTCTAAGGAATAGTAATGTTTTATGTTTCATAGGATTTCTCATTACTCATGTTAGCATTCTCACTTCTCATAGTCTTCGAATAATTTCAAAAATCCCCCCACAAAATTTCAACCACATCCCCACCGTTATTTTCCCCTGTTCTCTTAACCCAAACCTTGATACACATTCATATGCACCCTCCTCTACTTCTGAAAATTATTTGAATACCACTTCTTCAGAAAATTACATTTAAACCCCAGAATTTTCTAAAAATCTTTGTATCTTCCCTCGATCCATCTAAAAATTACATCCCTGAAAATTACGACTCAGTTCATACTTTGACCCTAACTAATATATATACTATTTAGAGGTGAATTTTCAACAAACCCGGGCCGATATTGAAGAAGAGATTGAGATGTGGGAGGATGACCAAGCCTTTCACTTCAACGAGGCTATGGGTATCCATTATGGGTGGCTTTCGGCTAATCACTACGAAGAGTGTCGCTTTAGGATGGATGATGGAACTTAGTTTATCAATCAGAGAGTTGAAGGCAAGGCGGAGTATGATGTCGAGCGAGAGTGTATGATGGAGCTATATGAGTTTTGTGCCTCTGCCGATGATGTTGCCCATCGGTTGACCTTGAGTGAGTCTTTCATGGTGGCCCTCGTGCCCCTTGAGTTTGACGAACCTCTCCCCTCCGTTTTCGCTACTCCGATTAATTTTTTTCGCTTGCTAAAGATTAAGAGGCCCACCTCAAGTTACCCATTGGGACTTCTTTGACATTTCATCGAGGACGGATGGACTACTCATATGGCGTTTAGAGATTTGATGTTTGATTTCAGGGATTTTTTTCCCATCTTCGGCGAAGAAGATAGTGAGTTCTGTATCAGAGAATTCTTCGATATTTTCGTTGTGGATGGTTGGGTGATGCGCAATCATTTGTAAGAGGTGTGATCATTTGATATTGTTGATTTTTAGCCCCTATTTCGGGAATGGGGATTGTCATGATGTGGTTGATTCTTCAGGTGGTTTTTCGTAGATTGATATGTTCCCTTGGACTGCTGTGGATGTTTCTGAATATGTGGACGCTTTCGGGGATGATTTTATGTTCATCGAACTTTGTTGATATTTGCCTTCGATTGTCTGTTGGTCGTTATCGTGGACATCTTCCCTTCTTAGTTAAGGAGGTGGTGGTGTTCACATGCTCGAAATTCGTCCTTTCTCGCTTTCACGCTCATGGGTGAGATTTTCTTAAATGGGGATTGTGGCATGTACAAGGACCATGAGGTTTATTTGTATTGTCGTTTATTAGTTTTTCACGCTTGATTAGGTTATTTCCCTCTTTTGATTACTATATAAGGTTTGCAATATCTCTAGTGTTCCCTCTTTAGTTATTTATAAGTTTAGGGTTATCTTGGGTATCAAGATCCCGATTTCTATAAACTAGTAACCCTCACACTCACGATGTGTGTGCTAAAAAACGTGAGACTCGTTAAAAAAATGTTGTTGAAAATTTAAAACTGCTTTTAGTAGTGGGTGGGTAGTTTAATAACCGTTATTAGTAATAGGTGCATAGGAACTGAGGTTATAATTGGTATTTTAAGCGTGGACCAAAACCTATTTCTCATGCTTAATAAATAGTATTATTTGTACTCACTTTACGATGAGACTTAAAGAGAGAAATTAAGACATTGGCCTCTAAACAAATGTTGTTTTGAAAATGCTTCCCGCTTACATTGTCTCGACACAAAGCACAATGCATTGAGGCCCAATTAATATGGGACTTGAGGCTTAAGCTTGGGGCTTTGGAGCCGTTGGATTTGTTATTGGGATAAACATATACGGTGGGGCCATATTGAAAGAATAACTGATAAATGGAGACCCGAAGTGAGGTATTCCATACATTGAGGGTGAGCCGAGGTTGAGAGCAATGTTTATGATGTATGCGGGAACAAGTTGAGTGATAAAAACATATTTAATTATGGTGAGAATGGAGAAGTATTGAGGTTTGATGGTAATATGTCAAACTGTACTCTTATTTATTTATTTTTAGAATAAACTATTCAGCAGCTAGAGAGAGGCCCTAACTCATAAAACTAAGTATTAGCTTCTAATATGCCCAACAAACTTCTAGACTTATTATTAGTTGTCGTATTTACACTTCCATGTCCATATGATGATCTCTCTTACATGAAGTGGTATCGAAGAGAGGCCATGTGTAACACCCCACCTAAAATAATAACGGGTGGCCAGCCCTATACTATATTAAATCAGGAGTTTCAGATGGTCCAGTCTCAACATCACCTGTTGGTACTATATAATATAGGACTAACTACCCAATATCATATAGGCGAGATGTTAAAATTTAATAAAATGTGCAACAGATAACCCACTAACACTACTAAAAAAAAATAAAGAAAAAAAAAATGAAAGATGCATGCAAGAACTAAGATAAATGGAATGCTAGAATAAAAATAAAATAAATAACTACCACATAATATACTACAAAAAGTAGACCCGAATAAGCTGTCGGGTCACAGCTAATACAATAACTGGAATGGAATAAATATAAACATCTATAAATATCCCTTGGGTACAAACCCGATATACAACATGAATCCTACCTAGAATTTTAAAGAAGTAGGAAGCGGCTACATGAAACATCCCGCAACAGTCCGCCCCTCTCACGGCTCCCAAGACTCTGGATAGAATGTCATCCGGCATCCATGCGGTAGGACACCTGTAGTAATATATATATATATATATATATACAAGCAGGAAAGAAAAGAAAACGGGTCAGAGCCCAAATTGTGAAAAATATTTAGCAAGTGTGTTAACCGTGCATAATAAATATCGGTGCACTATTTCATAATTAAAGTGGAATCGCACTCTCACCTCTCCTCTAAAGGCGCGCACCTATTCGCGTTCTCAATTTTATTAGTTAAATTACCCCCATTTTTATTAGGGCAACCTAACTTATCATAGCCCTAGCCTACACCCACGAGATTTGCCTTACCACCCTAACCCCAGAACCCACTCTTTCTAAATACACTTAATAATTTTTGCTAACATATATGCCATATTAGGCTTAATGGATTCCGGTTTATAATTTAATTCAATTATCATTCTTAATGTGTTACCCATTTATATTTGGGTTGAAACATATGATTTAATTTCTAATTTAATAAGCATGAAAAATTATTATTGACACAACTTCCCTCCAATTTCAACGCTGCACTGCGTTTCGTGCGTGGGGTGTCTCGCAAAGCGAAATTCAAACAAGGAACCACCCCGTTACACTACTCCTTGTCAACGTCGATCCTGGAGATCCATTATGCCACACATAAATATCGACAAAACTTCTCTCTACTCTCAACAATGTACTACGTTTCGTGCGTGGGGTGTCTCGCAAAGAGAAATCCAAACAAGGAACCACCCCGTTACACTACTCCTTGACAATGTCGATCATAGTGATCCATAATGCCGTACATACCATATAATGCTACCACTACTACTAAATCTCCAATAATATCCTTGGGATGATGTAACCGAAATATTCCTTAAATGCGATACATCAACCCCCATCAATCTAGTACACCATAATCATCCAAGATGTACTCCACAAAGATTCTATGTCCTTTCATCTATAGGATATATAAATATATATATATAGGCATTTTATTCTCACCATATATATACATATACCAATCATCCATACCCATGACCAAGTGTACATATCATATCTGATGTACAATGGACATGCACATAATCCACCCGGCTATATATATCGCCGATAAAACTGCATCAATGCTATCATCTTCCCAGTGCCCGGCTCACGTAGCAACTGGGGACCACCTGGTGGGGATCAACGACACCCACCTCGTGATAACTCACACACACGACGTCCCGGGAAGCGGTCATAGCTCCACTGGCAATGAGACGAAACATACCCACCACGTCTCATCCCAAAAATATATCTATCGTATAATAACACACCGGACGACTATGACCTGGGGAATATCCACACCCTGCTCTATATGCCAGGATGCTCATCCTCTGCGCGGAAACTTCCCAATGATAGCATGAGCGGGTTATGCTTAACCACATAAGTATATATATCGCTCACACGCGCAATATACATACATCCATATGATCCCATCATATGACCAAATAGTAAACCATCATATACGGTTTAAATATCCATACCATGTATGTCCACATCATAAATATGTCCATATATTCATATTTATATATAGATATACGTACATATATTCACACATCGCTACATCATTATATATATACAAACTAATTCTCGTTCATATGTATAAGATATATAAACCCGGCTATAAGTATACATAATCCTCAATATACAAGCCGCCACCACTATTTCCTTTAAATTTACCTCAACATGTGAATACAATCCCTCTCTTGAAACATATTCAATCATTTTTCCTATGATGAATAGTCTCCTAAAACCATATGTATATATCTATACATATATATTCAATATTAGGGTTATCACCCAAGAGTTTGTGTAGGAATCCATCACTACACATTACATCTATATTCAAAAGTACATAATTTCCTTTAGTACTATTTAACCATAGGCACACACATGACTTAATAGTCTAAAACCTCAATTTATTCCAACCTCGTTTCAAGTATTGGAATCTCAATGGTCATATCCCCATAATTACGTGTAAACTATCCTAGCTAGAATTTATGCTACCGCTTATTCTAGTCGATAGTACGATCCCAATCGTTCCCAATTTCACCTATGGTTCAAATAAATCTCAGGAACCCTTACTCCTATTGGGTTATCAATTGTTCCTTAGTCTAAACATTTCTAAGGATATGAAACCCCTCACTATTTAAGAGTATGCGACCACTCTCTTCCATTTGGCCCCAAATTGTATCTTAACAATATCCTATCCTTATAAGGATTTGACATAAAGGTCGGCCTAAAAATTTTACAACATACATGGATATTTCTTATCCAATTATTTCAAGAAGTCCCCACTATCATATACTAAGTGAGAGACCCCCTATAAGTCTCCAAAGCATCTCTTATTTCATAAGAGAAAACCTCAAATTTATAAACCCAACCAAAAAGGGGTAGAAATCATCCTAGAAAAACCTCATAAAACAACTCATTAAGGAGGCCCCTAAGAATAAACCCCAAAAGAAAAAGGGGTAAAAGAACTCCAGACTTTGGGCTAAAAAAAAACAGGGGACCGGTCGACCGGTCCCAGACCCCCGGTCGACCGCGGGTCCAAATTTTGCCTACGTAGAAATGCAGTAGGCTTTTCCCTTAAAGCGCGGTCGACCGGCCATTCCAGATATTCTGGCCGATTTCCCTTTCTCAAGAAAACCCACGAAATTAATTCCCTAAAATCTCCATTCTAACCTCCAAATCTTTATCACAACATGCTTCTAAGCCAAATAAATCAACCTAAAGTTGATCCCAACCATTTCTATTCCATTAGATCCATATATAAACATTGATTTCAAGATTTAACCCAAAAATTTAGGTTTTAACATTAATACCCAAAAATCCATTTCTTTAACCCACAAATTATGAAATGAAATACACAAATAGCTATTTAGCAAGATTAAACACTTGCCTCAGATTTGTAGAGGTTGGATCGTCCTTGATGTCGCGATTTTGGGCCGGAATCTCCAAGCTTTTCTTCCTCTCTCTCTTCCTTTCTTCTTCTTTCCTTCTCTTTCTCCCTCTAGGGCTTTTTCTCTCTTTCTCTTAAATGAGAAATGGCTTAATCCGTAAGCCTCATAAACCTTTAAAACAAAATCCCAATTTTAAATGTTAATACACACTTTAAATGACTCGTTTACTCCAATTCGAGTCAAAATAACTTAAAAACATTCCGAAGCCGAAATAAAACCCAATGACAGTCATTTTGACTATCTCGACCCTTCCGGGATCAGTGGTACCCTCGAAATCATCATCCGGAATACTTTAAAACGTTCTCTATTTTTTGGCCTAAATTCCCAAATTTTGAAATTCTCCAATTTAATTAAATTTTATTTTCCCAAAAATTTATTTTCTAAATCTCAAAAATCATGGGGTGTTACACTATGTTTTTTTTTGTGGGGTGTTCATGGGGTGGGTGGGGAGAGTAATAATAGACTGATAACCTTTTAGCCTAATCAAATGTTGCGTTCCACGTATGTAACTTGTGTATTTCAATACTATAACGAATATAAAAAATATTTAAATATACGCATATGGAGTTACAGTTTTGAAAGAAACTTGACAGCTAAGTCTAGAACTATTTGAGTCTCACGCTGTGATGATAAACCCTCATTTATTGTTATCTTGTTTTTATTTTATAAGAGTTACCTGGGAGTAAATTGGTGAATAATAATATTAACAAAACACGAAAATCCTAAGAAATAAAAAAAAATTGAATATGGAAAAATTCGTCCAACTGACTGACTGTAGATGTTTCTTCCAGGGGTGGGATAACACAAGACATCTTCCCTGAAAATTGTTTGCGGAACCACACATCTTCATCTCTCCTCGGAATTATTACTCTCTATCGCTCATCTCTTACTCACCCCAAGCCACATTCTCTCTCTCTCTCTCTCTCTCTCTCTCTCTCTCCCTAACCAAGTTTGGAATTGTGCTTGCAACAGAGTTTGAATAGATTCAAGAAGCAACAGGAGAAGTGACAGTCAACTCTTACCAGCATTGCATCCAAAGCTATTTCAAAGGGACCGACAGTAAAGGCCACATATCTGAGTACTACCACACCAGCCGATGCAAATTCCCCTGACCCTGCTGTCAAAGTTTCAAATGATACAGAGAGACTTCAACACATAAAACAAATATATGGAAAGCCCCTGTAGGAGCTCAGATTAAACGTGTTATAGACTTGCTGATAGAGACTGGGCAAGATATTACACCACAGGAAATAAACGAAACATGTTATGTTGATGTGAATTCCAACAAGGCGGTCTTTGACAGTTTGAGAAACAACCTGAAAGTGAGTCATAATGGAAAGCGCTTCACCTACAAGTCCAAGCATGATCTAAAAGACCAGAACCAACTTCTTGGCTTAATTTGAAAATCTCCTGAGAGTATTGTTGTCATTGATCTCAAGGATGCATACCCAACTGTTATAGAAGAATTACAAGCCCTGAAAGCAACTGGCCAAATCTGGCTAATTTCGGACATCGATTCACAAGAGGACGTAACCTATCAAATGATCCTCGAGTCCCATAAAGGTCTATGATGACTTTAAACATTTATTTTGAGGGGTTGAACTATCGCGTGATGTGATGGACATCAAGAAGGATATCCAGAGGAATGGGATGAAGCCTGCTACAAATACCTGTAAAGAGGAGGGCCATGGACCAGGTACATGGCATATGGCCTATGCCCATGCCCCAGAAGAAGCATCAGATCAGTAGGAGGATCAAGCTGACCAATGCTCATCTTCTTGAGTTGTTCCAGAAATTTAATTTTCCTGGTTCATGATGACATGTATAAAAGTTGCTAGAATAGGAGGTTAAATTAGCTTTTGGGTCATGCAACATAGGTAATGTTGTAGTGATCTTTATTGAGTTGCGTTCTTTTTCTCATCTGGATAAGTAAGCTTGAGACATTAGGTTACATATCAACCCCTAATGTTTTCTTCTATACCATGAATAGATTTTATGACAGTGGCTACATTTTTCGTTGAAAAAAAAATAGAAAAATCCAAAGCAGCAAATCAAATTGGGTAAATTGCACGCGAAAGATGTAACAAGTGACTTGACACTTTCCGTACGGGGATTGGGAGGGCCACAAACTCAGGTTCACAATAGTGCGGCTTACGTGAAAATCGTGAAATAGCACGTAATTTTTAGAAACTGGTTAAGAGTGGCTCTTTCAAAGTCCGGGCTCTCAAAATTTTAATGAATAGCCCCGGATTAAGAACGCATATATTTCTTCTATGAAGGCTTTGTGGACAATATTCAAGCTTAAGTTCCCATTTTATTTTATTTCATTTCAGATCTTTGGGACTAATCCAGGATTATCTTTGTTTAATAAGAAGTATCGGATAATAAGACAAAAGTAAAACAGATTATATTATGTAACATACATGGGAATCAAGGGTTGACTTGTAGTTTGATTAGAGAATGCCTTATTTCAAATTGAGCTCAGTACCATCTTTTTTCTCTGAGGGCTTTAACCATCATCAAACTTTAGTTGTACTTTCTAAAGTAGTTTTTTTTTTGAAGAAATACATAAAAAGTTGTACATAAAACCTTATAACAATGTTGAATTTCAAGATATATATGCTTTTTCACGTGCGTGGTCTTCTTCTCCACCAGTGACTTCATTTTTATTGTTGAAGAGTAGTTAATTATGTTATGCTTTTAATTTGAAACTAAGATGATTCATTATATAGATAACGTAGTGGAAATTGAAATTTTACTAACTTTGATTAATTCCCATTAGAAAAAAGATTTATTTTTATTTTTATTAGAACTTGCATGTTTTCAGATTTCTTGGAAGGCAGTGTGACCTAAAGCTTTATGATTTCGAGCAGCATAGCTCTTTCATGAATGTTTTTGTAGCGGGCCTTTTCTATTTTATTTTATGTTCTATTAGCTTTGGGTTATGTTACGGAGGTGGGTAAATTTACAATGTTACTTGAAATATTATTTGGATGTTTGTTTTGTTATTTTTTTTTGTGCATTTAGTTTTGAATTTTTGTATATCTGATCATTGTTTCAGATTTTCAAATGCTTGAGCTACATCTCTCATGTTTGGAAAGATGCACACCTTTCCATTTCTCTCTTTTGGTGAAAAGAGACATTATTTGAACCTCTGAGAACTATTTTTTCAAGTGTTGCATTCTCGGTGTTTGGAAAAATGCCCAAGTAATATTTTTAATACGTTTTGTAACTTCTGGCAAAATCTTAAATGCCTTTTTTGGCTCATTTTTGAAGAGAAGAATGACCTTTTGGTTATAGAGTACACCTACAATAAAGATTAAATAAGGTGGATTAGTACAATATATTAAATATTACTGTCTTTGTTTATATTCTTTATAGGTCATTGTTTTTTAATAGTATAATGCTATTGAGTGTTTTTGTTGAGAACTATTTGTACGAGCAGAATGGCAAACAGTACAAACATAGTACTAGATGTTGAAAGTTGACTCAGGATTCCGATTCATTTTGTACGACACACAGTCGTATCTACATTGGTTTAGTGGACCGTAGACACAAATCAATGCAGACACGACAAGCCAGTATGTCTCAAAAAATAAGACGAAATCCTAAGTCATAGAATTACTCTTTAAAGGATAGATCCTTAACCCGCACGGTCGATGGTAGGCCCTAGGTTTACAACAGCATTGGTGCGTCTGGTTGGGAAATTTCAACGAAAATCACGAGACATTTAAGACGTTCAACACAGGTATAAATTGAAAGTTAAGGTGATGGTGGACGGGTAGCCAAAAGTATTACCCTCAATCCGTTGTTTTCACATTTATATTTGACCATCTATGTTCAACTTTAATTGTCTTTGGTCGTTATGATCAGTTGTACTTGTTTATTCTATCTTCTTGGAATTGTAGATAAAATATAGAATAATATATGTACAACTCACACTGTGCTAGTGAATTATAATTTATTTTAAAAATTGTCTACAAAAAATTAAGAGTTATAGGAAATATGTTTGTACTAATAATTATATATCCTAATATCCGTAGATCAATATGTAATTAGTTCATTTCCCAAATTGTTATGAATTTGAGAGTATACACATGGGCGAGCTTTTCTCAGTTGGGGAGAGTGACGTGTACGAGGACCATGAGATTTATCTATATTTTTGTTTAGTATTTTTTCACACTTTATTAGAGTATTTCCCTCTTTTGATTACTATATAAGGTTTACAATGTCTCTAATATGCCCTCTTTAGTCATTTTTACAATTTTACAGTTCAGGGTTTTCTTGGGTACCAAGATGGCGAATCTTATATATAAAGCCTTTGGTCATTTTTATACTCACTTTACGAATAAAACTTATAGAGAAATTAAGTCATTGGACTCTAAACAAATGTTGCTTTGAATATTTTGTCTCATACATCAGTACATCTCAACACAAAACACATCTCAACACAAAACACGATGTGTTGAGGCCCAATTAATGTGGGGCTTGAGGCTTTAGGCTTGGAGCTCTGGAGCCGTTGGAAATGCTGGGAATGGGACGCATACGTTGGAGACATATTTAAAGAACAACGAACAAATGGAGACCCGGAGTGAGGTATTCCATACCATGAGGGTGAGCCTAGGTCTATGAAGCACCGACACTCTCCCGAAAGCCAAGAGTCAGCTTTGACACGAGTCCGACACGCGACACGCTCCGACAAGTTGCCGACACGCTGGGACACATTGCCGACACGTAAAAGGACACTTTTTTTTTTTTTAAATCTTTTTCTTATGTGATTATGATTCTGCCTTATTTATGATTTTTAATGTTAAAGTGTGTTTGAATTTTGTTTTTTATGATCCATTTTCTTAATTTCTTGTTAAGAATGTTCTAATAATGTATTTTATGGAAAAAAATATGTTTTATTTCATTAATATATATATTTAAATATATATTATATATTTTAACATATATTATATATTATACGTATCCTAGCGTGTCGTATCCTAGTTTTTGAAAAAATCACGTGTCGCGTGTCGTGTGACGTGTCGAGTCCGTGCTTCATAGGCCTAGGTTGAGTGCAATGTTTACGATGTATGTGGGAACAAGTCAAGTGATGAAAACATATCTAATCATGATGAGAATGGAGAAGTGTTAGGGGCTTGATTGTAATATGTCAAATTGTATTTATTTTTAGAAGGAACTATTCAACAGCTAGAGAGGGGCCCTAAGTCATAAAAATAAGTATAAGCTTCTAATATTCCCAACACACTTCTAGACTTACTATTAGTTGTTGTATTTACACTTCCACGTCCATATGAGGCACCTAATATTGCTTACATGTTTTTCTTTTTCTTTTTTTCTTTTCTTTTTTCTTTTTATTTTTTGTCGGGCTGTTCTTGGAGTGGGTGGGGAGAGTTATAGACTGATGACTTGAGTTGCATATTGCATTGCGTCTTAGGTCAAGTAAGGCACTTAGCCTAAGCAAATAATGCGTTCCGCGTATTCAACTTGTGTATTTCAATTCTATAATGAATATAAAAAATATTTAAATATAAATAAATGGACCTACAGTTTTGAAAGGAACTTGACAGGGCTGCGATTTTCACAAGGCGTCTTCCCTGAAAATCATTTGCGGAATCACCCACCTTCATCCCTCCTCGGAATCGTTACTCTCTATCGCTTATCTCTTTCCTATGCACATTACTCACCCCAAGCCACATTTTCTCTCTCTTTCTCTCTCCCTAACCAAGTTACGGACTGCGCTTGCATGATAGTTTGAATAGATTCAAGAAGCAACAAGAGAAGTTCCAGTCAACTCTTACCAGCATTGCAGCCAAAGCTATTTCAAAGGAAACAACGGTAAAGGCCACATATTGGAATGCTGCAACATCAGCCAATGCAAATTCCTCTGCCCCTGCAGTTAAATTTTCAAAATGATAGAGAGACTCCAACACATTAACAATATAAGGAAAGCCCCTGTAGGAGCTCAGTTTAAACATGTTAAAGACTTGCTTCTAGAGACTAGGCAAGATTTTACACCACAGGTAATCAACGAAGCATGTTATGTTGATGTGATGCCAACAAGGTGGTCTTTGACAGTTTGAGAAACAACCTGAAAGTGATTTATGACGAAAAGCATTTCGCCTGCAAGTCCAAGTATGATCTGAAAGACCAGAACCAACTTCTTGGCTTAATTCAGAAATATCCAGAGGGTATTGCTTTCATTGATCTCAAGGATGCATATCCAACTGTTATAGAAGACTTACAGGCCTTGAAAGCAACTGGTCATATCTGGCTAATTTCGAACATCGATTCACAAGAGGTCGTAAACTACCCAAATGATCCTAGAGTACCCACAAAGGTCGATGATGACCTTAAACAGTTATTCAGAGGGGTTGAGCTACCACGTGATATGATTGACATCGAGAAGGATCTCCATAAGAATGGGATGAGGCCCTTTACAAATACTGTAAACAGGAGAGCCCTGGCCCAAGCCCAAGCCCTAGCCCTAGAAGAGAGGAACAAGCTCAATAATGCTCATGTTCTCGAATTGTTCCAGAAACTTAATTTTCCTGCTTCACGATGACATATGGGAGGTTGTTCAAATTAGCTTTTGGGTCATGCACATAGGTAGTGTTGTAGTGCTTCAGATTGACCTGCTTTCTTTTTCTCATCCGGACAAGCATGCGTGAGACAAATTGGATGAATTAAGCATGAAATGCATAACAAGCGACCATATGCTTGGCCACGAACTCAGGTGCACAGCAACGCATTTTTCATGAAAACCGTGAAATAACACATAATTATTAGAAACTGGTTAGGTAAGAATACCCCTTGGATTAAAACTACGGGCTCTCAAAATTTTCATGAATACCCCTTGGATTAAAAACACATATATTTCTTCTATGAAGGCTTTGTGGACAATTTTAATCTTTATTTTCTCACTTTATCTTATTTCAGAGGGCCAATCCAGGAGTATCTATATTTAATAAAAGGTATCAAATTATACTATGTAACTTAAATGGGAACCAAGGGTTTATTTATAGTGTGATTAGAGAATGCCTTATTTCTAAATGAGCTCAACACCATCTTTTTTCTCTCAGGTCTTTAACCATCTACAAACTTTTAGTTGTACTTTCTAAAGAAGCAGTTCATTTTGAAGGAATACACAAAGAGTTGTACTTCATAAAACCTTGTAACAATTTTGAATTTCAAAATATATACGTTTTTCACGTGCCTGGTCTTCTTTTCTAGTGACTTCATTTTCATCGTTAAAGAGTTGTTAGTTATGTTATGCTATTGATTTGAAACTAATATGATGTATTGTATTGGATAATATTGTAGAAATTGAACTTCTAATAATTTTATGTATTCAGTTATTTTTATTTCAACATCCATGTTTTCAGATTTCTATGGAAGGAAGGATTGCTTACTATCTATCAAGGCAGTGTGGAGCAGCATAACTATTTCCTTAGTTTTTTTTAATGGACCTTTTTTTTTATTTTGGCAGTGTGAACACTATTTAAGCTTACTTTTGTGTCATTATGTTATAGATGTGGGTAAGTTAACATACTTGAATTTGCTTTGGAGGTTTGTTTTGTTATTTGTGGGTGGAGTTTAATTTAAGCAATCTGTCAAGTTTTTGAATCATCACAGGGGAACATACTTCTTTGGGGACATCTCCTCCTAATTTGTTTTGTAGAATAGTAGTCATGCTCTCATTAAATTAAGAATAAATCTTTGTTGGGCCCTTTTTAATCAGTTTAAATCCCTTCTTAGTTACCTTTGGTTTTGGTTACGGACCAGTTCTAGTCGTTTGGTTAACGTATTTGACAGTTATTAAAAGTCATTACTAACTCTTCTTAACTGTTGGGTTCCTGCCCTATTATCCTGTTTTAATCTTATCTTTATATTATATAATTGAATGTAGTTGCTTTGCCCTCAACACTCCAAACCACCAATCCATTTTTCTCAAAATTTTCATTTTTTGGATAAAAATATATTTACAATCGGGCCTCGTAAACTCTCCTCTGGCTTTATCATAACCACCCTTACACACCTTTACTAACAACTCCCCTCACCCTGCATGTCTCCATCTTATAACTACCCACGAACTGTTATCTAGCCCTCAAACCATAATTCAAAATTTGTATTTACACGTATCAAACTATGTATGTGTATGTGGGTATCTGCATAGATTTGTTAAAGGGGTGTATGTATGTCCTTTTTTGTGATCTTTTTGAATTAAATGTGAAAGGGGGAGGTCCATGTGAGTGTTTGATTGTACGTGTGGATGTGTGCATGGATTTATTCATACTGTTTCAATGAGATTCAGCAGGTGGAGTTTTCATATGTATGGAATGGAAGATATGTTGCAGTTGAATAATGACCAAGAGGAAGGTAACATGGGTTTTTAACTTGGACGACGTGTAAAAAAAATCCTTCGTTGTGGGTAGTAATGGATGACAATTTTAGAAATGACACAACGACACAAAATTGACACAACCTTTCGTGTTCGTGTCGGGTCTTTTTGACACGAAGTCGTGTTAGTCGTGTTTATGTCAAAATTATGAGTTGTGTCAGTCATATTATGGTGTCTTGTCGTGTCAATCGTGTTATTTATTCAGGTTATTGTGCCCATTTTTGCCTAATTGAACATAAAATTTACGAAATCGTGGTAATCGTGTTGTGTTATATATGGGTTGTGTTCGTGTCAGGTAAAAAAATATGAAGTTGTGTCATGCTCGTATCCAAAAACCATTATCGTGTCGTGTCGGCCCGAAACGCGACCCAAATTAACTTCAACTTCCCTCTATATTTTATTTTTCTTTAAGTATTTTTTTTAATACCACTTGTTGATTTAAGCTGATGCATCAATTATTATGACTGTTTAGCTATTGTGTGTGCGCTCAATTTTTTTTTTATTAGATTGCTATTATCTCTCTCATTTTATGTCTTGCATGACGGAAAAATTTATTTCAATTTATTAGTGAAATGTATATCATATGCGGAACAGGGACGAATTTACAAACATTTGAATATAATGCATTTTTAAAAGTGGAAATACATCTTATTGGTGTAAGGCTCATTTAACTTGTTTGATTTATCTACTCTTACATGTGGTTTGTGTTACTGATTTTTTTTTAAATTTATTTTATCAAATGGGTTAGTGAATCTTGAATTTATCTTCAATAGAACTCGTGTAGTCTGTTGTTGTTTGTGAAGTGGAGTTTTAACATAAATTACATAAATATTAAGAATTATTTGAATTAAGGTTTTAATTTTATAATTATGTTGTGACTTAGAATTGATATTTTCGTGTTTCATGTTATCTACAATTATTCATTTACTTATTTTTGTTGAAGCCAACTAAAGATGTCCATGATTGTGATATTTTTTAGCAAAACTGAGTAGGTGCACTAGAAGAAAAAAGCCACTTTACAATGGCTAAAAAGTGTCTAAAAAGGTCATTTACATCGCTTTTAATTTTAGGTGAAAGCATCATAAAAAGAAGTGTCAATTATTTTCAGAATCGTCTTACAAATAGAGGCTTCTAGGTTAGGCCTTTTAAAGTGGTTGCGAAAAATTCCCCAATATTCTACCTAGCACACCCTAAAAGCGTCCTAAATATGGAGATTTATGGGACAGTTCACTTAAAAGCGTTGTGAAAAATATATTTAAAAAAATATAATATTAGGTGGTGTGCATGCCTTAAAATAGTTAAGGGAATATACCACAATTTTTTACAAAATCAATTCTAATTAATTCATATATTTCATCTGGAAGTTGTCATGCAAAATACATACATTCAGAAAGCTATTTTGCCCAACTATATTCTATCCAATATCAGCTACATCTATATATTCCCATCTAAATGAAAGGTGTAACTATTGTAAATCAAATATATCGCAGACATTCCATTAAAAATGCTCGCTACTTTATTATCACTTGCAACAACTAGAAACCAAATTGTAAACTAAATCTTATCATGCCCAAATTATATATAAACAACCAAAATTATCCATTATACAAAGAACAACATACTCCTTTATCTTTATCTATACGAATAAGAGCAGTCACCAATCAAATTTGTGATGAGCCTCAAAATACCCAACATAACCACACAATCACAATTTAATTTAGCATATAGAAAAATAATTGAATAATCGTTGAACGTAATCAAGTTGCAGTAAATCACGAAAAGGGACTAAGCTCATTACTCTTTGACTTCTTACCGTGTACTAACTAAAGGGTCAAATTATTAGACACGAGTTAGGACACAATAACACGCCACGTAACTGACCCTATGTCAAAACGATACACCATGCTCGTGCCGATATTTTATGACACAAGGTCGTCTTGTATCATGTTCGTGATATAATTATGAATCGTGTTATCTTATTGTGTCTATTTATTCGAGTTTCCACGTGTTTTACAAATTATTATGTTTAATTGGGTATAAAATATATTTATTTTTATTTTTATCATATCGTGTTATAAATGGATTTTTGTAAGTACAAAAAATAGATAATTGTGTCGTGTCATGTATAAATGGTGTTTGTCATGTCGTGTCGTGTAGTGTCCAAATACGAATTGCTACCCTCATATACGACTTCAGAAGATGGAGGGCATATTTCATGTTTCGTTAAGAAACTGTTTTATATTCATATACCCTTCCTGAAAAAATTCTCAGTCATTATAATATTTGTTTGAATACCATTGATCTCAGCAATAGCCTATAATGGGGCATCAGATTGATACACAAATGCACTCACTGTTGCTATAGCTGTATAAATACCAAATATTAATTTAATCTTAAAATATTAATTTAATCACTACAAAAATGTCATAAGTCTTGTCAAACAAATGCCAAAATGATGTAATATGTTAATTAGTTGGCATCTTCATAACTAAAAAGAATTTTATTTTGTCATATGCATATAATACTGGAAGAGTTTGTATGCCATTAAAATGACCCTTCAAGTGAATCAATCTACTAAAATGAAGTTATAAACCCTATCATTTGTTGATTCAAATAACATAGATAGCAATCATTAATATGTGAAGACAAATGTAATGAATGTGGTGACAGAGTGTGTTCACACCGCAACCAAACAAGTACACCGAACCAAAAGCAGTGTTTAACTCAAAAAAATTCTATATGAATGTGGTTAAAGTGTGCTCGATCTTTTTGTGAATTAAGTAAAACTATGGTTAGATCCTCCTATTTATAGAGAACAAACAGACAAGAGATTGAACGATTGTGACTGTTGAACGCGAACAATCGTGAATTTACGACGCAAAACGGTGCAGAAAGTGCGAACAATCATGACTTTCAGGAAAAAAAAATGGTTCAGGAAAACCAATTGAAAAAATTGGAAACGGATTTTTAAAATCTGGACAGAAATAACCCAATAGGAACTTGGGTCGGAGAAATAAAAAATGGCCCATAAAGGGAGGACAAATCAGTCTAATTAATGGTCCAAATTCAAATGAATTTTGTCCAAAAAGATTAAGCTCTTAGGGCCAAGGGCCAAGGCCCAATGACCCGGACACGGGCCGGGCTGGTCGAATGGTGACGCGCGAGTGTGTGGGGTGAACCCACACTTGTGTAGGCCCTCTCCTCGGGGTGCCACTTTACAACTGAAAACGCATAGTGGTAACGGTGGTTGCTCAACGGAATCACAAATTCTTAACAATTAACCAGAAAACTCAACCGAAGACAACCAATGCACCAAGAAATCAATCCATTTCATGCAGCTAAAAACAACCAACATTACTCAAATCAATCACAAAGCATGGCCTGTGAGCTCAGATGTGGCAGTGGGCTCGAAATGACTTTCAGAAACATGTGTGTTGGAGCTATGGTGCAACAAAGTTGAGTGGGAACTGGAATTTGAGAATTGGTGGTAGTGTAGATACGGAATTGTGCATTTTAAGTTGTGAAGGAGGATTTAAGAGGTGTGGTAATTTGTGTTTTCACTTATGTGGGTTAGCGTTGGTCATTCTTATGTCTTTGCTTTGGGTGCCCAAAATTGGGAGGTAAAATTAGTCTGACATTTTCCAAACAACTGATATGGACCTCTTGAATTTGTCTACTATCGTTATATTTGTTTGTGAGCACCCAAATTATCGACATATTTAACAACAGCCAACAAATTTTGAAAGGAGGAGAAGAGAATAGCACCCAACCAAACACACAATAATATTTTGAATTTTTCAGCTTTTTTATTATTTTTTGTTACATCTTAAATGTAGAAAGGTGGGTAGGGATGGGGCTTTGGGTGTTGGCGAGGAAAGAGAGGACATTCTGGCAGTGGGGAGTTAGGCGACAAATGAGGGGAGAGTGATAGATTAATGGGTCTTTGCGTGAGCCAAGTGGCTTAAGTCACTTAAAAGATGGATCCATCCATCAAATGTGATGGATCCCTCTATCATCGCGCCAGGGCCAGCCCTGAGAACTTAAGGGCCCAAGACGAAATTAAAAATTAAGCCCCTATAACAAAGGAAAGTTGCTAAAAGATGACGGTTTTATAAAAAAAATGACGGTTGACCACTTATATAAGACGGATTAGCTGGTTTTTATGACGGTTTAAATAAAAAAATTCTGAAATTTTTCCGGGGCCCTTAAAATTTGCCAAAAATCAGGGGCCCTAGGCACCCACCTTGGCGGCCTGCCCCAGGGTCGATCCTGCACAGTCCTGTCTAGAAAACAAACGCAACAAAAAATATCGTTGGCATGGATGGAGCCGTCTAACTCTACTATGTATAAATTTGACACACTTTAAAAATTTTGAGTTTCCACCATTAAACACCAACTTTGTATCAATCATGAAATGACCAAAATACCCTCGACTCCAATTTAAGACTGATAACGACAACAAAGCACATATAATTAAGATAATGCCCCGGCAAATTACCAAAGTACCATCGGACAACCCATGAAATGAAATTACCGACATGACCCTAATCAAGGATGGATAGAAAATAAAATATCTCATGCAATTAATGATTCAAAAACTTTTAGATGTAAAAACCGGACATAATACTAGTCATGCACAAAAAACAAATTATGTACTAAGAGAATTTCAACCTCCAATTTACCATAAACTAGGAGCCGAAATAATTGAGAGTCCACTCAAAGAAATATATACGTGACATGGCAAGGCTCTCAATATAAAAGGTCTTAAAAAAGATAAAAAGAAAGAATAAAGAAATACAAAAATTGGTAAGAAGGGAATGTACACTATATGGACACCGCAATCTATTAGGTTTATACGAGTGACATTTCCATCAACCTAGCTTGTTGCAACCTATTCCCATCCAATTTCTACAAAGGCTACTTCAACCCACGACGACAACAACGATGGGTTGGTTGTCAAGGCTGGCTTTCCATGTCAAAAGAGTTTCTGGTACTTCTTTTGCAGTGGTAGAAGAACAAACCATTAGAAGGATGGTAACAGATGCGAACAGTACCTGCAAAAAAATAAATGGTGAAAGAGTAGCATATGGAATTGTTTGAGAGTTTTCCTATAATAAATTACGAACAGTACCTGCAAAGAAAATAAATGGTGAAAGAGTAGCATATGGAATTGTTTGCGAGTTTTCCTATAATAAATTACTATATGGGGTGGTATCTATAGATACATATGTAACAAAGAATTATATATATTGTACCACTGCTTAGAGAATAGTCAATTTTTTTCCTTTTTTTTCATCTTTTTTAGGGAAGGTGTAAGCATGTTCCATTGTACGAGTTTATCTCTTATTGCTACCCAAGTCATAAGTACTATCTATGTATCTCATCGCCTCCATGTTGAGATAATGAAAAATTGTTTTCAATCTAGATCCGCCAAGTTGTCATGTTTGCACCAATTCCAGCTTAAATGAATCTTGCCCCAAAGGGAGGTAAGAAATGAGTAAAGTTATTTTTAAAAAATTAAATGTTTAAACTTTTCAATTAAAGTTTCAAATCCGCAACTTCTCACTTATGAGAGGGATAAGCTGCAATTTGGCTATATTCACTTGTAGCTGTATAATTTGATTTTCAAAAGTATGGTCAGGATCCCTATTTCTTGATTCATTTTAAGGAATCCCCACTTCAATTTTCATATTACATGTTTTTTTTCTCTCAATTTTTCTAAGAGTACACATCTTTTTATTCTCTCCTATAAATAATAAATCAATTAATTTACATATTTGATTTTTACCTTGAATATCACTATTTTCACATAATGGGTCTCATTTTAAAGCCACGGAGAGCTATGAATATTAGTGAAGCTTTAAATATTTAAAATGTTGAGACAATAACTTATAGAATAGGGACAATATTGTGGATTTGAGAAAATACATCTTCACACTAAATATATGAATTTACCAATTGAAATGTAAATATAGAATGAACAAAACATATATGTATTCTACCAACTTAATAAAGCAGATGATAAAGCAGACTCTCACTTTAACTTGAAATATCTTTTTTATTGATGAAAGGTAGGCGTTATATTAATAAAATGAATGAGTACAGATTAATTGAGATTCCCACACTACTAACCAAACTAATTCAACCTGCCAACATCTACAAATTGGTTCATATCAACCAAACTATCCCACTCATAACTAAACCAATAACCCTTTTAATTAAGGCAGTAGCATTACCCTAAAAACAACTTATAGTAATATCTTGAATTATCTCACAACTTCTTCTCATTCATACTAACTCCAAAGATTTTTTTTAAGTAAATCGCAAACTCTAGCCACTATGCTACAAGGCTCTGCACTTTTCTAATACTCCCTTGTATTATCCATTTAAGTTTTTCTCAGTTAATCCCCATCTTTCACATAGTTATCGGTTCTCATAGTTTCTTTGAACTTTCTCCCAATTATAAGTTGTTTCCTGCATCATTTTTGTCTATAAGTAACACTATTGCTTCTGGTCTAGTCTGTATTCATTGAATTTCTTTTTTATATCTTTCCTTCCAGAGTATGTACACTGATATGGATACTGCAATCTTTGTAATTATTTACTGAGATGCATTTCCTCTACATGTTTGAAAATTTTCATCAATCTCAAGCAAAGCTTTCTTGAAAAAAAATCTTGGAACAAAGAGTATATCCACTAAAAGTGTATCTCTTCCTAAGATGTGTGGGGGTCCTATAAGTCTTGGAAGGTTTAAGATGGGCTGACACTCAAATAAAGTCTCACAAATTAAAAACTCTTTCTAGATGAACTTCTAGGAGAAAAGAAATCAAAAAACAAAAGATAAAATAAATATGTACTACTTGAGATTTAGACAATGAAGTCTTAAAAAATTTCTCAAATGAAATCAAGAAGTTCACACAAGCAAGGAAGGAAATGGACAAGAAAAATATCAGATTTCTCAAGGGGATCTCTCTCTACATTTTTCCTTAAGGCTACAAATGATCCACTATACACATATATACAATGAAGAGGAGGTAGAGTGCAATCCTAACCAAAGGTACACATGAGTGTGGGGATCAAGGCAAGGTAGAGTGCACGAAATTTGGATTTGGACGATTTGGAGTGAGTGGCACGGTGTACAATGCAAAAAGTAGCCAAAATAATTTACCAAACTCGTCAGAGTTGTTCGTAGCTCAGTCACGAGCATCTCACAGGTGCAAGAGGTGACTTTGTCGGCAGAGAGCAAGGGGTGAATCACGTTACGAGCTATTAGGGTTACAGAGTCAAATCCAAAAGAACCTTTGTCTCGTAAGAACCGTCACAAGTGCGAAGAGTTTTGCTGACAGCGACCAAAGGGTGAGCAGGTCATGTAGATCTTATGTTTGGACGCCAAATTACGTTAACCTGCGTGTCAAGCATTCAATTAATATAATTGACTTATACCTAATCAATTCAACAAATAAGTAGAATGCAACATATGAATCATAGATAAGATTGAGAATAGAAGAATTACAGAATGAGAAATTAGAAGAAAAACACAGAGCAAAGAGAGAAGAAGAAAATAAAATCATATTATTTTCTACATGATTTTTGTACATCAATGAACTCTTTTATAAACCCTCTATACAAAAGGTATTAACTTCTCTAACTAACTCCCCTGAACTAACAACTAATAACTGGTCTAACTAACTAAAATGAGTTGTAACCAACTTGTACGAGTTGGCTAATTGAGTATTCTTTTGGGGGAAAACCTTTAGTTTCACTAAACACGGCCTCATATGCATCGAGTAAAGATAAAAGTTCAGATGGAGTCACCTCTTTTTGCTTTGTTTTTGTAGAGTATAACTGAGACACCATAGCATACTCATTGTTGTTACAAATCTTCTGAAATATTTTGCAACTCACAATTTGCAGTTGTGCTTCTCCAGTATCACCCATGCCTTGCAAATTGACTGTTCTTCCATCTTTTGTAAAATTGAGAATTAGCAATTTCAAATCCTTCCACATAGGCCCAATGCCCCTCAACCATTGAACTCCTAGAACCATATCAACCCCCTAAGGACAACATTCTGACTTTAGTTGTGAACTTCTTCCCTTTCATTTCCCAAGAAAAATGACAAGATTTTTCTTCACTAATGATTCTGTTGCCATTTGCTACAGTCACCCACAATCTTGTAGTAGGTTCCAACTTACAACCTAGTTGCTTGGCTAAGTGTGGGTTTAGGAAGTTGTGAGAACTACCTAAGTCAGTGAGAATTATGAACTCTTTGTTCTTGACTAGGCCTTTCACTCTCAAGGTAGGGTAAGAAGACGACCCTGCCATGGCTTGTAGTGAAATGGACAAGCCCATGCCTTATTCACAGATGGCTTCTATAGGTGAATTTATTAGCTCTAAATGTTTTTCACCTTCAACCAATTCTTTCTCCTCCTCATCTCCAACTATCATGTAAATGCTCATAATTTCACACTTGTGGCTAAATGAATAAGGTTCATCGCAATAATAGCATAATCCATTTTCCTTTCCTGCATGCATATCTTCCTTATAAATCTTCTTCACCGGTAAAAAATGGCTAATAAGGATGGTGGTTATATGAGACAAGTGTGTAATGATAGTTTTTCGCTGCATCCGATCACTCATATAATTTGGGTTGATAGTGTAGGATTATGTGGTAATGGTTTTTGAGTATGTGTTGGATGTAGAAATATGTATACTTTTTTATGGAAATCTCTTAGTTTGAGATTCGAGAGAATATTCTTGCATGCAGGCTAACATGATAGCATGGTTCAAGTTCTTGGGTTCAAACAACTTGAATGCAATTCTATTTTCAATTTTGAGCCCACTCAAGCAACTAGATGTAAAATAGGCTTCTGAAAGCCTTGGATTCTACACAAGAACCAAGTTTTCAACTCCTCAAACTTTTTTGGTACTCCACTACAGTTCCTTCTTGAGTTAGCTTAGTAAACTCTGCTACTATGTCCTCAAATTGATCATTAGAGAATATAGCAAATAATTTTGTTCTAGGAACTGATCCTAATGGACTCCCTCCAATGTCAAACTTACAGATCTAAACCATAATTCAGCCTTTCCATCAAGGTACAGGGATGTAATGAGTAACTTTTGTTCTTCGGGTTATGAGTTCAACATGAAATACCTTCTGCATTTCTGACTCCACACATAAGGATCCTCTCCATTAAATTGAGGAAAATCCATTTTAGGCCACTTTTGACCTCCATATTTATTAATCCATGAACCATCATGTTTCTTATCTGCACTAATTAACACAGGGATTGTAAAACCCATTGGTATTACTCCCATGATTTCCTTATGTTCGCGCCGCCTGTTGTCTGTTCTTTCTAACCCATCAAAAATCTCGTCCATTCTTTGGAATTGAGAAGTCATGTTACCCATCATTATTTCCATCATGCTCTGCATTTTTTGCAACTGTCCATTAAAGCTATCTCGCCTTTGATGCATTTCCCCCAATTTTGACTCCATTCCCTTTTCGATTATTTCCACCTGGTTTCTGTCATGATGAATCACTTGTTAAAATGGAGGATCGAAATGCTCTGATACCGCTTTGTCAAGCCATCAATTGTTTTGGTTGATTTACACCTTTTCAATTCAATAAACAAATCAAATGCAGCATATGAATTATAGAGAAGATAGAGAATAGAAGAATTACAAAATGAGAAATTAGAAGAAAGACACAGAGAAAAAGAGAGAAGAAGGAAATCAAATCATAATATTCTCGATATTCTCTCCATACATCAATGAACTCTTTTATAGACCCTCTATACAACAAGTACTAACTACTCTAAGTAACTCCCATGAGCTAACAACTAATAACTGCTCTAACTAATTAAAATGAGCTATAACCAACTTGTACAAGTTGGCCAACTAACCACTGTTTTGAGTGCCATCTGGCTAAGGTCTGAGATAATCGCGAGCAGAGATAGGAAACAGCGAAAACTTCGCAAGGGGGGCAACTATTTGAAACTTTTGGTTAACCTTAGTCCAAACTTTCCAAAATACACATGCAATCCTTAAATAGATTCTGGTTACTTAGAAGTAGATTTGCATACTTATATGTGTCTCAATTCCTTAGAAATAGATTTCCAAAATACGCATGCAAACAAAGATTATGTCCCTGTTTGGGACTACAACATTTTCCCATGTTCTTGTAACCTCCTTCTCAATTCCTTCTATATGAATCTCAATCTCCCCCATTAATTCTTTATTAGTTTTTACATTATCCTCTTTTGAAGTAATTTCAGGCGCAACCCCATAATTTACCTCTCCTTTGTCCAACCTTAAGTGAGGAAATTGATTCAAGGGTATAGGAGAAGGGTGCGGATCAGATAGAGTAGGACAACCATTCATTCTATCAAGAGCAGGGAGTTGATCCACAACTCTATGACCACCATGCACTTCATTGAGAATAGGGAACTGGTTCGCTACAATCTGATATTTAATTCCCTTATCTTTTACCCCATTCTGTCCCATATCACTGCCTTCAATCTTAGGAGGAAATATCCCTAAAGGTGTAGGACCACAATGCACTTCCCTTTGAGAAGGGCGCTGATAGACTAGAGTAGGACCACCATACACTCTCTCAGGATTAAGGCACTGATCCACTACTCTATGGCCACCATGCACTCTGCAGGAAGCAGGGCATTGATCCACTACAGTTAGATCTTACCTCCTACTCGAGCCATTATCTTCAAATGTTTTCACATTATCACTTTTTTGAATTATTAATCCATCTTTAATACTCCCATTCCATTCCAACATTTTATTAATGGTATAGGTTGAAGATCACTCACATTCATAGTTCTACCATTGATTGGCGCTAATGATATTGTAAATGATGGAATTTGTGTTACTGATAAAGTTGTGTTATTAACAGACTTCTTTCCAATATGTTATTGATAAATTTGTGTTATTGTCCATTATGTAGGCTTCACTTTGTAAAACGTATGACGTGTGATACTTGATTAAATTAACAAGTTTCCAATTAAACCTTATTTAATTAGGGTCTACTTTTAAATCAAATAAATTCAGCCCTTAAACATGCATCTAAATCAACCCATCAAATATAAAGCATGCGACACAGTAAATATGCTGAGACACAGATTTCAGGAAAAAATCCCTTTCGGGTAAAACCTTTATTTCACTATGAATTTATAAATCGCAACTTACAATTACATACAAAAATGTACAATGGATCAACGCGTAGCCAACCCACAAAGACACGCAGTCTTGAACTCAGCAAGATAATACACGCAGTACCCTCCAAGGACTTGCAGCCCAATCTTCAGCAAAGAATATTCACGCAGCAAGATCCTCAATGACACACAGCCATACGGTATAGAGACGCACTCCACGAAAGATGAACAAAAGCAAAGTGTTCTATGGGTTCCAAAAGATTCACAAAATTATATGCGAATTTTGGAGTGAATCAAACATGAGTTTTAGGACTCAAAAATATGAAGACATGAGGTAATAGAACTCTCAAAAACGTCTTTCCAAGTCTTGCAAAATAACTCCCCCGAAGTTGGCTTTTATAAGGAAACCAAAGAGAGTTTTAAAAATCTGGAAATCTATCCAGCGTCAGGTACCCCGAATCGGTTCGGGTGTACCGCGAACTGGTTCGGGTGTACCGCGAACCGGTTCGCCCCCCGAATCGGTTTAGCCTTCGGTTAGCAAAAGTTCATTGGATTGGGGCTAAAAATACACAGCATTCTTTGTAAGTCTTTTCTCAAAATTTTCTCCATTTTCAAAGGGCCATAACTTCTTCACCGTGGCTCGGATTTTGGTGCCATTTCTTTCGGTGTCTTCGTTGTGTCGAGCTCTTCAACTTTTTAGTTGACCGGACCTCGGCCATAACTTCTTCACCGTGGCTCGGATTTTGGTGTCATTTCTTCTAGTGTCTTTATTGTGTCAAGATCTTAAACTTTCCAGTTGACCGGACCTCCGGACGATGGCTATAAAATTACTAAAATGCCCTTAAACTTCCACATCTTACCTTCTTTTACTATTTTGACTTCTCTTGCGTACCACTTACAGTAAGTCTCTAAAATCATGGAACGTGAAGTCGTTGAGGTATATGTGGGACACATTATGGATATTATGAATGCTTGATTCCCAGAATTCGAATTGAGGCCGTCGTGTGAGATCATGAAGAGACGTGCCTTTTGTAGCAGTGTACGACATATATAAATGTAAGATAATGAACAAGAGAAATATGTCCTTACACACTTTGTCTGCTCTGCCAACTTGGAAATACTTTCATGTGATGTTTACAATCATGCCTTAATGTCAAATATGTTGGCTTCTCTCTAGGGTATGGGACCTCTTTAATTGAATCACTATTTGTGGCATATATCTTGATGCCTGGCCTTCTTGATATCCAATATCATAATTGCCAATACTGGTAATCATATGACAATATACTTCAAAATGTTATAGTACATTAATTAAAAACAAGTTATTGTTATTTTGGAAATATAATCAACAATAAAAAAATAGTTTTATATAATCACCTACAATCAGAATGTTTAATTGCTGATCTGAAACTAGTGTTAACATAGTTAGTCTTTTGTGAGCAACATTATGTGCATGATTTTATTCTACTTTGTTTAAATTTTATTAGCTTTTTTGATACTCTGATGAAATTATATGTCTTTGGATTTTGAAACATTATGCTAAAGCATTTGTTTCATTTGGGGTTTGACAAAAATGTTACATAATTAAAAATTGATTCATTGTATTGGACCTTATATCCTTAATTTTAGTTACTTTCATAAGGTAAGTATATTTATTGATGTCAAAATAGTTTCACTTATATTTCTGTATCAGTTCTTTATTTTTTTAAACTTAATGTTTCTTTTCATAATTTGTGATGTTTTTCATAATTGATGTCAATGGTAGTCGTTGGAGTGGTGGCTTACGTGAAGACACTATTTGTGCTCAGCATCGGAGTGAGGATGTGAAGAGAAGGTTTTATAAGAACAGGTGCAAGTTCAAGAAGGCTTTCACTAAGTACTCGAATGATGGGAAAAAGATATTCAGACTAGTTATAGCAAATGAAAAAGTACGGGGACTGTTATCTGTGCTCTGACTCATACTCAGGTAGTAATGATGCTATGTTGTTCAGATTTCTCCCAAACTTGATCTATGTTCTGGCTCATAATCAAGAAGTAATGATGCAAGTTCTTTAGCACTACTTATTTACATTCTGCAATTGTGAGTTCAACTGTGCTTTTGGCTATATAGTACAATGGACTTCCAGGTACTGTGCATGTGTGTATCATAAATACTGTATTCAAAGATCCCTTTGGATTTGCACAAGCATGGCAATATATCCTGATTGAAATCAGTTAATTGTCTATCTAATCGTATTATTAGCGTATTAAATATGGAGGCAAAGGTATACATGCCTTGTATTTGATGTTGTCATCTGAGAACTAATATTGTGTTTCAACCATCTAGATTTAAGCAAGATGTTTCAAGAAGTTATATGGAATACGTAAAAGGAAGAATTTTGAGTAAATGAGATCTAGAGATTTGTCAAATGTCTTGATCTAGAGCTTCTAGTTGAAATTGATCCATATTTGAAGAGTGCGATTGCGTTCAAATTAAGAAATTATTTAATTAAATCTCAATTTTTCAATTAAATCCTAAAACATGCATGTAGGTGTGATTGAAATCAATATGATCATGCAAGAATAATTAATCACACAAAACACCCAAATGAGGAAAAATCCCCCAAAGGGGAAAAACCTTTTTATTTTCACTATAATTTATAAAAACGGTTACACGGATTACAATGAAAATAAGAGCGACATACAAAATACCCTTAGGCGTCGGTTTCGATGTCTCAGCTGAAATCTCCCGCAGGAACTCCAGGTGGGTAGCAATGAAGAAGAGAGCGGCTTCTTCACAAATTACTCCAGGTGAGTAAGAATGATCCTCATTAAGGTTTACCAATTCACATATATAGATGGGAATGTTTATGTGAATAAAGAAGGTTTAAAAACCTTAAAAGGTGAAGTCTAATTCTGGGCAATTTTTGCAGAATTATTGATATAAAAAATACTTAGGAAAATGTGTAGAAGGTATACTGTTATTTATACGAAAATCGAGGCAGCGACGGTGCTCGAACGAGATAGGCCTCTCGCTTGAATGAAGGACACATGTCGTTCGAACGACTTCGCGCGAGATGCTTATCTCGCTCGAACGACAGTGCAATCTCATTTGAATGAGCTCGTCGATCGAGGCACTCCACTTCTACACTTAGAAAAAATTATGCTTTTGATAAAAATAAATCAGACTTCGAAAATTATTTTCTGAAAAATTTCTCAAATATTTATGCAAATATAAACAACTCCAATAAATCATTTTACCAATAATGCGTAGTGGAGTAGTGGGAAACAACTGAGCAGCACATCGCATGTAGCATGATGCACGTGTGAAGGTATTGGATGCATGGATTCAGATCTAGGCTATCGTGGATGATCGTGTTGACATGTCGAATGTAGCGGTATCAGACATACAAACTGTGGTCTAGGGAAAAAAGAAAATTCCAAGATTCTACCCCGGACATTTATAAAATTATGTCCTTACAATATGTTTCTTGCTATAACATTCATTTACCCTAAGGGGGTAGCCTATTGGCATATGAACTATAACCTCACAAGCTCAAGAGTTTGAATCCTCTTGGGCGACCTCCCAAAGTTTGTTCTGGTCCGTGTGAATTGGAGGGGTGTAAACGTAGCCTTGGGGATTAGTTAGGTGATCGGCCTGGGTACATAGTCATAAAAAATGGAAAATAAATGAACAATCATTTATCATTGATTACTTGGATAGTTGTTTATTAACGAGTTATCATTTTCGGGCATAGAGATTTGTTATTAATCTAATAGTCTTTTGAATGTTTCATTTATTTTAGTTCATTTTTGTCTCTACAGATTAGGAAAATGAAGGGGTTGAAGCATAAGAAAGCACATTTGATGGAGATCCAGGTCAAACGTGGGACGATTGCTCAGAAAGTGGATATTGCTTATGGCTTTTTTGAGAAGCAGGTTCTTGTGGATGCATTTTCCATAAGGATGAAATGATTGACATCATTGGTGTGATAAAGGCTAAAATTTATGAGGGTGTCATCACTCATTGGGTTGTCACCAACCTTCCCAATAAGACATGCACAAAGGGGATGGTATTGGTCCTTGGCATCCTTCTCGATTTTCATACACGGTTTCGAGGGCCGGTCAGAATGAAAATTTACAAGTTTGGCATGGTCGGACAAGAATCCCACATTACTCTCATTGAGTTTGACAGATTAGTAACTTTTTCTGGTTGAGTTTGATAAGTTACTTCTCCATATTGAAGATAAATGTTCTAAATTATGACAAACAAGAGGGGAGGTACATGTAAATTAAACTCAATACATCTATGTATTTAGATTGATATTTGAGGGGAAGGGTGAATACTCAATATGAAACTCAAATCTTGAGAACACCTAGAAATCAATGGATCGTCTAATGCCTGAAATCATATCTCAAATTCTCATAGCTAATGCCTCACGAAAATCAAAATCAAGATAAAATAAGTAGAATATGAAGCTATTTATTTACTATGAATGACAAGTGAATAGTGATGCCAGGTGTGGTAGCATAAGGATAGGTGAGAGAACGTGGTTCCTCACACTCTCCGCAAGTGAATAGTGATATCAGGTGTGACAACATGAGGAGAGGTAAGAGAATGTGGCTCCTCACATTCTCCTCACCCTGTGCTGCCACGATGAATGATAAATCGCTATTAACTTGTCACTGGTTGTAAATGTAACATGGTAGTATCAGCAAATGCTTAAAATGTAGTATGTAGCTATTATGTTGTATTCATTTTCGGGACCAAGAAATATATTACTCCAATAGGTGAATTCCACCATTATGGTATGTTGGATAAATTTCAACATTAATATAATATTTAGTTGTTAATTTTATTATGTTAATTGGTGATTTATTTTAAACTTAATTTGGTTTTTAATTTTAGAAGGAAGAAACATGATAAAATGGGTGTGAGAGATATGGGAGTGCTCAAAGTCCCACATTGGAAGATTACCACAAAAAGTAGTGGTATATCAACAAAAGGACAACTAAGATTCTTTAGTTGAAAAGTCAAACAAGAGGCTATGATCCTATGCATTGCGGTGGTGCTTAAGCACCGCCAATCGCGACATGCGACACGTGGCGCGCGAAAGGGAGATTGGTCGACTTAGGGTGCATTGCGCGCTTTAATGCGCACTCAACACTTCTTAAAATTCGAAATGACTTTATATGAGACGTTAGATGAACTCATAGCATTTCGTGTAGGGGTGTCCTAAACTGAACCGTTAGATCGAAGCTATACCAAATAGGCACGAGCCGAGGACAGATGAGTCGCTACATGAAGAGCTGTGACTGTTGAAGAACAGTCACAGAAATGGCTATAAAAGGAGTTACAGGCCTCTGTTTTGGACACCGAAATTTTTGATTTCTCCTCTCTCCATCCTCTATATTTTGGCATTACCAGATTACAAATTTGGAGTGTTCATGGTTTGATCAAACGGTACATAGTTTGAATCAAGAAATTTTGCATACACTACATTATATCCTGAAGTCAGATTGAATAAACTCATAGTGTACTCGCGGTTCTTTCTCAACCGGATTGGTTGAAATTTTTCGTAAAAGATAGTGTTCCCAGAACGTGCCTTGCAGAAAATAATTAAATTATTCATTATTTCAAGAGTGATTTCCAACATGGTATGGTGAAGAATGACTATTTGTTGATCAAAGGATGATGTGCTGGGATAAAGAAGTGGGTTGTTACACTCCACCAGTCTCTACTAATGCAGACACCTCGTTTGGCCCATGAGGACATCAAACTCAAGTTTATTAACACACCCTCAAAATTCGGATATGGTCGCTTCCAGAATGCTGAAGAGAAGAAGTTTTATGGGATGCTCAAGGCATGATAACTCAAGCCATTGAAATTTTGTGCTATCAATAAGAGTTGAGGTAACTATGGTCTATGCCTATGAAATATTTGTTCTGATTTCGTTAGTATTTATTTGAGTTTTGTATAATTACAGACTTTTAAGTATTCAATGATTGAATTCTATTATCTATTTTTTTTTATACTCCATTAAGATGGTTTCATTGGCAATTCTTCATAACCTAAAGTGTAATGTAATTGTAGGCCTTATTTTTTTAATTTTGTCATTTCTTTGGGACGGGGTTTTTCTGGCCAACCCCCCAATCCCCCGACAACAGAATGCCTAAGATTTCTCTTCTGACTTGTTTAATTTATAATATTTTGATAAAAGTGACTAATATTTTTTGTATAAAGTTATAGTTTTAACCGGTCCCTTTTAATCTTATGGTGAAACTTTTTCTTTCATTGATGAGCCTTCCAATATTCAAATTTTATGATTTGTGCACAATAGCATACAAACTTAGAGACCACTTGTGCTTGATTAAGTATTCAAGTTCAACCATCATTGGAAAAAATATTTTTTTTCTTCATCATCACTTTTATTGTATATGTAATTTATACTTGAAATCACACAGCATAATTTTCATAGTTATTACTAGCTCCATATATTAGTATACGCTCAGAAATTCACATGTAAGTTACTTGAATAGAAGGAATTAGGAATGGTGTAGGGTGAGGAGTTGCTTATTGGTTCCCTCAAAATTTGCAAGTTAAGTGAGCACTTTAAGAAATACTCCCATTGCCCCAAATTAAGAGTTCTACTTTCCTTTTCAGGATGTCCCAAATTAAGAGTCCATTTTTCTTTCAAAAACATAATCGATGAACGGAATTACATCATAGAAAATAAGTTTTGATCCTAATCGTTTATTTTTCATATCCTTGGTCTCTACAAATTCTGTAAGGACTCTTATTTGAGAGGGGGGAGTATATGTTTTATCTTAGTTTTAGCACAAACATTTTCCTTCAATTAACCTTCTGTTGTTGATATAGAGAGACAATAATTAACATGTTCGAATTGGATCCACGCATTGTAAGTTGCTTTATGGGACCCAACTATGATGCCTCTACCCATTTATCTAGGTCCCTTGCCATTGTCTCAGAACAATTCTCCGTTGATACTAGGAGTTTCTCAACCACACCCACAATTCATGCCACATATATTCTGAATATTAGAGCATAAAACACAAATATTCAAATAGCTATTTATAATTGTATAATACATTCATGCGATTAAAGAAAACAATCTCAACTATTGTAAAAATAAAAAATAAAAAGACACCCAAAATAGTGTTCACGTCTTATGTAAACAGTTAACAAAGTATAATGTCAACTATTCGAAAGAAGAAAAAGGAGAGCATGGATAAATGGGTTGTAAGCATAGTGTAGTAAGCATGCGTGCACACACTATATGCCTTTTAAGAAAATTTTCCAGTGTCATAAAAACATTATTTATTGGGACAGGCTTTCATTTATCAAGATGAACATTAGACCCAATTTCAGTATATTGTCAATTTATTGTTATTAGTTCCAATTTTTGAATACATTCATGGTGTCCGTAAATCAATAAGTTGTCTGATGATTGAATTGGTAATCCATTGGCTGGTTTTTTCATGGCATTAGTTTATAGGCACGTCACACCCTAGATAGTTATTATTCTTTTTGTATGAAGTTGGAGGTTCTGACCCAAAGTTGCAGTTTTGATTCTCATAGCTCTGTTTAGCATAATTTCTATATTTTTTTTTTTGTTTTAGTCCCATTTCTAAAGTTTTGTTAGCCTCCCATCCCATGTGTGTTTTAAAATTGTTTTAAGTCCCATAACCGTCCAAAACTTTCCTCAACTTCCATGTAATCTCTCATAACCTCTCATATCTCTTTTTGTAGAGAATGACAAGTGTAAAAATATGGGACCAACAAAAAGAAATAAGGACATGAGATTAAACACACATATATTCAAAAAAGTAGGACTAAACACTTGTAATCCCTAATTTCTACTTATAAAAAAACTATTAAAGTTATAACTATAAAAGAGATTGCAATGCAGGTATTGTTTGACCCAATTATCTAGAATTTCCTTAAAAAATAAATGTTAAAGAAGGCGGTATTTGACAAATAAAAAATTTATATAATATTGTGCAGGGTGGCGGAAATTGTCCTTTTGGTTTGAACAACTTGGTCAACTTTTTTTTTGGCAAAGGTATCCATTTGTCCATCTCCATACACAAGAAACACATGTCAATTTACAATCAATATGAAAAGGATCCCAACATTTATAATGAACTAAGATCAAGAACAACAACCTCCAAACCTTCTAATTAGTGGAATACATAAAACAGAGAATCTGTAAGTATCCTCTAAAGTCCCCATAACAAAAAAGGAGGTAGAAAAGAGAAAAAAAAATCTATATAGAGAAAAGTATTAAGAACAAAGTAAAAGAAATGTAGAAAACAAGAAACTAGTGGAGCAAAATAAAGAAATTGTATAAAACAAACTGGTGGAGAATAATTTTTTTTTTTGTAGAAAACAAGTTAACAATAACAACTTTTTTCTTAAGTGCATTGGAACATGTCACACAAACATACTAATGTCGAACAGGGCATAATAACATATATATTACAAAGATGGCCAAATCAAACCATTAATGTTGGAACAGAAAGCACGAAAAGTACAATATAGTCGAAGGAAGACAAATGCTCAAGAAGTCGAACATTCAATATCGAAGACAAACGCTCAAGAAGTCGAACATTCAATATCGAACAGTTGACCTAATGTAATCCTGTGAAATGGATATTGCAAAGCTGTCTTTGGTTTTGAGAGTTGCACATAAAGTTGTTTCATGCTTGGGCGAGATAGCGAATTTGCGTACAAACACGCAAATGCTAGTTTCACAACAAAGACCACTTCTTCTACTACTGGAGTCTTAGGAGGTGGAAGGTGTTGGTCCAATATTTCATTCAACAGAGTACAATGATTAGAATAACTTGACGATAACGACGACCTCAAAGATGAGAAGAGATCTTGTGGATGTGTTCCCATAATTACTTCTAATGCGAGTACTCCAGAGCTATATACATCACACTTCTCGTTTACTTCCATGGTGTATGCAAGTTCTGTCAATAATGGTGAGGGCCAAAACACAAATAGTTGTCTCAGATTAGTCAGTCATTAGTTAAACTTACAATTAGCCTCAAAGAGGGTTACTCATTTATAAGTTAAAGCCATAGTCAGCCTCAAAGAACACAATAAATAGCAAACTCATAATTATTGTTACCTTAAGTAAAAAGGTAAATAAGCTCATAAAATGAGCTTTGAAAAGGAAGGCATAAAAATATGCACTCTTCAATAATGATTGTCATGCAAAGACTAAAGTGTATATATATATATAATGAGACAATAAGTTTGATAATTTACACAAAATTCAAAAAACAGTGAAAAAGAGTTTGAAGCCAATGGGAGGTTAATTGTCTTTCCAATGTACAGGTATCAAGGATGAGCTATGAACTCGCAAAAATAAAAAAAAATAAACTCCATCAATGTCAAGTTCAATCAGGACTGGGGGTGGGGGAGAGCTTATGACCAATCTCGGGGGTTCAACGCGGTGACCCCCGAGCAATTTATTTGGGAGTTTGAGGAAATAATTAATCCAATATTCAATATATAACCAAATTATTATTCAAAATCCCTTACAATTATGCCCTAAGAAATACAATTCGAAAGCCCTACAAAATTAATTCAAAATCCATAAAAATACAATTCGAAAGTCCTAAACTGTTAGCGTACAATAATAATTAACAATCATTCAATTTTTTCTTTAACAAAAAACAATTCAAAAGCCTTAAGAATCCAACCCAAATGCATAAGAAAAATAATATATTAACAATTTAGACAAATTACCTCAAATTGAAGACAAGAAGCGAGGTGACTTCCCTAACAAATACAATTTTTACCTTGTAACTTTAATTTAATTTCATTTTCACCTTGAACTTTCTTTGTTTAAATCTATCACCCCTATTATTTTTTAAACTACATGTACTTGAGGGAAATATTACAACAATTCAAGGGGGCGGCCCTTGCCTTACACTAGATCCGCCTTTGTTTAATAGTGTTCTAATGTAGGCTTGAAACAATCACACATGTTAAAGTCCTTTCTCTATATATACGTTTGTCTCGAAAAAAGAACGGAAGAAACAATAAACATGGCATTATCTGGTGCATGAGTAGTTACCATTCTTAAATATGAAGTGCAAAATTTTAATAGAATAAAGACTAATTTGGAGGTGAGTTGAATGATAACTGGAGCTGAATACCCAAGTGTTCCAGCAAAAGAAGTCCAGTTTGATGAGCCTGGATTTAAAAGTCTAGTTGTACAAAAATCAGAAACATGAGCTTCAAATTCTGAACTCAGCAAAACATTACTGCTTGATATGTATCGATGAATGATTGAAGGTAAACAATCGTGGTTCATATAACTTAGCGCATTTGATACACCTCTAACAACATTTACCCTTTTTGACCAATCAAACATGATTGCTGCTTGTTCCTCATTACTCAATATCTTTCTCAAGCTCCCCCCTTCCAAGAATTCATAAACCAAAAATGAGTGTCGTGGATGTGAACAAAAACCATAAATCTTCACAACATTGCGATGTCGTGTATCTGTTAATACACGGATCTCACTCTCAAAACTTTTTAAATTACCCAGCTCACCGTCTTGTGATTCGTGAAGTTTCTTCACAGCAACAACGTCACCACTTGGCAACTCAGCTATATAAACAGTTCCATATCCTCCCATCCCAATGATATGTTTGGAGATGAAATGCTCTGTGGCTTCAATGATATTTTCATACACCATCTTCCCATCATAGCTCCATATTGAAAATAAGTTTTTCTTTTTAACTTCAACTTCTCTAGCATCATTAGCCTTTTTCTTCATCTTTACTCTTAGACGGAGATAAAAAACAATCCCGACAATCATAAACAAAAGAAATAGAACACCTACAAGAGGAAGAGCAATTAAAATCAAAGGCTTTTTACCCTTTTTCTCATTTGCACCATAACTTAGGCAAGCCTTCAAACCAGTGACATTGCCACATAACCCTTTATTATTTCGAAGTGCCTCTAAAGGAGCCTCCTGAAATGCTTTTATGTTTGGTAAAGGACCCTGTAGTTGATTGCAGGATATATCAACGGATATCAAACTCGACATTCCCGTAAATGTTGATTGGATGGAACCCGAGAGTTCATTGTGGGAGAGATTCAATGTTTCCAAGGTTTTTAAGTCTACTAATTCTGGTGGTACTATCCCACTTAGCAAATTTTGACTGAAGTCAAGATTTTGGAGATTAAACAAATTATTTATTTGAGGAGGAATACTTTTTCTGAATTTATTTATGCTTAAATTCAAGACCCTTAGCTTCGTACATTCCATTAGTTGTTTCGAAATTAATCCACTGAGAATATTTTCTGCCAAGTTAAGTTGTTCTAAATTGGGCAACTTACTAATTTCTATTGGAATGTTAGCAGAAAGTCTATTATTGTTTAAAGTGAGTTCAAGCAATGGCACCAACTTTTGTAGACTTCCTGGAATCTCCCCTACTAAATGATTTGATGTGAGATCAAGTACATGTAGCTGAGTTGCCTCTCCAAGCTCAAGTGGTATCCTTCTAGAAAGATTATTGTTAGATATTTTTAAGCTTGTCAGATTACCGCATTGGCCCCATCTTTGAGATATCTCACCATATAAATTATTATAACTCGGATCAATATAATCTAAGTTTGGGTAAATGCTAAAATCTTCTGATATATTACCCGCAATTTGGTTTCCATCGATTCTGAATCTGTATAAGCTGGTGCAATTTTTCAAGCTTTTAGGAACTGGACGAGTGAAATAATTATCGGTGGCAGAAAAATTTGCAAGTAATTTACCCATACATATATCATGGGGTAAATGCCCAGTGAGCTTATTATGACTTAACTGCAGGTTTGCCAATCGTGTAAGATTATTCATTTTTGAAGGAATGGAGCCAAAAAGTTGATTTTGAGATAAGGTCAACTTATTGAGCTTTGCAAGTTCCCAATAGTGGAAGGAATACGACCTGAGAGATTATTTTGAAATAGAGAAAGAGAGGTTAGGTTACTCATATTTCCAATAAAAGCGGGAATTAAACCTGTGAGATTGTTCTCTCCCAAATCAAGGTCGGTGAGCGACCTCAACATTCTGATTTCTTGAGGTATGGATCTAGAAAGTTTATTTTCATAACGGTATAAGAGGGTCAAGTGACTCAAATTTCCAATTGAAGTAGGAATTGAGCCAAACAATTGATTTGGATACAAGCTCAACTTGTTGAGCTTTGTCAAGTTCCCAATAGTGGAAAGAATACAACCTGAGAGATTATTTTCATAGAGATGAAGAATAGTTAGGTTACTCATATTTCCAATAGAAGATGGAATTGAGCCCGTGAGATTGTTCCATGACAGGTCAAGGCTGGTGATAGACCTCAACATTCCGACCTCTTGAGGTATGGATCCAGAAAGTTGATTTTTATAAAAGTATAAGAGGGTCAAGTGACTCAAATTTCCAATGGAAGCGGGAATTGAACCAAACAATTGATTTCTAGACATGCTCAACTTTGTGAGCTTTGTTAAGTTCCCAAGAATGGGAGGGATACGTCCCGAGAGATTGTTACACTGAAAAGAAAGCTCAATGAGAGAGGTCAACATTCCTATTTCTTGTGGAATGGTTCCTTAGAAATAATTGGCAGCAAAGTCAAGGGAGGCGAGTCTAGAAAGGGTTCCAATTTTGAGTGGGATGGGCCCATGGAGTGAGTTGTTAAACAGTTCAATGACGAGGAGATGAGGGAAGGATGAGAAATTAAGATGGTGAAGCGTACCTCTTGAACCGGAACTTTCTATAGTTATATTGGTGACGATTCCAACAAGTTTATCGCAAATGCATTCCAACCCAATTCATGCATTCCAACCCATGACTGCAACATCCATTGGCTTTGATTGTCAAGGCTCTCTTTCCATATCAGAAGAGCAGCTGCAGCTTCATTTCCTAGTGATGCTACTTTTTGTTCAGTTGATGTTGAAATCAAATCATCAACGTGAGAAGAACATACCAATAAAAGGAGTGTGAGGAATATGAATGACACTTGTAAAGATAATATATGTTGGGAGGGTGACATACTGACTAAAGAATTCATTGTTACAAGTTCTGTTACAGTACAATAATTAATTGGTGAAATGGTTGGATGGAGGGATATATGGATTTAACTATATATAGATACATTTGAAGCAGATGTCGGTTATGAAATGTGTGTCAGGTTCTCAGTTTAGTGTTATTATCGTATAGAAAGATGTTTGTTGTTGTTTTAAATTACTGACTTGTCGTATCTATAACCTTGAGTCAAAAAGTGTGTACCAATTTCCACACTTAAATGACTAATTTAAGAGACGTAGAGAATTGGTAGACAAGAATTGAACGGGGATAATTTTTGTAATCTTTATTAAATTGATAAATTGTTCTATTAGGGTAATTTCCAAATTACTGAATTGTCGTATCTATAGACTCGAGTCAAAAGGTGAATACCAATTTCCACCCTGAAATGACTAATAACTAATTAAAGAGACATAGAGGCATCGGTAGATAGGAATTCAAATTGGACAATTTTTGTATTATTTTTTAAATTCATAAATTTGAAAACCCTTGTTTGTGGTGGGTTCCGACATCAAATAACATCTTAGGATGGTCCTGCAAAATGGAGGATAGGTTGTTTGGATATGGATATAAGGTTTTTCGGAATTAGTTTATTCACGTTATGATAAGAAAAGGTAGCGTGGGCATTAGAATTAAAAATTGTATTAAATCTTTACCCGATAAGACACAATAGTACTATCAACCCTTCACCCGTTAATACTCGATAAAATCAATTAAGACCCTTTAATTTTAGTAAATAAGATATATTGGTGAGACTTATAAAGAGTTTAACTTAATCATAATAAATTCTACAAAATGAGAGTTTTATTAATGAGAATGAATTAGTGAATCTAATTGGGTTTTAAAATGAGCTAATATGTTACCTTGTATACGATTCAGAATAATCAATTACCTTAATGAGTAATAATGGGTGAGCACGATACGACACATTAAGATAATGGGTCGGGTTTGAAAATAATTTTTTCGCACGATAAAAAAGTCACTCGTTTAGACACGAACCCGATAAAACCTAAATACGTTAAACACTGACACGAGCACGACGCAGCAAGATTCGTTGACAAGCTCACTATCATCACATAAAATATAATAACAGGAGGTGAAAATAACAAAATGGAATTTGTTCTAATAAAATCAATTTATGGCTAAGAAGTTAATTCAATCTCTCCATACTAATAATAAATTTGTCCTGAGGAGGTAACACACCACGATGCCCTAGGATTTCAGAGTGGGTGATGACATAGATGAGTAAACCATGAATAAATTTATTTCTTTAATTTTCTTCCATTATATAATTTTCTTTCATTTTTTAGCTCTGCCATGTGCCAACACGTGTCATTGTCGTGTCCCTCGCGTCCCCATCGTGTCTCCCACCGAAAATTATAGGCCGATACTCCAAATAGAAGATTCAGACAGTTTTATTGACCGTAAAATTGTAGGCTAATTACTTAGTATTGTATTTTTTATAGTATTTTATTTCCTGGGTTCAAAATTAACTATTTATAAGTATAAAATGTAACTCAGAATATTAGTACAACTTGGATTCAAAATTACCTGTCTTCTGAGGAGGAGGAGGAGGAGGAGGAGAACTCTAAAAAAAAGCAGAAATGAGGAGCATAGCTTGAGCTCAAAATTAACTTAGAATGAAATATGAAAAGAAAGTCTAACTCTAAATCTAAAGAAAAAAAAACATCAGAAAACAGGAAAAAAAAATCCCAATGTATCCCAACTTATCCAAGCATATTCAATGTATTTGAAAAAAAATAGGGTACTCTCATATTCTTGTATCCCAACGTATTGTAATACCCCGTGATTTTAGTGACTTTTAAAATGAATTATATTTTAAATTAATGGATTAATTGAATTTTAATATAAATTAATTCATTTGGGTTTTATCCGGACTGTGGATATTAAAATGGATGATTCTGAATATTACTTAAAGATATATAGGTAATATATGAATGTGATGTCATTGTTATGACGGTGTGATATAATTTCGGTAATTTGGATTTTTAGTCAGACGCGGTATGGGACGTGTCGGGACTAATTTATTAAATTATAAAGGAAATTTATTTTCTATAGACCTTATAGTCATTTTGACTGCGTCGTTGCGTCCGGAAGGCTCGAAATAGTCAAAAAAGTATATTTGGATGTTAATTTTGAGTCTCGGGTCATTTGAAAATGAAAGGACAACCCAAAAGGGCATTTTGGTCATTTTTCTAAGGGGGATGAATAGTGATTTCGGATTTTGTCTTATTATAAGTATTGGTAGATTAAGTGTACGTGGGTTATACATCTCCTCTTCACAAATTAGAGAAGCCATCTTCCTAGAGAGAGTGAAAGGGTACTTGGGAAGGGAAAAGCCTACTTGGGAAGGAGAAGAACAAGAACCAAGGTTCACCATCACCAACCACCACCGGAGTTTGACCGGAGAAGGGACAACCAACTGAGATATACTGCACCAAAGGATCAGACCTTCAGTAAAGGCAAGTGTTTGATAATGGCAATTTAAGTTCGTATATTGTCCATGTTAGAATAGTTATGAAAAGAGAAGATTATTCATGTTTGGAAGAAATAATGGAGTGACTAAATGGATTTCTAGAAACTGAAATGATATAGGAATTAAACTCATGTTGTAGGATGAAAATAATCACGAAATAATCATATATCTATGGAAGAAAAATCTGAAAACCATTGAAGTGTTCTTGAAGTTAATATGTTGATGATTTTCTGGAAAATGAGGAGATAAACATGCTTTTAATCCAATCCCTTGATGATTCTAGGATGTTTAGAGTATTGGAAATCGTTCATATATGTTGATATATCATGTAGAAATAATTATAACTCATTTTGGAGGTTAATATGAAGGTTTGAATGAGTAAAAATGGTGAAATCCGTAGTTGCAGAAAACCAGGCTTGGACCTGAGGGATCGATCGATCGACCCCTGCCTTCGATCGATCGACCTCCCCAGAATATGTAAAGTTGTTTCTTTTTAAATGTTGATTCTTATCCCAAAACTTTTGTGGATCTTTGGTGATTATTATTTGGATATTATGGGACTTAGAAAATATCAGTAAACCCTTGATAAGATTTGAATTAATTTGATTTGGATTCAAGTGATTAAAATGATGAAAATTATATTGAATGGAATTTCGGTTGCTAGATTCACTTGTTAAATTCCTAATGGAGATGTATGAGGATTAAAGATAGGACCAATAGGGTTGATTGAATATAATATCTGGGTATCCTTAAGTTTATAAGAGGGTTTAATCCTAAGTGAAAGAAGATGTGTTTATAAGAGAATTGAAACTATCGGTTTTAACCTTAATTAAAAGGAAAAATAAACTCGTGGTAATTCGGGAGAAATGATATTATGGACCAGTAGGATATTAGTGACTTCTTACTGAATATATGTTGAGGAAAAACCTATTTGAATCTTGTGTATTGAGTGAGAGTAACCTTAGGGTTACAATTTGAACATCAAGGACTGAGTTTAAACTCATTATTGATTTCGCAAGGACGGAGTGTAATATAAGAGCGTAGTGGTATGTCTCCTGGATAGAGATGGGAGTTTAGAACACATTTGGTTGAAAGAGGGTATGAATTTATCCCGATCGCATAGTTGAAGTTGTCGGACCTCCTCGATCGACAAAGTTAAGTAGTAGAGTATTGGAGGGGTTCCTTGTTTGGATTTCGCTTTGCGAGACGCTCCGCGCATGAACCTTAACGACGTCGGGAGTGGAGAGATGTTATAGGATGCGAGGATAATTAAATTATGAAGTAAAGATATGATACGTGGAATTTAAAAGAGATATAATGATACGTATGGGAATTATCTTAGGGTAGTAATATTACCTTATTGATATTATAGGTATGATACTGCCTATTTGATTGATTGATGATTTATGTGTATGACATACCTAGCTTACTTGCTATCGGTGGGAGGTTTGAGCGTGAGGGCAGTCATATCCTGATGAATCCATGGGATCTTTGATTTGTCGCTCGAGAACATAGGTCTATGAAAGACTTATCGGGGAGTTGATAAGTCCGTTGACTGTGGGTACGTAGGTATGTGCGTGACCCATGGATACGAGAACTATGTTCGCCTCCAATTTGTTTGTTGATGTTTGTGGTTCGAGGAATCCTTACCGAGCCTTTAGTCCCCTATTCGACGACCAACGATGATGGGACATGATAGCAGAGTAATGCATTGCACCGCAGCTGTGACTCGGGGTGCCGTATTATATATGAATATATATATAATGGATTAAATGAATGATTGGATTTATTGTGGTTAAATCATCTACTGTGTGATAATTGTAGATAACGGTGAATAGAGAAAGATAATGGATTAATGAATGTTTATTCTTATAAAATTGAAAAGCTTAATTCATATTAATGAGAAATGATTCATGTTAATGAGAAACGATTCATATAAATGAGAAATGTAAATGAATAATAATGTGACGTATGGTATGGGACATACGGGGATTATGATATGGGAATGGAATTATAATATGGAAACTGGGAAAGAGGAACCATTAACTAGGAAGTTAATAGGAAACGTTAAGTGTGCACTCTAGTTGAGAGGTGAGAATAGCAAGTGGGAGTTGGATCTAACATGTACATAATAAATGCTTTATTGCACTTGTTAAATACTTGCTGTTTTAAAAATCATCTACACATTCGGGCTCTGACCCGTTTCCTTGCAAATTTTCTTTTCTATTGTATCTCCTATATCAGGTGTCCAGCAACAGGGACGCCAACCTTAGTTGATTGTGACAAGCTATGGAGCTATGGAGTTTTGCTTATACGCCTATCATCTTTTTGATTCACAGTATTCTTATTTAGGGCATGTCGCTCAAAGGATTCAGTTATCTATTCTATCGGGGTTAAATACTATTGTATTCGTGTCTTTTTAATACATTTGACATTGTTGGGATTATTGTAATGGATTAATATTATTTGGGAATGTTTATTCCAATTGCATTTAAATTCTTTTGTGTTATTTATTGTGTTATCAGTGTTGTAGAATAAAATGTGTAGTTTTATTCTTAAACTAAAAATGGTTTTGTTGAAATTTAAATTTTGAAAGTTTTTAACACCAGCTTAATTGAGTATTGGGTAAGTTGTAAATGTTTTCGACAGTGATGCTAAGAATGAGCCAACTGTATATTCTGTTTTAATTTGGTATGGGACTGGCCACCCAGTATTTAATTATGCGGGGTGTTACACGTATCCCACTGTATCCTAGCGTATCCCGTATCTCATACGTGTCCAAAACAAATACGTGATCTGCCGAGAGTATCTGTGCTTCATAGAGCTTTACTTTCCCTTATCTCTTTGTGTATCATGAGTCTCTTTTACATGTTGATTGTATTCATTTATTTTTAATAGCATTAGATGTATTTTATAGGTGGTAAGATTCAAGAAATGTGGTTTAAGTTTGTGGGAACTGTTTCTTAAATAAAACAAAATATTGTAATGTTATTTTTTTATAAATTGGACTTTTGTCCCCATTTATTAATGTGGTATGCCAATCTCGGTAGTTCAATCTAACAAACTATATTTTCGACACCATTTTTGCGTTTGTGGAAAAGCAGTGTAAAAATGTGGGCAAAGTGATAATACGAAAAGCTTTGGTATCCAAAGTGATATGTCATAACAGATGGGAAATTTCTTTTCCTTTGATTGAAATATTAATTTGATTTGTGACTTGTAAAAATTATATCCATTAATTTTTTTTTCAAGATTTAATGTTTTGTAACAATATTGTTTTTTAAATCACATACAGTTGACTAGTATATAGGGAAATTTGTCCACGCATAATGAGCAATCAATAATTGAACTACAAATTAATTGAAGCTTCCTTTAAAGATCGGATATTCAAAAGTATTATTTATCTGTAAATAATGACCCCTATTTTTTTTAAAGGTAGACCCTAGATTCAATGTTGTATATTGCAAAATCACCGCTTAAATTGTTTTCTATATGAAATATGTCCACCTATCGTATTGCAAATATATAAAAAAAACTCTAAAACCATTGATGCTATTACCTGGCGGTGAGCTCAGAAATTATCGATACTCTCTTTATTCTGGGCTCACCGTTCGGTGAAATATGTCCAGTCCGCATTGTTAATATGCAAGACAGTCCGCACAAGAGTAGTAATATATATATATATATATATATATATACTGGCGCAGACCATTTTTGATAAAATAGTAAAAAAAAAAAAATTGGGCTAATTTTTTTTTTTTATGGTTTTAAACATTTCAGTAGGACCATAAAAAAAATCAACTCTTACTATTTTAAAATAAACAGTTTGGTCGATTTTTTTAGAATAGCAAAACAATTCATTTTGAGTTGATTTTTTTTTTTATCCTACTAAAATATTTAAAAATCATAAAAAAAAATCACGTCAATTTTTTTTACTATTTAAAAAAAATGATTTGTACTATATATATACATACCATACATTTGCATACACTCGATAAAGATCATTTTTTTTAAATACTATTTTATTCTCCTCACGGGATGTGGCGGGATGGCGTTGGCCTAGTGCTGGAAGAAACTTTTGGGAATTACCGTAATTTACTCTAAATTTTAAGAGAAGAATTTATGAATTTAAAAAATAATACAAAAATTATCCAATTTGAATTCCTTTTTACCCAAGTCTCTACGTCTCTTTAATTAGTCATTAGTCTACACTTTGTAAAGAGGGATAGAAATTTCCCTAATAGAAGAATTTATTAATTTTAAAAAGACGAAAAAAATTCTCCCCGTTGAATTCTTTTCTACCCAAGTCTCTACGTCCTCTTTAATTAGTCATTTAAGAGTGGAAATTGGTACACACCTTTTGACTCGAATCAAATCAGTAATTTGGTACAACAGCAAACATCTTTTTCCTAAAGATTTTTTACGACAATATTACCTCACACACATTTCATATTTCCTCACAGACATCTGCTTCAAATGTATCTATATATACCTCTACATATAGCTCAACCCATTTATCCCGAACTTGCAACAATGAATTCATTAGTCAGTAAGTCACCCTCCCAACATATTTTATCTTTACAAGTGTCATTTATATTCGTCACACTCCTTTTATTGGTGTCTTCTTCTTCTCATGTTGATGATTTGTTTTCATCATCAACTCAACAAAAAGTTGCACCACGACGAAATGAAGCTGCAGTTGCTCTTCTAAGATGGAAAGAGAGCCTCGACAATCAAAGCCAATGGATGTTGCGATCATGGGTTGGAACTAGCCCGTGCATTAATTGGGTTGGGATAGGCTGCAACAAACCTGGTGGAGTTGTCACTAGTATAAATTTAACAAATTCGGGTTTAAGAGGTACGTTGCACCATCTTAATTTCTCATCCTTCCCTCATCTCCTCGTCATTGATCTTTATAATAACTCACTCCATGGCCCCATCCTACCCACAATTGGAAGTCTTTCCAGACTCGCCTCCCTTTTTTTATCTGCCAATAATTTCTCCGGATCCATTCCACAAGAGATAGGAATGTTGACGTCTATCATTGAGCTTGATTTTTGGAGTAACAATCTCTCGGGTCATATTCCTTCCACTATTGGGAACTTGACAAGGCTCGCTAGGTTGGACTTGTCTAAAAATCAATTATTTGGACCAATCCCCGCTTCTATTGGAAATATTAGTAACCTAACTGATATAAATCTCTATCAAAATAATCTTTTCGGTTGTATTCCTTCCACTATTGGGAACTTGGCAAAGCTCACGGCGTTGAGCATGTCTACCAATCAATTGTTTGGCTCAATTCCTATTTCTATTGGAAATTTGAGTCACTTGACCCTCTTATACCTTTATGAAAATAAACTTTCTGGATCCATACCTCAAGAAGTTGGAATGTTGAGGTCTCTCATGTACCTTGAGCTGTCAACGAACAATCTCACGGGCTCAATTCCCGCTTCTATTGGAAATATGAGTAACCTAACTGTTCTTTATCTCCTTCAAAATAATCTCTCAGGTTGTATTCCTTCCACTATTGGGAACTTGACAAAGCTCAACAAGTTAAGCTCCTCTCAAAATCAATTGTTTGGCCCAATTCCTACTTCAATTGGAAATTTGAGTCACTTGACCTTCTTAAGCCTTTATACAAATAAACTTTCTGGATCCATCCCTCTCGAGATAGGAAAGCTTAAATCCCTTAATGACTTGGAACTAGATAATAATAACCTCGCCAGATCCATTCCTTTAGAAATGAATAATCTTACACGATTGGTAAACCTGCAGTTAAGTGATAACAAGCTCACTGGTTATTTACCCCATGATATATGTATGGGTAAATTACTTGCATATTTTTCTGCCAACAATAATTATTTCACTGGTCCAGTTCCCAAAAGCTTGAAAAATTGCACCAGCTTATACAGAGTCAGAATTGATAGAAACCAAATTTCAGGTAATATATCAGAAGATTTTGGAATTTACCCAAACTTAGATTATATTGATCTGAGTTATAATGATTTATATGGTGAGATATCTCAAAGATGGGGCCGATGCGGTAATCTGACAAGCTTAAAGATCTCTAACAATAATCTTTCTGGAAGGATACCACTTGAGCTTGGAGAGGCAACTCAGCTACATGTACTTGATCTTGCATCAAATCATTTAGTAGGGGATGTTCCAAGAAGTATACAGAAGTTGGGCTCATTGCTTGAACTCACTTTAAACAACAATAGACTTTCTGGCCACATTCCAATAGAAATTAGCAAGTTGCCTAATTTAGAAAAACTTAACTTGGCAGAAAATATTCTCAGTGGATCAATTCCGAAACAACTAATGGAATGTATGAAGCTAAGGGCCTTGAATTTAAGCAAAAATAAATTCAGAAAAAATATTCCTCCTCAAATAAATAATTTGCATAATCTCCAAAATCTTGACTTCAGTCAAAATTTGCTAATTGGGAAAGTACCACCAGAATTAGTAGACTTAAAAACCTTGGAAACATTGAATCTCTCCCACAATGAACTCTCTGGTTCCATCCAATCAACATTTACGGGAATGTCGAGTTTGATATCCGTTGATATATCCTACAATCAACTACAGGGTCCTTTACCAAACATAAAAGCATTTCAGGAGGCTCCTTTAGGGGCATTTAGAAATAATAAAGGGTTATGTGGAAATGTCACTGGTTTGCAGGCTTGCCTAAGTTATGGTGCAAATGAGAAAACGGGTAAAAAGCCTTTGATTTCAATTGCTCTTCCTCTTGTAGGTGTTCAATTTCTTTTATTTATGATTGTCGGGATTGTTTTTTATCTCCGTCTAAGAGTAAAGATGAAGAAAAAGGCTAAGGATGCTAGAGAAGTTGAAGTTAAAAAGAAAAATTTGTTTTCAATATGGAGTTATGATGGGAAGATGGTGTATGCAAATATCATTGAAGCCACAGAGCATTTCAACTCTAAACATATCATTGGGGTGGGAGGATATGGAACTGTTTATAGAGCTGAGTTGCCAAGTGGTGACGTTGTTGCTGTGAAGAAACTTCATGAATCAGAAGACGGTGAGCTGGGTAATTCAAAAAGTTTTATGAATGAGATCCGTGCATTAACAGATATACGACATCGTAATGTTGTGAAGCTTTATGGTTTCTGTTCACATCCACGTCATTCATTTTTGGTTTATGAGTTCTTGGAAGGGGGTAGCTTGAGAAAGATATTGAGCAATGAGGAACAAGCAGGCTTATTTGATTGGTCGAAAAGGGTAAATGTTGTTAGAGGTGTATCAGATGCATTGAATTATATGCACCATAACTGTTCACCTTCAATCATTCATCGAGACATATCAAGCAACAATGTTTTGCTGAATTCAGAATTTGAGGCTCATGTCTCTGATTTTGGTACTGCTAGACTTTTAAATCCAGGCTCATCAAACTGGACTTCTTTTGCTGGAACGCTTGGGTATTCAGCTCCAGGTATCATTCAACTCACCTTCAAATTAGTCACCATTCTATCAAAATTTTGCGCTTCATATTTAAGAATAGGAACTGCTCATGCACCTGGTAATGCCATTTTTATTTTTTATTCCGTTATTTTTTTAGAGAGAAACATATATATATAGAGATAACTTTTTCATTTGTGATTGTTTCAAGACTACTTTAGAACGTTATTAAACAGGGGCGAATCTAGTGCAGGGCAAGGGCTGCCCCCTTGAACTGTTGCAATATATCCCTCAAGCACATGTAAGTCAAAAATGATAGAGGTGCTAGTTGTAAACAAAGAAAGTTCAAGGTGAAAGTAAAATTAAATTAAAGTTACAAGGAAAAAATTGTACTTGTTAGGGAAGTCACCTCATTTCTTCTCTTCAATTTGAGGTTAGTTGTCTAATTGTTAATATATGGTTTTTCTTCTACATTTGCGTTGGATTCTCAAGTCCTTTGAATTGATTTTTGTGAAAGCCAAAATTGAATGATTGTTATTGTATCCTAATACTTCAGGACTTTTGGATTGTATTTTTTATGGCTTTTGAATTAATTTTGTAAGGCTTTCGAATTGTATTTGTTAGGGTGCAATCGTTATGGCTTTTGAATAGTAATTTGATTATATATTGAATATTTAATTAATAATTTGCTTAAACCCCCAAATAAATTCCTCAAAGGTTATCTCCTTGAACCCCCAATATTGGTTATAAGCTCACCCCCACCCCCAATTGAACTTGACATTGATAGAGTTTAAATCTATTTTATTTTTACGATTTCATAGCTCGTCTTTGCTACCTATACATTGGAAAAAAGTTAACCTCACATTCGCTTTAAACTCTTCGCCATTATTGTTTGAATTTTGTGTAAATTATAAAACTTATTATCTCATTATATATATATATATATATAGATAGATAGATAGATAGATAGATAGATAGATAGATAGATAGATAGATATATGGTAATTTGTCTTTAGTTTCAGAAAGGGTAAAAAATATGTTTGATGCCTACTTTAGTCTTTGCATGACAATCATTATTGAAGAGTGCATATTTTTATGCCTTCCTTTTCAAAGCTCATTTTATGAGCTTATTTACCTTTTTACTTAAGTTAACAATAATTATGAGTTTCCTTTTTAATGTCTTCTTTGAGGCTAACTATGGCTTTAACTGATGAATGAGTAACCTTCTTTGAGGCTAATTGTAAGTTTAACTCATGACTGCCTAATCTGAGACAACTGTTTGTGTTTGGCCCACACCATTATTGACAGAGCTTGCATACACCATGGAAGTAAACGAGAAGTGTGATGTATATAGCTTTGGAGTACTCGCATTAGAAGTAATTATGGGAACGCATCCACGAGATCTCTTCTCATCTTTGTGGTCGTCATCATCGTCAAGTTCTTCCAATCACTGTACTCTGTTGCATAAAATATTGGACCAACGCCTTGCACCTCCTACGACTTTAGTAACAGAAAAAGTGGTCTTTGTTGTGAAACTAGCATTTGCGTGCTTGCACCCAAATCCGCTATCTCGCCCAAGCATGAAACAAGTTTCTGTTCAACTCTCAAAACCAAAGCCAGCTTTGCAATATCCATTTCACAGGATTACATTAAGTCAACTGTTCAATATTGAATGTTCGACTTCTTGAGAATTTGTCTTCCTTCCACCATATTGTACCTTTTGTGCTTTCTATTCCAACATTAATGGTTTGATTTGGTCATCTTTGTAATATATATATATATATATATATGTTATTCTGCCGTGTTCTACTTTAGTTTGTTTGTGTGACATGTTCTAATGCACTTAAGAAGTATGTTGTAATTGTTAACTTGTTTTCTACAAAAAAAAAAAAATATTCTCCACCAGTTGTTTGTTTTATACAACTTCTCTATTTTTCTCCACTAGTTGCTTGTATTCTACACTTCTTTTACTTGGTTCTTAATACTCTTCTCTATATATCTTTTGTTTTTTTCTCTTTTCTATCTCCTTTTTTTTGTTAATGGGGCATTTAGAGGATACTTTTAGATTATCTATTTTACGTAGTTGTTGTGTTTGATTTTAGTTCATTATAAATGTTGGGACCCTTTTCATATTGATTGTAAATTAGCATGCATTTCTTGTGTATGGGGATGGACAAACGGATACCTTTGCAAAAAGAAAACTGACTAAGTTTTTCAAACAAAAAGGACAATTTCTACCACCCTACACAACATTATATTAAAAAATATCGTCAAATACTGCCTTCTTTAACATTTCTTTTTTAAGGCATCTAGGTAATTGGGTCAAATAGTACCTGCACTGTAATCTCTTTTATAGTTATGACTTTAATTTTTTTGGAAAGTAGAAATTATGCTAAACAGAGCTATGAGAATCAAAACTACAACTTTGGGTGAGAACCTCCAACTTCATACAACAAGAATAACAGCTATCTATGGTGTGACGTGCCTATAAACTAATGCCGCGAAGAAACCAACCAATGGGTCACTGATTCAATCATTAGGCAAATTATTGATTCACGGACACCATGAATGTATTCAAATATTAGAACTAATAACAATAAATTGACAATATACTGAAATTGGGTAAATATATTCTAAGAATGCAAACTGATATGTACATTGAGTATGCATTTAATGTTCATCTTGATGAATGAATGCCTGTCCCAATAAAGAATTTTTTATGACACTGGATTTTTTTCGTAAAAGGCATATAGTGTGTGCACGCATGCTTACTACACTATGCTTACAGCACACTTATGTGTGCCATGCTCTCCTTTTTCTTCTTCGGAACAGTTGACATACAAATGCCTTGAATTAGATGAGGAAATTGGAGTGAATGGTGTTACAAATGAAGAGGAAAATGAAAATAAAACAAAGATGATAATAGTTAGCTCGTGTTTAATACAAACTGACCCCTCAAACAGGCCATCACTGAGGAGGGTGCTGGACATGTTAGAGGGGAGCGTGGAGTCCTTACAAACTCTAGCTAGACCTTTTTGGTTTCTCCCCCCAAGCCCAAACCTTTGCCAGATTTTTCAGCTACAGAGACCATGCAAGTGATGTAACATTGTGCCTCTATTATATATGTATCTTTAGCGCATTCATTATCAAATTGGCTAATTTTAACTATCCCCTTTCTGCTGTGAAACTTTAAACAAATTTGTGATGTCTTACATTATTCAAGTTTTTTAGATAGAAACATTCCGGTTTTAAATTTTGTTGCTAATTCTAAGTTCACTAAAAAGATATCAGTCTATCCATTTCTAGAGCACAACATTTACTTTGTGTGATCCTTGCTTGCTACAATTGAGATTTGTTGAGGGTTTGCACTTCCGAATCTAGTAGTGCAATACGTTTAAATACATTCTTCTCCTTGTGCATACAAGTTATCTCATGAATATGAGAATCTTGAGAAGGGGTGTACAAATAAATATACTCACATAGCTATGTACTATCTAACAAGAAATTCAAACTAAACGGTGTTATCCAAGAGATATGTCTTATATGGGATTGTTAGCTCAACTCTTATGTATTTGGTACATGAGATATGACTCTGCTTAGCACAGTGCGAGTATGGATATTCTTGCCTGTAACATTAACTTTCAAAATCATTGTTCAAAGACTGTATGACCAAAAGGAAGTGCTTGCAACATTATTCATGGCCCAAAAAGTTAGCAGCTGACTTTTTTTTTTCTTATGCTTGACTTGGAATTTATTTATTGCTGATCTTAAATTGTTGAAGAATGGGCGGGCAACATAGGGATCAGAGGGAGGGCACTTCCAATGAAAAGCGCATTCAAATATATTGCAGTTACAATATTATCATTAGTTCTGTAGTGGAAGTACCTGCTGTTGATGATGATATAGGGAGAGAACTCTACGCTCCCTTCGCTAGTGCATTGAGATATAATATGCAGCCACAATATATTGTTATTTCTGTAATTGAAGTATCCGCTGATGATGAGCTCTTGCAATAGCATTTAATGGAATTTATCAAACTTATTACCTGATTATGTTAGTAATATCTCTTGAACAGTAAATATTGTTGTTCAATAAAATTCTTAGCTTGGTAAAAGTCATCTGATTAAACTCAGAAGGCCATGTTACATATCTCAATAATAAAGTTCTTAGAAGGCATGGCATACATTATTTAAGAATTACATAGACAAATGTTAAACATGAGAAGCGCACAACACATGCCAAGCAAGAAATAGAAAAAAATTGAGGAAATAGCACTTCCCCGACAGATAAGTTGGTGGCATAAGAAAACAGATCAAATTTCCTTTATGGTTCTACCTTATTTAGGGTCAGACAGAGTACCAAACATCCTATCCATCCATATGGTGTAGTGACCGTAGTTATGTCGGTATGAGGTATGATTTATTGTGTGATAACCGGCTCTAATGATCGGCCACAATTTTTCATCGATGCAATAGTGAATGTTTGCAGTCCATAAGGCCTCCATGAGCATTATAATGAGGTGAGTCGTGAAGTGGGTTGGCACCATAAAGAGTGCTACCAGGTGGGGCATCATCTGCAGGATGGAGTGCAAAATCTGACATAGAAGATAAAAGTCTGAAACAATATACCATTGCTTCTATTAGCTTATACACTTGCTAAGCGATCATTTGAATTTGATTCTATTTATAATAAATTTATTTTCAGCAAAGGACTAGAGAGTGAGAATAAGGCGATATTTGCACTTAACCTACCGTCAAACGGTGAAAGTGTATGCTTATTATTGAGGAGGTGATGTGGAGAATGAATATACTTGTACATAGGCTTAATGTCATGTAACTCTCTATGCAATCAATAGATTAAAAATTCCACTTTAACAAGATACGTGAAGACATACAAAAAGTAGGCAAATTAGCCAACTTCAGCTAATGCCAAAAAACATGAGGTCCACCCTTTCTAAACCATATACTCCGATGGTGTTGGGAGGACAGCATACCATGGCATGGACTTCATTGATGTGAAAATATGAGAAAACAAGGTCTTCGTTGAAGGCATAGCATCTGTGATGGAGTCATTACGGGTAATGTTGAAACTTACTACTACATATGATATCAAAGAACTAAATATATATAGAAAATCAAGCAAATGATTTAAACATTCACATGATTCAGCCTCAAATGATTTTAACTAAGCCTGTAAAATGTTTTCAATTTTGGCATAATATATATAATTTCATTATTTTCAAACTAAATTTCCAATCGGAACAGAAAACCATCTTTTAATTCCCAAGTTACAATTTTCCAAAGCAAATTGGAAACAGAATTGGCAATGTTTTTAAATTTCAAAAAAATCCCAAAAAATCTTATTTCGATTCGACCCTGCTGAAAAAACGGGTGGCTTAGTTTCATCATTAGAGATGAGAGTTAATGGTTAAATAATGCACCTTGGCTAATATAAACATTGGGTTTGAGGTAGTAAAGGCAGAAACACCAGATACATTCACTGACCAAGTAAATAAGCGTTCCACCAATATATATCCACAGCCATGTTCTCAGAAAATGAGGCGAATGTTCCATAAGTTTCTTGGCAGAAAACATCCAAGCAAAACAGAGTTCTACAAGTTAGTTTCATTCTTGAAGAGCTGCAGGTAATCTTCCATTCAATAAAGGCCGCTAGCGTGACCGAAACTGAGGATGAAATTTAGCTACCAGTTGTTAGTGGAGCATATAAAATGATTACTTATTATCATCGTTCTGTTTTTTTTTCTCAAGATAAGATAAAAACAGTGGTAATTTTGCTTCTACTGATGATATGCTCTTGTCAGTATATCCTAGCCAGAATAATAATCCATTGGTTTATTGTGAAAGGTTATTAGAGATAAAATCAAAGTGATCAAAATGAAGGACAAATTGGTGGCCACATTGATTCCTCCTGGGAACTTTGTTTTAAAAGTTTCCTAAAGGAGATGGGCATTTCTTACAATTCATCTTAATTCTTTAGAGATTGTTTGTTATAATTTCGACTGGGACCATATCTGGAATTCGTGACCATACATGATAATTTTAATCTTTTGTAAAGACGGGGCCAAAAGGAACTGCCTATCAACCATTAACAATTCTTTCAAATATGATCAATAAAGAAACGTGCACATCTATGATTTCATGAAAGTAATATCTATCCTCAAGATTACATGATCATTATTTTTATGTTTGGGTGAATTTCCAACAGGAATCATCATTTGATAAGGTATGCAGATTGTTCTATTTTCTAGCATGATTTTGAAACAATTCCTACTTTAGTAGTAGCTTTGATTTCTAAAACAGGCACAGGTCTTCATGAATAGCTTGATTGCCCCAATCAGAGTACTATTCAACTGTTTGTCTATCAAGGGTCAGTGTAATATGGTCTAAGCAATCCATTTAGGGAAGAAATGCTTCTTCCTGGAAATATTCCCAGGGAAAAAGATAAAAATCATCAGACTTGAACTTGAAAAGAATAAGGAGCTATAGTTTCAATAAGTAAACATGTAACGGGGGAAATTACGGTTCATATGAGTTGAGGGAAATTACAAATACTGGATTTTTTTTTTAATAGAAAACAATGGATACTACTCTTAAGTTGATCGCTTTCAACCAATTATCTCATTGGGTCCATTCATACGGAATTGAATAATTTTACACATTTGGTAGCGTTGGAGATTGTTAATAACAATCTGATTGGTTACCACATAATATATGTCTTGCAAAATTACTTCAAAATTTTGTTGCTGGAAATGCTTATTTCATTTTTCCAATCCCAAAAAGCCTGAAAATTGCACTACCTTATTTAGAGTTAGGCTCGATGAAACCAAATTATAGGGAATATATCAGAAGAATTTGGCATTTAATCATACTTGAATTATATTGCATTGATTCATAGTAAATAACATGGAGTGTTGTCTCAGAGAAGGGGTTAATGTCGTCTGAAATGTGAGAGGTAACTCAAGTGCATGTACTTGATCTTGTGTCAAATCAGTTAGTTGGGGAGATTTCATGAAGTCTAGGAAAGTTCAGTTCATTATTTTAGCTTACTTTGACTGACAATAGACTTTCTTCCAGCATTCCATTAGAAATTGGCAAGTTATCAATTTTATTTTTTGAATAATTATAAAATAATACATTAATGAAGAGAATCCAGGGATACAACCCCTTTTTTATTTTTTAGAAAGGGGGAAATTACCCTCATACATTTTAATAGAAGAAAATGGAGAAAAAGCCTCTCCACATTGGCTTCCAAGATAGAGGACATACCCTTACCTCATAATTGTAAAAAAACACAAGCTAAAGACAATAGAGCCATCTTAGTTACATATTCAATAACGAACTACATTCTGACATAAGGGATTCTTTGCCTGTCCATGTTAATGCTACCTCTAGCCGAAGCTGTGAATAAATTTAAGAATAAATTATGTTATTGGGAGGCCCATGATGTGCAAGGGCATCAACAACAAAATTGGCTTCCCTGAAACAGTGATTGAGCTCCAGTGAAATGTTATTGCTGAGGGAAAAGATATCATCCATATCTGACTGAAGTTCCAAGGAGCAGCTTTGATCTCATTAAAAAATTGAACTATGGCCTTATTTAAGAGCCATGATCTCTGCCTTAAAATTAGTAGCATAGCCTAGTCCTGAGGAAAAGGGCTGTCATTCCTGAGAGCACCACCACTGGCGCCACTGGGCCCTGCTTTGCCTTTGGATGATTATCTATGTTCAGTTTTAGGGCTCCAGTTGGGGCAAATTTCCATTGCACCAACTGATCTTTATATTTCTTAGGCAATGTTTTGATGTTGAAAGTGGAACAAATCATTTTCTCTGTTGTCCCACTATGGTCATGTAGATTGGTAGTTGCAAATATCAGAGAGAGTTTTAATAACTTCGGAGATGATCTGGACCACCTGCGTTGGAGAACCTTCAAAAAAAATTTGGTTTCTAGCCTTCCATATCTCCTGGAGAATTGACATAGGAAGCAACAGTAGGAGAAGTGTGATGAAGCCTTTTCTGCTTTTCTTCAGGAACTAAGACATCAAACAAATATGAATAGAATATATAAGAATATTGAGAATTTGTAGTGATAGGTGAGCTGATTTGATGAATTATAGTCAAAGAATCACTTTTCAACTCATGAATTTGTAGTCCTTTATCTGTAGCAAGCTATAACCCTTCCACCATATCTGTATCTTCTGCCACTTCAACACAATTAAGGTACTGAATTTGTTTAGACATAGCTACAATAATTCATCTTTCGGAATCTCTCACACCCACTCCAATCCCAAAAATGCCTAAATCTGTCTGCACAACTAGGTTAGTGTAAAATTGTTTTCATAACGGGACTCTCTCTTGAATTGAGTGTCTTTTGGTATTGATTCTTGTATATAGCATAAGCACTTTGAAGTTTCATTCGAGTCTCTTGTAAAAAAAATGTCAAAATATGTGGTGATTGAGTTCTCCCCCTTCGTCACATTGGAAAATTTTGTTTTTCTTCTCAAATTGACTTTCCACAATTTTTCAAAAATTAAAAAAGAACAAGAAAAGGTCAGATTTCAGTTTAAGTGGAAAATACCATGTGAAACTGGTGCATTCATCCACAAATATCACAAAATATTTGAACTTTTGAAACGAGAACACAGGTGAAGCACCATATAAATCACAATTCATAACTTCAAGAGGATTCTCAGAAAATTCAGCAGACAAAATAAATGGATGATGACATACCTTGTCCTTTTGACAACTATCACATAATTTCTCAACCTTAATACTACTATTTCTTACTATAAGCTTATTTTTCTTCAATATATCAATGAATTTTGTTTGTGGATGACCAAGACATTCATGCCAAACCTCATCCTGGACCATTCTAAACCTGGCAGAGTACATAACTACCTCACCCTTAGGCTCCAAATCATGCAAACCACCGCAGCTACTGCCTGATGCTTTCACTGCTCCTGTGTTCCTGTCCTTCATCACAAAACCACTTGATGAGAATTTCACATGCTTTCACTGTTCCTGTGTTCCTGTCCTTTATCACAAAACCACTTGATGAGAATTTCCACAGTTCAATGAAATTGAGACGCCAATTTATTGACGGATAACAAGTTTTTCTTAATATTGGGAACAACAGGAATATTATTAAGTTGCAATTTCTTATTACCCACACCAATTGATCTAGATCCATCATGGGATATATACAGCAATGCTCCATTACCCATGATTATTTGATCAGGACCATAATACGAAGTTATGGAATGAAGTTTACCAGTGTTGGAAATCATATAAGATGTGGCTCTTATATCAGCAAACCATGAGTTAGTGTGAGGTTCCTCAAGCTTCATTGAAGAAAATACTTGATTTAGCTCTTTAAGTTGGATTTTATGGTGGAATCGGTTCCAAATAAGATATGAATGCTTTGGTTTATTACAGATTGGACATATGATGTTGTCCTCTTTCTGAGTGCATGATTGAAATTAATTTCCTTGTATTTCATTACCACCGACGTGAGGGACTTCTTTACTTTGCCAGTTGCATATGTCTTGTAGTTCGGATTGTGAGAATCCTTTCTACTTTGATGGGAAGTTATTATGTTTATGCTTCCCCTTCTTGTAAGAATTATAATTATTGTATGAGCGTTGTGAATGTTATCTAAAGGACTCCATGTTCTGGTTTGGATTTCAAGAATCATTTGAATTATGCAACAGCTTCATCGTTTCATGACCCTGCAGTAGCGGGACTAATTCACGACAAGTTGGATTCGGAGGCTTTGGCATTGATGTAATAAAGGCCTCATAACCTGATCCAAGGACTTTAAATATTTTAAAAACCTTGTCACGATCTTCTACCAATTTTCTGATCACTGCAAGATCATCACAAATATTTTTGTGAATCTGAATGTATTCAATCATAGCGAATGAATCTTTGTTGTGGAACTGCAGTCGCTGATGCAAAGCAAATTCTCTCTCTAGGGTCTCTTGTGCAAATGCATCAACTAAAGCCCTCCAAACTTCTTATTAAGTACTGAGACCAACAACTAGTCCCAAAACTCCTTCAAACAAAGTTCCCCTAATCCACCCTCGGAGAAGTCTATCAGATCATCTCCAAGAAATAAAATCTGGATTTTCACGAGTTACATGTTCACCTGCAGCTTCAGCAGTTGAGACCGTTATTCGAGGGCTTGGCATCAAAATGCTTCCATCAATAAAACCAGCAATATCTAGGCTTTCAGTGAGCCCCATAATTTGTGTCTTCCACAGTAAGAAATTATTGTTTCTCAACTTGATCGAAACAAAATGTCCAATGTTAAGAGTTGAGGGATAAGGATATTTTGAGGCAATGGAAGTAGATTATGCCGCCATGGTTATTCAAGATTATGTGGTTTAACGGGAAACTTTTACTGCTCCGATACCATAAAGATTTTTGGATAAAAGGACTCTCTCTTGAATTGAGAGTCTCCGGGTATTGATTCTTATATATAGTAGAAGAATAAACTGTACAGGGCGATAAAATCTCTATACAATCAAATTACACAATATCCTCCTGATTATTATTCATATCAATGAGCAGATATTTTGCCTAAGACCAATCTTTCTCCTTTGAAGACTCTAGTTGTATATTTGCACATTCCCTTTTCTTACTTCCCACAATATCAGTTTGAGACTTTAATTTAGAATCGAAACCCTCATCTTTTTATAATATCTTCTACTATTTTGTTTAGGGGCTTCTCCATCTCGCTTATGTTTTAGATTTCGCAGCTACACTCAATGACGATCCATGAAAGTTGGCATAGGAGTCTAAAAAGGCTTCTACTCTAGAGTTTATCACATATGGATTTTCCCTAAAACCCCGATTAACACTCTTGTTCTAGTCAAACCAGAAAACCAAGCCCACATAACAAAAAAATCCAATATTTTTATGTCTTCTGCTAAGGAATGGTTTGCAATGCATTAATGAATCCAGATATCACAACCTGGAAAATAATTCGTATTCTTGTCCAATGAGACAAATATTTTCGTCATGAGAGCAAACCAGGTCATGGATAGTTGTCTCAAATTCTTCATCACAATAAGAACAATAAGGTGACGTAGGGACTTTAAGTGATCTGAGGTTAACACAAGAGGTAGTTAATAGTATCTCTCCAAAGAAAAAATAAAACTTTCTAATGAAATTTGCGGTTCCACATTGCTTTCCACCAATCTTTGAGGCTGCAAGAAGATGAAGACGTGGAAGCATTATCCAAATTCCTAGCTACCCTGTATTCACTTTTAATATAGTATTCACCCGAATTATGGAAATGCCAAACAATAGTATCCTAGTGATGAGGGGTATTTACGATATATAAAACTCTGCCTGATAAGAATTTCGTTCCACCTACCTGACCCCGTGATCAAACTCCTAACTTAATATCATGTGGTGATAGTTTGGGGGAAATAAACTGAGATGTCATGTCCACTCCTCACTCTCCATCGGCAACCACAAGTTAACAACTCTCCACCCCATAGGATGCTCCTCCAAATGCAGAACAGGTCTGAACCAATATTAGCTTCCATGAATTGATGATTAGGGAAATATTTGCCTTTAATTACTCGACTAACAAGAGATGTAGGGTTTTGAAGAATGTGACATGCCTGCTTAGCCAACAAAGCTTGATTAAAGGGAATAAAAGATCGAAATTCTAGTCCACCCTGTCCTTTAGGCTTACATACCTTCTCCTGTGACATCCAATGTATTGTTTTACTTTCATGATTACAGCCCCACCAGAAATTTGCCACCAAACTATTCAGTCAATGACAAAGGGATGTAGGGAGTCTATAACAACTCATGTAATACGAAGGGAAAGCTTGCAAGATTGATTTTAAGAGAACTCATTTCCCCCTTTTGAAAAAGTTTTTCCTTCCACCCCTGTAATTTCTTCCAAACTCTCTCCTTGAGAATATTACGACATCATCTCTTGTTCCTTTCAATGAGAGTGAGGAGACCCAAGTTTTTAGAATCACAGTGTACCAAAGGGACTCCCATAGCTTCTGAGATTTCACATGACCTGAGGTTTATTTTTTAACCGGATGCAGCTTCGCACTTATTTAGAATATCCATTATTTTAGCACATTCCTTCGAAGATTGTCTAAAAAGGAACAAGCTATCGCCAACAAATAACAAATGTGAGATTGCAGGACTGTTCTAGATATAGAAATACACTTGAGATCTCTTCTCCTCTCGCAAATTTAATCATGGAAATAATACCCTCAATGCATAATATAAATAGGTATGGTGACAGTGAATCCTAATCTTACGTCGGAGCTGCAAAATCGGAGTGAAACCCTAGATTTAGCATCGCTCCACCACCAACGAAACCACCCGGATCTGCTTCATCTCCATCTACAACAATGAACCCTGATTCGAAGTCGTGGTTCAACATCGGAGTGAAACCCTTTGTTGAGATTGAAGCAAACCAGAACATGGGGCCTTTTTTCCTTTAAAGAAAACCTATTTCAGGTCGCAGCCATCAAATAAAGCTAACGATTTGTATTCAATCAATTACACTCAACTCGTGGGGCCACACTCAGATCTTCGGTGTATATTCAATCAATTACACTTCTCTTTTTGTTTGAATCACTGAGAATCAAATGAAAAAAATTATTGAATACAAATTGACATAACGATATTAGGCCACAGCCATTATCAGACCCATCAGGAAATCAGAATAGAATGGATGGCTGATATGACCAGCTCAATGCTAACAAAAAAAATACTGGACTATAACACAACCTTCATTTCCATGATAGTGAGGCAGAAATAGGTCTCAGAATAAGCTGATAGAAAAAGCCCATTTTTTCCAACTTTTTATATCAGTGAAAGTGATTTTATGCTTTTCATTTACATTATCAACTAGTTTACTATCAAATAACAGAATGATACAGTTCTTACATTGATCCCAAAAATTTCCAATCCCATCATAATTGAGTTTGAGTGATTGTAACTCTTGAGAAAACTCATACAAAGCATGAGAAATTTCTCCTGTTGTTGCCAACACTAGTAAGATCAGCAGGGCGAAAACAGAGCCTATAACTTTGGGGCATATTTTGACTATCTTTTCTCTGTTTGGGGGAATATTTTGGGATATAGTGTGCTAATTTTGAATAGCTTTCAAATCATTTCATTTTATTTTTATTATATATTTCCTTGTTTGACACAAATCTCTGCCTATACTTTCAATTACTCAATTCTATGTACATGGTGGTACAAAATGGAGATAAGAGCATAGGTCTTTGCCTCATGTGGGCGTTATCAGTGCACTTCAAGGAGAATAGTACACTTGGAGAACCGATACGAACATAAATTATCTTTTTAAAAAAATCCACTTACTATGATGTAAATTCCTAACAAAAGAAAATAATCCACATTAGAAAGCAAGTAAGGAACTGGCTGCATTGATATAGCAATAATAGTATATTAAGCATAAATATTTATGCTTGTAGGAGGGTACTTTAGATTATATATATGGAGGCGTCACCCCTATTGAGTATGGAAATGACAAGTTAATTTGCCCAAGACCACCAGATTAATGACCGGACGCACAGACACAGGCACAATGAAGTTATACCCAGTTTAAACTCACAAAGCCTCTCGTGTATAACTCAGGGAATAATAATGAACTTTAGAAGTGGCTTAGCTAGAGGGAGAGAGAAGTAAGCACCCTAGATATACCTTGGTAGGCAGGTAAGACCACACCAAAATACCCTCAAGGATCCCTGTCAGGTATTAAAAGCTTCGTAATAAATGACAAAAATGGTGGGTGAGTAAGACTTCTCTGGTTTTTTAATAACTCTTTTCAACTCTCAAAAGGATCATCTTCTCCTCAGAGGTGGTTGGGGTCCTTAAATAGCCCCCCACACCACCCCCGAGGCAACTCAGTCATTAAAGACTATGAAAAGACATCCCTCATACCTTATGTCACAACATTAAATGCCTCATGCACTAGTTGTCTCCACGTCATAAACATTAAATGCCAAGACATGCCTTTTGCCTAACCACTGTGTGTCAGGGGCTTTTGTCGCAGAGGTGGCTCACCAACTGACTGACAGCCTCAAATACCACGGTGGTTTACTCAAGTGCAGGTCTGACATTGTTTAGCTGGCTAGTGACATCACCAACAATAGATGTGACATTAAGTAGAGGGCTACTTGGTTCATAACTCAACGCCCGATGGAACTCCAAGCTGCTCCGCTTGAGGTTCCACGGTCAGGGTCCTTCGGTGTTTTACCAGGTGAATCTAAGATGGTCAGGGCAAGCCCCAACGGTGCCTTACTTCTCAATCCTCCAAACCAAATTCCTTTAGAGTTCCCATGGTGAGGTCATTCGATAGAGCATGAAAGCTCTCCCAGGTCCTACCAAGCCTGGTCTCTCGTGAGTACCGTTTGACCTCACCCAAACTGTTTTATTATTATTGTTATGTCATTACAACCGTTATAGCTTACAGTAAATGTAATCAAAGATAAAATATGACTAACACAACAAGCTGAAGTATGAGTTGCCACGCTTGAGTTGCCACGCTAAGCTGCCTCACCAAGCTGCCACGCTTGAGCCGCCACGCCAAGCTGCCTCACCAAGCTGCCACGCTTGAGTTGCCTTTTATTGCGTTAATCCTCAAACACTGTTGCTAATTAGGGAATTATCCCAAATCTCAGGATTACCTTCAAGCCCCCCCTACAATGCTAAATTTATATCTATAATTTCATGCATATAACTGTGTAACCATATTCTATAACTGATATTATTTGAGAGTAATAGATGAGTACAATGCATGTGTCCATGCAGTCAAATCTAAAGTGACTCGTACAAAGTGTAATTTCTGTCATAAGATACAATATTATGCTGTGCAAATAATGAGTGAATAAAATAACTAAAACAGTTCTTCAAAAGAATTAAAGATAACTCTTCTTCAAAAATAGAAAATAAGATAATTACATATGAGGGTTTACAATTCTAGAAAATAATATCATTCTATGCAGTGTCAAATAAACTGAAGATATGTTGAATTATGCAGTAACTCGAGATACATACCTTCAGACTCCCTGTATCTGAAAAAATCCTGAACAGAGAATAGCTTCTTCTTGTCAGGATAGTCTTTGGGTGATCGTCCTAAATGAGGTACAAGGTCAATTAGACATAACAATGAGGGTTATTTTATAATTAACACTTGTGTTGAAAACCAGGGAAAAACAAGCCCCTACAAAGTGTTTAGACATAACGATGTCAAGTACATGACAAAACACGACATAATACAATATCGTCTCAAATAGGGAACTCATGCTCCTCAATAAAAAGTCCTGGACATGGGCACAACAATGGACATCGAGAAAGATCCTTACTTGTATAGGAAAGATGGAATTTAACATAAGCCGAGGCTTGGTGATTATTCTAATTATCAAAACACACCAATATATAAAATACAGTTCATATAAAGCATCACCTAAAACAAGTATCCATAAGTCCTATTTAACATACGAGTATATAAAAGTCTCCGTATTATTTATTCATATGATCACCTACCTTCCAACTGAATGTGCCACCTAATGGTGACTAACGTGTCCTTCATGTATATTTACTGAATCATATATCCATGGGACTACGCACCACCCGATTGTGGTTGTGTCACCGAACTGGTGACTAGCGGAACGTAAGTGTATTATGATACCACCCGACTTGGTACATCACAATCCACGATTATAATATTAAACGCACGGCTTGGCGCTATCAACCAACAGTTATAACATAGCTATCAATATTATTACATTTGAAACGATTGAGGTAAAATACTCACTTCATGTCCAAAGGACTAGGACGACTAGGTATTTGGTGGAATTGACGGCGTGGTAGGAGCTTGAGTACCCATCACTCAACACTATCAGTATTCTGTTCCATTCATATTCAATCACAAGAATCATATAATTCCTACTCAAAAATCATATGATAGACATTATAATATCTCCAGGAGGCTTGAGCAGCTCCATCTTTGATTCTCTGGTATCCCAATCAACCTGGTACTTCTTGGCTATTTCCTTCATGACTTTCAATTTTACTTCACCAGAGGGCGTTCTAATGGAGAGCTTCTCAATTAGCTGCAACAGAAAGAAAAGATAGTTCCATTTGATATTGAGAATTAAACAATCATTTACCAATTTATCATCCAAATTCATTATTGATGAGTTGTATTGTAATGGCATGTATTTTTTTAAAGAAAAAAATGCAAGAAAATTACCCCTCTATTTTTTTTTTTTTGCAAAATCAATAGGTCAGGGAGGTATATGCAACTAGTATGATAATTTAGAGGGTTTATGTTCCTAAAATGAAGCGTTCATTTCAATCTAAATCTATTTATGAAGCACAAATACATATATGATTAATTTCAGACAGAACCCATAGTGGGAATTCTAACAACATAATTGCCATGCGATTTATGCCACAGTTGGGTCGCAGATCAGTAGCTGCACCAACGAAATCTTTTCCATATTTTTTCTCAAAAACATCTTGAATTGCCGTTAATTCTGGAATATCTGAGCACCGAAGGTACACATGGGTGTGGGGATCAAGTCAAGGTAGAGTGCACACAATCCTTATTTTGGGAGATCTGGAGTGAGTGGCACGGGATACAATGCAAAAAGTATCCGAAAAGACTACCAAACTCGTCAGAGCTTTTCACAGCTCAGTCATGAGCATCTCGCAGGTGCGAGAGGCAACTTCGTCGGCAGAGAGAAAGGGGCAAACCAGGTCGCGAGCTAATAGGGTTATAGAGTCCAAGTTAGAAGAACCTTTGTCTCGTAGGAACTCTTACAGGTACGAAGAGTTTGGCTGACAGCAACCAAAGGGCAAGTAGGTTGCGTAGATCTTCTGTTTGGTTGCCAAATTGCCTTAACCAGTCATGAGCAGCGAGAGGATCCAGCGAAAACTTTGCGAGGTGCAAGTTCCAGTGAGAATAGCAGTGTGGATCTCGCTACAATCGAGGCTATGATTTGCAGATTGCGAAGGGGCAACTATTTGGAACTTTGGGTTAACCTTAAACCAAACTTTCCAAAATACGCATATGCAATCTTTAAAATAGATTTTTATTATTTAGAAGTAGATTTGCATACGTATATGGCAATTCAACAAAACAAACCAAGTTAAACTTGTGAAAAATATTTTTCGTTAAAATTTAGAAAACGTTTTAAAGAGCATGAGTCTAACTAGGGCAAACTAAGTCCGCTAAGTCTATCACATTCATCCTAACTGGCAAATACTCTTTGTTGAAGCCATGAGGAGAAGTCTGGGGCAATGATCTTAGCTTGAAGCTTTCCAGAATAAAGACAATCTAATCTAAAGTGTTTATAAATACACTCTTACACCTAGTTCATCATCAGAACCTTCAATCCCATTGAAAATCGTATCGTTTTCCTGCTCCACGAAAACTGCTCGAACCATATTATTTAGAGCTGGCTTCCTTCTTTTCGCTAAGTAGCCTCCCAAATTCAATGGATTTCATAATAGCATTTGATGTTTTTAGGCAAGGCTTCATGTTGCTGTTTGGAAACAGTCATAGGCACCACAATCTCATTTTCACAAACATCTGGTGGGACTTCAGAATTATTTTCATCCCTAAATTCTGCATTGGGTCTCATAGCATTCTCCAATCTTTTGATTTCCTCTTCCATGTCATTTAGTTCATAAACCACACACTCTTAATCTTTTCTTTCCCCTTCAATTTTGAATTGTTTTGGCTGTAATCCAGAGCTTCTGTTCATGTTTGGCGCTACAACATTTGCCCATGTTCTTGTAACCGCCTTCTCAATTCCTTCAACATGAATCGCAATCTCCCCCATTAATTCTTAACTAGTTTTTACATTATACTCTTTTGAAGTAATTTCAGACAGAGCCCCATAACTTGCCTCTCCTTTATCCAACCTCAGGTGTGGAAATTGATTCGAGGGTGTAGGATCAGTATACAGACTCATAGGCTCTGATCAGCTAGAGTAGGACAACCATTCACTCTATCAGGAGCAGGGTGCTGATCCACAACTCAATGACAACCATGCACTCCATTGAGAATAGGGCACTGGTTCGCTACGATCTGATCTTTAATTCCCTTATCGTTTACCCCATTCTGTCCCGTATCACTGCCTTCAATCTTAGGAGGGGTTATCCCTAAAGGTGTAGGACCACAATGCACTTCCCTTTGAGCAGGGCGCTGATCAACTAGAGTTGGACACTGATCCACTACTCTATGACCACCATGCACTCTACAGGAAGCAGGGCACTGATCCACTACAGTTAGGTCTTACCTCCTACCCGAGCCATTATCTTCCAATGTTTTCTCATTATCACTTTTTTGAATTATTGATCCATCTTTAATACTGCCAATGAATTCTAACATTTTATTAATGGTATTAGGGTGAAGATCACTCACATTCACAGTTCTACCATTGCTTGAGCTAATGATACTGTAAATGATGGAAGGGTACTTAACAGACTTCTTTCCATTATGTTATTGATAAATTTGTGTTACTGTCCATTATGTAGGCTTCACTTTGTCTGCTCTGCCAACTTGAGAATACTTTCAAGTGTCCAATATGTAGGCTTCATTCTGGGGTATGGTACCGCTTTAATTGATTCACTAACTGTGGCATATATCTTGATGCTCGGCCTTCTTGCTGCCCAATATCATATCTATCAATACTGGTAATCATATGACAATTATACTTCCAAATGTTACAGTACATTAATTAAAAGGAAGTTAATGCTATTTTGGCAATAGAATCAGCATTAAAAAAATAGTTTCGTATAATCACCGATGTCAATCAGAATGTGTAATTGCTGACCTGAAGCTAGTGTTAACTTGGTTAGTATTTTTTGAGAAACATTATGTGCATGATTTTATTCTACTGTGTTTAATTTTGTTGACCTTTTTGATACTCTGATGACATTATACGTTTTTGGATTTTGAAACATTATGCTGAAACATTTGTTTCATTTGGGGTTTGACAAAAATGTTGCATAATTAAAAATTGATTCTTAGTATGTGATCTTATTTACTTAATTTTAGTTACTTTCATAGGGTAAATCTTCAATATATTTATTGATGTCAAAATAGTTCCACTTATATTTCTGTATCAGTTCTTCAGTTTTTAAACTTAATGTTTCGTTTCACAATTTGTGATGTTTTTCTCATACTGCTTCACAAGGAGACGTGAGGCTCAAACAGTAATTGAGACCCCTCCACTGGTATTCGTTGGAGTGGTGGCTTACGTGAAGACAGTGTTTGTGCTCAGCATCTGAGTGAGGATGTGAAGAGAAGGTTTTGCAAGAACTGGTGCAAGTCCAAGAAGAAGGCTTTTACTAAGTACTCGAAGAAGTATGAGACTGGTGATGGAAAGAAAGATATCCAGACCAGCTATAGAAAATGAAAAAGTAAATCTGTGCTGTGCTCTGACTCATACTCAGGTAGTAATGATGCTCTCTTGTTCAGATTTCTCCCAAACTTGATATGTGTTCTGGCTCATAATCAGGTAGTAATGATGCAAGCTCTGTAACACTACTTATTTACATTCTGCAATTGTGAGTTCAACTGTGCATTTTGCTATAAAGTATAATGGACTTTCCCTTTGGATTTGTACAAACATGGCAATGTATCCTGATTGAAATCAGCTTATTGTCTATCTAATCGTATTATTAATGTATTCAATATAGAGGCAAAAGTATACATGCACTGTATTTGATGTTGTCGTCTGAGAACTAATATTGTGTTTCAACCATCTAGATTTAAGCAAGTTGTTTCAAGAAGTAAAATGTAATACGTAAAAGGAAGAATTTTGAGTAAATGAGCTCTACATATTTGCAAATGTCTTGGTCTAGAGATTCTTGTTGAAATTGATCCATATGTTTCTTGCTATAACATTCATTTACCCTAAGGGGTAGTCTATTGGCATATGGACTATAACCTCACAAGCTCAAGAGTTTGAATCCTCTTGGGCGACCTCCCAAACCTCGTTCTGGTGCGTGTGAATTGGAGTGTGTAAACGTACCCATGGGGATTAGTTAGGCGCTCGGCCTGGGTACATAAGTCATAAAAAAATGGAAAATAAATGAGCAATCATTTATCATTGATTACTTGGGTAGTTGTTTGTTAATGAGTTGTCATGTTCGGGCATAGTGCTTTATTATTAATCTAATAGTCTTTTGAATGTTGCATTTATTTTGGTTCATTTCTGTCTTTACAGATTAGGTAAATGAAGGGATTGAAGCATAAGAAAGCACATTTGATGGAGATCCAGGTCAATCGCGGGACCAATGCACAGAGAGTGGATTTTTCTTATGGATTCTTTGAGAAGCAGGTTCTTGTGGATGCCATTTTCAGAATTATGAGATGATTGACATCATTGGTGTGACAAATGGTAAAGGTAATGCTGATGTCATCACTTGTTGGGGTGTCACCAGCCTTCCCCTCAAGACATGCACACAGGGGTCTGCAGAAGGTGGCTTGTATTGGTGCCTGGCATCCTGCTCAAGTTTCATACACAGTTGCGAGGAAAGGGCAGAATGGAAACCATCACCGAACTAAAATGAAAAAGAAAATTTACAAGTTTGGCAAGGTCGAACAGGAATCCCACACTGCTGATTTTGACAGGTTAGTGACTTTGTCTGGTTGATTTTGACTAGTTACTTCTTCATATTGAGGATAAAAGGTCGTAATTATGACAAACAAGAAGGGAGAATAAAAAAAAAAGGAGATATAAAAGAGAAGAGAAAAAAAAGCTATATAGAGAAAAGTATTAAGAACAAAGTAAAAGAAGTGTAGAAAACAAGCAACTAGTGGAGCAATGTAAAGAAATTGCATAAAACAAATAACTGGTGGAGAATAAAAAACAATTGTACAAAACAAGTTAACAATTACAACTTATTTCTTAAGTGCATTGGAACATGTCACACAAACATACTAAAGTTAAACATGGCAGAATAACATATATATTGCAAAGATGATCAAGTCAAACCATTAATGTTGGAACATAAAGCACAAAAAGTACAATATAGTCGAAGGAAGACAAATGCTCAAGAAGTCGAACATTTGACATCTAACAGTTGACGTAATGTAATCATGTGAAATGGATATTGGAAAGATGGCTTTGGTTTTGAGAGCTGCACGGAAATTTGTTTCATCCTAGGGAGAGACAGTGGATTTGGGTGCAAACACGCAAATGCTAGCTTCACAACAAAGACCACTTCTTCTGCTACTAGAGTCCTAGGAGGTGAAAGGCGTTGGTCCAATATTTCATTCAACAGAGTACTGTGATTAGATGAACTTGGCGATGGTGACACCACAGAGATGAGAAGAGATCTTGTGGATGCGTTCCCATAATTACTTCCAATGTGAGTACTCCAAAGCTATATACATCACACTTCTCGTTTACTTCCATGGTGTATGCAAGTTCTGTCAAATAATAGTGAGGTCCAAAACACAATTAGTTGTCTCAGATTAGTTATTCATCAGTTAAACTTACAATTAGCCTCGAAGAGGGTTAATCATTCATTAGTTAAATCCATTGTTAGCCTCAAAGAAGACATTAAATAGGAAACTCATAATTATTGTTAACTTGAGTAAAAATGTATATAAGCTCATAAAATGAGCTTTGAAAAGGAAGGCATAAAAATATGCACTCTTCAATAATGATTATCATGCAAAGACTAAAGTAGGCATCAAACATGTTTTTACTCTTTCAGAAACTAGAGACATATTACCATATATATAATGAGAAAATAAGTTTTATAATTTACCCAAAATTGAAACAATAGTGACAAAGAGTTTAAAGTCAATTTGGGGTTAATTTTTTCCAATGTATAGGTATCAAGGATGGGCTATGAACTCGCAAAAATAAAATAGATTAAACTCCATCAATGTCAAGTTCAATCGGGGGTTGGAGCGAGCTTATGACCAATCTTGGGGGTTCAAGGCGGTAACCCTAAGGAATTTATTTGGGGGTTTGAGCCAATAATTAATCAAATATTGAATTTATAATCAAATTATTATTCAAAAGCCCTAACAATTATGCCCTAAAAAATACAATTCGAAATCCCTACAAAATTAATTCAAAACCCATAAAAATAAAATTCAAAAGTCCTAAAATATTAGGACACAATAATAATTAACAATCATTCAATTTTTGGTTTAACAAAAATCAATTCAAAAGCCTTAAGGAACCCAAACCCAAATGTTCAAGCAAATTAATATAGTAACAATTTAGACAACTGACCTCAAATTGAAGAGAAGCAATTAGGTAACTTCCCTCAAAAAATACAATTTTTGCCTTGCCACTTTAATTTAATTTCTCTTTCACCTTGAACTTTCTTTGTTTTACTACTAGCACCCCTATTATTTTTAAAGTACATGTACTTGGTGGATATATTGCAATAGTTCAAGGGTGCGGCCCTTTCCCTACACGAGGTCCAGTCCTGTTGAATACAGTTCTAGAGTGGGCTTTTTTTTAATAAAAAAAAGTACTATGTCCAACCCATGGTGGGTTGGGTTGGGTTGGGTTAGCTTAGGTTGAATTATTGGAGCAACTTCCGAGTTATCAATTTGCTTTGAAATATGCTTGAAACATTCACAAATGAAAAATTCCTCTCTATAAAAATATGTCTGTCTCTAAAAAAAGAACGAAAGAAACAATAAAATGACATTACCTGGTGCATGAGCATTCACTATTCTTAAATATGAAGTGCAAAAATTTTGATAGAATAATGATACCTAGAGCCGAGTACCCAAGTGTTCCAGCAAAAGAAGTCCAGTTGCATGAACTTGGATTTAAAAGTCTAGCCGTATCAAAATCAGAGACATGAGCCTCAAATTCTGAATTCAGCAAAACATTGTTACTTGATATGTCTCGGTGAATGATTGAAGGTGAACAACCATAGTGCATATAAGTGAGCGCATTTGATACACCTCTAACAACATTCACCCTTTTTGACCAATCAAACACGCCTGCTGATTGTTCCTCATTGCTCAATATATTTCTCAAGCTCCCCCTTCCAAGAACTCATAAACCAAAAATGAGTGTCGTGGATATGAACAAAAACCATAAAGCTTCACAACATTACGATGTCGTATATTTGTTAATGCACGGATATCACTCTCAAATCCTTTTAAATTACCCAGCTCACCATCTTTTGATTCATGAAGTTTCTTCACAGCAACAACGTGACCACATGGCAACTCAACTTTATAAACAGTTCCAGATCCTCCCATCCCAATGATATGTTCGGAGCTGAACTCCTCTGTGGCTTCAATGATATTTTCATAGACCATCTTCCCATCATAGCTCCATATTGAAAACAAGTTTTCCTTTTTTACTTCAACTTCAACTACTCTTGGGTCCTTAGCCTTTTTCTTCATCTTTACTCTTAGACAGAGATAATAAACAATTCCGACAATCATAAACAAAAGGAATAGAATGCCTGCAAGAGTAAAGCAATTAAAATCAAAGGATTTTTACCCTTTTTCTCACTTTCACCATGACTTAGATTGTTGGGGCAAGCCTTCAAACTAGTGATATTGCCACATAACCCTTTATTATTTCTAAGTGCCTCTAAAGGAGCCTCCTGAAATGCTTTTATGTTTGGTAGAGGACCCTGTAGTTGATTGTACGATATATCAACAGATATCAAACTCGACATACCCTTAATTGTTGATTGGATGGAACTAGAGAGTTCATTATGGGAGAGATTCAACGTTTCCAAGGTTTTTAAGTCTCCAAGTTTGGGTGGTACCATCCCAATCAGCAAATTTTGACTAAAATCAAGATTTTGGAGACTATGCAAATTATTTATTTGAGGGGGAATACTTTTTCTGAATTTATTTTTGCTTAAATTCAAGACCCTTAGCTTCGTACATTCCATTAGTTGTTTCGGAATTGAGCCCCTGAGAATATTTTCTGCCAAGTTAAGTTGTTTTAAATTGGACAACTTGCTAATTTCTATTGGAATGTTGGCAGAAAGTTTATTGTTGTTTAAAGTGAGTTCAAACAATGAGCCCAACTTCTCTAGACTTCTTAGAATCTCCTCTACTAAATGGTTTGATGCGAGATTAAGTACATGTAGCTGAGTTGCCTCTCCAAGCTCAAGTGGTATCCTTCCAGAAAGATTATTGTTAGAGATCTTTAAGCTTGCCAGATTACCACATCGACCCTATCTCTGAGATATCTCACCATATAAATCATTATAACTCAAATCAATATAATCTAAGTTTGGGTAAATGCCAAAATCTTCTGATATATTACCTGTAATTTGGTTTCCATCGATTATGAATCTGTATAAGCTGGTGCAATTTTTCAAGCTTTTGGGAACTGGACCGCTGAAATAATTATTATTGGCAGAAAAATATATAAGTAATTTACCCTTACATATATCATGAGGTAAATGCCCAGTGAGCTTGTTATCACGTAACTGCAGGTATACCAATTGTGTAAGATTATTCATTTCTGAAGGAATAGATCCGGTGAGGTTATTATCATTTAGTCCCATATTAACAAGGGATTTAAGCTTTCCTATTTCGAGAGGGATAGATCCATAAAGTTTGTTTCCCCAAAGGAGTAGAATGCTTAGGTTAACCAATTTCCTAATAGAAGTAGGGATGGAGCCACGCAGTCGATTTTGATAGAAGATCAACTCGTTGAGCTTTATCAAGTTCCCAATAATGGAAGGAATGCGACCTGAGAGATTATTTTCATAGAGATAAAGAACTGTTAGGTTACTTATATTTCCAATAGAAGCGGGAATTGAACCCGTGAGATTGTTCGTTGACAGTGCAAGGATGATGAGAGACCTCAACATTCCGACTTCTTGAGGTATGGATCCAGAAAGTTTATTTTCATAAAGGTGTAAGAGGGTCAAGTGACTCAAATTTCGAATAGAAGTAGGAATTGAGACAGACAATTGGTTTTGATATAAGCTCAACTCGTTGAGCTTTGTCAAGTTCCTAATAGTGGAAGGAATACGACCTGCGAGATTATTTTCAAAGAGATAAAGAACGGCTAGGTTACCCATATTTCCAATAGAAGCATGAATTGAACCCATGAGATTGTTCGTTGACAGTTTAAGGTTGATGAGAGACCTCAACATTCCGATTTCTTGACGTATGGATCCAAAAAGTTTATTTTCATAAAGGTGTAAGAGGGTCAAGTGACTCAAATTTCCAATAGAAGAAGGAATTGAACCAAACAATAGATTTCTAGACATGCTCAACTTTGTGAGATTTGTCAAGTTCCTGACAATAAGAGGGATACATCCCGAGAGATTGTTACTCTGAAAAGAAAGCTCAATGAGAGACATCAGCATTCCTATCTCTTGTGGAATGGTTTCGGAGAAATAATTAACAGATAAGTAACGGTAGGCGAGTTTGGAAAGACTTACAATTGTGGGTGGGATGGGCACATGGAGTGAGTTGTTGGAAAGATCAATGACGAAGAGATGAGGGAAGGAAGCTAAATTAAGATGGTGAAGCATACCTCTTAAATCGAAATTTGCTATAGTTATATTGGTGACGATTCCATCAGGTTTATTGCAACCTATCCCAACCCAATTACTACATGGGATAGTTCCAACCCAAGACTGCAACATCCATTCACTTTGATTGTCGAGGTTGTCTTTCCATGTTAAAAGAGCGGGTGCAGCTTCATTTCCTAGTGGTGCTACTTTTTGTCGAGTTGATGATGAAAAAAAATCATCAACGTGAGAAGAAGAACACACCAATAAAAGGAGTGTGACGAATATGAATGATAATTGTAAATATAAGTTACTTTCAGAGGGTGGATTATTTACTAAAGAACTCATTGAAGCAAGTTTTGTTACAGTACATACATTAATTGGTGAAATGGTCGGATGGAATGATAAATGGCTTAAACTATATGAACAGGTATATATGTTAAAATTAATGCATAGCTGCTTAGGGGCTGCTGTAAAGGCTGCTTAGGGGCTACTATAAGGATAATTAATATGTGCCTAAGTGGTCCTAAAGTCTAGTTGTTGTACCTACTTTGTAGGGCAATTAATGTGTCTAGTTAGTAGAAAAATCTGAGCACATAAATGTAACTCATCACTCATGTTTTAAAATGTACTCTGCTGAAAAAAAAAACACTTCTCTCTTTAAGAACAAGTTCGTCTTCTCCAACTTATCTCTAATTTTTTCTCTACTTCTTCACTACTTCTAATACAACCATGTAGTTCTCATTAAATTCCAACAAAGTGGTATCAGAGCTCTGTTTAGATCAAGAGCTGGGTGTATTTTCTTTGCTGGCCGAAAAACAAATCCGACGAAAAACGACAGAAAATTTATGGCAAATTCTAGCAACCAAATGGGTACCCAACAACCCTTCATTCCATTTTTGATGGAGAGAACTATGATTTCTGGTCTGTAAAAATGAAAACTATTTTCCTTTCATTTTATTTATAGGAGTATATTGAAGATGAGTTTGATGAACCGGAGGATATCACGACTTTACCAGAAGCTCAAAAGCAAAAGTTGAAGGAGCACAAGAAGAAAGATGCAAAAGCTCTAAGCCTAATCCAACAGGGGTTAGTTGAAACAATATTTCCATGAATCATCAATGCAAACAACGCAAAGGAGGCTTGGGATATTTTACGAAAAGAATTCAGAGCTACTTTGAAGGTAAGGGCTATTAAAATTCAGTCCTTAAAAAGAGATTTTGAGAATATGAAGATGAAGGATGTGGAAATATTGAAAGATTATTTCTCTAGATTAATGGAGATTGTGAATCAAATGAAAACATATGGGGAACAACTTTCCGATAAAAGGATTGTTGAAAAATTTTTGATTAGTTTGCCGAAAAAGTATGACCCCATTGTTGCCATTATTGAAGAAACTAAAGAAATAGCCTCTTTGAGTGTTGACGAATTGATGGGTTCCATTAAAACATATGAACAAAGGTTGAGTAGATACTCTGAAAAATCTGTTGAGAGTGCCTTTCAATCTAAGATCAATGTTGGGGCCAAACCATTTTTTGAGCAACCCAAAGGTGAATCTTTAAGAGGTGGAAGACATGGAAGAGGAAGAGGAAGAAACACTCGAGGAAGAGGTAGAAATAATTTTGAAAGCAGATAAAGTAATGAAATTTTTAATCAACAAAAGTGTAGTATTTGCAAGAGAAGTAGACATATTGGTAAAGATTTTTGGTTCCGGGGAAAGCCACAATGTCACAATTGCAAGAAATTTGGGCATGTTCAAAAAGATTGTCGGCTCAAGAACAACCAACAAGCTAACTTCACCGAAGAACAAGAATGTGAGGGGAATATGTTTTTTTCTTATCAAAGTGCATCGGAGCAAAGAAATGCTTTGTGGTTTCTTGATAGTGGGTGTAGTAATCACATGACCGAAGATCAAAATATTTTTACCTCTATGGATACTTCTTCTAATTCTCAAGTGAAGATGGGTAATGGTGCCTTAGTCCAAACAAAGGGAAAGGGTACTATAGCCATTGAAATGGAGAAAGGAATAAAGTATATCAGAGATGTGTTACTAGTTCCGGATTTAGAGCAGAATTTGTTGAGTGTTGGGCAACTTACGGAACATGGGTACACTATTCTCTTTGAAGAAGACTCGTGCAGAATTTTTGACAAAGGGGGGAGAAGCCAAGTTGTTGCAAAATCAAGATGGAAAAGAATAGAAGTTTTCCTCTCACTTTTCGATACTCAAATAATGTGGCCTTGAAGATGAATGAGGTTGACAATATATGGCTATGGCATAGAAGATATGGGCACTTGAATTTTCAAAGCATGAAGAATTTGAATCAAAAGGGCATGGTTTACGGGCTGCCAAGCATCCAAGAAGTAAATGGAGTTTATGAAGGATGCACTCTTGGAAAGCACCACCGAGAGCCTTTTCCAAAGGAGAAAGTATGGAGAGCTAAAACATCATTGGAGCTTGTTCATACCGATGTGTGTGGACCAATGAAGAATACTTCTCATGCTGGTAATAAATACTTCATTACCTTTATTGATGATTTTACAAGAATGACTTGGGTGTATTTTATGCGGCAAAAATCAGAAGTTTATGCCATTTTTAGAAAATTTCACAAATTAGTTGAAAAACAATGTCGTCACTAGGTGGAGAATATAACTCTAAGGGGTTTGATAAATTTTGTGATGATATTGGCATGGAAAGACAACTAACGGTTGGGTATACTCCACAACATAATGTAGCGGTGGAAAGGAAGAATAGAACCAGTGAGGAAATGGCAAAATCCATGTTACATGAGAAAGGGATTCCATATACTTTTTAGCCCGAAGCAGTGTATACGGCAGTTTATTTGATGAATAGATTCCCTACAAAGGCGCCGTAGAAAACCAAACTCCAATTGAGGCATGGAGTGGAAGAAAACCATCCGTGAACCACTTGAGGGTGTTTGGTTGTATTTGCTTTGATCATGTCCCTAAAGAAGTGAGACACAAGCTTGATGAAAGTAGTGAAAAATGCATCTTTGTGGGGTATAGCTCAAAATCAAAGGGCTATAAACTCTTTAGCTTGAAGAGGCACAAAGTAATTATTTGTAGAGATGTGATTTTTTATGAGAAAGCCTTTTGGGATTGGAAAGAAAAAAAATCCCAAAATCAAGTTATCACCCTTAATGAAGAATCACAAAGTGTTAGGGGTGTTCAAAAAACCGATTTGACCGACGGACCGAATCGGGCCGAACCGAACCACCCTATTTTTACCGAGTTTGGGTGGTCTCCTCCCATCGAAGGTGGTGCTCAAACAGCATAGGCCTCTTGGTCAATGATGAAAAATAATGTCTCAAATTTTAATTCCAAGAGTGTAAATGCTATTTTTTCACTATGACCACCAAAGATTTTAGAATAATTATAACGTGCGAGAGCGCGAAGGATGCTTGGTACATTTTACGATCCACACATGTGGGTACCGATACTGTTAGGGTTTCCAAATTACGAAATCTACTGACTAATTTTAAAACTATTAAGATATTAGAGAATGGGTCTTTTGATGAGTTTTATGCCCAGTTGTTAGATATTTTCAATTCCTCGTTGAACTTCCTCGAACCTAGATTAGTGCAAAAAATCTTAAGGTCATTGCCCGAAAGATTTAGTACTAAATTCATGTCCTAGATTCCCTAAGATGTATCGACAATATGAGAGTCCAAGAACTTATAAGTGATCTTTAAACCTATGAGATGAACATGTGTCCTCCAAAGAAAAAGGATGATAAAAGAGATACAAGTGTTTCTTTGAAAGCCCAAAAGGAGGATTTGTAGGATTCCGATAGTGACAGTGAGCTTGATGCTGATGATATATCTAGGTTTGCTAGGAAGTTCAAGAATTTTTTTGAACTTAGATAATATAAGAGTTTTTATTAGAAACCAAAGAACTTTAATGACCGTGATAGGAAGAAAAGGGATGTTCCTTAGAAGGTGGTTGATTGAGATAAGTTCTTTATTTGCCAAGGCGTTAGGCACTATTCCCGTGAGTGTCCCACTAGAATAAGGAAAGATGGAAAGAAGCTGAAGGTATACAATTCCACCCTTAGTGATAGTGAATCAAAAGAGAAAAGTGATTCCCCCGTTTAGCATAACTACAATGCGTTCATGACTAGTCATGTAAGCTTATATGATAAATCTTTTCCCGATAAATATGATCATGTGGATGATGATTCTGATGACTAATCTTTTAATTACTAAGCTAGTGACGATAAGAGTGTTGAAGAAGAAGAAGAATATGAGGGGAATAATGTGATTAAAGTGGACTTTCATGACTTGTACACTGAGTCATTAAAGTTAAAAATCCAACATGAAGTTAAAAGAGAAGTTGAAAGAACATGTTGTAGGTAATGATGATGATAAATTGATTGAGGATTTGAGGGCACAAGAAAATTCTGTTAGGAAAAAGCTCGAGTATGTTAAGGGAAAAGGGAGATATCATTCGTGGTTTGGTGGAAGTTTTGAATAAGGATTCCCTTATGTTTAAACAGCCTAAAAGTTTGATTGAGTCCAGGATTGTGGTGTTAGAGGAGAAATTGAGAGCCTCAAGTTATATCAAATTTGATTTGGAGTATATGTCAGAAAAGTTGGATAAAATGTTAGGCACCATTCAAATCAGATATGACAAGGTTAAAATTGGCTTCGATAATCCTGATACTTTCGGTGCTAAAGTCAAGCCCAATATTTTAAGAGGGTTAACCAAGACCAATGATGTTAGACAAGGCCAATCGAAAGATAACATTCCTCGTGTCTACACTTGCACACACTGCAGTAAGAAAGGTTACCTTAGGCATTTTTGTTATGATCTTAGAAAAGGTCCTGGAAAGTCTAAGACTAGTGTCACCATGGTTCCCCAAACCCTAGATCATCAAGTCACAACTATGTGGGTTAAGATATCCGATTTGAAGGCATTTAATGTTAGGCTTGTTGATTCTTGCATGACATCACATGATTATTCCCATTCTATATCTTATGAGTGATTATGGCTACATATTTATCTTACTCTATCATTGTGCTTCATAATATATTTTATTTCTAGTTGTATGATGTTTATATTTTTATTTTTATTTTCCTTTTATTGCTAGTTGTATGATGTTTCTCATACTCTATCTTATGAGTGATTGTGGTTGCATGCTTCCCATGTTATATCCCAATGATTCACGATTTGGAGGCATTTGTTCCATGTTTTCCATGTCGATAGGACATTTATTTATGCTTTACAATGCTTGAATTTTTCTTAATCACGCTTACATGGATTTATTTGACATTGATTTGCTTGATGGATTCACTTTTCATATGACTCCGTATAAACATGCATGAGATCTTTTGGATTATAATTTCTTATGTTACATGAGCTTATTGATGTGTTCTCCTGTAAATTATGTCATATACATATCTATTTAAGTACAAGGTTTTTTTTCATGTACAGACCATTGCCCGTGAGTTTTTTTGTTTGTTAAATATACAGGTTCAATCGAAAAGGGTTACGAAGGGAGAAATCTTCCTTGCGTGAAAGACCACCATTGGAAAGACCCTAAAAATTGAGAGGCATAAGAAAATAAAAATTTCAAAGGACATAATTTTTGTATTGATGCTTAAAAAGTGTGTTATTCTCAAAAGTACTAAGAGAGAAAAAAATATATTGATTTTTGGGGGTGTCATAAGTTGAAGATCAATGGATTTGTACAATGAGTCCTAGTTATATTTAATTGTTTGACTCTATTGATTAGAGAATCATTGATATTTTCTAGGTTAGTGTTCATTGTGTACGTTTGTCCATTTTGAGTTCTTTATTTGTCATTTGAGGCTAAACCAAAGTATGATAAATTATTATGGTCAAATACAACTCATTGGATATATTTTGAGTGGTTGGGTTATATTTCTTTTATTTTTAGTTCATGCCCCTTCATTCTGCACCACATTTAGTTTAGACACATTTGTGCCATGCTAGTGTGGAAAGCTTATTGTGTTTTGTGTCCTTTCTGGTGTTTATACCTATATATGATTGTGTTATATATATATATATATATATATATATATATATATATATATATATATATATATAAAGTTTGTTTTTGAATCTTTGCATGCCATTTAATTCTTGTTTGCCTTATGCTTCATATTTGATTAAAATTGGCATTCCATATGATCATATTAGTATCTATTGTTGCATGTTTACATTGGTATCTTATGCTTCAATTTGTGCATCAAAATTGGTCTCACTTGTTCTTTGTTCTGGATTATTTATGTTGTGTTCTTGAGTTTATTTATCATAGCATGTTTCACTTCACACCTTCGTATAATATACTTATTTTCCTTTATGTTTACATAAGTTACATTTAGGGGGCAAATTGTTTATATTGGGCACCTTATTATAAGTCTATTGCTGAACAAAAAAGGGGGAAATGGTATATATCTCTTTAACTTTAGGGGATAAATATTTACCTTAGGGGAGATATCATATCTTAAGTGGAAATTGCTACACAAAGGGATAAAGGGTTTTATATGCAGATTTATATTGTTATGTATTATTTTTACATTTGAAAGGTGTGTTAAGTGTGCATGTTTTCACTGATGTGACAAAGCTTCACAAGAGCAAATCTACTCAAGTTTGTGTCACTCAAGCATTTGTACTTTTTCCTTTGAAGTTTTGGACTGATTCATAGTGAGCTTTATAGCCCAATAGGTTTTGTTTTTGAGTTTTGTTCCAGAATATCCAAAGGGGAAAATTTCAAAGGATAAATTTCCAATCGAGTAAATTTGTATGTAATTGGCTGTATTCTTTTTTGGATAAAACTTATTTGAGTCACGTTTTAGGATTTGAATTATTTGTCCATCAAACCTATGATTTGCATTGAAGACCGTAGCGGAAAAAAATTGTGACATACATGCCATTCGATTTTTTAGCTTAGTTTCGTCTTCAACATCCGAGGAATGTCATTGAGGTATGGATGCATATTTATATTTGATCCCTAGATACGTGTGGGTGTTAGTTTTATAAAAAAATTTGAGGCATTTTTTGTAAAAAATATATTTTTGGTCATTCAAACGAGTTTATGAGGTTCGTTAAATTGAGGTTTTAAATTTCGTTCGAACGAGGTTCAAACAAATTGGTTTTATTTTGTAGAAAAAATTCCTTTCTAGGTTGTTTGAACGAGATCAATTATTATTTTTGAACGAGGTTGGCTTTAGTTTGAGCGAGATAAGCACTTCATTCAAACGAACCCAATGTTTTCATTCGAATGAGTTGTCTCGAAAAATATGTCTCCTCAAAATTAGTGTTCTCTATAAATACGCAAGTCTAGCATAAATTTTTAAGTGAGTTTTGTATGAAAATTATTTTCTAGGAAATATATAAAGCCTCCCAAACCCTAGTTTACACCCAAGTTTGATATCTAAAAATCCTACATACAAAAGTCTATTAGAGATCTCATTTGTACTGCACCATAGTTGTTTTCTCTATCTTTGAAGAGCATTTATAGAGATGCATATCATGTTTGTGTTGTGCAAGAGTTGGACTGGTCACGAGAGAAGTGAGATCGGTAAATGCATATCATGTTTGTGTTGTGCAAGAGTTGGACTGGTCACGAGAGAAGTAAGATCGGTGGGATACTGAGACATGGTTAGCACCTACGCTGTACGACTATTGGAAGGTTCCCCTTAGTGGTTGTGAAGAAGGTAACAAGGGACGAGTAAGTAAGTTAAGGCTTTAATGCATCACATCATTGTGCAAGTCTAAGTTGTCCTTGTATATAGACCTATATCAAAGTGGACTTGTGTAATTGGGTCTATCGAGTTTTTTCCCATTGTGGGTTTTTCTAGTACATCGCCATGTTGTGATTAACTATTTTATTCTTACTAGTACTCACCTACATGCATGCTTCGATCAAGACTAAAATTGGTAAACTGTTTTTTTAACATTATGTTTTAATTGGTGCAAGTTTTAATTGTTTTTTATGGAAGAGGAATGGAACCCCCCCCCCCCCCCCATATTATTAATTATTGGAGAAATAGTCTCTCTAAGGAAGCTTTACAAGCTCTAGAAAATAAAAGCAAGCTTGGGGAGCCAATGACCAAAGAGAAAGAATGCAAATAAATTTGGGGTTTTATAAATAACCCCATTACAAAAATAAGGCATCTTAAGAAAAAAAACACAAGATATAATATAAAAACAACCAATTTTATCCAACTTCAAAGAACCCCTGATCAGATTAGGAAGATCTTTGAAATGTTCAAAGATGATAAAACCAACACTGTTGGATCCAAGATTTTCTAGATAGTCAGCTACCATATTTGCTTCCCTCGGACAATGACAAATTGAAAATTTGAAATTCTTTAAATCATACTTCATTTCTTCAAGGCAGGACTTAAGTCACCATGGTGGTTTCCAATCCCTTTTAATCAGATTTACTGCAAACATAGAGTCAGATTCAATCTCCAATTCCCTTATATTAAATTGCAAACATAATTTGATGCCCTTCCTTAGACTTTTAAGCTCCATTGCTGAATTTGAAGCCCAATAATAAGAGTTTGAATAAGAAAAAACCATATCTCCTTTGTTATTTCTCAAAACACCACCATAACCACCTCTTATTGGATTCCCTTTAGATGCTCCATCAATATTAAACTTGAAACCTTTGGGAAATTACCATTTGTAGGTTTGAATATCATTTGTAATTAAATTCAAGTTTTAATTGGGTTAATCGTTTAGATTAATTTAATTTGAAAAATAAAAAATTGGTGCTTGTGTTTGATAATCCGTTTAACTCTAGGGCGTAGTAGCACTTTCAAACATATGCTAGTATTGACTTTATTCTGGTTTAAAATGTTTGAGTTAATAGTTCTAAAAAATCTATATGTCATGTCAATTTGGATAACATAGTTGAAGACTGCATTTGAAGACATATAGATTGAAGTGTTTGAAGCATCATAAGTTGGAGGAATTCAAGACTCGGTTTGAAGCTTGGAAGGTAATGAAATTATATGACTGTTATTACAAGCTTCATAAGTTTTTAATAAGTCTTGAATATATGCCTTGTGAGGGTGGTTTTTGGGTTAAAAAATATATGCGAGGATTATTTTAATGGTGTTGAGTTCCTTTAGACATAGCCACAATATTTAAGGTGCTAAATTTGTATCTTTTTCCACTTAAACATAATCAAGGTGTTGAATTTGTTTAGACATATCCACAATAATTCATCTTGTGTAATCTCTCACAATCAATCCAATCCCATAAATGCCTAAATTTATCTGCACAACGAGATTAGTGTAAATTATTCTTTATAATATGATTTTCTCTTGAATTGAGTGTCTTTGGGTATTAATTCTTGTACATAGGATAAGAACTTTAAAGTTTTATGCCATTATCTTGTAAAAAATCTCAAAATATTTGGCCATTAAATTCTCCCCCTCATCACATTGGAAAATTTTGATTTTCTTCTCAAATTGATTTTCCACAAATTTTCAAAAATTAACAAAGTACTTGAAAAAGTTAGATTTCAGTTGAAACGGAAAATACCATGTGAAACTGGTGCATTTGTCCACAAATATCACAAAATATTTGAACTTTTGAAATGACAACACAAGTGAAGCACCATATAAATCACAATGCATAACTTCAAGAGGATTCTCAAAACATTCAATAGGCAAAATAAATGGAAGACAACATGCCTTGGTTATTTGACTGCTATCAAATAATTTCTCAACCTTATTACTTAGAATAAGCTCATTTCTCTTCAATATATCAATGAATTTTGTTTGTGGATGGCCAAGACATTGGTGCCAAACTTCATCTTGGACCATTCCGAACTTGGTTGAGTACATAGCTACGTCATCCCTCGGCACCAAAGCATACTGACCACCGAACCAACTGCATGATGCTATCACTTCTTCTATGTTCATGTCCTTTATCACAAAACCATTTGATGAGAATTCCAAGATGCAAAGAAATTTAGATGTTAATATACTAATGGATAAAAATCCTTTCTTAATAGTGGGAACAAGAAGAATATTGTTAAGTTGCAGTTTCTTACTACCCACAATAATTTATTCAGATCCAATATCGGATATATTCAATAATGCACCATTACCCACGATTATTTAATCAGGAGCATAATATAACATAAATAAATAAAGTTCGCCGGTGGTGGAAATCATATGAAATATTAATCTTGTATCAGGAAACCACGAGTTATTATGAGGTTCATCAAGCTTAATTGCAGAAAATATTTGATTTAATTCATTAGGTAGGATTCTATGGTTGAATTGATTCCAACAATCAAGAGTTGAATGCCTTGGTTTACTAGATATTGAATATATAATGCGGTTTACTACATATTGAATATATGATGTTGTTCGCTTTCTAAGTGCATGATTGAATTTGATTTTCATGCAGTTCATTACCACCGGTGCGAAGGCCATATTTTCATTATGAGTTGTGTTTATCTTGTAGTTCATATTGTGAGAACCCTTTATGCTTTGATTGGAAGTTATTATCTTTATGATTCCACTTTTTGTAAGAATTATAATTATTATATTAGCGTTATGAACGTTTTTCAACGAATCTCCTATTCTTGTTTGGATTTTAAGAATCATTTGAATTATGAAATAGCTTTATTATTTCATGACCTTGAAGTAGAAGGACCAATTCACAATAATCTAGAATTGTATACTTTAGCCTTGATGTAATAAAGGCCTCGTAAACTGATCTAGGGTCTTTAAATATTTTAGACACCTTTGCACGATCTTCTACCCGCTTGTCGGTTGCTAAAATATAATCACAAATATTTTTGTGAATCTGAATCTATTCACTCATAGTGAATGAATCTTTGTTGTGGAATTGAAGTCACGATTGCAAAGTGAATTAGATCTCTATGGTCTCTTATGAAAATTCACTAACAAGATCCTTCCAAACATCTTATTAAGTATTGAGACCAACAACTATTCCCGAAACTCCTTTAAAAAAAGTTCTCATAATCCAACCTCGGAGAAGACTATCAGACCTTCTCTAAGAAATAAAATCTAGATTTCACCTGTTATGTGGTCACTTATATCTTCATCAATTGAGATTATTATACGAGAGCTTATCATCAAAATTCTTCGATCAGTAAAACTGTCCATATCTTGGCTTTCAATAAGCCCCATCATTTGGGTCTTTCATAGTAGGTAATTATTGTTTGTCAACTTGATAAGAAAATTGTGACACCCCTATTAGAATAATAACAGGTGGCCAGTCCAATACTAAAATAATCAGGAATCTCAAGTGGATCATTCTCAGCATCTACTGACGATTCTAAAATAAATACGGCTGACAACCCATTACAAAAAAAAAGGTGTCAAACTTTTTTATTAAAACAAACTATGTAACAACTAACCAACAACATAACAACTACTAAATATGATAAAGAACACACACATCCTAATATAAAAGAGACTAATACAAGAGTACACTATAATGCACAAAATAAAATACCCGAATATGCTGTCGGGTTATAGACAATACAATAAACTGTGAACGAGGAAATAAAAGTGCTACATCTACAACACTTGGGTACAAACCCGATATACAAAATGAATCCTAATCTAGATATACAAAAGATAGGAATCATCTATAACAAAATTCTGCAATAACCCGCAACTGTTGCAGCTCCCCGAATACACTGGATGGATATCATCAAAGGCGTCCTTGCTGAGGAACACCTAAAATAATACAATATATATACAGGGAAAGAGAAAGTATAAACGGGTCAGAGCCCGAGGTGTGAAAACATTTTTATAGAAAGTGCATTAAAATGCATAATAATTATAAATGCATTATGACATGATTAAAGGGGAGTCGCACTCTCCATAAAATTTAACTCACCTCTCAACTAAAGCGCGCAACTAAGCGTATGCACATGATCTCCAAATAAATTCCCAAATCTATCTAGGGTCAAAGTAATGTAACTTACTCCCAATTTTTATGTTCAATTAAAATTCATCTAAATTATCTTTCAACTTCAAATATTACCACTCTCATCTATTCACCCACTTTCTAAACATATAAAGTATACATAAACATTCTCTTTTACTAGAAGTTCTCATATTCTAGTTATTGACATAAATATATATATAATATATATATATATATATATATATATATATATATATATATATATATATATATATATATTAGCATCTAGGTGCTAAGGACTAAACTTCTCCCAATTCTCATTACTGCATTGTGTTTCGTGTGTGGGACGTCTCGCAAGCGAAATCCAAACAAGGAACCCCCCTGATACACTACTCCTTGGCAGTATTGATTATCAAGATTCATTATGCCCTCAATGCATGACGCGTATAACCCAAATTCTCTTATTCTATAAATGATTAATGAATTTTTCTCAATTCTCAACAGTGCACGGCGTTTCGTGCGTGGGAGGTCTCGCAAGCGAAATCCAAACAAGGAACCCCCCGATACATAACTCCTTGGCACTATCGATCTTCGAGATATATACTAATATAAATATGAGCACTAAGGACTAACTTCTCCTTACTCCCAATATTTCACTGCATTTCGTGTGTGGGACGTCTCGCAAGCGAAATCCAAACAAGGACCCCCCCCCCCCCCAATACACTACTCCTTGACAATATTGGTCGTTGAGGTCCATTATGCCCTCGATACCCAAAGTACTATATATACACTATACAATTATCTACTCTTCATTTTTCACTTTAATATTTTCGTCACGTTTTAAGTCCGGTTACAATCTCCCGGAATGAGGTTCAAGCAAGCTTTTTATATCTCTTTACTCTAGAGATAAATATAATATCACATAATCATATATAATTAATATACTATTCACACAAGTATAATAATAACCATCCCAGCGAGATATAACTCGAGGATGAAGGTTCTCAATGCTATCATCGACTAGGGAATCACTCACATATCATCCTGGGTACCAACGGTCGGAATCTCACACCGCCTTGGTAAAAACCACATCACAACGTACGGGAAGCGGTCATAGTTCCTCCCCTTAAATGAGACAAAACATACCCACCACTTCTCACCCCTAATAAAAACAATCACACAATAATAATAGACGCTATGACCTAGGGACTATACGCGCCCTACTCCTCGAGCCAGGGACCTCACCCACATTGCGCAACTTCCCATGATAACATAGAGGGGGTATGCTTCACTTATATATATATATATATATATATATATATATATATATATATATATATATATATATATATATATCATACACACGAGATATACATACATCATCACATCATATAAATGTATACCATCACAAAAAGTATATATATCACACTATTTACATACTCTTATTATGCTCTTAGGCGTAAATTAAATAATATCATTTATTAGTATATTTTACTCTCGATGTACTATTCATCAACATCTCACATAATAAAGTCTTTGTGAATAAGCATGAGTAAAGTATAGGCTATGTCAAATAATCATTGCCTCCATACAATGTTATAAAGATGCAAAGACGCTACTGAGAATAGGCTAGATTGGTGAAAATATGCATATTACAACCTGCAATATGCATATTACAGCAGTTAACTGTAATATGCATATTACAGTTGTAATACTCACTGTAATATGCATATTAAAGTGCATAATATGCATATTACAGTTGTGCAGGTGGGCCCCCTTTGCAATTAGGATGCATCCACTCTCAAGATCCGAGGTCCAAATTGTGCAGGTCATTGACTTTCTTAGAGACATTTGTGCCCCCAAACACAATCATCCCGTGCTCTACAATTATAGAAATGTGGCTATCCCGTGGGCCCGGGCCATGGCCCATGGTTACTAGATTATTCTAAGCCATTGTGTTGAGATTTATGATTGGGCATAAATATTGTATATTTATCCCCCTAATTTCAGTACCTTTATGAACCCGAGTGATACAATTGATATGGTTTTAACTCACATTTGTGCTACTAACCTTCGTTGGCAAGTATTTTGTGTTACGTATTTCTCTTATGTGTTTTACCGGTCAATTATGCAAGCTGTGCAAAAGAGAAAGAGAAACGATGAAAGAAAGGCTAGGAAGGAAAGTTCAAGGGAATTTTTGTAATTCTGAAGTCAGATCCCAGAGGAGGAGTCAACTGGAAAGTTTAAAATCTTGGAACAGCGAGGACACTGAAAGAAACGTCACCCAAATCTGAGTTACGGTTGAAGAGTTATGACCAATTGAAGTTGAAGAAAAATCCAAGGAAGAAAGGAAGAAAACAGGAAAAAAATTCTAAGTGTTGGAATTGAAGAAAAAGGCACCCAAACCAGCGAAATTTCCCGAACCCAAGATTGAACCGGTTTGGGGTCGAACCGGTTCGGGGTACATGCAAACTGGTTCGGGGATCCTGAAGCGCGAATTCGTTCCTTTATTCTGATTGGTCCAAAGAGTCCCATGAAGTAAAAACTCCTTCTAAAACAGATTTGGACGTACTTAGTGGTCTAGGAATGACAGTTCTGAATAGTTTTTTTAGTTTTGGTAGAGAGAAAAGGAGAAAAACATCTAGGAACATAAGTTGAATTATTTCTGCAAGATTCATAAAATTTTGGGTTTGTTTTCAAGTTGTAATCCAAGCTTCATTCTTATGATTATTGTTCTTGCATGGTAATTTTTCTTGCGTGATTTGAATAAATTTTTGGGTTCATAACACTTACTTACATATTTCAATCTAGTTTCATCATGAGTTCTTTCGCATGCAACGTTACTATTTCATGCATCATTCAGTTTAATATGTCCGGCTAGGTTTAAAATGTCGGGATGCATGAACCCAATCCGATGTGTTAATTGCATGTGTATAAAATTAGTCCTCTAAATTTAATGATTTATTACGATCGTATTGCGTAGAAACACGACACTTGTAGATCTTTGGATCTCGTTTGCTTCCGGGTAACCGAGATGCTTCAGAATGAAATTCGAGTGTAACTATCGCGATACCGATTTACTCGTCCTCTGATTAAGTATGGTGTGGGCTTGAACGTCATATACGTAATGCTTGGGAGTACTAAATTCTGGGTCCAATTAATCATTTAAATTTACGATTAGTATTATACCTGCAATACACTAGGGTTGGGGGATTGTATTCCCGTCCTATTTTTCTTTATCACATAGTTTAAAGTTTTAATTCAATCATCATTAGTATTTTAGGTAATTTAGTATAATTGCATCTTTTCATAATTTCATATTTGCATCTAGTGTAGTCATTCCACAAACAAAATCAATTTTCTTTTTCCTTTAGAGTCAGAGTTAGGATTTCCTTATCTATCCAACGTTGTCACAACTCTGTTATCCTATTTCCCTGTGGATACGATCCCGACTTATTGAGTTTATTACTAACATGATAGGCTTGCACTTGAGCCTAGAGTGAATGCACATTAGAAACACATTCTGAGTCGCGTCAAGTTTTTGGCGCCGTTGCCGGGGATTTAGGTAGACTTAGGATTAGATAGAGTCAAACTAAAACTTTGACCAAAAATTTCCAAAAATCCAAAAACATATAAAAATTTCAACAAAATCCAAAAAGATTCATCACCATCTCTCATAAGCTATTAATGCAAAATTCTGAACTCACTCCCACACCCCATAATACTCCAACCAGCATTCACGAAAATCCCATCGTTGAGTACAACCCCGATAGCCCTCACACTCCTAACGCCCCACAATTCTGGATTCCACCTCCCACACCGTCATACTCAATCTCAAACAACACTCCGTTTTCCTTCTTAGGACACACCTCCGAGCACACTTCGAGCACACCAAGAGAGGATACCGAGTCTTCAAGAGAGAGAGAAATGTCACAACATGGTAGTGCAGCCGCTGGTGTGGAAGAGGCCCCATACCGCCCGCTGAGAGAAATCTTATATCCCGAGCGCACTGTCACTCCGGGATGCATTATACTCTCGTATAATGCCGGGTAATTTCATTTTAAAAACGGGATGATCCATATGTTACCCAATTACCATCGTATGGATTCTGAAAAGCCATATCTTTACATTAGGGAATTTGAGGATGTGTGCGATACTCTTAATGATCAAACTTGCACACAAGAGGTGATCCGCCTCAAACTCTTCCCCTTCTCGCTAAAAAATAAAGCTAAGACCTGGCTATGGTCTTTACCTCCAAGATCGATTCCATCTTGGAACGAGTTGCAATCCAGATTTCTCAAGAAATTCTTCCCACCACATCGAACAATCTCCATAAAAGCTCAAATTCAAGCGTTCAGACAATCAGAAAATGAGCCATTTCATCGATGTTATGAGCGTTTCAATGAGTTAGTTACTTCCTGCCCCCATCATAGATTTGATACAGCGCAAATCATTTCCTTTCTCTATAATGGGCTGAATCTTAACTCCAAGCAACTCGTTGAGACCATGGGTAGTGGTCCGTTTGTTGGCTTAGATGCCCACGATGCTGAGCTTCACCTGAGGTATATCGCCGAGACTACCCAATCCTGGGATACATATGATCCCAATGCTCAAAATCGAAATCGTCAAGTGACCACCACTCCAGCGGCGTTCGAGAAATTTCACGTAAATAAAAATTCTATGACGGACAATAGATTGGGTACGCTTGAGAAAAGATTTCGAGACCTATGTGAGGTATATGGAAGAGGACTAGCTGGATCCATACCAAACCCTGTCGAGAAAGTGTGTGGGATTTATGAATCCATACCAAACCCCGCCTACAAAGTGATGCTTCAAGAGCAAGTTAGTGGTATAGGAGGATTTAAGGGTAATTTTGGTGCACCGCACGGGAATTCTTACAACCCTTTATGGAAAAACCATCCTGGTTTTAGCTATGGGAAACAACATGCTGTGATGAACCCTACTTCACATGTTGCCCCTCCTCCACCATAACACTTTCAACAAGATCCACACATGCAAGGACATGTGCAAGCACCACCACCTCAAGGATCATATATCCCGCCACCGCAGAGAACTCTCAAGGATACTATGAATCAATTTATCACTAGCCAGACTGCAACCAATGCTAGATATGATCGCCTGATTAGCGACATAAATGTAAGTCTGTCAAAGATACAATCCTCGTTGAGTGTCCAAGAGAAGGGCAAGTTTCCTGCCCAGGGCCAAAGACCTCCCCAAGGTTAAACTAGTTTTAGCTCCACCTCTACTGAACATCAGGAGCAATGTCAAGCTATGGCCACTCTTCGTAGTGGGAGAGTTATTAATTTATCACCTCCCCCATGCGACACAACGAAAGACAAGGAGATTTCGCCCGGTACGAAAGAGGCTGAAGATGTCCCCTTGAATGAGAGTGATAAAGAGGACGCTAGTGAGCCCGAGGTAGTAGTGAAACCACCCTCCGCGTCACCGTTTACTCAAAGGTTGATTCCTTCCCATAAAGGAAACCCACGTGAGGATGTGCTAAAGCAAGTAAAGATAAATTTACCTTTCCTCGATTCCATTAAGCAAATTCCAGCTTATGCAAAAGTCATCAAAGACTTGTTGACGGTAAAGAGAAAGATGAAGGTAAAGAAAATTGTTTTTCTAGAACAGAACGTGAGCTCCATTCTACTTAACGACCTCCTGCCTAAGTTTAAAGATCCCGGTGCACCCACCATTTCCTGCATCATTGGAGAAAACAAAATCAAAAAAGCCTTACTTGATTTAGGAGCAAGTGTCAATATCCCTCTTACTCCATCTATAAGCAACTTGATTTGGGTGACCTCAAGCCCACAAAAATCACTCTCTAATTAGCGGATTGAAATGTGAAGATCCCGCGAGGTGTAGTTGAGGACGTGATCGTCTAAGTTGACACTTTCTACTTCCCGATAGACTTTGTCATTTGGGACACGGAGCCTTCCTTCGCCTTGAGCAATCATGTTCCCATTATTCTCGGACGCCCATTTTTAGCTACGGATAATGCTATTATCAACACTAGGAATGGGCAGATGCAACTCACTTTTGGGAACATGACCTTGGAAACCAATATCTTCCATATAGCACAACATACGGGGGAAGAAGATGATCTTCACGCGGTGAGCTTCATAGATGAGATAGTAGAAGAGTACTTTGAGGAAAATTATTACGGAGATGCCTTAGGGTCCTGTTTAGTGTCAAGACACGAGAGTGAGGGGACGTACATCGAATCCGAGAGGGATTTTGAAGAGTTGAGAGAATTATTTGATGAGAAAGCGTCGGATGAGGACGCGAGGGATGTAAGTTGGGTTTCTAGATTCGAGGAGTTACCTCCGAGGGATACACGCATGGTTCCCTCCAGTGATAAATTTCCAATCCTCGAGTTGAAGAAACTTCCCTCCCATATTAAATATGCATACCTAGGAGAGGATGGGACATTTCTTGTTGTTGTCTCCTCTAGCCTAGACGAAGAGTAGGAGGGTAAATTGTTAAAAATTTTGAGAAAGCCCTAAAGTGCTTTTAGTTGGTGCATTGCTGATTTGAAGGGGATAAGTCCTTTGATTTGCACTCACAAGATCCATCTCGAAGAGGATGTAAAGCCCTCAAGATAAATGCAAAGAAGGTTAAATCCCAATATGAAAGAAGTAGTGAGAACCGAAATTATTAAATTATTGGATGCCGAGATTATTTACCCAATCTCGGATAGCAAGTGGGTGATCCCTATTCAAGTCATCCCAAAGAAGTCGGGCATGACAGTGATAAAAAATTCTAAGGGAGAGCTAGTTCCCCAACGTACCACCACCGGGTGGCACGTTTGCATTGATTATCGAAAACTCATTGCGGGAATTAGGAAAGGCCATTTCCCTTTACCATTTATTGATCAAATGCTTGAGAGAGTAGTGGGACACCCTTACTATTGCTTCCTTGATGGTTATTTCAGATATAACCAAATTGAGGTAGATGTACTTGACCAAGAGAAAACGACTTTCACTTGCCTGTTTGGTACATTTGCCTACAAACGTATGCCATTCGGCTTGTGTAATTCACCCGCGACCTTTCAAAGGTGCATGTTGAGTCTATTTAGCGACATGGTCGAGAGAGGACTTGAAGTGTTCATGGACGATTTCAACGTTTTTGGCACCTCTTTTGAACTATGTCTAGAAAAATTGGAACAAGTGATTGCCCGTTGTGTGGAAAAGAACTTAGTGCTGAATTGGGAGAAATGCCATTTCATGGTCACTGAGGGAATAGTTTTTGGCCACATAGTATCATCCAAGGGGATATAAGTTGATAGGGAAAAAATAGATGTCATATCTGATCTTCCCCCATCAAAATCGCTCAAAGACGTGTGCTCCTTCTTGGGCCATACAGGATTTTATCGAAGGTTCATTAAGGACTTTAGCGCCATCGCTAGACCCTTAAGCAACCTACTCATGAAGGAAACCCCATTCGAGTGGACGGAAGCATGTCAAAGATCTTTTGAAAAATTGAAAACCATGCTTGTGTCCGCTCCCATCATGCAAATTACGGATTGGTCTTTACCATTCGAACTTATGTGTGATGCTAACGATTATGCGATAGGGGCTGTTTTGGGCCAAAGAAAAGAGAAGCAGGCTCATGTCATCTACTACGCTAGTCGAACTCTTATCGGACCATAACTCAACTACTCTACCACGGAGAAGGAGTTGCTAGCGGTAGTCTTTGCCCTTGATAAATTTCGGTCATACCTTATCGGTTCTCCCATTACTTGCTTCACCGACCACACGGCACTAAAATACCTACTTGCAAAGAAAGATGCAAAGATGCATCTCATAAGGTGGTTCTTACTCCTACAAGAGTTCAATCTCTCGATTAAAGATAAGATAGGGGTAGAAAACGTCATTGTCGACCACTTATCACGACATTTATTCGACGTACCTAGTGATCCCATGCCCATAGATGAATACTTTCCGGATGAGCAACTCTTTGCTACCTCTTCTTTGCCCTGGTTTGCAGATATAGTGAACTACCTGGTCACGGGAGTCGTCCCTCCCGATTGGACACCGCAAGATAAGAAGAGGTTTATTACTTGGTTGCGCATGTTCTTCTATGATGATCCTTTCCTTTTTAAATATTGCGCTGACCAAATCATCCGACGATGTGTACCAGATGATGAGATCTCGAAAGTCATCCAGTTTTGTCATTCAGAAGCTTGTGGAGGCCACTTTTTGACAAAAAAGACGGCCGCTAAAATTCTGTAATGCGACCTCTATTGGCCCACAATATTCCGGGATGTGAACGCTGCTTGTAAATTTTGCAATAGGTGCCAATGGATGGGAGACATTACCCGACGAGACATGATGCCTCTTACTCCCATACTCATTATCGAGATCTTCAACTGTTGGGGTATTGACTTCATGGGACCTTTTCCCCCGTCCTTTGGTTTCCTATACATCTTTGTTGCGGTAGACTATGTTTCTAAATGGGTGGAAGCTATAGCTACCAGGACAAATGACAACAAAGTGGTGATTAAGTTCCTACAGGAACACATACTTTCTCGCTTTGGTGCACCGAGAGCGATAATCAGCGATAATGGCACGCACTTTTGCAATAAGCCATTCGAGAAGCTAATAAGAAAGTATGGCGTCATTCACAAGGTTAGAATGACTTATCACCCACAAACGAATGGGCAGGCCGAACTAGCAAATCGAGAAATCAAGAACATTCTTGAAAAGACCGTCAATCCTATCCAGAAAGATTGGTCACTTAGATTGAACGATTCGCTATGGGCCTATCGCACCGCATATAAAAATCCACTTGGCATGTCCCCTTTTCGCTTTGTGTATGGTAAACCTTGCCATCTTCCCGTGGAGTTAGAACACAAAGCATATTGGGCAATTAAGCAGTTGAATTATGCCCTGGATAAGGCCGGTGAAGTTCGCAAGCTTTAATTAAATGAGTTAGAAGAGCTATGCAATGATGCGTATGAAAATGCAAAAATTTCCAAAGAAAGGATGAAACTCGCTCACGATAGCATCATTCGATGCAAAGAGTTTCTTCCCGGGCAAAAAGTGCTTCTTTATAACTCTCGACTTCATCTCTTTCCGGGTAAGTTGCGGTCACGATGGTCTTGCCCGTTTATTATAAGGAATGTATTCCCGCATGGAGCTGTTGAGTTAGACGATTTGAAAGGAGGGAATACATTCAAAGTAAATGGACAACGCCTAAAGCCATATCTAGAGGCGTGTGTGGAAGAAGTCGACACCATTTGGTTGTCGGACCCCGTTTACAGGGTCAATTGAGCTGAAAAAGTGAGGTCGTCGCACCCTCGACACGTATGGGGTGAGTTCTTGTGTATAGCAGTCATGTGTGAGTAGGTTAGTTAGGAGTCCGGAGCATGGTTCACGAGAGGGATCGGGTTAGCACGCATTTTGAGAGATCTTGCACGCATTAAGAGGGTGTGTTTGAGGAATTTTTAAGGAGCCCGAGGGTCTAGGACGTCTTTAGGGGCATTTCGCACAAGAAAGAGCATGAGATCACACTTACAATTCGAGATAAGAGATAACCCAAGCAAATGAATCAGCACATTTTCCCGAACCCCAGGCAGAACCGGTTCAGGGTACCTGGTATATTCCTCCCCCCTTGTTTCCAAATTCATCATTTTCCCTCCTCTTTCCCCTCCATTCATTCTCCTTCGTTTTCTTCCCTCCAAAAATCTTCCCCCTTCCAACTTCCATCCAAATTCATTCCCTCCATCCCTTGCCTCCCACCCCACTCCAATTTCCCACCAAAACCCAACCCTCCAAACCTATAAATTACTCCCCACCCCTCCTCCATTTCTCACACCACATATTCACTCTCCCTCTCCTCTACACCATATCCTTTCCCTCTCTCTCTCTCTCTTTCCATCATCATGTCACGTCCCCGCCGAGCTAATTTCTGCCCCAAGAAATATAATGATACCACCGTCCTTGATGACGAGGGTAAAGGGGTATTTGGAAGCATCCAAGAACGCCATTGGGCCGAGCAATTCTTCTCGGCCACGTGCCTAATCCACATCGAGCGTTTCGTTAATTGGGAACAACTTCCTGGCGATGTCACCGCCCTATTTGATCGTCGGGGGTGGTGCTCTTTCCTCGCTCCAATGAGCAATCACGTGTTTGAAATAGCCATCCGCCATTTCTATGTGACCCTAGTTCGAAAATCTTCTACGCTTCACGAGGCATACCTTGATGGTATACAAATTCCTTTTTCAGCGGCCATCATAGCACGAAAAATGCGTGCTAAAGGGGTGATCCTACCTGTGCCATTCCAATACCCCACAAATGGTGTCCCCCACACTAAAGAAGAATGCATTGCTCATATGGCACCCGGGGAGGAATGGGTGCGGGAGTCTTTTCCTATAGGAGGTCTAGCGGCTACAGTGCGATTCACGCACCTCATTGCTTGTGGAACCATCCACCAAACCACCAATGACTCGATGGTTCGATTACGTCACGCAAACTTCCTTTACCACTTTCTAGACCCCGAGAGCACAATTAATCTAGTCCAATTTTTCTACGCGGATATCATCAATGCCGCCTACAACGAGTGGGGCAAAATTGCACTCCCTTATGCCCGTCTCATTACGTAACTCTTGATGGATGCCGGGGTGGATGACCCGGGGCAGCAAATTCGAATCCCCCTCCCCATTGGAGGAACCTCCACCACTCGAAGCGAATGACAAATGCACGCGGCTCACCCCAACCATCCCATTCTCGAAGAGGGTGCGGGGGAAGAAGCACATGATGCCCTGATGATGGACGTGGAAGAGGAAGAAGAGGAGCATGAGGAATAAGAGGAGGATTCTGATTTCGAGCCCCCGGGGGAAAATTTTGAGCAACGACTTTCGGTGGTTGAATCCCGCCTTGACGGGTTCATCACCCAATATAATCAATATCAAGCAGCTTACCGGAGAAACACAAGTCCGATGTACCAATTCCAAGCCCACCTTCACCAACTCAACTTCAGCGGACCCTCAGCCTCCTTCTTTTATGACCCGTACGATCCCAATGCACCCGGGCCCTCACATCCGCCTCCATAATGAACTCATGACTGTTTTGATGTTTTTGATTGGTTATTTGTTGTTGCAAGTGGTTTAAAATTGCTAATAGTTGCTCTCCCATCTCTTATGTAACACATGCTTCCCCATTGTTATTATCAAATCTTGCATTTAAATATTTATTTGTTTTATTTTTTCGCACTTTTAATTCGCTTTGAGTTAGATTTTAGTCATTTTTGCTTGAGGACAATGCAAAAGTCTAAGTTAGGGGGGGTCACAAGTGCGTATTTCTAAAACTTCACAAATTTTCAAAAATGCCCAAAAATCTCAAAAAAAAATCATAAAACTTTGAAAATTCCAAAAATATTTGTTTCAAAATAAATAAAAATTAGAATTCAAAATTTTCAAAAATATCATTAAAATTCGGTTTAATGTCTCAAATTGTAAAAAACCAATGCACTAAGCCGAAATTGACCAAAGATGAAAATTGTGCGAAAATTGATGACTTAACGAATAATTGTGGAGATTAACAAACCCGGTGAGATTTCGAGCCTATCGGTCTTTTTGAGTTTTTAAATCAATCCGAGTTAATTGTTAACTCAAAGTTCTTTTCAACGCCAAATAAGTCGTTGATGATCTCAATTCTTTCATTTTGATCGGTTATGGAAAACGTGTATGATATTTCCTTAAAAAGCACGCTACAAATCTCTAAATTAAATTCATCTCGAAATGCATATGGTAATGCAATTGGTATTTTGGACAATGAAGTAGGCCATCGTTTGTCACCAAAAATATTGGCCAGAAAAAGTTATGAAAAATCATCCATTTTGTAACCCAATTGAGCCGAATAATTTATCCTTTTCGTTTGGTAACCCGAAAAACCCAAATAGCCCGGAATTATGAAAAATAAAAAAATTCAAAATTTAAGTCCGAAAAGTGCATAAGAAGGGGCAATAAAAAAAATAGAAAGGCTCAACAAAAATAGCAAGAAAAGAAAAGAGTGAAAAGGAGAAAAAAAATATAGAGAAAAAGAAGAGAAAATGAGAAAAAGCCCGGAAAAGCACTAACGAACATCATGAGCAAAACTTTCCAATTCTGAAATTCTTAACCTTTTCCAATTTTACCCAATACACCTATAGCCCGAAAAAGTCCTAACCGAGTCCAAATTGCGAAATTGGTTACCGCGTGGAGAGCTAAGATACAAAAAAGATAATAAAAGAGATCAACAAACGTGAATTAGAGGCAATGTTCCTGTTTTTCAAACCGTATTCCTTAATGAGATCAAATTACCTTAAAATTCCGTCTTTCTACTTGTGTGCGTGAACTTCGTTCCAATATATTTACTTTTTATATCATGCATACCGAGAGAATAGCCACATTCTGAGTGATTCGTTTGAGAGAGCATTTCGTGAGATTTTGAAATCAAAATGAACTTTCGGATAAGTAATGTAATGGTCAATCGGTGGAAATCAGCGGTTAAATTTTCGGCTTCGCACACACGTACTATGATTTGAGACTATTGAGCATGACTTGATGATGACTATTTTTTGGGAAAGTTTAAATTATATAATTTTTGCGTATTTGAATTTTCTTTGAGTCGAATTTTGTGGGTATATTTACTGCAAACCCTCAAGAGACAACACTCGTCCTACTAGGGTAACCTAGGAGTTTAATGGCTTGTTGCATATGCGAAATGTAATCGCTTTCCCACGAAAAAGGTCCACAATATGTTTAGAGGAGTTGTGACTTTATTCTTTCTCTTTTACATTGCTCGGGACGCGCAAAGTTCTAAGTTAAGGAGGTTTGATTGGGCATAAATATTGTATATTTATCCCCCTAATTTCAGTACCTTTGTGAACCCGAGTGATACAATTGATATGTTTTAACTCACATTTGTTCTAATAACCTTCATTGGCAAGTATTTTGTGTTTCGTATTTCTCTTATGTGTTTTACAGGTCAATTATGCAAGTTGTGCAAAAAGGCTAGGAAGGCAAGTTCAAGGGCATTTTGGTAATTCTGAAGTCAGATCCCAGAGGAGGAGTCATCTGGAAAGTTGAAAATATTGGAACAACGAGAACACTGAAAGAAATGGCACCCAAATCTGAGTTATGGTTGAAGAGTTATGACCAATTGAAGTTGAAGAAAAATCCAAGGAAGAAAGGAAGAAAACAAGAAAAAATATCTAAGTGTTGGAATTGAAGAAAAAGGCACCCAAACCATCAAAATTTCCCGAACCCAAGATCGAACCGGTTTGGGGTCGAATCGGTTCGGGGTACATGCGAACCGGTTCATGGGTCCGGAAGCGCGAATTTGTTCCTTTATTCTGATTGGTCCAAAGAGTCCCATGAAGTAAAAACTCCTTCTAAAACAGATTTGGACATACTTAGTGATCTAGGAACGACAGTTCTGAATAGTTTTTTTTTTTAGTTTTGGTAGAGAGAAAAGAAGAAAAACATCTAGGAACATAAGTTCAATTATTTGCTGCAAGATTGATAAAATTCCGGGTTTGTTTTCAAGTTGTAATCCAAGCTTCATTCTTATAATTATTCTTCTTGCATGGTAATTTTTCTTGCGTGATTTGAATAATTTCTGGGTTCATAACACTTATTTACATATTTCAATCTAGTTTCATCATGAGTTCTTTCGCATGCAACGTTACTATTTCATGCATCATTTAGTTTAATATGTCCGGCTAAGTTTAAAAGGTCAGGATGCATGAACCCAATCCGATGTGTTAATTGCATGTGTATAAAATTAGTCCTCTAAATTTAATAATTTATTACGACCGTATTACATAGAAACACGACACTTGTAGATCTTTGGATCTCATTTGCTTCCGGGTAACCGAGATGCTTCAGAATGCAATTCGAGTGTAACTATCGCGATACCGATTTACTCGTTCTCTGATTAAGTATGGTGCGGGCTTGAACCTCATAAACGTAATGCTTGGGAGTACTAAATTCTGGGTCCAATTAATCATTTAAATTTACGATTAGTATTATACCTGCAATACACTAGGGTTGGGGGATTGTATTCCCGTCCTATTTTTCTTCATCACATAGTTTAAAGTTTTAATTCAATCATCACCAGTATTTTAGGTAATTTAGTATAATTGCATCATTTCATAATTTCATATTTGCATCTAGTGTAGTCATTCCACAAACCAAATCAATTTTCTTTTTCCTTTAGAGTCAGAGTTAGGATTTCCTTATCTATCCAACGTCGTCACAACTCTGTTGTCCTATTTCCCTGTGGATACGATCCCGACTTACCGGGTTTATTACTAACGCGACAAGCTTGCACTTGAGCCTAGAGTGAACGCACATTAGAGACACATTCTGAGTCGCGTCGATTTTGCATATGGACATCACTGAAATGTAGCCCCCCACAACATCCCTCAAATGGGCAGAGACAAAATATTGCATTCTAGGCAAAACGATAAATCAACATTTTTTGCTTACAAATTATAATTATTATATATTGAAGTACACATCAAAGGAAAAGTTCAAACACCACGTGATTATCAACGTTCAATAATGGTAACATTAATGCTCGTGATACATTGTAGAGAGTGAGAAGACATTAATCAACTAAAAAACGTGATTCTCCATTGAAAGTGACTAAATCAATATATGACATCTGTAAGGGCGATCAACAGACAAGTGGAGTTTCTCCACCATCTCTACCGCAGGAAAACAGTTAGGAAGCTGCATTTTTATATATACAATAAGCTTTCACGCCGTAGGCATGTTTCTATTTACTACGGTTGTTCTAACCAAAACTACTTTGAGATTTCAATGTGTAACCAAAACTACTTTGTAACATAATATGAAAGTTTTTAGGAACATTATCTTGGTTTAGTGGACTTTTTGGAGACATGGGGAGGTTTTTTAAACAAATTGAGTTTTTGCAGGGATTTATTTCTACTTAACCCTGAACAAAAGACAATCACCAAGATTCACTTGGAAGATTTACCTCGGCTACTTGAGAGTTGAAGTGCCTCTCAATCTTGGCCATCAGCATTTGGTCTCTATCATCACACAGCAAGTTGAAAACAACTCATGTAGAATATTAATGTGTGTTACCATCATGTAGAAAATTTAATGTTTGCGATAATAAAAAGAAAAAAGGAAACACAGTCCCAATATTTCTCACAAGATATGACCATATCTACCAAATAATATACGAAGAAACAGATTACTCTGAAATACATATATGTCGCATACACTGGAATTCTGTGACAAGACGCAAAAAGTATAGGGTTTAATTAATGCATAAGTTCCAACAAAAATGGGAAATGATCCCCAGAGTGCAGCTTGAAGCTATATTTTACATAAATAAAGGTAATCAATGCAGTGATCTAAAAGTCTATTTAGATGCATATTCATGTTATAACCCCAAAAAATACCTCATACTATAGCTTTAAAAGCATTTAGTGAACTATAAAGAACTAACGTTTTTAATGAAACGCAATTCCCAACGCTTTATGCCTAAAAATAAGGGTTGGTGGACTCCATAGGCGTGTATGCAGGTGCACAAAATACTAGCAGTCTTCATTTACAATGCTAAATAATGGTTTTCAAGCAAACGGACATTGAAAAAAATTATAAACACCCGTACAAAAGCAATTATGTGGTCCAAATTCCATGTCCTATTTGCACATTCAAATCCTAGTTGGGGATAATTTATAGTCTCAACTTAACAAAGCCTTTTTGCAATCAGTTGAAGTGCCAGCATGAGATAGACAACAATTACAGCAAGATTATCAACTTTTACTGGTTTATTCTTACCAATTAAGTGATGGGAGATATTGGAGTAGGTGTAGGGTGGTATCTAATACAGTAGTATCCATACATAAGATATAATTCTCTTTGATTTTCTACGTAATGGTCTCTGTGAAGCAAATCACAGGTGCATATCATATAGAAAAATAAAATAATAATAAGACTTTCTATGTCGACTCTTATTTCCGACTCAATGGGTGCGACTCGCTAACGTGTCGCACCCGTGTTGGATCGTGTTTGGATTCCATTGTATCCCATTGGTGAGCGATCAAAATACGAGTCAATATGAATACGACATGTCAGTGAGTCACACCCCAAAATCGGGTATGCAATGTATGCACATTCCAATGTATGCCGTGAGCCAATACAAAATATGTATTTTGATCGTGTTTGGATTCCAATGTATGCACATCAATAATATTTCTCTCATATGATCGATTCAAATCCATAAGAATACCTTAAATTCAAAGTAAATCGCGATGATGCATGGAATCACCAGTCCCTCTAGCTATATAGTTCAAAGAAGAAAGATGTGTGAAAACTCTAATGACGCGAGAAAAAGGTAGTGCACATTTAACATTTTAAGATGAAATTGATTTTACCATATTAATTGTTAAACTTTATCCTCACTTGAATATTGTGAAAATTAGTAAATTATAATTTGGAACTTCTCAAAAAAGAAAAATAGATAAATTTTAATAAAATGACATAAGATCAAATCACCCCAAAACTTATCAAAATAAACTAATATTATGATTAATCAAATCACCCCAAATTCACACACATTCAACTCCTACAAAACCCAAAACCCCAATCAGTTTCAACAAACACATAAAACACTTAAAATCCACCTTTTTTTTCTTTTCAAGGGAAAAAAGCTCTAAAAAGTAGTGTCTACATTCTAAATCACAATCGAGTACAACATTAATTGTATCTAATTATATACACATAAGGAGCTACTTATGGTTGGTCCTAATAATCAGGAAAAGTTCGCACAGAAACAAAATGAGGAAGAGAAAAGTTAAAATATAGAGAATATTGTGGCTCTCGTCCTACTGAGCATAGATTATCCAATACAATACGTACCTTTGAAAAAGCATCTTGGTCTTCTCTTTGTGTTAAAATATTAATAGGTTACGGAATAAGACCGGCAAAGTTCATAAGCGAACTAATATCAATTGAATAGACAAGAACTAATATCAATTGTGTTAAAACATTGCAGTTCTCTTGAACTTTTTCGTGATGATTCTTGGATATTGGGGTCAATCGAGGAAGCAAATCCTTTATAGGATAGGTCATTTTAGTCATACCGATAGCATTGACGATTTCTTTAAGATCTCCTAATATTGATCCCAAAACTTCATGGTATTTCTCTCCCAAATACTCATATAAGACAACCCCGACATGAAAGGAATTATGACTAATTTTGTTAATACACAACTGTATCGTGTTAACATATATAAGGATTTAACACCTGAGTTGCAAAAATGATGTTATGTTAACGCCAAGAAATAGGTGTGTGAGAGTGAATTCTACAAAATAATTACATTAAGAAGCTATATATGTATGAAGCACACACTAACAATCGTAAAGTGTCATTTAATAAAATGTAGTGAAATTCAAGCCCAATAATTTACTCTGTTATATGCACCTCTCTGTTAATAAGCAGATAACCATATCCATCAACCATGTATGAAATCATCATTACTGAATTATACTCTCCGCCTTGACTATATTGACTACTGTTCGAATTCTTGTATCTCTAATGCATTCTCATGCCAATGAAACAAATAGGAGAAGAAATAATACATTAAATGGATAAAACAAGCCAATGAAGTCTTTTATTACAACCACAATTTATTACAAGACATGTCGCTTTGTCTCCAGTTATTCTACAAACTAAACCGATGTACTCACCTACATACCTTGCAAATAAAGATAGTGAGTCACCACTATTGATCCCCAAGAAGTTCCAAACCAGTTTTCTGTAATCAACTCCTGCAAAGAATTTTCATTAAGATGGTCATTAAAACTGGTGGGAGAACCTAGATAAGATGATTGATTAGAAAATCAAGGCACATTGCTATAGACTCTCATAGATAAAAAAAATTATCTCCAACCCTCGGTTCAACTAAAGCAACACATAACGTGAAATGTTCAAATGGCAATTTAGAGACGGTTCAATTCAAAGAGATTTATGTTGGTCATATTTTCATTCACATAAAGAAACAGGGAGTTCCATAAATTAATTCATTCTAGGTTTTCAGCTCATGGAATTTTTATTGTGAACAAAAATTATTTGCTGAGTATAATGGTAAGTCTAGTATATAAAAACAGTTGCTTTATTTGCTGAATATATAAAAATTATTGCATTATTCGATGAATCTCAAGCGTAAAGCCTTTAAATAACATATTTAGCATATCCAAACACACTAAAGGCTCTATAAATCAAATTTTCTAATATATACGAAGTTATACATGGGAACATAGGTATTTATAATATAAAGAAATAAAAAACTCATAAATGCAGACAATGGAGGTCAATAGACGTCAAATAATTGATGGTGTTCAACTAAGAATTTTTTTCTCAAAATAAATAATTACACATTAGAGATAAAAAAAAAAACTTATTACCAAAGTGTCATTACCAAATCATAAAGCTACAACTATCTAAAGACCACTTAGAAACTAAAATTGTAGATACAACTATTTATAGAACACAAATAAAATCACAACTCAACCCAACTCATACCCACAAGTATACATGGTGTACTGAAAATCTCCATTTGAAACCTTTAGATCTGTAAAATCAAATAAAAACAAATCAAAATCCCTAATTTGATATAAATGCAACAAAGAACCCATAGTAGAAAAATGCCCTCATTTGAAACTAAACTAAACTAAACGATTAAAGTCTTGTATGTAAGCTTTCCTCTAAAATACATATGTAGAGAGGGATCGAGAGAGAGGGAGGGGGAGTTTTACCTATGATTTAAGAGAGACGAGAGAGAGAGTTGAGAACCGAGAGAGAGAGAGAGAGAAGGATGGAGTTGAGGAACAGTGTGAAGGAGAGCTGAGCGGAGACAGCGGGACGGTTTAGGAATGAGAAGGATGAGAGAGCGGGATACTAAAATGAGTGAAGTGAATTTTTTTAGGGTATTTTATATTTTAGTGAAGTGTACTCAATTTGGCACACTTTTAAACAGTGCCAAATTTTGGCACTGTTTTAAAGTGTGCCAGATTATTATTAAATCGTGCCAAAATTTAGCACAGTTTTAAACTGTGCCAGATTTTTAATATCAAGGTGTGCCAAATTTCCATTTTTGGTGTAGTGTAGGTATATCTTCAGCAACAATCACCAAAAAACAAATATAACACATTCAAAAGTCAATCAAAGTACAAAATTATTATCAAAGTACAATAAACATGAAAATTTCTCAGCCACCCAAACATTAAAGCATTAAAATTGTTACATGACCCATGAAAAAAATTGATTTGGGCATTTTGACAAACATTTCATGGTGAATCTATTGTATACCCATCTCAAGTGTATCTCTTATCGATCAAAGAACAGTTAAAACGATTTTGAGAAAGTTCAAGCTCAACTCCTTTTTTTCTTTTTCTTCATTCTACCCATCTTTTTTTTTCATCAATTTAATCAGAGTAAAAGATAAACATAAAATCCATAAATTTATGTATAGATTAAGTTTTCTGTAATTAACAAAACAAAAATATGAATTACCAAATTTCTGAACTGGCATTTGAAAAAGGGATCACTTGCAGAGTTTCAACTTTTTGAAAAACAAAGAGATAGTGGATTTGGGGTTGGGCTTTGTGGGAAGACATGTGGGTATGTTCTCAAGTTGTTCGATCCACAACTTATGATCAATGCCACCGGCTGTGAGTTTTTCAAACAAGTTTAGTATCTGGGGTTCTCCCTTCACTTCAAGAGTAACCTTGCGCATGGAATGGAGATTGGCGGGGGCTACAGTAGTGGAGAGTGTGAGGGTCGTCCTTGTGGGACCAAATGGCATCCACGGAGGCATGGCATCCTTGTGTCACCACGCTACCCAACAATCACGTCTCGATCAAGTCTCCACGCTACCCATCTCAGGTTTGTTTTTGTCGGCATCAAAAACTAACAAATTTCTAACTGAGTGTGGAGGACAAACTGATATAGGAGGACAATCCGATATAACATTTCTGTAACATTAAAGAAAGGAAACAAAATGGAAAAAATATGAAGAACAAACCTTGAGTGCGGAGGAGAGCGGCGCCAGAATGATATAGGAGGAGCGACGCCAGACTGAGTGTGGAAGAGAGAGGGCGTTGTTGAGGGTTTTCGGGGGAAGAGGGATAGCTGAACGAGGAGCGAGAAGATTGAGCGGGACATAACAAAAGGGGAGTATAGTGAATTTTTTTAGAGATTTTATATTTTAGTTAACTGTACTCAATTTTGGCACACTTTAAAACAGTGCTAAATTTTGGCACTATTTTAAAGTGTGTCAGATTTTCATTAAACCGTGGCAGAATTTGACACAGCTTTAAACTGTGTCAGACTTTTAATATCACGGTGTACCAATTTTTCATTTTTGGTGTAGTGAACCTTCATACCCAACTATCCAAACCTATTGAACTTGAACCAATAACACCGACCCAAGGTCTCAAAGATCCAAGATGGAGTCGGGCCATGTCTGAAGAACATGATGCCCTTGTTCAAAACGAGACTTGGGAGCTAGTACCTTATAATCTTGGACAGAATGTTGTGGGTTGTAAATGGATTTTTTGTACTAAACGAAATTCTAATGGCTCTATTGACATGTTTAAGTCTCGCTTGGTTGCAAAAGGTTTACATCAACATCTAGGAGTTGATTGTTATGACACTTTTAGTCCCGTAGTTAAACCTACCACCATTAGACTTGTTCTTAGTCTTGCAGTAAGTCGTGGATGGACCTTTTGCCAACTCGATGTCAATAACGCCTTCTTACAAGGTCATCTTAGTGAGAACGTTTGCATGAATCAACCACCGGGTTTTATGGATCAAGATTTCCCATCACATGTTTGTAAGCTATAAAAATTCATTTATGGACTAAAACAAGATCCCCGAGCCTAGTACCAAGAATTCCGCACTTTTCTTCTTCAATCTGGCTTTAAAAACTCACGTGATAATACATCTCTTTTTGTGTTTAATTCTTGTGGACATCTACTATATTTTTTTATTTATGTTAACGATCTAATTATTAATGGTGATGATGCACTATTGGTGAATCAGTTTGTTCATTTTCTAGCCACGCGATTCTCTCTTAAGGATCTTGACACGCTATTTTATTTTCTTGGAGTGGAAATGGTTCCCAACGAGCATGGCCTCCTTCTTTCTCAATGTCAATATTTGCTAGATCTTATTGCTCGTACTTAAATGTCTGAGGCTAAACCGATTCACACTCTTCTTCCAATAGGTGCATCACTTTCATTGCACTCAGGGGCTAATTTATCCGATCCCACAGAATTCTGAGCAGTTGTGGGTAGTCTCTAATATCTTATTCTCACTTGTCTTGACATAGCCTTCGCTGTTAATATGACATCTCAATATATGCACAATCCAACAATCGAGTACCGAGCTCTTGTAAAACGTCTACTTCGTTATCTTTGTGGAACCTTAATTATGTTCTTCAGCTCTATCGTGATTCTCCCATCTCTTTGCATGCCTTTTCTGGTGCTGATTGGGTAGGAAAAAGGGATGATTTCTTCTTAATTAGTGCTTATTGTGACAACCCGCGATCCGAGATAAGGGGTGGCCAGCCCGATACTCAAACATAACAGGAATCATGGATGGATATCATCCTCAGCATCAACAAAATAAACTGGTATATGGGAAAAACCCCCCAATAAATCAGAAAACGGGTTGCAAAAAAGTGTAAGATTTTAAAATGCAGTTATGAAAATTTAATTTAAACAACCCAATCTGATAAGCAAGTGGAATTCCACGAAAATATATATATAATACAACTAAAACGAATGTATAAAGATGGACCGAATAAGCTGTCGGTCCACAGCTACATAGAACACCGTACAACAATTTAATATCTTATGTAATACATTCATTAATCAAATACAATTGTTTGGGCCACACGCCCGAGTGAAAATACCCGATCATATCTAGAATAACAAGATTGAAAGCGTCTAATACAACGTCCTGTAATAACCCGCAAAATCTTACAGCTCGTCGAAGGCAAAGGAAGGGGAATATCAAAACGGGCGTCCTTGCGGTGGAGCACCTGAGCGGATACAATCATATACATAACAAGGAAAGTAAACCGGTCAGGGCTGGGTTCTATATGATCACCAGAAGAATAAAAAGCATGATAGAAATGAATAATTATGCATGAATGATAAGGATGATAATATGGCATGTTGTCTAGCATGTTAAGCCTAAATTACAATTTAAGACAATTTAACTAAATGATGAAATGAAATGTCATTTACAAAAAAAAAAAAAAAAAAAGTAAATAACTTAAATTTAAAACCTTTCCCCATTTACCAAATTTCCATTACCTTTTGTATTCCTTAATAGGAATAAAAACCATTTATTAACTTCCATAGTTAATTATCTTACCGTTTCATCTTTCCATTCCTTAATAGGAATACCATTAATATCAGGTGCTCTTTATGGCACATATCATGCTCTTTATGGCATATAACCATCAAGTCCCACTTGATGCAGAAAAGTTATATTCATATACATATAACGATTCTAAGACCACCCCTCAGAGTTTCCCCACTGGGCGTGCCCCTAAAGGACCATCATCTTCCAAGGCCTATCCATACAAGACAACCTGGGATCATAACGCAACGTCGGGAAGCGGCCATATGCCTGCAGGAAAGTCAGGACCACACCCGGAATCCCCTAATCAGCGCAGAAAAATATATAAAAACCCCGTATATGGCCTAGGACTATATCCACCCTGCATTCACTAGCCAGGGGGCATCACCAAGCGCAAGAACTTCCCTTATGATGTCATTTAGAGAGGTGTGTTTAAGTAAATTAACATTTACCATATTATATCTTATTTTCATTTCAATTACCATTATCAATATCCATTTGTTTGGTTCTTTTTATTCGAACCTATCATAATTAAACAACCGGGTTCATTTTATTTGAACCAATCCTCATTAACATAGCTTGGGTTCATTTTAGTGGAACCTATCATCTTTAAATCATTTGGGTTCATTTTATACGAACCAAATTCCCATCGAATATTATCATTAATATTACTCAATTTCAAGTCCCAACTAAATCTCCAAATGATCACTATGATCCTATAAATCCCCAAAGTTCATATAACTTTGATAAGCCCCTAAGTCTCCAAGTTAGGGCATCCAACTTCCTAACTTCTAAACATTTTAATAAAAGAAGTAATGCCTTAACATTACTTTAAACCTCCCCGAAATAAACTCCAGATGAACCCATTTCTAGTATAGGGTAGCGACCAAACTCAACTAATATTCTAGGACTCTAAGCTTTACTTCATTTAAGAAGGTTCCTAGGTCCTAATCCTAAAGAAGAAGGATATAAATTAAAAGGAAAATGACCCAAAACTGCTGGAACCGAATCGATTCGCCCTAAGGGCCGAATCGATTCGCCCCAACGAATCGATTCGTTCTAAAAACGAATCGGTTCGGTAGAAAATTTCAAGTTTCTGCATTTGCCGAATCGATTCGGCCTTAACCCGAATCGATTCGGATACACAGACCTGGGAAACTGCTTCTATGCGAATCGATTCGCCCTAGGGGCCGAATCGATTCACCCCTACGGAAATGCCAAGAATGGCTATGGAGTCTTAAACTCCAATTTCTACCCAACTCCAAAACCAACCCCAACCGAAATCATTTAAGGGAACTAATACACCCCAAATGCATCTAACTACCATCAATTACCATATGTATCATCCAAATCCATTTCCAAGGGTTAATACCCAAATAATCTAACAAAACCCTAAAATGACAATTCATAACAATTCATAAATATCAATACTAATTATTCTCCTTAAATCATACAATTGCAAGTAGATAACTTGCCTTGATCATGAAAATGCAAATTTGAGGAAGATGCAAGCAAGATCCAAGCTCCAATCTCTCTTTTCTCCAAAGCTCTCTTCTTTCTCCTTCTCTCTCTCTCTCTCTAGGGCTCAATTTTGAAAGAAAAGGAAGAGTAGAAATGGGGTTGGGGAAAATGAAACGGGGCTTAAGTCCTAAAAGCCCACTTAAGTGACTAATACGCGATAAAATAATATGCGACTACACTTTAAAACCAAAATCAGTCAAAAGTGACCGAAATGCCAAAATGTAATATGGCACTTATTTTGACTGTCTCACACCCATCGGGACTAATCACACCCTCCAAATTATCATTTGGAAATTTTATAACTCATTATACTTCCGGTTTCTCATTAAACCAGAATGTCATTTTAATTCTTATGACACAACAATTTACCACATGGATATTTTTACCTACACATCAGGTAATCATACAACATTTTAGTAAATATTAACCTTTTTCATATTAAATTAATATTTACTCAACGTCCATCATTTTATAATTAATTACTACACATAGTAAATAAATATAAAATATACTATCAAATGTGAGGGTTGTTACATACTCCCCCCCTTAAGAGGGAATTTTGCCCCCAAAATTCAGGTATACCTCGCAAGAAGAAATGCGGATACTTTTCCCACAAGTCATCCTCGCGATCACCTGTCGATTTCTCGACATTGTGTTGACTACCTTGCAACATAACTAAAGGTACTACCTGCGATCTCAATCGCCGGTCTCCACGCTCTATAATAGCAACCGACTACTCCTCATAAGGAACATCAAGTTGCATCTACTTCGAAAGAAATGTGCCTAAGGGCACCAATCACATCTCTTGTACTACTATACAGGAGAGATATGGAACACGTTATGAACTTGCTGCAAATATTTTAGTAGGGCAAGTTGATAAGCTACCGGACCCACCTTAACATTTATAGGAAAGGTCCAATGTAACACGGTGAAAGTTTCCCTTTTTACCCAAAAACGCTTAATGCCCCTCATGGGCGATAATCGCACCATCATTTGGTCCAGCGACCTCAACTCCACATACCTTCTCCCCGCATCGACTTAGCTCTTTTGTTGATATTGGTTATACGAATGCGATTCCGAAGGAGTTCAATTTTCGAAGAAGTACCTTGGATTATTCCAGGTCCGAGAGACTTATCATCTCGCACCTCTAACCAACAAGCGAGAGATCCACAAGACCTACCATACCAGGCTTTATAAAGCGCCATTCCAATAGCGAATCGATGCAAAGCATTATAAGCGAGTTCGACTAGAGAGAGACACTGTTCCCGACTATACTTGAAGTCAAACACCCACATAAGGAACATATCCTCCAACATATGGTTTACCCTTTCGGTCAGGCCATCTGTGGAGGATGATAAGAAGTGCTTAACCACAATTTCATTCCCATGGCTTCTTGGAAACTTGCCATAAGTGGGAAATGAAAATCTTGTCTCAGTCGAAAACCAAAATCAAAGGCACCCCATGCAGTCCAACAATCTCTCTATGCCCGGACACTACTACTGGCGGCGCATAACTTGACACATTTTGTCGTTACTCGGATGCATCATAAACTTAAAACCGCGAGATTCCACCATATCTGCCCTTCTTAAGTCCATTTCTTTCGGGAAAAAAATTCTCTTATGGAAACGCACCCCACCCTCAAGGTCGATAGAGCAGGACACAGTTCCCTCAATCAACAGCTTGTATATGTGGTCTTAACCACCCTTATCTCTCCTACGACATCTTGAAAAGAAGTGTTGCTCGCTCGAAAAACTAAATTCTGCCCAGGAAGTAGCATCTCCCTTCCTATACGGCGATCACCCCCACGATGAACTTCAATTCAAACAGGGGATAATACTTCTCACAAGTTTAAACTTATGAGGCGCATCAACAATAAGTCGATACTCCAGTATTATTACTCCCCATCATGGAAGAGACTTGTTAATTGAATCCACCCTCGAGCTTAAAACATGGGCTCAGGAGTGAAAATCAATTCACCCTTCTTTACGAAAGCTGAGAGCCAACGTAACATTATAACTATGAGAGGCTTCATCTCCTTCGGCCTAACCAACCAAATTTCTCGAAATCCTCCCACTTCTCGTTACTAGGGATCCAATCCCTCTTAGAGTAAACACACAACTTGTTCGTGGTCAACTCGAAACAACCCTCCTAAACAAACGCCACATCAACTAAAGGCCTTATGTCCAAATAATCCTAAGGTCTACCTACCTATATCCTATCTAAGTCGTATGCACCTAATACTAAGCATAACCCTAATGCCCAAGACCATTCTCAACTCCCGACATTTGCTCGATTTCGTGCGTGGGACGTCTCGCCGAAGCGAAATCCAAACAAGGAACCCTCCCGTTACACTACTACCTCGCATTGTCGGTCATCCAGAAATACAGGTCTAAGACACATGTTCGGGACCAAAAAGATTCTATTTATATATTACCAATTAAATAACTGAAGATTTAACAATTCAAACATTCACTTTTCGTAAAGCCTTTAAAATTATATACCCCACAATCTATATATACCTTTTCAAATAGCCTTCTTATCAAGGCATAACCCGAAGTCTAAATTTGACTTCGCCTCCCAGTCTCCCTCGCATCGATCAGAGGAGAGAAATGTATACAGTGCTTCTATTTCGCACTTTAATAGCCGTTAATCACTCTTCTACGTGATTCTCGGCTAAACCTTTCAACCAACAGAATAAAATAAAATAAAATAAAATGAAATTAACTAAAAGAAGAAAGAACAACATCTCTCCACTTCCAACGTCGTCGAGGTTCACGCGTGGAGCGTCCCGCAAAAGCGGAATCTAAATAAGGAACCCCTCCTATATGCTACTACTCAACTATGTCGGTCGTGGAGATAAGGCATACAAATCACATCACACCCGACCATGTTAAGGACAAGTAAATCGGCCTCAAAGCACAAAGTACCACAATAAATCCCTATATGAAAACAAACAAGAAATTGAGCGAACCATCACTCGTAGAAATCTCAACGCTAGTAATAATACTCTCAGCAGATCTCATCAAATCTGTAGTCTGAGAAGAGCTCATAAAACAACTGATCGCGTAACACCCGCCTCCAATAACACATAAGTCAAGTACCTCTGAAATAAAACTTACCCTTAATAGCGGGCGGTGCTAACGAAGCTGGAGGAAATATAACCTCCCGAATATAATAAACTCTTCCCATACAGTAGCTGTCCCTACTGCACAGGAACAACCGGATCAGGTACCTGAGGTGAAAATTAAACGTATGGCTGCTACGGAGCCCTAGGAAACTGACCCCCGTTATTTCTAAACTGGTAAATACCCTGGTCCCAAATGGTCTTTACTTCCATGTCCATCCCGACCAACATGTTGTAAAGAACCCTTTACCGTGCCTAAAGTTATTGCCACCCGCAATAAATCCTCCAAAACGTAGTATCTGAGACGAAACACCTTGTCGAGGGTCCCTCTCATTCTGCTCATAACCCGAAGGTTGGGATGAGGGAAATGCTCCTCCTCCAATCCCCTGTTCTCCAAGCTTTCCTGCTTGCCCCATGACAGTAGCTTTCTTGCTACCCGGTGTATATATCCGATGCTCATGGCAATGGGGTGAGGTTGCATTCATAACCTCACCCAAAGTTTGTAAGGCTGGATTACCCAGCAATTTGTTTTTTTTTTTTTTTTTGGCCGGATTCTCCGGTTTAGACCTTGCATAACTTTGAGATCTTCCGATCTTCCGGAGCCACTTCATCCAGGACAAGATACGCCAATCGTGTAAACTCCTCTACACAATCCACCATAGATCACTCTCCTTGCACAACATTTTATCATTCGATGGTGGCGTTGTCTGTCCTCATTCCATTTATTGGCTTTGATAACATCCATGCCTCCCTCGAATACCGAGAAATTGCCCTTTAGAAAGGACTCTCTAACCCTTTCCCACAGAGTAAGCCCTATAGGAACTTGAACATCGTGAGCCCATTGTTGAGCCTGTGGAAACTGGTTGGACCTCTACGGTCATGGCGATGTTAATCGCTTGAGCTACTATGTTTGCTACGTCTGCAGCATTAACGGTCCCTTGTGGCGACGGTCGAGAATCTACCTCCTCTTCTACAACCCTATAACGTCTCGCTAGGCAACCTCTCTAGGCGTCATTCGAGATGAAGAAATAATAGAGTTAAAATACTACTTGAAACTATCTATCTTGCAGAAGATCGCAAACATAGATAACTACACAGTCCTAACATTAGGCTCTATATCAAAGAACGCTACGGTAGAACTTGACGAATCCACATAGATCCTAAAGACTCTAGAACCGGATGCTCTGATACCATCTGTGACAACCCGCGATCCGAGATAAGGGGTGGCCAGCCCGATACTCAAACATAACAGGAATCATGGATGGATATCATCCTCAGCATCAACAAAATAAACTGGTATATGGGAAAAACCCCCCAATAAATCAGAAAACGGGTTGCAAAAAAGTGTAAGATTTTAAAATGCAGTTATGAAAATTTAATTTAAACAACCCAATCTGATAAGCAAGTGGAATTCCACGAAAATATATATATAATACAACTAAAACGAATGTATAAAGATGGACCGAATAAGCTGTCGGTCCACAGCTACATAGAACACCGTACAACAATTTAATATCTTATGTAATACATTCATTAATCAAATACAATTGTTTGGGCCACACGCCCGAGTGAAAATACCCGATCATATCTAGAATAACAAGATTGAAAGCGTCTAATACAACGTCCTGTAATAACCCGCAAAATCTTACAGCTCGTCGAAGGCAAAGGAAGGGGAATATCAAAACGGGCGTCCTTGCGGTGGAGCACCTGAGCGGATACAATCATATACATAACAAGGAAAGTAAACCGGTCAGGGCTGGGTTCTATATGATCACCAGAAGAATAAAAAGCATGATAGAAATGAATAATTATGCATGAATGATAAGGATGATAATATGGCATGTTGTCTAGCATGTTAAGCCTAAATTACAATTTAAGACAATTTAACTAAATGATGAAATGAAATGTCATTTACAAAAAAAAAAAAAAAAAAAGTAAATAACTTAAATTTAAAACCTTTCCCCATTTACCAAATTTCCATTACCTTTTGTATTCCTTAATAGGAATAAAAACCATTTATTAACTTCCATAGTTAATTATCTTACCGTTTCATCTTTCCATTCCTTAATAGGAATACCATTAATATCAGGTGCTCTTTATGGCACATATCATGCTCTTTATGGCATATAACCATCAAGTCCCACTTGATGCAGAAAAGTTATATTCATATACATATAACGATTCTAAGACCACCCCTCAGAGTTTCCCCACTGGGCGTGCCCCTAAAGGACCATCATCTTCCAAGGCCTATCCATACAAGACAACCTGGGATCATAACGCAACGTCGGGAAGCGGCCATATGCCTGCAGGAAAGTCAGGACCACACCCGGAATCCCCTAATCAGCGCAGAAAAATATATAAAAACCCCGTATATGGCCTAGGACTATATCCACCCTGCATTCACTAGCCAGGGGGCATCACCAAGCGCAAGAACTTCCCTTATGATGTCATTTAGAGAGGTGTGTTTAAGTAAATTAACATTTACCATATTATATCTTATTTTCATTTCAATTACCATTATCAATATCCATTTGTTTGGTTCTTTTTATTCGAACCTATCATAATTAAACAACCGGGTTCATTTTATTTGAACCAATCCTCATTAACATAGCTTGGGTTCATTTTAGTGGAACCTATCATCTTTAAATCATTTGGGTTCATTTTATACGAACCAAATTCCCATCGAATATTATCATTAATATTACTCAATTTCAAGTCCCAACTAAATCTCCAAATGATCACTATGATCCTATAAATCCCCAAAGTTCATATAACTTTGATAAGCCCCTAAGTCTCCAAGTTAGGGCATCCAACTTCCTAACTTCTAAACATTTTAATAAAAGAAGTAATGCCTTAACATTACTTTAAACCTCCCCGAAATAAACTCCAGATGAACCCATTTCTAGTATAGGGTAGCGACCAAACTCAACTAATATTCTAGGACTCTAAGCTTTACTTCATTTAAGAAGGTTCCTAGGTCCTAATCCTAAAGAAGAAGGATATAAATTAAAAGGAAAATGACCCAAAACTGCTGGAACCGAATCGATTCGCCCTAAGGGCCGAATCGATTCGCCCCAACGAATCGATTCGTTCTAAAAACGAATCGGTTCGGTAGAAAATTTCAAGTTTCTGCATTTGCCGAATCGATTCGGCCTTAACCCGAATCGATTCGGATACACAGACCTGGGAAACTGCTTCTATGCGAATCGATTCGCCCTAGGGGCCGAATCGATTCACCCCTACGGAAATGCCAAGAATGGCTATGGAGTCTTAAACTCCAATTTCTACCCAACTCCAAAACCAACCCCAACCGAAATCATTTAAGGGAACTAATACACCCCAAATGCATCTAACTACCATCAATTACCATATGTATCATCCAAATCCATTTCCAAGGGTTAATACCCAAATAATCTAACAAAACCCTAAAATGACAATTCATAACAATTCATAAATATCAATACTAATTATTCTCCTTAAATCATACAATTGCAAGTAGATAACTTGCCTTGATCATGAAAATGCAAATTTGAGGAAGATGCAAGCAAGATCCAAGCTCCAATCTCTCTTTTCTCCAAAGCTCTCTTCTTTCTCCTTCTCTCTCTCTCTCTCTAGGGCTCAATTTTGAAAGAAAAGGAAGAGTAGAAATGGGGTTGGGGAAAATGAAATGGGGCTTAAGTCCTAAAAGCCCACTTAAGTGACTAATACGCGATAAAATAATACGCGACTACACTTTAAAACCAAAATCAGTCAAAAGTGACCGAAATGCCAAAATGTAATATGGCACTTATTTTGACTGTCTCACACCCATCGAGACTAACCACACCCTCCAAATTATCATTTGGAAATTTTATAACTCATTATACTTCCGGTTTCTCATTAAACCAGAATGTCATTTTAATTCTTATGACACAACAATTTACCACATGGATATTTTTACCTACACATCAGGTAATCATACAACATTTTAGTAAATATTAACCTTTTTCATATTAAATTAATATTTACTCAACGTCCATCATTTTATAATTAATTACTACACATAGTAAATAAATATAAAATATACTATCAAACGTGAGGGTTGTTACATACTCCCCCCCTTAAGAGGGAATTTTGCCCCCAAAATTCAGGTATACCTCGCAAGAAGAAATGCGGATACTTTTCCCACAAGTCATCCTCGCGATCACCTGTCGATTTCTCGACATTGTGTTGACTACCTTGCAACATAACTAAAGGTACTACCTGCGATCTCAATCGCCGGTCTCCACGCTTTATAATAGCAACCGACTACTCCTCATAAGGAACGTCAAGTTGCATCTACTTCGAAAGAAATGTGCCTAAGGGCACCAAACACATCTCTTGTACTACTATACAGGAGAGATATGGAACACGTTATGAACTTGCTGCAAATATTTTAGTAGAGCAAGTTGATAAGCTACCGGACCCACCTTAACATTTATAGGAAAGGTCCAATGTAACACGGTGAAAGTTTCCCTTTTTACCCAAAAACGCTTAATGCCCCTCATGGGCGATAATCGTACCATCATTTGGTCCACCGACCTCAACTCCACATACCTTCTCCCCGCATCGACTTAGCCCTTTTGTCGATTTTGGTTATACGAATGCGATTCCGAAGGAGTTCAATTTTCGAAGAAGTACCTCGAATTATTCCAGGTCCGAGAGACTTATCATCTCGCACCTCTAACCAACAAGCGGGAGATCCACAAGACCTACCATACCAGGCTTTATAAAGCGCCATTCCGATAGCGAATCGATGCAAAGCATTATAAGCGAGTTCGACTAGAGAGAGACACTGTTCCCGACTATACTTGAAGTCAAACACCCACATAAGGAACATATCCTCCAACATATGGTTTACCCTTTCGGTCAGGCCATCTGTGGAGGATGATAAGAAGTGCTTAACCACAATTTGATTCCCATGGCTTCTTGGAAACTTGCCACAAGTGGGAAATGAAAATCTTGTCTCAGTCGGAAACCAAAATCAAAGGCACCCCATACAGTCCAACAATCTCTCTATGCCCGGCCACTACTACTGGCGGCGCATAACTTGACACATTTTGTCGTTACTCGGATGCATCATAAACTTAAAACCGTGAGATTCCACCATATCTTCCCTTCTTAAGTCCATTTCATTCGGGACAAAAATTCTCTTATGGAAACGCACCCCACCCTCAAGGTCGATAGAGCAGGACATAGTTCCCTCAATCAACAGCTTGTATATGTGGTCTTAACCACCCTTGTCTCTCCTACGACATCTTGCAAAGAAGTGTTGCTCGCATGAAAAACTAAATTCTGCCCAGGAAGTAGCATCTCCCTTCCTATACGGCGATCACCCCCACGATGAACTTCAATTCAAACAAGGGATAATACTTCTCACAAGTTTAAACTTATGAGGCGCATCAACAATAAGTCGATACTCCAGTATTATTACTCCCCATCATGGAAGAGACTTGTTAATTGAATCCACCCTCAAGCTTAAAACATGGGCTCAGGAGTGAAAATCAATTCACCCTTCTTTACGAAAGCTGAGTGCCAACGTAACATTCTAACTACGAGAGGCTTCATCTCCTTCGACCTAACCAACCAAATTTCTCAAAATCCTCCCACTTCTCGTTACTAGGGATACAATCCCTCTTAGAGTAAACACACAACTTGTTCGTGGTCAACTCGAAACAACCCTCCTAAACAAACGCCACATCAACTAAAGGCCTTATGTCCAAACAATCCTAAGGTCTACCTACCTATATCCTATCTAAGTTGTATGCACCTAATACTAAGCATAAGGTTGCATCATGAATAAAACATTTTTGACATGAATCCAGGATGTTTATCTTCATGCAATCACATAACCGAAAATTCCTTATAACTACGATTTTAAAAACTGACTTTTTTCATCGTTGTTGAACGGATTAAAATGACTTGAATGCTCCTTTCTTGAACAGCTCGGAATATGAGAAAAATGAATTTTGGATTTTCTCTCCCTCCTTAGAAACAGTATGTATTGAGATGACTCTAGATGGTGTAGAGGTCTCTATTTATAAGGGGAAGAGGGCCGGAATCCTAGTGGTGGTGGGACTCTTTCCAAGTCTCCCACTAATGCCACTAACCATCATGTGACTAACGGATAAGGTTTACCCAAATCTTTTAATATCTTTATTTATCACATTCCTAATTAATTATCTGACATTTATTAAAATCAGATAAATGGGAAATTCAGAATTTAATACAATTGGAATTAATTAATTAATTTCGTCACTTAACATTAATTTCCAACAGTCTCCCACTTGGTCTTAATAATTCGTATAATTAAATTAGGTATCATAAGGTGCACAATCATTGATAAATTTTGCTAAATCAAATGCTTCACGGATGCGAGTCATGGCGGTTCCATGCTATTCAAGAGCATGGTTCCTTCCATGTACCACAACACCAATGTTTCATTCAACTAGCCTTTAATATTGGGTATCATAATGGCCTCATAATGTCCTTTTAATTAAGGACTATTTCTGTCAACAATAATTCATAATTATATACATGCATTCACAAAAGGCAGAAATAATAGAAATCAGAAACACTTTTATTGAATTCAAGTAATAGTGTCAAACAATTAAGACAAAATAGCAATCATAATCTAACTAATCGAGACCCATCTCTTTGACATGTTCCATAAAGGTCTTCGGAGATAGTCCTTTCGTAAGAGGATCTGCTATGTTATCATGCGTACTAATGTGATCAATTGACACTCTTTATTTCTAAACTTCTTCTTTAACTGATAGTATTTCATCTCAATATGCTTAGCACCCTTAGTATACCTATCGTTCTTCGAGAAGAAGACTGCTGCGACATTATCATAATAAATTTTTAGCGGCTTAGATATTGACCCCATAATTCTAAGGTCCGAAATAAAGTTTCGCAGCCAGAATCCATGATTTGTAGCTTCGAAGCAAGCTACGTACTCAGCCTCCATAGTAGATGATGTAATGACGCTTTGCTTAGCACTTTTCCATGAAACGGCTCCTCCAGACATAAGGAAGACATAACCCGAAGTGCTCTTCCTACTGTCAAGGCATCCCCAAAAATCTGAGTCTGAATAACCAATCACCTCAAGGTGATCAGTCTTCTGATAAGTGAGCATGTAATCCTTGGTCCCTTGCAGGTACCTCAACACTTTCTTTGCAGCTTTCTAATGGTGAATCCCACTACACCAAATCTGCCTAATTGTCAAGCTCATTGATCTTGACAAATCCAACTTGTCAAGGTCAATGACCGTGACATTTTAGGGCGAGACAACTTTTTTTGTCACGGTCGTGTCGCGGTCAATGACCGTGACACGTTTGTCACGGTTTATAACCGTGACAAAGCAGTGACCCTTTTTAAAAAAGTTATCACGGCCATTGATCGTGACACGTCCGTGACAACTTTTTGTCACGGACGTGTCACGGTCAATGACCGTGACAATTCTTGGCAGAATTTAAAAAAAATCTGCTGGGCAGTATGGCCACTGCCACTGACCAGCAGTATATTTGTACCTGTTATAACAACGTTGTACCTGCTCCAAACATCATATATCCAAACAAACTAAAGATAATGCAAATATATATTCAAAATAGAAACTATTTAAGAAGAAACAACATCACCATCAATTATCTCAAATCTACAAACTATTTGCATGGAAAAGAGATTTTGTACCGCGACGCTCGGGGACACCTCCTTATCCTTCCCTTCTCGTCCGAATAGCCACATAAGTATAGAGCATATGTGGCCTACCCTTAGGGCCACTCCCTATCCCCTGAATTGAAATAAAGTAAAATTAGTATCCGCCCCTCAAATATAGATAAATATAAATCGTAATTGAAATCGAAATCAAAATTGACATATAAATATAAATACATTACCCGTAGTGTCACTCAAACAGCTAACTTGAGCTCATATGGAACATCCTTCCAACTAATGTACCCCGGACAATCGTGTCAAATATAATTCTCTTCATATCTAAACACTAAGAAATACCATAATCCTATGGAGTTATGCGTTGCAAATTCCTTCCAACCGTTGTGTAGCCAAAAATCAGCAGTTGAAGTTGTCAATTCCACCTTTCAATGGTCTTCCATGTTTTGCTAGAAGTTCCAAGTGGTGGGGTATGGAAAGTGGAATTGACAAATTCAACTGGTGATGTTTGGCTACATAACGGTTGGGAGAAATTTGCAGAGCATCGCTCCATAGGATTATGGCATTTCTTAGTGTTCGGATAGACGAAGAGATTCAGTCTCCTCTCCACAAATAGGACACCCCAAATAACTATGTACTAATCACCTATTAAAGGTAAGAAGCGTATATTCATGGATTAGTATAAACAAAACTTAGATGTAGTTGGAATATTTATGTATTAATCTCCTCTTCACACACGCACACGACACAAGAGTGAAAATGATAAAGTGCAGATCAATTAAAAGCATTAAAAATGGATGTTTCGGTACAAATTGAAATATTTATTACAAATTAAAAAATTGTTTCAAATTCGGGTTATCATAAAAAATGGATTGATATTCGGTAGGAGCAGCCAAGTCATCCACACTACTATTTAGATGCCTTGGCGCGTGTTGGACAATTGACCACGGCTCGTTGTTGATATACTCCGAGTAAAACACTTGCTTAACCTTTTGAAATGCACAAACAAACGGCTCATCGCTCACGTGGTCGTTGCTCTTCAACTTGGACAAGTCAACCATGATCAAATTGGTGACAGGATCAACTTTACAAGCATTTTTATCCTCAACTCTTACCCATTCACAATAAAATACAACCTCTTTGAACCTTATATAATTCAATTCAAATATATTTTGGATTACACCATAGTAAGTCATTTCAGCTTCAACGAGATTTTTATCTTTTGCGCTCGCTCGAAAGAAAGTAAGAGCCTTGTATGAAATTCTCGAGTTCTGTACATTTGTACTTTTCTCGTACACTTTAGCGCCGAAAATGTAACCGTTCAATCGATACTTTTTGTACTCTTGTGCCACGAACAAGGGTCCAGTGGCTAGACGAGCAAGCCTTGATGTCGCATCAACCATCTTTAGGAGCTGAGAATATAGATAAATTAATTATATTAGTGGTAAAATTTGAGTGTAATGTAACGTTATATAACGACTGTTTTCATTATAATTACCTCTTGTGTCAACCATAGCCTAAATTCGCTGTCTGATTGTACCATTGTTTTTCGTCTTTTATTGTTCTCACAGGCTTCATATTTACTGCATATTACAAAATTAATCATGTATAAAATAATCTAAAATAATGTTAACACTACACCAAAATGGGCAAATTGTCACCTTTCAGCCGGCCAGCCTTGTCAAGGTCAATGACCGTGATAAAAAACACGCGTTTTATGTCACGGTCATTGACCTTGACACGATCGTGACAACTAATTGTCACGGTCATTGACCGTGATAATAATTTAAATACTTGTCACGGTCAAAGAACTTGACACGACCGTGACAATGTTCGCAGCAAAAACCCTATCCCCCCTCTTTTTTCCCTCCCGCGTCGTTCCCTCCCTCTCTCTCTCTCTCTCTCGACGCTGCTCTCTCTCTCTCTCTCTCTCTCTCTCTCTCTCTACTTTCAGGTCGGTTTTTTTTCTCTCTCTCTCTTCCATTTATGTATATATATATATATATATATATATATATATATATATATATATATATATATATATATATATATATATATATACATATTTGTGTGTATATTTATGTGTGTATGTGTATATATATATGTGTGTATGTGTGTGCATGTGTGGGGGGTGGGGAAGAGTAGGGGTAGGGGGTGGGCGCGGTGGGGGAGGGGGGCAGGGGGTGGGGTGTGTGTGTGTGTGGTGGTGTGTGGTGGGGGAGGGGGTGGTGGAGGGGGGCAGGGGGTGGGGTGGGGTGTGTGTGTGGGGGGGGGGGGGAGGGGGTGGTGGAGGGGGCCAGGGGGTGGGGTGGGGTGGGGTGTGTGTGTGTGTGTGGTGGTGTGTGGTGGGGGAGGGGGGCAGGGGGTGGGGTGGGGTGGGGTGTGTGTGTGGGGGGGGGGGGGATGGGGTGGTGGAGGGGGCCAGGGGGTGGGGTGGGGTGTGTGTGTGTGTGTGGTGGTGTGTGGTGGGGGAGGGGGTGGTGGAGGGGGCAGGGGGTGGGGTGGGGTGGGGTGGGGTGTGTGTGTGTGTGGTGTGTGGTGGGGGAAGGGGTGGTGGAGGGGGGCAGGGGGTGGGGTGGGGTGGGGTGTGTGTGTGTGGTGGTGTGTGGTGGGGGAGGGGGTGGGGGAGGGGGGCAGGGGGTGGGGTGGGGTGGGGTATACACAACCCTAAAAGTAGACATCAATTTTATAAATAATTGATAATATTCCAACTACATCTATTAAAGGTTGTATTTTACTGTGAATGGGTAAGAGTTGAGGATAAAAATTCTTGTAAAGTTGATCCTGTCACCAATTTGATCATGGTTGACTTGTCCAAGTTGAAGAGCAACGACCACGTGAGCGATGAGCCGTTTGTTTGTGCATTTCAAAAGATTAAGCAAGTGTTTTACTCGGAGTATATCAACAACGAGCCGTGGTCAATTGTCCAACACGCGCTAAGGCGTCTAAATAGTAGTGTGGATGACTTGGCTGCTCCTACCGAATATCAATCCATTTTTGATGATAACCCGAATTTGAAACAATTTTTCAATTTGTAATAAATATTTCAATTTGTACCGAAACATCCATTTTTAATGCTTTTACTTGATCTGCACTTTATCATTTTCACTCTTGTGTAGTGTGCGTGTATGGAGAGGAGATTAATACATAAATATTCCAACTACATCTAAGTTTTGTTTATACTAATCCATGAATATACGCTTCTCACCTTTAATAGGTGATTAGTACATAGTTATTTGTGGTGTCCTATTTGTGGAGAGGAGACTGAATCTCTTCGTCTATCCGAACACTAAGAAATGCCATAATCTTATGGAGCGATGCTCTGCAAATTCCTCCCAACCGTTATGTAGCCAAACATCACCGGTTGAAGTTGTCAATTCCACTTTCCATACCCCACCACTTGGAACTTCTAGCAAAACATGGGAGACCATTCAAAGGTGGAGTTGACAACTTCAACTGCTGATTTTTGGCTACACAACGGTTGGAAGGAATTTGCAACGCATACCTCCATAGGATTATGGTATTTCTTAGTGTTTAGATATGAAGAGAATTATAATTGACACGATTGCCCGGGGTACATTAGTTGGAAGGAGGTGCCATATGAGCTCAAGTTAGCTGTTTGAGTGACACTACAAGTAATGTATTTATATTTATATGTCAATTTCGATTTCGATTTCAATTACGATTTATATTTATCTATATTTGAGGGGCGGATACTAATTTTACTTTATTTCAATTCAGGGGACAGGGAGTGGCCCTAAGGGTAGGCCACATATGCTCTATACTTATGTGGCTATTCGGACGAGAAGGGAAGGATAAGGAGGTGTTCCCGAGCGTCGCGGTACGAAATCTCTTTTCCATGCAAATAGTTTGTAGATTTGAGATAAAATGATGGTGATGTTGTTTCTTTTTAAATAGTTTCTTATTTGAATATATATTTGCATTATCTTTAGTTTGTTCGGATATATGATGTTTGGAACAGGTACAACGTTGCTATAACAGGTACAAATATACTGCTGGGCAGTGGCAGTGGCCATACTGCCCAGCAGTTTTTTTGTAATTCTGCCCAGAATTATCACGGTCATTGACCGTGACAATTTTTTTTAAAAGGGTCACGGATTTGTCACGGTTTATAACCGTGACACGACCGTGACAAAAAAAGTTGTCTCGCCTCGAAATGTCACGGTCATTGACCGTGATAAAATGATGGTGTAGTGTAAACATTATAATATTCGAAACTTACTTTTTCCATTCTTCGACATCTTCATGTGTGTCAAATAGATAACGAGCTACTTGTTCATGTTGAAAACTCGTTAATTTCACTCGTTTTCCCATCACATTACCACCATCATCGAGGAATTCATCAGTGTCATCAACGCTGGTCGAGTCAGGCATATATTCCCGAGTATATATTGATGACTCCACGGTGATGTATTCCTCTGCAATTGATCCTGCAATATATCGCGTATTCTTGACGTAATCTTTAAAAACTTTCATCAATCTTTCAAATGGATACATCCACCGATATCTAACTGGACCACAAAGAAGTGTCTCGTCGCATAGGTGTACCAACAAGTGAACACTTATGTCAAAGAATGCTGGGGGAAAGTACTTCTCCAATACACAAATCGCTTCGTTCACAACCAATTTTGCGGCCACTATGTGTTCTCGATTCACTACCTTCTCACACAAGAGGGAGAAGGTAATACTAATTTTCATAATAGCCCTACACAAATCCTTGTGCTTGGAGAAACAGTGCTTACACAATAGAGGAACCAATTGCATGATCACTTGCCAATCGTGGGATTTACACTTATGTAAATCATGAGTAGCATAATTCACAATCCTTTGCAAGTTGGACAAAAAAGTAGATGGGCCCTTCAAATTATATATTGTGTCTAGAAGCACCTTCCTTTCCCCACTCGTCAAAGTAAACGCACCAGGGGGAATTATTGTCCTTCCCCTACTATCTTCTTTCAACCATAGTTGTGGCTTAAGTTTTAACGTTTTAAGGTCTTTTCGTGCATTTTCTCCATCCTTCGAATGACTCCCCCCAAGGCAAGTACCCACAATATGTTCAGCGAAGTTCTTCTCTGCATGCATCACATCCAATACATGGCGCACCGGGTTTTTCTTCCAATAAGGCAAGTCAAATAAAATTGACCTCCGAGACCATGCCTTTCTTATCTCAGTTTCATTCCCAGTTGGGGTCTTCTTATGCTTGACATTCTTAAATTTGGGATTCTTACCTGGCATATTTGGGCCACATTCAGAAGATTTACTTTCAATTTTTGAACCCGAAATTTGTCTCGGCAGTAGCCTATGTCCAACTCCGCCCAATAAAAAATTGGAACCTTTCTCAAATCTGAAACTATGAGTTGGGGGTAAAAACCTCCTGTGGCAATGGTATACATTTTTTAAGCTAGAGGATAGACGAAGAGATTCAGTCTCCTCTCCACAAATAGGACACCCCAAATAACCATGTACTACACATCCGGATAATGTCCCATAAGCTGGAAAATCATGAATTGACCACATCAACATAGCTTTCAGCGTAAACTCTTCTTTTCTAAAAGAGTCAAATGATTGCACACTCTCTTCCCACAACTCATTTAATTCTTCTACCAAAGGAGCCAGGTAGATATCAATGTCATCACTTGGTGCCTTTGGCAAAGGTATCAATAAAGCCATCATCGAAAATTCAGGTCTCATACATTGTGAAAGAGGGAGGTTGAGTGGGGCTAGGATCACTGGCAATACACTCTGATTGGTGCTTAGATTTCCAAATGGATTGAAACCATCTGTTGATATAGCCAAACGAATGTTGTGCTGTTCTCGAGCAAAATCGGGATACTCAAAATTCATCCTCCACCAGGCAGTAGAATCAATAGGATAACGCATGATATTACCCCCTACTTCTGCCCTAGCATGCCAAGTCATTGCCTCTGCAATCCATGGTACTGTGAAAAATCGCTTTAATCTAGGCCCAACGGGAAAATATTTCAATACTTTTTTAGGCACTTTTGAGCTTGTGCCTTCCTTACTAGTAGATTGGACATATCTAAGTTCATCGCATACCGGACAACGATCGAGATTTTCATACTCCTTTCGGTATAGTATGCAGTCATACACACAAGCATGAATCGATTTATACTTCATTCCCAAACCTTTCAAACTGTTCTTCATAACAGGATAGCTATTTGGAAGTGTATTCACCTTGGGTAATAAGCCCTTCACCCATTTCATAATTCCCGTCACGCTATTGCCAGACAAACCGTACTGCGTCTTCAAACTGTGCAAACCAACCATGGCATGTAAAGTTGTTTGATCTTTCTCACAGCTAGAGTATAACGGTTGGGTCGCCTTAAATTTTAAACTTTGGTAGTCATCGTCAAGTTTTATCGTGTTATCTTCACGAGCACTTGAATCTTCTACATCATCAGTAACCTCATTCTCCTCAGCTTCATAAACTCCGTACGCATCATCAACTAAATCCTCTAATATATTATGATCTACGTCGTCCCCTTCTACATTTATTCTACTTGTTGAAGGTTGTTGTGAAGGTTGGTCGGGGACAAAAGGAACTTTCAATTCACCGTGAAAACTCCAAAATCGATAACTATCTCGCATACCCGATCTTAACAAATGTAGTTCAACTGTTTTCCACTCAAACACCTTACCATTCTTACACCTAGCACATGGACACGGAAACTCTTCATCATTACGACATCTCTTTGCATATTTCACAAATTCGTTAGCACCTCTGCGAAACACATCCCACATTCTATTAGTCTCACCCATCCACTCTTTGTATTTCGGATATCCCATCACATCTACCACAACTAAACACCTATTAAAGGTAAACAAAACTTAGATTTATAGTATGTTTTATTTAATTATCCCATCATTTAATTATCCTATTAAAGGGTAAGTGGTCCTATCCCATTCAAGATTGCATTTTTCTGTAATATACTTAACAGCTCATGCACATTGTTACGATTTGAAAAAAATTCGACAGCATATCCCCTTAGTTCTCCAAGTACACGACGTAGATTGGCAGGTGTGAGTGTTATTTCAATTGGTCAATTGAAATAACAGTCACACTTGTCAATCTAGTATGTACCCAGAGAACATTAAGATACGACTGCAGAACTTCCTCCAAAAGTAACAACTTTAAGCCAATAAGAATATTATACAGAAATTATACAGTCTCAAACTGTCCAAAAGGGACAATTCGAGAGATCTCATTACAGGGGTAATGACTCTCGAACGGGTCTAAGGGCTATTGAATGCGTACGCATAAGAACTAGAAGGCTAGTATCTATGCGCACTATATTTAATTTCAAGTATGTTTCATATAATGGGTTAATTCAAATACAAAACAGCTCATGGGTTAATTCAAATACAAAAATAAATTCATGGGTTAATTCAAATACAAAAATACAAATTCATGGGTTAATTCAAATACACACACACACACCCACCTCCCTCCACGCCCCCCACTCACCACATACACACACACCACCACCCCTACTCACCACACACACACACACACACACACACACACCACCACCACCCCCACTCACCACATACACACACACACACACACACAATAGCCCCCCACCCACCACACACACACACACACAGTAGTGGCTGTCTATTTAAAATAATATCAATGTTAATTTCATGTATTGAATTTCTACTATTGTTTTGTGCTTTTTATAAATCATATTCAATGTTAGATATGTGTTTTGTTAAGATATCTAAGCTGTTCTATAGAATTATTTTTTGTATCTTGAAGTTTAAGTTCTAAAATAATCAACCTAAAGTTGTGGTTCATAAAGTATTATCACAAATATAAACTAAGAGTGATAAAATAACTTTGAGGTATATAAATTAATTGTGACAAAGTAAGATTATGCACCAGAACCTAAAATTTAAAAAAAGTGTTTTTATTTAAACCCCACTTTTCTTTCTATAACTCCTATTTTATTAAACTTTAAATATAATTAAGGGTGTATAGAAAGAAAAGTTAAATAGGAATAAAAACAACATTTTCAAAATATGAAGGGCTCACCAATTTGATCAAATTTTTCAACAACATAGACTAAATGATATTTTATTTTTCATGCATAATTAAAGCTATACAATTGTTAAAATTGCCCCCCCACACCCCCCCACCCCCACCACACCCCTTGCCCCCCCTCCCCCCCCGCCACGCACACACGCACACACACACACACACCACACCACCCCTACCCTCATCTTATCTGTATATTCATTGCAATTATCTACTTCTTTAATCCTTTATCTTTATATTTATTCTTTGAGATTCTTTTATATTTCAAAAGTCTCTTATCCTCATTATATTTTATCACAATATGCATATCTTATAAGAGAGTCGGGTTTGGCATGAATAATTTGTAATGAAGTCTAGAACGAATCTTACTAAATCAATTGGGGTATTTTCATATTTTTATTACTTTATTAATTTATGACATGAGATAATTATAATTGGAGCATAAGCTTCATTATCATAAAGGGATAAATCCAACCAAGTACAAAGATTCTACAAATTAAAGTGAGAATTAAATTTAAGACTTTCTAACAACATGCATGTGTATGGATTCTACATAGTTGGGCACGAAAGTAACTAATGATATTCCTAAAAACATACAATTGGCAACATTTTGTGAATTTACTAAACTTTATATATTATTATCAAATTCTGTTAAAAAATTATCTAGGGTTTTACCTAATTGAATTAATTTCATGAATAAAATTAACAAATTATAACAAAATATTAATTTCATACTAAGGTTTACTTAGTTTTAACAAATTATAACAAAATATTATCATATTTTTAGTTAGAAAATTCCACCACCACCCCCTCCCCCCACCACACCCCACCCCCACTACCCCCTTCCCCCATCCCCCACCACACACATATATACACACACATATACACATACCCCACCCCCTACCCCCACCCTACCCCACCCCTACCCCCGCACATATATACACACATACACACATATATATACACACAAACATATATATAAATGGAAGAGAGAGAGAGAGAGAGAGAGAGAGAGAGAGAGAGAGAGAGAGAGCAGCGTCGAGAGAGAGAGAGGGAGGGAACGGCGGGAGGGAAAAAACAAGGGGGAAAGGGTTTTTGCTGCTAACATTGTCACGGTCGTGTCATGGTCATTGACCGTGACAATTATTTAAAGAATTGTCACGGTCGTGTCAAGGTCAATGACCGTGACACAAAACGCGTGTTTTTTATCACGGTCAATGACCTTGACAAGGGTGGCCGGCTGAAAGTTGACAATTTGTCCATTTTGGTGTAGTGTCCACAGATTGATTTGATATCTGCCTAGCATCCCAATGGAAAAATTGATATCCGGTCTAGTGCAGACTTGTGCATACAACAAGCTCCCTACAAGCGAAGCATAAGGCATGCCTTTTATATGCTCCCATTTTAAATCACTTCTGGGGCATTGACTTAAGCTGAACTTATCCCCTTTCTGAAGTGGAACATTAATGGGATTGCAACTTTGCATGCTAAATCTTTCTAAAACTTTGTCAATGTAAGCTTTCTGAGACAATCCTAACATTCCTTGTGATCTATCCCGAGATATTTCAATCCCGATCATGAAGGATGCCTCGCCTAAATCTTTCATTTCAAAGTTTGTAGAAAGGTACTTCTTGGTTTCACTTAATAACCCAAGATCATTGCTGGCGATAAGTAAGTCATCAACATATAGTACTAAAAACACAAACTTACTCCCACTAATCTTCAGGTAATACACCGATCAACAGTGTTTTCCTTAAACCCACGGGATGTAATGGTATCGTGAAACTTAATGTACCATTGACGAGAAGCTTGCTTTAGACCATATACTGACTTCTTTAACATACAAACCATGTCTTCCTTTTCTTCCTTTATGAAGCCTTGTGGTTGTGCCATGCAGACTTCTTCTTCTAAACTCCCATTTAGAAAAGCTGTTTTTACGTCCATTTGGTGCAACTCCAAATCATAATGAGCCACCAACGCTATGATGATTCTCAATGAGTCCTTCTTTGAAAATGGAGAGAAGGTATCATTATAATCAATGCCTTCTCGTTGATTAAAACCTTTGGCAACAAGAATAGCTTTATGTCATTCGACATTGCCTTTTGAGTCAAGTTTGGTCTTAAAGATCCACTTGCACCCAACTCGTTTTTGTCCTTCTGGAAATTCGACCAACTCCCCCACTTTATTTTCATTCAAAGATTTTATTTCTTCATTCATGACATCAATCCATTTATTGAAATAATCACTATTTACATCTTTTTCATAAGAAACTGGATCATTAGCATTCCCTATGTTAAATTCGGTCTCTTGAAGGTATACCATATAATCATCCGGAATTACCGATCTCCTTTCTCTTTGAGATCTTCTTAATGGCACTTCCTGTGGTGCTTCAAAAGTTTCATCGGTTATAGTTTCATTATGTGGTTGTTCAGTTGGTTGATCATTCACTTGTTGTTCATTGTTATTGATTGGATCAATGACCGGTTCAACAAACACTACACCAAAATGGGCAAATTGTCACCTTTCAGCCGGCCAGCCTTGTCAAGGTCATTGACCGTGACAAAAAAACACGCGTTTTATGTCACGGTCATTGACCTTGACACGACCGAGACAACTAATTGTCACGGTCATTGACCGTGATAAGCCCGTGACAAATTTAATTGTCACGGTCTTGTCACGTCCATTGACCGTGACAATTCGTGTCACGGTCAATGACCTTGACACGACCGTGACAACTTTTCCAGCAAAAACCCTTTCCCCCTTCTTTTTTCCCTCCCACCGTTCCCTCCCTCTCTCTCTCTCTCTCTCTCTCTCTCGACTCGACGCTGCTCTCTCTCTCTCTCTCTCAGGTCCAATTTCTCTCTCTCTCTCTCTCTCTCTTCCATTTATATATATATTTGTTTGTATATTTATGTGTGTATGTGTATATATATATGTGTGTGTGTATGTGTGTGCGTGTCTGGGGGGTGGGGCGGGATGGGGCAGGGTGGGGGAGGGGGTGGTGGAGGGGGGCAGGGGGTGGGGCGGGGTGGGGCAGGGTGGGGGAGGGGGCGGTGGAGGGGGCAGGAGGTGGGGTGGGGTGGGGTGCGGTGTGTGTGTGTGTGTGTGTGTGGTGGTGTGTTTTGGGGGAGGGGGGAGGGGGTGGTGGAGGGGGGCAGGGGGTGGGGTAGAGTGGGGTGTGTGTGTGTGTGTGGTGGTGTGTGGTGGGGGAGGGGGTGGTGGAGGGGGGCAGGGGGAGGGGGTGGGGTGGGGTGGGGTGGGTGTGTGTGTGTGTGTGGTGGTGTGTGGTGGGGGTGGGGCGGGATGGGGCAGGGTGGGGGAGGGGGTAGTGGAGGGGGGGAGGGGTTGGGGTGGGGTGGGCACACCTACGCACACACGCACACCTACGCCACACACACACGCACACCTACGCACCTACGGACACACACACACCCCACCCCACCCCACCCCCTGCCCCCCTCCACCACCCCCTCCCCCATCATTGTGTGAATAGGTATGAGATCATAATTTGGAGGAATTCACGTCCAAGAAATAATTTGGATTCCCTTTAGGGTCTTATGTCTTGAATTAATCTGAGGGGGTGGGGGTGGGGGCGGGTGTGGGTGGGGTTTTGAATATTATTTACATTCAAAATAAATAATTGATAATAGTTGGATAATAATTGGATAATAATTGTTTTTATACCTATAGAACAGCTTAGATAGTGTGTGTGTGTGTGTGTGTATGTGGTCAATACATGAATTTATTTTTGTATTTGAATTATCCCATGAATTTATTTTTGTATTTGAATTATCCCATGAATTTATTTGTGTATTTGAATTAACCCATTATATGAAACATACTTGAAATTAAATATAGTGCGCATAGATACTAGCATTCTAGTTCTTATGCGTACGCATTCAATAACCCTTAGACCCGTTCGAGAGTCATTACCCCTGTAATGAGATCTCTCGAATTGTCCCGTTTGGACAGTTTGAGACTGTATAATTTTTGTATAATATTCTTATTGGCTTAAAGTTGTTACTTTTGGAGGAAGTTCTGCAGTCGTATCTTAATGTTCTCTGGGTACATACTAGATTGACACGTGTGACTGTTATTTTAATTGACCAATTGAAATAACACTCACACCTGCCAATCTACGTCGTGTACTTGGAGAACTAAGGGGATATGCTGTCGAATTTTTTTCAAATCGTAACAATGTGCATGAGCTGTTAAGTATATTACAGAAAAATGCATTCTTGAATGGGATAGGACCACATACCCTTTAATAGGATAATTAAATGATGGGATAATTAAAAAAAAACATACTTTAAATCTAAGTTTTGTTTACCTTTAATAGGTGTTTAGTTGTGGTAGCTGTGATGGGATATCCGAAATACAAAGAGTGGATGGGTGAGACTAATAGAAGCTGTGATGGGAAAACGAGTGAAATTAACGAGTTTGCAACATGAACAAGTAGCTCGTTATCTATTTGACACACATGAAGATGTCGAAGAATGGAAAAAGTAAGTTTCGAATATTATAATGTTTAACATTATTTTAGATTATTTTATACATGATTAATTTTGTAATATGCAGTAAATATGAAGCCTGTGAGAACAATAAAAGACGAAAAACAGTGGTACAATCAGACAGCGAATTTAGGCTATGGTTGACACAAGAGGTAATTACAATGAAAACAGTCGTTATATAACGTTACATTACACTCATATTTTACCACTAATATAATTAATTTATCTATATTCTCAGCTCCTAAAGATGGGTGATGCGACATCAAGGCTTGCTCGTCTAGCCACTGGACCCTTGTTCGTGGCACAAGAGTACAAAAAATTTCGATTGAACGGTTACATTTTCGACGCTAAAGTGTACGAGGAAAGTACAAATGTACAGAACTCGGGTATTTCATACAAGGCTCTTACTTTCTTTCGAGCAAGCGCAAAAGATAAAAACCTCGTTGAAGCTGAAATGACTTACTATGGTGTAATCCAAAATATATTTGAATTGGATTATATAAGCTTCAAAGAGGTTGTATTTTACTGTGATTGGGTAAGAGTTGAGGATAAAAATGCTTCTAAAGTTGATCCTGTCACCAATTTGATCATGGTTGCCTTGTCCAAGTTGAAGAGCAACGACCACGTGAGCGATGAGCCGTTTGTTTGTGCATTTCAAAAGGTTAAGCAAGTGTTTTACTCGGAGTATATCAACAACGAGCCGTGGTCAATTGTCCAACACGCGCCAAGGCGTCTACATAGTAGTGTGGATGACTTGGCTGCTCCTACCGAATATCAATCCATTTTTGATGATAACTCGAATTTGAAACAATTTTTCAATTTGTAATAATTATTTCAATTTGTACCGAAACATCCATTTTTAATGCTTTTACTTGATCTGCACTTTATCATTTTCACTCTTGTGTAGTGTGCGTGTGTGGAGAGGAGATTAATATATAAATATTCCAACTACATCTAAGTTTTGTTTATACTAATCCATGAATATACGCTTCTTACCTTTAATAGGTGATTAGTACATAGTTATTTGGGGTGTCCTATTTGTGGAGAGGAGACTGAATCTCTTCGTCTATCCGAACTCTAAGAAATGCCATAATCCTATGGAGCGATGCTCTGCAAATTCCTCCCAACCGTTATGTAGCCAAACATCACCGGTTGAAGTTGTCAATTCCACTTTCCATACCCCACCACTTTCCATACCCCATTCAAAGGTGGAGTTGACAACTTCAACTGCTGATTTTTGGCTACACAACGGTTGGAAGGAATTTGCAACGCATACCTCCATAGGATTATGGTATTTCTTAGTGTTTAGATATGAAGATAATTATAATTGACACGATTGCCCGGGGTACATTAGTTGGAAGGAGGTGCCATATGAGCTCAAGTTAGCTGTTTGAGTGACACTACATGTAATGTATTTATATTTATATGTCAATTTCGATTTCGATTTCAATTACAATTTATATTTATCTATATTTGAGGGGCGGATACTAATTTTACTTTATTTCAATTCAGGGGACAGGGAGTGGCCCTAAGGGTAGGCCACATATGCTCTATACTTATGTCGCTATTCGGACGAGAAGGGAAGGATAAGGAGGTGTTCCCGAGCGTCGCGGTACAAAATCTCTTTTCCATTTAAATAGTTTGTAGATTTGAGATAAAATGATGGTGATGTTGTTTCTTTTTAAATAGTTTCTTATTTGAATATATATTTGCATTATCTTTAGTTTGTTCGGATATATGATGTGTGGAACAGGTACAACGTTGCTACAACATGTACAAATATACTGCTGGGCAGTGGCAGTGGCCATACTGCCCAGCAGTTTTTTTTTAATTCTGCCCAGAATTGTCACGGTCATTGACCGTGACAATTTTTTTAGTAAGGGTCACGGCTTTGTCACGGTCATTGACCGTGACAAACGTGTCACGGTCATTGACCTTGACACGACCGTGACACAAAACGCGAGTTTTGTGTCAAGGTCAATGACCGTGACACGACCGTGATAAAAAAAGTTGTCTCGCCTCGAAATGTCACGGTCATTGACCTTGACAAGGTGAATTTGTCAAGGTCAATGACCTTGACAAATGGGCAGATTTGGTATAGTGAAATACATTAGGAACAACAGGTATGTTATGAACTCTGGGTATAGGAATTTGTACCCTGACTTCTTGAATGATTACCTCCCTTTCTTTTATACTCCCACTTACTTCACCTTCTTCAATGAATTTATCATTTTCAGTTCTATGATTCTAGTTGTATGATTTGGACAATAGAATCTATATCCCTTCGACTTTTCTGGATACCCAATGAAATGATAAGATAATGTCCTAGGATCCAATTTCTTTTCATGAGGGTTATAGATTCTAGCTTCCGCTGGGCAGCCCCACACACGCAAATACCTTAAATCGGGTTTCCATCCTTTCCAAAGTTCAAAAGGAGTTTTTGAAACTGACTTACTAGGAACCCTATTTAAGATGTGTACAGCGGTTTTGAATGCATGTGTCCACAAAATGTAGGCAATTGGGTCCTACTTATCATACTTGTTACCATTTCTATAAGGGTACGATTATGCCTTTCAGCTACACCATTCTGCCAAGGTGATCCTGGCATTGTGTATTGGGCACAAATACCTAATTTTTCAAGGAGTTTAGAAAATGGGCCAGGGCGTTGCCCTGACTCGTCATATCTACCATAATATTCGCCACCTCTATCAGACTTAATAATTTTTACCTTTTTGCCTAGTTGCCTCACAACCTCACTAATGTATATTTCAACGACGTTCACAGACTGAGATTTATCATGCAACATGTACAAAATGAAAGAACGTGAAAAATCATCTATAAAGGTGATGAAGTATTTTTCTCCACCAATGGATGGAATATCAAAAGGTCCACATATGTCTGTATGTATTATTTGAAGTAGCTAGGTGCTTCTTGTGGCTCCTTTCTTTGTATGTTTGGTCTTTTTTTCTTTAATACAGTCCACACATACATTATAATTGGCCCAATCCAAGTTATGGAGTATTCCATCTTTAATGAGCCTTTCAATTCTCGGCATGGATATGTGCCCTAATCTTTTATGACACAAATAAGCAGATTTTTCATCATTAAGTGTACGTTTCGTACCAACATTAGGATGCAGGGTCACAACGGTTTCAGAAAAATTCTTCTCAAGATTCAATCGAAATAAACCATCTAATAAAAATCCATAACCAATATTATTAGAATTTTTAATCAAACCAAAACCATTGTTCTTAAATTTAATTGCAAAACCATCTAAAGCGAGTTTAGAAACAGAAATTAAATTCCTAGAAACTGCGGTAACATAAAACGTTTCTTGCAAATCTAAAATAAATCTAGTGCTTAAAATCAGGCGAAAGACTCCAACAGCTTCTATTTTAGCCTTTGCCTTATTGCCCATGTAGAGAAAATGCTCATTTGGATTTGTTTTGCGGATCAAAATGAAGCCCTGTGTCGAATTAGAAACATGACACATAGAACCAGAATCAATCCACCAAGTGTTAGAAGGAGCGTTAATAAAGTTTGATTTGAAACAAACATAAATAAAGGGCTTACCTTTTTTCTCGAACCAGGCCATTCATTTATGACAATCCCTCTGGAAATGGTCGTTCTTTTTACAGAAGTGACACTTGTCGTTCTTTTCCTTCTTCACAGCAACATTTGATGGTTCAGCTTGATGAGACGGCCCAGGACCTTTCTTAATGCCCTTGTCGAACTTGTTCTTAAAACCAGCTCCTTTGACTGTAAGGTTTGCCACCTGTCCCTTAGTCACATGGTCATTCTGTTGCTTGAGCCTTCCTTCCTCTTGTACCAACATGCTTTGCAAATCATTTACATTCCACTTATCTTTTATAGTGTTGTAATTGATTTGGAAAGGCCCATACTCAGGAGGTAGGGAGTTTAGGATGAATTGGACGAGAAAAGACTCATCCACTGTCATGCCCAAAACTCTAAGTCTAGCAGCCAGATTGGTCATTTTTATAATGTGCTCATTCATGGTTCGAGTACCATCGAACCTTATAGTGGTCAGGTCAGCCATCAGTTTCCCAGTAAAGGATTTATCAACAATGCAAAAGCGTTCCTTAATGTTGTTCCAATACTCTTTCACTTTCGTAGTTTCAGGTAGGGAGGTCTTAATGTTAGCAGCAACACACATTGGGATAAACATTAGGGCCAACCTATTAGATCGAGACCATGCTTCATGGACAACAATTTCATCGTCGCTACTGGTATCAGTAATAGCAGCGGGTTCATCACACATAATTGCCATGTCCAGGTCAAGAACCCCTAGGCTGAACTCAATTTGCTCATTCCATTCAGAAAAATTAGTTCCATCAAATTTGGAATATGACTGAGCTTGCGAATACAGGTTAAGGGGAACTGTAATTAATAACAATGTTCACAAATTAAATTTTCACACACAACAAAAATTGTAAGGGTCGAATATTGAATTGTTGACTAAAGATTTTGGCATATTTCATTTACAATCTGAATATCACGAAATCTGTCTTAATCATCATATAATGTTCAGATTTGTAAAGATATATTACCCTATAATTCATTTATCATGGTCCCATAATTTTGTCATCTGTGTTTATTGCCTAAACATTTAATACCATGATTAATGGACTTAAAGTCAAGCATTCTATTTTTACAAAAACTAGTTCTAATGTTGTTCAATTCAGATATTAGCATGTGTTGCGCCTCAATCCAATTTTATAACTGACATTAGAATAAGTCTTTAATGAATATAAGTATATTATCCGTACATGCAGTCTCAGCCTATGTTTGGCCTTTGACTTAACTCAAATGAATAATTGTTTACATGTCTCAAATTAAATATAGTTAATCATGCCTTAATATTAACTATAATACGTAATCTATCAATAATTACAAAGATACAATAGTAGCTTAAATGCCTCAAAAACAGAATTGCCCAGGTATAGTAAAAACACAACATACATGAATTTTGCCAAAAATGACAAAAATGAGTTTTCACCATAGAATCGAAGTAAAACATGCAAGAAAACCAAAAACAAATTCGGAACGTTAATATCAATTTTCTACAAAGATTTATAAGCCCCTAAATTATTTTCTAAAATGGCAAAAATGGAGTTTTGAGGGCCTTAACGGACTCAGATTGCCGAAAAACACATTATGTCACAGCCAAAGGCGGTGAAATTCGATCATTGGCTCGTTTTCAGTCAACCTATCAAGTTTCAAGTCAATCGGACACCAAAATTTTCAAAAAACACTATTCACTGCGCCAAAAAAAAAATCTCCCATAATCTGTTTTGCGCCAAATCGTAGTTTTCTCTTAATTAATCTTAAAAACAAATTCGTTTTCTTATCATGATTAATAAACGTGTTTTCCAGAATGTTTACACAACTTGAAACAATAAAAACACGTTAACGGCATATTAGGGTTCTTATAACACGAAAAGGGGTTGAACAATAATGGGACAATTTTCACAAGATAAGGACTGTAGCAGCAATTTCATTCTTAATATCATAACACAAATTCGAATTACCATATGTACGATTATCATATTGCTTAAAAATTCCTGATTTCCAGAAAAACAAAATTTTCAGATTTCCAAAAAAAACAAAATTTCCAGATTTCCAGAAAGAAAGAAAAAAAGAAAAAAATCCAAATTTCCAGATTTACCAAAAATTTCAGATTTTCAGATTTTTAAAAGATCATAAATCTGAATTGTTATAAAGGAGTTTTTATTAACGAAAGACATGAGATTATAAACCGCAAGCTCTGATACCACATGTTAATTTATACTATTTTGTTAATTATAAATTCGAATATGAATCATAAGGTTGCATCATGAATAAAACAGTTTTGCCATGAATCCAGGATGTTTATCTTCATGCAATCACAGAACCGAAAATTCCTTATAACTACAATTTAAAAACTGACATTTGTCCATCGTTGTTGAACGGATTAAAATGACTTGAATGCTCCTTTCTTGAACAGCACGGAATATGAGAAAAACGAATTTCGGATTTTATCTCTCTCCTTAGATACAATATGTATTGAGATGACTCTAGATGGTGTAGAGGTCTCTATTTATAAGGGGAAGAGGCCGGAATCCTAGTGGTGGTGGGACTCTTTCCAAGTCTCCCACTAATGCCACTAACCATCATGTGACTAACGGATAAGGTTTACCCAAATCTTTTAATATCTTTATTTATCACATTCTTAATTAATTATCTGATATTTATTAAAACCACATAAATGGAAAATTCAAAATCGAATACAATTGAAATTAAATAATTAATTTCATCACTTAACATTAATTTCCAACATGTAATGGCACTACATGTAAGAATTCACTAAGGATTAATTTTAGTTTACTCATAGTAAGCCCATAAACGTGGACCGCTTGTTTTAGAAAAGTTTGTCGCAAAGAGCAGTATGAGTCAACAATGAATAGATACACTACTACATTTATTGAAACACAAAATAATTAACCATGGAGCTGAGGCAATATCAACTAACCCTGCTCCAATGGCCTAGACCTTATTGCTTGGCTTTCTCTTGACGTAGCAATTTTGCCAAGAAAGGATTAGATTCTCCTTTTTGCTGACCTTCTTACCTAATCTCCAAGCTGCCAGATTCAGCTATTGTTCATACTCTAAAACATCTCCAAGCCACTACAATCCAGTAACCTTTTAAATAGTTATTATTCCATATAAGTAAATATTCTTTTTGTTTGGTCTTCCAATTTTGATTTATCTAATGAATATATAAACAATCATTTGGGGGGTTATCTTGTCAAGCCGTATCGATCGTGCCTAATTGGCACGAGTTTCTTATCGTCCTAATCGTGTCGAGTCATGTTATTAACGGAACATGTTCGTATTAGCAAAAAAAATACGATATCATGTTGTGTTCGTGGTGAATAAAATCAAAAGTCATGTCAAACATAACTCATTAGCCCAAAATGCCACCCCTTAGCAATGAGGCTTTTGACCTGACAGGGTGTCATTATTCACCTTTAACGCCGCAATTGGTTAGTGGCACAAGCTTTTTTGTCATTTTTTTCCTTATTACCTTGCACAAATCACGTTTTTGGGGTGCGAAAATGCATTTGAGCATTTTGGAAAAGAGAAAATGCTCCCATACCTATTATTATTAAGATGTTTTTATTTAAACACCCTTTTGCTCGTTATGAATTCCATATTTATTAAATTTTTAAAGTTTATAGGGATGTATAAAGAAAATTTGGGTGAAAATAAAAACAACCTATTATTAATATTATAGCATGTAAAAAAATTACGATAAACAAAAAGAAAAAGGTACAAAGCCTCGCATATACCGCTTCTCCGCATGCTAATATTAAGAAATTTTTCTACGTTGATACAAAATCGCGATACAAGTATGCACGAACGAATGAAGATCGGACACATCAATTATATCGCACATTTTTGTCATGAAATTGTATCTCGCAAGAGAGAGACACATGTAGCGCACAAGAAGATTAAGACGAGTGAAGGGAATAATAAAGGGCCACATGGACATTAATATTTCCCAACATTACCCCTCGTACCAGTTTACATTTACATAACATAGCATGCATTAGGATTCTCATCACTGAACATGTGGGGAGGTAGAGGGTAGGCGTACATTTCAGTAGCGAACCTCGGAGGGTAAATCTAGTAATTTGTTGAGTAGGTGTAATATAACTCATTCTTCTTCATCTCCATTACCATAGCCTCTTTTTGAGCCACCGCTGCCTCTAGTTTATTAGCAGCTGCTTGACCACCTTCTTTCTTCTGTCCTTCTTTACCTTTCTTAACATCCTTCTCACCCTTTTCAACTTTGTTCTCTTCTTTTTCTTCTTTGCCCTTGTCTTTCTCTTCTTCCTTCTTCACGGGCTCTTGCTTCACAATCACTGCATGTTTTCCACTTCTCTTACACATACTCCACCAGCTTCATTGGCTCAAACACACATTTTCTTGTTACTGGTGGTTTTTAGATTTGGGTCTGCACTCTCCACCCCTATATGTGAGCCAAGAGATTTTTTTAATAAAATGATCAGTTCTCAATATGTAAACTAACATTACTCTTGTGCGGAGCCATCCGCACTAAAACTGCGGATCAAACATGTATCACGTGACGATGAGCCTATATAAGAGAAAGAGTGCCTAAAATAAAAAATCACCGTCAGGACACGTATGTCCAACCTGCTCTCTTAAAATCCGGGACGTCCAAGAACATTACTGTGTAAACTAAACCCACGAGTTAGAGTATGGGTAATACTAGGACTGCCCTTTTTATTACCCTTTTTTGTTACACTTGCTTTAAAATATTGTATTTTTACCATACTTTGAAGCGGAAAATAAAAAAAATAATAAAAAGAACAGCTCTAATATTATCCTAAATATATATCATACGGAAAAATCCGTAAAGTTTAAACGAACTTCTTTTTCTCTCAGTCCTTTTCTTTTCTGTCATATTCTTTTGGTGGTATACGATATCTAATGTAGGGTAACCATTAACAATACCCATATCTCATTAACGAATATATTTCACTTTCCTATCCTCACCACATGAGTGATCTTACTTCCGATCCATTTTATATCTGCATGGAATTGATCTTACTTCGGTATGTTACATAATTTATTCATACATTAACTTTACACATGTTGGTACACTTTATATATTGTGATTAAAAAAAAAAATCACGTCAAAGAGTTTTATGGAGAAATCGAAAAATAAAATCATAAATTAATTTTAAGTCTACTGCTCAAAATTAAATTATTACCTCATATGATTATCGCAAAATATGAACCTCATGCGTGAATTCCAAATAATTACTGCACAATAAAAATAAACAGTATTACCTCAATCGTTTATAAATTCGTCGTAGACGATTCTTGGGTTGAGTCGCGGACTAGGTCGCTCTCTTTAAGACGTTTCGCGGCTCTACCCTCTTTGTGCAGGTAGTCTACAGTCACGCCGTCCCCAGGATAAAACAAGCCCAGAATCACTTCTGTATCATATAACCATGCACCGTGGTTATATGTCTTCTAACACCCATTCCAAATTAATTGCTCAATTCTACAATTTCAGTTTGGGGGGACAAACTGTTCTAAAATTTTTATGAAAGAACATTTATGAGTTTCTCTTTTATCTCAACCAAATATTTTGCTCAATATCAAGACTTGAGCTAATAATTTTTTTTTGTTCTTTTCTTGCTCTTAAGAAACTTGAGCTCTCAAACTTTCTCAAAAACTCTCTATCTCATTTTGGCTGGATGAGCCTCTTTTTAATGGGAAGTGGCTAGTGGGTACACAAGTGGCTTAGTGGGTATAAAAGTGGTTGAATTTTTTGGGCAAAAAAATCGAAAGTAGTGGGTATTGTTGGTCTCCCACTTGTTTAAGTGGGTATAGTGGGTGCATAATATCTCCCAATTGTGTATTAAAATACATTCTGTCAACAATCCCCCACTTGGATTTTAAAACACTCTCATCAGAAACAATCCCCCACTAGTAAATTTTGAAAATTTATTGAGCAATAATAATTAATAGAATTGTGCATAAGCAAAGGTGTCTTTCGACTTGAACCTTTACGTAGTAAAGATGATTCAGATTATACTAGAGTAACTCGTAGTTTTGAACTCTATCTCTGACAACATCCCACACACAACCCTACTTGGGTGTAGTCCTCAAGCCAGCACGTTACGGCCATGTGCTTTTATCCCAGTATGTGAACGCTCTAGGGAATTTGCCCAAAATTACCATAGGAAGCGGCCATACTTCCACATCCACATAGGTGAGTCTATCAAGGATATTCCTGTAGCTAGGTACCCCACTCAAAATAGAGCTATAGATCATCATTAAGAGTTATAATTAACTCAACCTTAACTCGCTTCAGGATATCATGCTCCATAGAGATGGACTCGAAGTAAAACCCCGTAACTAATAATTAGCATGATTCAACCCATATCACTGTGACTTGTTATTACCCTTTGAACCTATTTCTTGGGATCTCCAGTCTATAGGTTGGGTTACCACCACAAATGATTCAATATCAACGCGCTTTAGTGCGATCCCTTTCTAGATGTTAAAACACCTTCTCCTGCTCTAGTTCTTTCATCAAAGGACAAGTCAGGTTCTATTCTCATCAATCCAATCATAATCCACACACACAACTCATTAGTTTTAAATTCTAAAACTATGTTGTGATTACGACATATTTATCGTTCTTGCCGTTATGATAACGGTTCTAATATTTTACAATAGCCATGGTTCTATTGTTGTGAATAAAATGACTGTGTCAATCTCTACCATAAATGGTATCTTATAATAGATTTTTTTTTAACCTTTCATTTACTCACCAGCCATAGCCAATGGTAGCACCATATACTCCATCATTAATTAAGCCAATAATTAATATATCTAGGAGTTCCAAAAAATAGCATCATAATATGTGTTAAACACATATCCATTATTAATTCATAATCAATTCTAGGTTCGTGATTTTATCAAAACACATAACATTTCTCAATAGCATAAGAATGCACCTCTTTTTTTTAATTATAAACCTTCGTAGTACTCCAACAAAAAATAATTCCAAGTCAACTGTATTTAGTAGCTCAGTTGAGACTACTTAAGATGTTCGCATATTCATCTTTTCTTATCACTATATATAGTGTTCTTATACTTGGATCATGTGGAGTACAAGATGGTTCATAATAAGCATATATCTAATAAATAGATATTCTTGTATTTCAATGTACTCGATCAATTAATTGATCCATATAGCCTTGTAATATTAACAAGTACTATTCTTGTTTCATTGAAACTCTTTATGCTAACACTTTGACTTAGCATGAATTTGGTTTTCTACGTAAAAAAAAATATTATAACTAAATATTAGCTAATCATTCTTGCACAATAAATAAGAGTGCATTCATATTTCAACATGCTTAGTGTTAAACACGATTCATAAATTATTCTCAATTCATTCTCATTTGATAATTTATCAAAATATCATGCCATTTATTGGTGCCTTTCATATTAATTTTCCAACTTCAAGTTGGTCCATGTAAGTTGCCTTACATAGGTCACCATTCAGAAAACACTATTATATATATTTAGTTTTTAACTCAACATCATATATAATATCAATGGCATTCAAAATAAATGAAGCTTCTTCATTTTCATGAGAATATTTTAACGTGCATCATGTATAACTAAGTTATATTGATGAATTTCGACTATTAAACAAAGCTTATATTCATAAATGATAATTGTCTCAATATTCCTTCAAATAGTGTGTATACACCTCTTTATCTTAAAGTTATAAGATAAGTCAATTATAACTAATTTCTAGTTTATTCCAAGAAATTCAATCAATCATTTATGACATGACTTCTCTAAGGATTTTTCAAATCCTTTTCAATAACATAAGCAAGCTTTTATTTTTAACTCACAACTCAAAAAATAATCAAAGTTTCAGATTCTATTAAATGTTCTTCAAATATAGTTGAGAGGTACTCGATTGAGTGCCCCCACTATTCTCTAGGTATAGCAATTAGAAGCAACATATAATGTGCCCCCACTATATCTTCAATTCATAAAATAAAATCTAAACTTGTGAGTTTCAACATTAAATAAGAATTAATCTTATTTCTTAAATAAATACGTGCTTAATTTTATCATGCATAGCCGAATAAAAAAAATACATGTTCATTTGTTTTAGTTATAAATTCAGATTTTCACAGGTCTGAAAGTCACATATAGATTATACAATCTATTTCATAAAAAAAATTATAATATATAATTTTTCACAATGTATACAATAATACTTGTATTAGAGTTTAAACCTCTATTCCAAATCAAAGCATACGGTCAAAATAATTTTACCCAACTAAATTATTTCTACACGCGTATGAAGCACACCAAATTGATTCCAACATAGCAGAATACAATTTTATTCTATACATTTTCCAACTCATATAAATGAATAAATATAAGGAATTATTCATATAAAATTGTAGCGGTTGCACTCCAAACTCAAATATTGTATAAGTCCTTATACAATTTCTATGAAATTCATCTTCCATAAATTTGAGTCCAAATTTTTCTAAGTACTTCATAAATCCTTGAATAAGAAATTTATAAAGGCTTCAAAATATTTTGAATCCGTTGGGAACACGACATGATACATTTTTTTTTTTAAGAAAATGTTATCCAAAATATTTGTTCAAACGGAAAAACTTCAAGTTTGAAATTTCACCACGACCAAACCGCTTATTGAAAATTTATGAAATTTTTCAGAATTCATCCTTTATGAGTCTAGTTTTATCCAAAATTGGAATCACTCAAAAATATTAAGTACAAGTGAAGATAAAGTTGTTTTACTACAAGCTATCCAAAAAATTCAGCATTGTGCATCCCATTTGTAAAAATCATAATAAAAGATATACAACTCTTTTTTCAGAAATTCCAAAGCCCAATATTTATAATCTCAACATACTACATGCATGCCAAAATTTACGAAATTTCAGTGTATATATCATCAAAAAACTGAGATGATATTCCAACAAAATTCATAACAAAAATTTCAGTTTTTTTTTTTTCTTCATCATCGATCACTTTAGTGTGGTTGAAAAATATCGACTACACTTTCACATAAACACTTCAAAAAATATTTGAACATATTTCTTTTATAGTAAACATAGCGCAAGACACAAATGTTTATTATATACCCTTCGAATCCATATAACAAATGTTCATTTGTTTTCATATAACAAATTTTCATTTGCTTCCAAATATCAAATTTTTTAATTTGATTCCATATAACAAATTTTCATTTGTTTCCAAATATCAATTTTTTTTAATTTGATTCCATATAACAACTTTTAATTTGTTTTGTTAACCACAAGTGGCTCAAAATAAATTGTCCAAAAAACCAATATACAATTTCATTTCCAATAATAACATCTTATGTGAAATAATATTTCACATTCATAACTAGAAAATAGGATTGACCTATATAAAAGTTTTCCATGGAGGGGTTCATTTTTGTTCAAATTATAATTTCTCACGAAATTATTGATCGATTTCGAATTGACCAAAAATACTGAAATTTATATATCTACTTCACAAAATATAACATTTAGGAAGTTCAAGGGCTAAACGGTCATTTCTAGAGGTAAAGGGTCAAAATTATAATTTCTAAACATAGAAACTTAGTTGGCCTTTTTTCATTTCGACATCATAAAAATAATCATATATGCCCATAAGATTTATTTTTCGGTCTCCATGGTAGACAAAAAACGTCTTAAAATTGTTGGTACACTTTATATATTGTGATTAAAAAAAAAAAATCACGTCAAAGAGTTTTATGGAGAAATCGAAAAATAAAATCATAAATTAATTTTAAGTCTACTGCTCAAAATTAAATTATTACCTCATATGATTATCGCAAAATATGAACCTCATGCGTGAATTCCAAATAATTACTGCACAATAAAAATAAACAATATTACCTCAATCGTTTATAAATTCGTCGTAGACGATTCTTGGGTTGAGTCGCGGACTAGGTCGCTCTCTTTAAGACGTTTCGCGGCTCTACCCTCTTTGTGCAGGTAGTCTACAGTCACGCCGTCCCCAGGATAAAACAAGCCCAGAATCACTTCTGTATCATATAACCATGCACCGTGGTTATATGTCTTCTAACACCCATTCCAAATTAATTGCTCAATTCTACAATTTCAGTTTGGGGGGACAAACTGTTCTAAAATTTTTATGAAAGAACATTTATGAGTTTCTCTTTTATCTCAACCAAATATTTTGCTCAATATCAAGACTTGAGCTAATAATTTTTTTTTGTTATTTTCTTGCTCTTAAGAAACTTGAGCTCTCAAACTTTCTCAAAAACTCTCTATCTCATTTTGGCCGGATGAGCCTCTTTTTAATGGGAAGTGGCTAGTGGGTACACGAGTGGCTTAGTGGGTATAAAAGTGGTTGAATTTTTTGAGCAAAAAAATCGAAAGTAGTGGGTATTGTTGGTCTCCCACTTGTTTAAGTGGGTATAGTGAGTGCATAATATCTCCCAATTGTGTATTAAAATACATTCTGTCAACAACACATAATTGACAATATTGAGATAGATGAGGAGGTTGGAATGGCAGAAAATCAAATTGGACTGAGGAAAGAAGATGGGTTTAGAGAGAGTGAGAGAGGGTATGTCACGTGTCACTTGTCAAGACTAAATATAAATAAGGGGTTTTGGAAAAAGATACTCATAATGTTTAAAGTGTATAAAAATAGGATACTTCATATAATTTTATAAATTTACTCCCTGTACTAAAAACATCATGAAAAGTTGTGAAAAATGGTGCGGTGGCGCGGACCAAAAAAATAAAGTCAGTTGTACTACAAGGACTAAATTTATAAATGTTATTGTACCACATGAACTAGATTTATAAACTTGAAAAGTATTATTTTAAAAATTCAAATATAAATAGAAACATGATATTTACCTTAATTCTATGTATAGATAAAGGGACAGCTGTTTTAAGAGAGACTAATAAATAATAGAATATTTGTTGTACTTAAAGCCTCATAAAAGAATACAAACGCAACTTCTCTTATACTTAATACGCCGCCCACATGTTTTAAACTCTTCCGTTGGTTTGTTGCCCCACTCCTTCCTATAATTTGGATATATACAGAGATAAAGAAAGGTACAGAATTAGATGATGTCTCATTCTTTTACTCCTTATGTGGTGGATGAATGCCGAGGTGTCCTTAGAGTTTATAGCGACGGTTCAATCCAGCGGTCATCTAAGCCTAGCTTTGACGTCCCTGTTCACGACGATGGCTCAGTTGTATGGAAACAAGTTGTATTTGACCCCAATCACAATCTTCATCTCCGTCTTTACAAGCCAGCTTCACCCAAATCACAATCTTTCATGAAGCTCCCTATCTTGTACTTCATTCACGGGGGAGGCTTTTGCATCGGCTCCTGCACTTGGCCTAATTTTCAAAACTATTGTTTGAAGATGGCTTCGGAGTTGCAAGTCGTGGTGGTCGCCCCTGATTACCGGTTGGCACCGGAGAGCCGGCTCCCAGCATCCATCGAGGACTGCTATTTGGCTATGAAGTGGCTCAAAGAGCAAGTCGAGTCTGACGCGTGGCTTAGTGACGTCGCGGACTTTAGCCGTATATTTGTATCGGGTGACTCGGCGGGTGGAAACATTGCTCATAATTTGGCGGTTCGGTTACGGGCCGGTTCTGTCGAGTTAGCTCCACTTAAGGTGAAAGGTTATGTACTATTAGCTCCTTTCTTTGGTGGGACTCTACTTACGAGATCCGAGATCGATGGACCAACGGACGCATTCTTGAATTTGGAGCTCATTGATAGGTATGATTATTTATTATTATTATTCAAACCCGATGAATCACTTCGGTTCATCCGATTTAATTCTTTATATTTGAGTTTCATTTTTAGTTTTTGTGACAATTTTTTGAGATATTTTATGACACTTTACTTTTAAAAGTATCACAAAACTTAAATATTGTATTAAAAAAATTAGGGAAGCGCAATGGAATTGAAAAATTGATAAATCAAACTAAATTGGGTGAATTGAGTTATGATGAGTTGGTTTGGTTTTTTTCCGTGACAGTTCCATCCGATTTCACGTATATTTTGTATTTTTAGACCCTAAGGATTGCCTAACTAGCTATTATGATTAAAGTCAACAAGACATTAATACATTTTAATTTAAAAAACACTCTTTAGGCAAAATTCATGAACAAGGTGTCAAAGTTAGCTACCATGTGTCATTTTAACTAAAATAATTTAAACCTCCCAAAACTCTATAAAAATGAGCATATACCAAATAGTCCCTTAACATTTTTTAATATACGTTTAGTACAAGCATTTTTATTTTATTCGAAAAAGTCTCCCACCACGTAAAAACACTCAAAAAAAGGAACTCCGGTGAGGATCGCTAGGGTATGAATATTGGTTTAAATGTCTGGAAGTGTGTGTATGTGTGTGCGCGCGCGCGTGTGTGTGTAAGAGAGTGTGTGTGTGTGTGTGTGTGTGTGAGAGAGAGAGAGAGAGAGAGAGAGAGAGAGAGAGAGAGAGAGAGATGACAATGGGGTAGGAATGCCGAGGTGGGTGGGGTGGGGTTATTGTTGGGGGGTAAAGTAGTTCTTGTTTCTTCTTTTGATTTTTTGATTTATTTTTTTCTTTCCATAATTTGAGCCATTTTTTGGATTTTTAATTTATTTAAAACATTTTTTTATTTAAAATGGCACATGTCAGTTGACTTTAACACGACATTGACGAATTTTAGTTTTTTAAATCAAAATGTATTAAAGTCTAATATCAAAAGATTAATAAATAATTAAAGTGTAAATAACCCTTATAATTATGACAATTATAATAAGTGATGAATATATTATGCTACCAACATAGAAAAAAATGGTTATATATTTTTTGCATTATTTTGGGTCACCAAATTAAAAACTAACACCAAACTTACATAATATATAATTACAAAATTAATAAAGGTTATGAAAAATGCCCTTAATAAGTATATTTAATTTTTCAATTATAAGAAATCATGTTGATATTCGGGACAGTTATCCCATACCGAAAATTGTGTCTACCCATATGGATTTTGGGTACCAAGCCCATTAAAATTAAATAACGTGAGTCTGACAATTCTAATATATTTGAAATCAATCAATCATATAATGGAACGCTACCATACATACACACAATTGGGCTTCTGAAGGGATCGAGCAAATCCATGACCATTTGCAACGATGTTACGAGCATACGCAGAAGAGTGACTTTTGTAGTTTGTGTTCATAAAGCGATGTATGACTTGTATCACAAGTTTGTTTGTAACAAATGCGTTATTCCATCAAAGGTTAAGTGCAACACATTTACAAGGTCACACACCATTATAGTTGAGCCCTTAGTTATGGAGTTCATAGCCATAGATCCCGGTGAAAGGATTGATAAGAGCCTCATATATATGATCCCTTTCTTGTTTATATAAAGAATTTGTTTCCTTTGGATCATTATTTTATTTTGTCTAACCCTTGGACTCATAACCGAAACTTTGTTCATGTGTGTTCATGGCCCCTATTAAGTATCAAACTTTTCCCAACAAATCCAAACTCTTTTCGTTTAAGATAATACTGCCGCCAAACCCACACATATAGAAATGTAACAAGTTAAGCCTCATTAAAATAGAGATGGATGTGTGATTTAGGTCCTTGGGGTAACGACCCAACTCATTTATGGTTTTGTGGGTCTATATTAAACTTGTTATTGCCTTAGAACACCAACACAGTTATGGGTCCATACACGCATTATAGGAAGTTGATGTGTGGCTTAATGACTAGGTTGACTTTAATCGTGTACTAGTATTTCTTGACGAATTTAAATTTTTGACTCTCATTAGTGAGGGTTAACATGACCGAGGGTTGGACAAAATTAAATATTATCCAACAGTTAGGTTAATTAAATGAAATCATGAAAATTCTTATAAAATGTTGTCAAACTTACTATTCTTATGCATGGTGTAATATTACATCGGTTTGCAATTGACTTACAAAACAAATTGTACTCAATTTCGTTATTATTTTTTTTTTATTAAATCAACTTCAACTAGATTAAAATTGAAATTCATTACATAATCAAATTGAACCTTTATTGTAATTGATATTGAATATGTATTTTCGTCCACAAGATAGTTTTTGTTCCACCTCCCATATTTGGAATTAAATCCAAACCAAACCAATGATGACCCATTCATCGTAGTGAAATTAGAATGAAATACGTAAACATTAAAATATACAAAATATATATAGAAACACATTGTAATATCAATTGTGTAAATTACCAATTTAGGTAACTTAGTTCGCTTCAATTGAAATTCAGTTGCATTTAGTTGAGTTACGTAATCATATATAATAGAATTGAAACTCTAGTTAAATTGATGTGGTAAAAATTTGAAAACTTTTATACATTAAAGGTTGTGTATATTAGCTAGCCAAACCTACACACATTTTTGTTGTCTTAAATTTGATAATAACTTATTCAATCTTCCTTATTACATTAAATGGAGATTACCAGACAATAAGATGACATGAGTTTTATGTATACTTGTTTTAATCGATAGGTATTGGAGGTTATCAATACCAGTTGGGGAGACTACAGATCATCCTCTTGTGAATCCATTTGGCCCCAATAGCCCAAGCCTTGAAGTAATGGATCTCGATCCAATTCTGATGGTAGTTGGTGGAAGTGATTTGCTAAAGGACCGAGTCCATGACTATGCCAATAGATTGAAAGAGTGGGGTAAAAAGATAGAGTACGTAGAGTTTGATGGTCAACAACACGGTTTCTTCTCCATCAATCCAAATTCAACAGCCGCTATTGAGTTGATGTTACTCATCAATAGATTTATTACTGAGAATTAGTCCATGTGGTGTCCAAAAAGAAAGGGCGGGTTGCATTTTAAATATTAGTTAATTATTTCTCATTTTGATTGTTTTCAGACTAAATAATAAAGACTTTGTATTAAATTGGTTTTTAATTATTCACGGGGAGTTAAGATTAATTAATTTATTTGATCAAAATTTATATTTCTTAATATCTAGAGTAAAATACATATTTAGTCTCCCAACTATGCCTTAAGTTTCAAAATGATCCATAAATTTTATTTTGTCTTAATTTTGTCCCTTAACTAATTGATTTGGTTCAATTTAGTCCTTTCGTCCAAATCTTATAACTTTTAACATGATATAGGGGAAATTTGGTTGGAAATATTAAAAAACTAATTCTTGTAACCAAACATACACCATACATATTTTTTTTCGGTAAATTGTGTGTATTATAAACAATGAACCATATATAATGAGAAAGGAGTAAACCTCCACAAAACTAAGCAAGACGGGCATGGCCCCCAATCCCAAATACAAAACTACACTGAGGTTCATATCCCAACAAAGCACAAAATAAAAGAGAAGCTAAGCAACCTAGATGCAATAAAGCACATATGTGATTAATGCCTTTTTACCTCATTGATGAGTTTGAAGTTGTATTTTTCTTCAAACGTTGAGTAACATAAGGGTTTTGAATATATATTATGCAACGTTCAATTTATTGAATTGGAAAATTACTCTTTTGTTTTGAATCATGTAGTTTGGTGTTGAGATACTTATTATACTGAATATTTTTTACGATTAATTATGATATTACATATTAATTTGAAATAATTGTAACGGGATAATTATAACCCAAGAGTTGTCTAACCGGATTATTATATGTCTTTTGTTTTTGTTTTTATTTTCATTTTTTCCTACGTCTATATAAAGACATTCGTGGAGCTGAAAATATATATCATACAGAAATGTGAATATGCATTTTTTATATAACGCATTGGTCCATATCCTCAGGAAACGTTTGGTTCAAGGTAAAAAAATTCTCATTGGGTGAAAAGAAAATTGAAAAGATTTTCCCAATTCAGATCGTATAATTTTAGTGTATACACTTGTTTATAATTTTACACTCAACTCAACTTAACAAAGCTTTTTCCTAATTATTTATGGTCGACTACATGAATCCTATTTTTTCATTCCATTTTGTTTAGTGAAACATCTTCACTTAAAGCACATGATATCATGACTTTTTTTACAATATCCCACCAAGTCAATTTAGGCCTACATCTGCCCCTTGTGTTACCATCAATACTAACTAAATCACTCTTTCTTATGAGGGCATACATTGGTTTACGCTTAACGTGTCCGAACCATTCAAGTTAATTTTCTTTCAATTTATCTTCACCATTTCATGAACTCTTTCCTTTATAATTTTATCACAAATTCATCTTAGCATTTGTATTTTCGCAGTACTCATTTTCTGCACATTTTATTTTTTAGTTGCCCAACACTTTGTCCCATATAATATGGCGAGTCTAATGACTATCCTATAAAAAAATTGTTTTAACTTTAAGCGTATATGCCTATCACACAAAACGCCGGTAGCACTTTATCACTTAACCTATCATCATTTAATCCTATGAGTAACATCATCACTAATATCTCCATATTTTTGTATAATCGAGTCTAAAAAAAATGATTTATTTTTAGTATCTCTTGACCCTCTAGTTTTATCATACCACCGTTTGCCCTCATATTACCAATAAAATTGCACTGCACATATCCTGTTTTAATCGTGTTTATTATAAATCCTCTTATTCTTAGAGTTTCTCTCCACAAATCAAATCTGGCATTAATTTTTGTTTTAGTCTCTTCCACTAAAACAATATCATCTATATATAGCATACACCGCGGTACCTCATCTTGTACTTTTTCAGTCAATTAATCCATAATAAGAGTAAAGAGATAAGGACTTAGTGCTAAACTTTAATACATACCTACAATAATTGAGAATTCACTACTTTCTCCAATTGATGTTTTACAATTTTATACAATCAAATATTTTATCTCCTAATAGGTGAAAATATATTTCACTATTTCACTTTTCGCCCAAGTATTTCGACAAAAACCAAATGAGGACTTCATGTGAAAAGGCATATCTGGAGTAGGTCAAAATTGGGTTGATGACTTACATGTCTCCTCCTTCACAATAGATAATCACAATGCATACATAGATTCTTACAAAATACACCACATTAAAACCTTCTCCAATAGAGTTTGTTTCAGCAATAACATTTTTTTGCATTTCTCTTACAGCTAGTTGTGCTACTTTTCGTTCAATCTCATATATCTTAACACAAACAAAATTATTTTCATTACCCTTCCAACCAAGCATCTTTGTACTACACAATATCGGGGTGTTTTAATCGAGCTATTAAGTCCATCTACAACACACATGTTCGAAATCTTTTTACTTTGATTGAGGAGCATTATTTAGCAATAATCTTTGATCAAGTACAAGAAACTTGTTTGCCTTTATGCCATGGGAGGACAAATATGGAGGTTATCATCGTAGTTGGTCATATATGGTTTAGCAATAATATCTTGTCAATATGTACCTAATTCCCATGACAAAGGTATTCGTCTATTCGCAACGATATTCATTTTATTATCTTTCTTACAGTTTCTACCCCTTTATAATATATGATGTCCGTATATATTATTTAAAAAAATAATTATGTTTTTCAGTATATAATACATTACATGTCATATGATTAAGATGACGTGGGCATTGAATATTGAGATGCATGAAATTTTAATGATATTTCTTTAACTATCTATTTGGCAGACAAGATGGAAATTTAGATGGTGCAAATAAATTCATTTGTGCTGGATTTGATGGGGAAGACAAATTATATAAATGAAAATACATTGATGCAATGTAGTTTAGAAAAAATGATTTGAATCAAACTCTATATATATCTAATAACAAAATTTTAGGCATATTACCCACGCGAAAATTTTTCAGAACATAGCCATTAAAGATAACACATTAAAAAATTAGAGCGCCACCGAACACTGAGAATGTAAAAAAGCTACAATATTTTTTAAAAATTTACCTCGAATTTATGGAGAAAAAGAAAAGTTGCTTCGAATGTTTCTCTCTCCCAATCTGCTTTATTACTTGATAGTCTCTAATTTCGACTTAGTATCCCCATTTTCTATCTCCATAAGGACCTCGACCTTCAAGGACAGGTGAATTCATCTTGAGAGGGGAATCCAAGGCAATTCGCATTTGAATTGGATTACTATCAAATATTTAACAAGAATGTACTAATTTTATTGAGAAATTACCTGCAAATAATGTAAAAAAAAGGTGGATATTTTTTTCCATAATTCATTGAGGCTTAAAAGATAGGAATTCTCCAGAATTTTGGTCTTGAGATCATTCAAGTTTATAGTCAGACTCCATATGGTTGATACCAAAGCAACAATTTAAAGAGAGATAGATAGATAGATAGATAGATAGATAGATAGATAGATAGATAGATAGATAGATAGATAGATAGATAGATAGATAGATAGATAGAGAGAGAGAGAGAGAGAGAGAGAGAGAGAGAGAGAGAGAAATTTGAGCAACAATTTTCTCATGGTATCCTAGATTAAGCTAAAATTAGTATATAATCATATCTATTATAATCATGACGTAAATGAGCGTCAAATGGAAAATAAGAAGATTATTTAACTCCCGCATCAACTCTTTTTTAGTAGCTCAAAATGTATGAATGCCTTAAATGAGGCTACATGGGGAGTATTTATAGGGAATGTGATAGGCTTCTAGAAGTTGTTATCTAAGTATGAGTTGTCATGCGATGAGTTGTCATGATAACACATACATGACAATACTACTAATGGATCCTTCTATAAACTTCCATCTCAACACTTGTTACAACAAATAATATAACAAAAATACTAAAATAAATCATAATTCACATCATTCTCCCCCATTTGAAACCAAGATCGTCCTCGAGCTTTGAAAATTCAGGGAGTCATGAGAAAATTATAAAACTATGCATCCTTTTTTTTCTTTTCTTTCTTTTATATTTGTCTTCTCCATCCTTGGTATGATCCTTCTCTTGCACTCGATTTCTTCTCTCTCCAATCGCGAGCCAAAAAAACGTAGCCACCTGGGTCAAATGGTCTCCTATGGCTGCAAGACCACAGACCCAACCATCCATGGACATCGCTGGACAAGAAGGTCAACGCTAACCATCGTCGGGACACATGGAAGGAAAATAGAGAGGAACCGATGGTTGATTTTTTTTATTCATGTTATGCTTGTTGTGATAGTTTTCTGGCCCTTTTTTCTCACTTCGTCGGGACCCTAGGATGGAGCTTAAACCCATTTTTTCGCCTCTTCTTATTTCGGGTTTTGACGGAAGGTTTTTCTGTGGTTTTAGGGTTCTGTTTTGGCTGTGTAATTATGGGTGGAGTTGGGGAAATGGTGGAGGATATAATTGGGGAAATGGCGGAAGAACTAGCGATGGTATTGGGTTGGTGTGTTTTATTTAAGGTTGGTAGCTAGGTGGAATGGGTAAAATTAGTGGTGGTGAGATTAGGGTTTTATGCGTCGATGGGGGCGGATTGAAGGAGGCTCGTGGATGCATCAGATGGAGGAAAACGAGTCGTAAGTGCGTCGAATCGTGCTACAAGATGGTTTAAAATCTCCTTGAGCCTATCAGTGCACAAATCAACAGGAACAAACCTCTTCTTAGGTCCCATTTGCTGATTTTTTATACAACAACAACAACCACGACAATGACAAGTGAAGCCAACGAGGCTCTGATACTAGTTTATGTAAATGAGCAGCAAATGGGAAATTTAAAGATAATTTAACTCTCGTTTATCTCTCTTTCGATATCTCAAAATGTAATAGTGTCTCAAATGAGGCTACATGGGGAGTATTTATTAGGAATGAAATAGGTTTCTAGAGGTAGTCAGTCATCCATGACAATAATAACTAATGGAACCTTCTAAAAACTTTGATCTTAACCCTTGCTACAACTGAAAAATGTAACAGAAATACTAAAATAACCATAATTCACATCAAACCATGCTAAATGTTGTTTGTTTTTCTAAAAATTTTAGAGGTCAACCACTATAATTAAAACTTTAGATTCAGAGGTTAATCACTGAATCTTAATGTGACTAAATACGTTCATTCCGATGTTTCATTCAGACATAAAACAAATAATATATTCAACTTTGTATTTCAGACTTCAGATTCAAATAAATAAAAAAGCACCTAAGTTTCGGAGTAGTGGATGCCTAAGGAATTTGGTGGCCTACTTATTCAAAGGCCATTTCTGAGTATAACATTTATCACTGCTTGATTAACCATATTATATGAAAGACAACTGATATAATTTTTTATTAAAAATTTTAACATTCAACAAGCATTCAGTGGGAGAGACTTGTATCTTAATGAGTTAATGCTGGATTTAACTCTCATTCAACTTTAAAAGACAAAATTAATAACTAAATATTACCTCTAAATGCTGAATGTATCTCAGTTCAATATTAATATGTGAAAACAAACACCCCATTATTAAGAGTTTATCAAGTTCACATTCACATGCTAATTTACCTATGTTTCAAACAATAACCCACACATTAAAAGAAAACATTTTATCTGGTATATGCTTGTTATAAAGGCACATGAACTGTGCCAAGGAAAAGATAAGTAAATGCAGTTAAAATGAGTGAAATACGACTAGTACATCAAATAAATTCTTAATTTCATCATCAATAAAGATTAATGAGAACAAAAATGAAATTCATGTCAACGGAAACTTGTGTTCGTGTTAGAAATTAATGGTTTTCTTCAGTCTCTAAAATTTAACCAATCGATTTCATACTCACACGGGGTTACAAAATATAAACCAAATCACCAATATATAGTATTCAACAATTTTAGGAGTTATACGCTGCAAAACATGATAATTTAAGAGTCTTAGTGAGGCCGTAGATAAAACTTTATTGTGCTTCTAATTGAAATGGAGACTACTAAACATATTGTAATACCCCGCACTTTTATCGATATGTAAATTACATAAATGGGTGTAATTTAGAAATTTGAGGAATTTCTGAGAATAATAATTTTTGGAATTTATGAGTCGAAAAATTTATATGTCATGTCGCAATTGGGAAAAGCGATCAAGGGTAGTATTTTAATTAGAAAACACGCGTAGTGAGATGCGTTGGGTTTAATTAGTGAATTTTAGTTAAGTGACTTGGACAAAGATTTCTAGTTCTCGGTTGGTTTCGGAATGGCCGAGATAGTCAGAATAGAGTATCCAGGGGAAATGTTTAGGTTCCGTAGACTTTTGGACTAGTAGGGACTCACAATTGAGTAAACGAGTCATTTTTGGGTTTAATAAGGGATAAACCCTTTTCTTGTCTTATAAGAGGCACGAGAGAGTGAGAGAAGAAAGAAAAAAAAGAGAGAAATAAGAGAAAGAGGAAGAAAGAAGGGAAAAGAGGAAGAAGAAAGGGATTTCCGGCCAAACTCCGCGGGATTCGACTCGAGGTCATCGGATTTTATCCACGAGGCAAGTGTTTACTTGCTTTATTCTTTTTTAGCATAAATCTCATATCATAGTTGGTAATAACAAACTATAGATATTTTTAGGTTGGGTTTTCGTGAATCAAACGGGTTTTTCGAAAGTTTAACGGATAAACCCCGAATAATATCCAATTCGAGAAACTAAGAAATTTATTTAAATTAATTGTTGGATATGAGTCCTAGGATGATTAGAACCCTTTTTATGCGTATATATATTATTGGTTGAGGTTGGAGGATGATAGGAGAGAAAATAAAAAGCTTATAGGTGTATTAATGGAGGTTTGGTATTTTGGAGAAGAAGGTGAATAGTGACAACGTCACTTCCAAATCGATTAGGCTAGGAAGAGAATCGATTTCTCTTTTGGTCAAAAAATTAAATTTATAGATCTTTTTTATACGGTCGCGTGGGCGCTGACCGCGTATTTTTTTGATTTTGTTTGGATTTGTAATGATTTTTCTACAGAAGGTTGTCCGAGATCGAAATCGTTAGTTAGAAATCAAACCTGGCATTGGGAGAAAAGAAATTTTTGTGTTAGTTAGAAATCATTGTTAGGATGATTATATAGTTGGTGGTTGAATTTAGAAACAATAAAAATGGAGGTTGAGTTGATATTTGGGTATTTTGGAGATTGAGAAATCGCCCAAATAATGCCCCTCGAACAGGGAGAATTGATTCGGGTCTAGACCGAATCGATTTGCATAAGGGTACTAGTAAAGATGTCTCAGGACGAATCGATTTGAATTAAGACCGAATCGATTCACCTTTGAGGAACTACTTACAGAACACTTTCTGAATCGATTCATGTGGAAACCGAATCGATTCGTTGGCCCGAATCGATTCGCATTTGGGGCGAATCGATTCACCTTTGTTGAAATTGGCAGTTTTCCTTCTTTCAGTTTAAGGGAAGTTAAATTGCAATTAGAGAAAATTTTGGGGGAGTCTAGCTATGATATTATGACTCCCAGATGATGGTATTGAGAGTGAGTAAACCTTGGAATGAAAGAGGGAACCTTGGATTAGTTTAATGTACAATCCGGGGTATGGACTTAGTGAAGGTTCGGGTCGATCAACATTCGAGAGAGGTCTTCGGCTAGTGTGTATAGAGAATACTTATAAGTTTAGTATTATAAGTGTGAGAATAATTAGTACTATTACGAATGGGAACATTTCGGGTTATTGGCTATTGCTATGAGAGTTTGGCAATTATAGACATAGGTATTGAGAAGTGATATAGATTATATATACACGATGGGATTATAGTGTATATATTATGATACGAAAATACATATATATCTGTATGTGATTGGTATGTTTGTATCTTAGAGGCTGGTTCCACGGGCTTTCCTTTGGCGTAGGGTTGGAATAACCAGATTATATATTTTCTCTAGTGCGATCCGGAGAGGTTGAACGATGTGGGTGAATCCCCTGGCTTGAGGAGCAGGGAGAGTATATCCCCAGGTAATCTCGTCCCGCGTACGAGTGCGATGTGTGTACTCCACTTGCAGAGGGAACATGATCGCCTCCACCATTGTGTATTTTTACCATAACCATGAGTGAGTCTAGCTTGGTACCGTGGGTGATTGAGTAAACCTAGATTCAGATAGGCACTATGAGACAGCATCCTCGAGTTATAGCTCGGTGGGATGGTTATTATACTTGTTGTGTATAGTGTATTGTCTGTATATGAGGACAAGATATCATATATCTTTAATTAGTGTAAAGAGTAAAATGAATAAGGATTTATTCTCATTCCAAGAGATTTTATCCGAACTTAAATTGTGATTGGTATATTAAAGTGAGAATTATATGTATATATATATATGAGTTTATATATACGTTATGTGATGAGGTCCTAATGGATCTCGATGATCAACGTTGTCAGGTATTAGTGTATCGAGGGGTTCCTTGTTTGTATTTCGCTTCGCGAGACACCCCACGCACGAACGTAGTACAGTGTTGGGAATGGGAAGAAGTTTCGCCCTTAGTACTCGGGTTTTAGGGATTTTTCAGAGATTGGGTGAAACAGATTAGTTAGGAAGGGTAGCTTAACTAGGTTATTTAAAAAGGTATGCGATAGGTGTGCACTATTAGAAGAGGGTGAGGGGTATCTCATGGGAGTGCGATACCAATTTAAATATGAGATAAAATCATATTTTAAACATATGACATTTATGCACTTGAAAATATTTTCAAACTCGGGCTCTGACCCGTTTCTGTATTTTCCCTCTATTGCTATATTATATATATATAGGTGTCCAGACACATGGACGCTTGGATGATGATCCCTTCGAGTCAGACGTTGATGCAGCACGTGTGGAGGCATGCAGGTTTATTTTCAGACACTTCTATTCTTGTGATCTATATAGGAAGCATTGTAGTAACACTCGGGACAAAAGCCCAATTGTATTCATTTATACTTTTACCACCTTTTAGTGAGGCATTCGATTTTGTTGTCTTATGTTGAGCCGAGTGTTTGGTTATTTTATTTTATTTATGTTCAGTTTCATATATATAAACTGTGTGAATGTTTTATTTGAATGGTTTGATTAAAAATATTAGTTAAATAAAATTTTGACGCCAGCCTAATAGGTTATTAGTAATTAAATTTGTTTTCGACAGTGATGCTAAGAATGAACCATATGGGACTCCTGTTTTAATTTGGTAAAGGATTGATCGCCCGGTATTTTATTAGGCGGGGTGTCACAAATGGTATCAGACCATCAGGTTCTAGTGTCCTTTAGAATCTGTGCAGATGTACTACGCTTTCAGCGTTGCTCTCAATATAATATAGAACCTTATGATTAGGATTATTGATTCCTCTTGTGATATTTTATTCTCCTGCTATTATATAAGATTTTAGAAAATCTTTTGCGCGCTCGTTCGTGGTTCGTGTGCTGATCGAGGAAGGGCAACTAAGGAAGGCCGTGATGAGGGCAGCAGGGGGCAGGGTTTAGTAGGAGCTATAAGGTGAAGTCGGGGATGAGGATCTTAGTATAGGTCACTACCCTTGTGGCATTGTCATGGATTGCTACGACAACTACTAAATTATAGTAGTTATATTTATCTAAGTGTCGCTGTAGTAAAGAGTGGTGCCAAACTTGAATTACCCAGTGAAGTTAAATTGGGAAAAGGTTCGAAAGGTCTTCGACAAGGACCATATGTTGAAGTTAAGTCATGCGAAGTAAGTGTAGCATTACTCAGTGGAAGTAGAAGGCTCGAAAGCTTTAGGCTTAGAGCAGGGTATGGAAATACTCATATGTGAAAATTTGAGGAAAATTTTTCACTCGTGGGAGCAATGTTGAAATGGTGGGAACAGTAGTCACCATGTTTAAGAGAGTGGGATATTTTGCTCATAAAGGGATCTTACGGATGGTTTTAAGCACGAGTTCCCATGATTTATCAGGAATGAAAAGAATGCAGTTTTGAATTATTCACATAAGGATCGGTCAGAGGCGAAAACTGAATAAATAGTGATATGGAGAAGTGAACCTTGTACCGAAGTAAGGTATGTACAATGAAGAGAGAGTCCTTCAGAATAATGATAGGCTCACTAGTAAGTGTTCCTAACACTTATTGAGAAATTGTGTTCGTGGAACCCCATTAGTGGACATCCACTTGGGGAATTCCTTGAAACCGGGTTATTGAGGCCAGTATTGTAAATTTCCTTTGGACATAGAAGTTAAGGGGACTATGAAGGCGATTATCAGGATCGAGGCTACAGAGTCTGAGATACTGATAACCTTAACATGGTCAGGGTGGCCAGAGATAGGGAATGTTGCAATGTGGAATGTAGAACCACACGGTTAGTCATTGCCTACTAAAAGTTAAAGGACAAGAATAGGGTGCCGAGGTGAGGCATCGATTAAAGTATTTTTGTTTCGGTTAGGGCAAGTGTACCATGTCCGGGAACCATTTAGAGTAGCTAGGGGGATTGACGAAGTTTTTGCTATGAGTTTCACCCCGGACGAAGGAGGCGTACTTTGTGTGGCAATATTGAGTTGCAGTATTTTATTTGCCCTAGATTTGTGTGTGCTTAGAGTTTACTGGCGATATCGATAACATTATATACTGTATGCCTATATGTTTTTCCGCGGTAACGAGGTTCTATTTTGAATTTATATCAGGTTTGTACTCCTCGTTCTGTGTGTGTTATATGAGTATAGTACTATTGTAAGAGTAATGTATTTGTGGATTATCGGAGCGATAGCAGGCTAATGATTGCAAGACTATCGTATCCGCGACTCTAGGATGAAACTGGTTGTTATTGCGATATCTCACCTGGATACAGGTTGAGCTCACCTTTATTATGCATCTAGATGGAACTTCGGTGAGTAGTTGTTTCACTAGCATGATTTTGAGTACATGAAGATATGAAGGATTTATAATTTTTCATGTTTTACGTTGACATACCTCCACTACCGACAAAGTTAAGTAGTAGTGTATAGGAGGGGTTCCTTGTTTGGATTTCGCTTGCGAGACGCTCCACGCACGAACCTTAATGAAGTTGGGAGTGGAGAGATGTTACTGTATACTAGGATGTTGGTTTTGGTAAAATTAGACGAGAGCCATATGATGACTAGGGGCAAATAAAAGTAGATGTGCTATGGAAAAGCACTTAAAATGGTTCTCTCACTGCAAGTATGTGGGTGAGGCAAGGTAAAGGAAATTGATTTAAGTCTTGTAGCTAGGCCTTGATGGAAAGGAAAATTTTAAAGGTATTATGGTTTGGGTAGGATGTTCGTTACACTTTTGTAGAGATTAGGCTCCCCGATTAGTTAGACTTTCCATTCCACCAAGATGGAAGGACATAGTGGTAGAAGAGCGTTAGAGGTTAATAAGGTACAATTTTTAGGACGTCCCGATGGTGTGACTTAGACCGTTATCTCTTGACAACTCACGATGTGAGGAAGTAGTGTAATGGGAGGGTTCCTTATCTGGATTTCGCTTTGCAAGATGTCCCACGCATGAAACCGAGAAAATGTCAAAAGTTGAGAGAGGTCTTGGTCACTAGGGATATAGTTAGGATAGTACACATTTTAAGTGTGTTGGAAGCACTTTGATCGTAGGGTTATTAGGAAGTAAGGTTAGTAGGACTAGTGGAGTCGATATAGGAATATTGTTGGACATAACCACAAGAATATTGGTGGGTTAACCTTGAGAAGGATTAGATTTCCAGGTGTAGGAAGAATTGAATTTTGAATTTTTCGGGTTAAGAAAACCCATATGTTAGTACTAGGCCGAGGAAATGAGGTCCATTGTTTAGAAGAGAGTGTTATGTGTCAGACGTTTACAATGGTTGTGCAAATAGGAACGGGTTAGAAGGTTTATGGGCACCTTGGTAAGTTGATTTTACATACCGCCCGAAATAGAAGGGACGTAGTATATAAAGCTAAAGACTATGCCGCGAGGCAGTTATGAATGAGATTTGAGATTGTTGGATGTAATGTCATATGGGATACGTAGGAATCTAATTATATCTATGCAATAACAGGTAGCACGCCCAAGCTAACCATTGAGACTAACGGGAGTAGTCAAATGTTAGTGTAATTTATTTTTGAGGAAAATTCGATGTCCTGTTGTAGATGAGTGGACACCTGGAGTAGCGGATCTCCGATGGGATCAATAAGTTATAGTGGCGGTTATAGGCTCATTTTCCTCATATGCGCTTATAGAGGTACTAGCGATGTGACGTTATTAGAGCCAACCTTACGATTGAAGCAGTGTAGGGTATCATTAATAGGTACATGGTAGGGGACCATTGGGTAGTACCATTAAACTTTGGTGAACTAGGACGTAGAGTAATTAGTGATCCTAGGTTGGTGGTGCAGGTTATATCTGAATTTCGATGATGAAATTCCATTGTGTGGGGGGAAGTATATAATACCCCTCACTTTTATGGATATTTAAATTACATAAATGGGTGTAATTTGGAAATTTGAGGAATTTCGGAGAATAATAATTTTTAGAATTTATGAGTCAGAAAAATTCATATGTCATGTCGCAATTGGGAAAAGCGACGAAGGATAGTATTTTAATTAGAAAACACGTGTAGTGAGATGCATAGGGTCTAATTAGTGAATTTTAGTTAAGTGACTCGGACGAAGATTTCGACTCCGCGGTTGGTTTTGGAATGGCCGAGATAGTCAGAATAGAGTATCCGGGGGAAATATTTAGGTTCCGTGGACTTTTGGACTAGTACAGACTCGCAATTGAGTAAACGAGTCATTTTTGGGTTTAATAAGGGATAAACCCTTTTCTTCTCTTATAAGAGGCACGAGATAGTGAGAGAAGAAAGAAAAAAAGAGAGAAAAAAGAGAAAGAGGAAGAAAGAAGGGAAAAGAGGAAGAAGAAAGGGATTTCCGGCCAAACTCCACGGGATTCGACTCGAGGTCATCGGATTTTATCCATGAGGCAAGTGTTTACTTGCTTTATTATTTTTGAGCATAAATATCATATCATAGTTTGTAATAACACACTATAGATATTTTTGGGTTGGGTTTTCGTGAATCAAACGGGTTTTTCGGAAGTTTAACGGATAAATCCGGAATAATATCCAATTCGAGAAACCTAGAAATTTATTTAAATTAATTGTTGGATATGGGCCCTAGGATGATTAGAACCCTTTTTATGTGTATATATATTGTTGGTTGAGGTTGGAGGATGATAGGAGAGAAAATAAAAAGCTTGGAGGTGTATTAATGGAGGTTTGGGATTTTGGAGAAGAAGGTAAATAGTGACAGCGTCACTTCCAAATCGATTAGTCTAGGAAGCGAATCGATTCGGGTTTTGGTCAAAAATGAAATTTGTAGATCTTTTTGATACGGTCGCGTGGGAGCCGACCTCGTGTTTTTTTTATTTTTTTGGATTTATAATGATTTTTCTACAAAAGGTTGTCCGAGATCGAAATCTTTATTTAGAAATCAAACCTGGCATTGGGAGAAAAGAAATTTTTGTGTTAGTTGGAAATCAGTGTTAGGATGATTATAGATTTGGGGGTGGAATTTAGAAACCATAAAAATGGAGGTTGAGTTGATATTTGGGTATTTTGGAGATTGAGAAATCGCCCAAACAGTGCCCCTCGAACAGGGCAAATCGGCGCATAAGGGGACCTGTAAAGTTGTCTCAGGCCTAATCGATTCGAATTAAGACCAAATCGATTCACCCTTGATGACCTTCTTGCAGAACACTTTTCGAATCGATTCGAATAGAAACCAAATCGATTCGCTGGCCCGAATCGATTCGCATTTGGGGCGAATTGATTCGCCTTTATTGAAATTGGCAGCTTTCCTTCATTCAGTTTAAGGGGAGTTAAATTGCAATTGAAGAAAATTTTGGGGAGTCCAACTATGATATTATGACTCCTAAATGAGGGTATTGAGGGTAAGTAAATCTTGGAATGAGAGAGAGAACCTTGGATTAGTTTAATGTACAATTCGGGGTATGGACTTAGTGAAGGTTTGAGTCGAACAACATTCGAGAGAGGTCTTAGGCTAGTGTGTAGATAGAATACTTATAAGTTTAGTATTGTAAGTGTGAGAATACTTAGATACTATTATGAATGGGAACATTCGGGATTATTGGCTATCGCTATGAAAGTTTGGCAATTATAGCCATATGTATTGAGAAGTGATATATATTATATATATAAGATGGGAATACAGTATATTTATTATGATATGGAAATACATATATATATATATATATATATATATATATATATATATATATATATGTGCGTGATTGGTATGTTTGTATCTTAGAGGCTGGTTCCATGGTATTTCCTTTGGCGTAGGTTTGGATCAGCCAGATTATATATTTTCTCTAGTGCGATACGAGGAGGTTGCACGATGTGGGTGAATCCCCTGGCTTGAGGAGCAGGGAGAGTATATCCCCATATCATCTCGTCCCGCGTATGAGTGCGATGTGTGTACTCCACTTGCAGAAGGAACATGATCGCCTCCACCATTGTGTATTTTTACCATGACCATGAGTGAGTCTGGCTTGGTACCGTGGTTGATTGAGTAAACCTGGATTCAGATAGGCACTATGAGACTGCATCTTAGAGTTATAGCTCGGTGGGATGGTTATTAGACTTGTTGTGTATAGTATATTGACTGTATATGAGGACAAGATATCATATATCTTTAACTAGTGTAAAGAGTAAAATGAATAAGAATTTATTCTCATTCCGAGAGATTTTATCCGGACTTAAATTGTGATTGGTATATTAAAGTGAGAATTATATGTATATATATATATATGAGTTTATATATACGTTATGTGATGAGGGCCTAATGGATCTCGACGATCAACATTGCCAGGTAGTAGTGTATCGGGGGGTTCCTTGTTTGGATTTCGCTTCACGAGACACCCCATGCACGAATGTAGCGCAGTGTTGGGAATGGGGAAAATTCAGCCCTTAATACTCGGGTTTATAGGGATTTTTCAGAGATTGGATGAAACAAATTAGTTAGGAAGGGTAGCTTAACTAGGTTATTTAAAAAGGTATGCGATAGGTGTGCACTATTAGAAGAGGGGTGAGGGGTATCTCATTGGAGTGCGATACCAATTTAAATATGAGATAAAATCATATTTTAAACATATGACATTTATGCCCTTGAACTATATTTTCAAACTTGGGCTCTGACCCATTTCTATATTTTCCCTCTCTTGCTATATTATATATATATATAGGTGTCTAGACACAGGGACACCTGGATGATGATCCTTTCGAGTCAGACGTTTCTGCAGCAGCTGTGGATGCATGCAGATTTATTTGTAGATGCGTCTATTCTTGTGAACTAGATAGGAAGCATTGTAGTAACATTCGGGCCAAAAGCCCGATTGTATTCATTTATACTTTTACCATCTTTTAGTGTGGCATTCGATTTGGTTGTATTATGTTGAGCCGAGTGTTCAGTTGTTTTATTTGATTTCAGTTTCATATATATAAACTGTGTGAATGTTTTGTTTGAATGGTTTGATTAAAAAAATTAGTTAAATAAAATTTTGACGCCAGCCTAATATGTTATTAGTAATTAAATTGGTTTTCAACAGTGATACTAAGAATAAACCATATGAGACTCCTGTTTATAATTTAGTAAAGGATTGATCGCCCGGTATTTTATTAGGCGAGGTGTCACACATATCAACATTTGTAAAAATAATTATATTCTAATTCTGGAAATCATTCACAAATTAAATAATATGCACATTCAAATAAGTGTTATTTGAAGAAATGTTAAACCTCAGATTAATATGAAATTAGATATTAAAAATCAGAAAAATAAATAAAAAGATAGTATATTAGTGAAAACGAAATGGGGAAAACTTACTATTCTTGATGAAATCACATTCCTCCATTTTCTTCACAATTGCTGTAAAAGAGAAGTAATTAGCAAGTGTTAAAAATTTACAAAACCCGAAGAAAAATAATCAATGAACTAATTTACAAGACACGCGCGCGTGTGGGCTTTTAGCCCAATGCCAACCCATGCATAGTGTAGGCCCTTACCCCTTCAACGAGTTGGGATATCCCAAGGCATCCAACGCCTAGTCCCAAGTTTGGGGTATACTAATTTCAACACTTTCTCACATTTTTCCAATGTGGGACAAAACTTCTAGATCAACTCACCATGTAGCTTGCGTTCAAATGGGTTACATTGAGTCCAAATTTGTCATTCATTCCTTAATAGTTTTGAAAGGATGAATATATCCCTCTATTCTCCTCTCGATGAGGATCGTGTAGGTACATTGACCTCTCACATTTGACGTGTGGATCCTACTTGAAGGTAGTCTCAAAGTTACCAGAATTAAGCTGGAATTACAATTTTTATACAATTTCTTCTAACAATCCCCCATATGGATGATATTTGGGTGAAAAAATCAAAAGAATATAAAGACAAATATAGAGAGAGTATCTAGGAAAGACACTACATCGAAAGGATATCTTGTGTGTGGTCTTGAATCTTCTCTAGTGAAAGGCTATCAAGTTTCATAAATAATCGATGAACACGATGTCTTGAATTGATTAACTTTTTGTGTAAACTGAGATGATATAATTCACACAATGCCTTTCTAACCTAATTAGTTCTCATTATTGTGCCCATTTTGTCCTTGGACACCTCCTGGTTTCATGAGTGTGTTAGAGAATTACCCTCCAACATTCTTATTGAAGAACCCCCTTCTCATTCACATAGGTGATTCTTATAAAGATTATCCTTTTAATACCCCCCTTGACCATTATATTAAAGATATAAAAATAATTAAAAACATAGTTTATCCTAATACACACGGCAGTTTGTGCATTGACTCAGCTTAAGAATGGGAGGAAGTGATTAACTTCTTAGTTCTAGCTGAGTCACACATAATTATGTTGTCCCTTTGAACACATTTCTTGGGATATCCAGTTATTAAGGTTGTGTTTCCATTAAGGTGACTCTTTTTAGGTTCTAACATACTTTAGGCCCATTCATCCATGATGAACCTACCACTTGGTCTCTAGGTATACCTTTTATTAGTGGATCCATAATATTTTCCTTTGACATTACATAGTTAACAAAAATAATTCCATTTGAGAGAAATTATCTAACGGTTTCATGTCGATAACATATATGTTGTGACTTACCATTATATTTCTAATTTGTGCCGTTACAATGGAAGATTGGCGATCACAATGTATTATGATAGGTAACACATGATTTGGCCAAATTGGAATGTCCTCGTGGAAATTCCGAAGCCGTTTTACTTCTTCCCTAGGTTTATCTAAAGCAATGAATTCAGATTCCATAGTGGATCTTGTAATTCATATTTGCTTCAAAGATTTACATGACACGACTGCATCCCTGAGAGAAAATATGTATCCACTTGTGGATTTCGAATCATAAGAATAAGATATCCAAATTTCATTACAGTATTGTTCAAGTACAGTTGGATATCTTTCATAGCGCAGTCCATTGTTTGAAGAGTATCTAATATATCTATGAACTCTCATTAATGTCTTCCAATGGTTTTTCTAGGATTAATCATATATCGACTTAGCTTACTTATAGAGTATGCTATATTTGATCAAGTGAAATTTGATATATACATCAAACTTCTAATTATTCAAGAATATTCTAGTTGAGATATACTTTCACCTTTATTTATTATAAGTCGAAGAGTTGGGTTTACAGGCGTTCTTATCGGAGTCTGTTCATATTTATTATACTTTTGAAGAATTTTCTTAACATAATGAGATTGAGATATCCTTAGTCCTTCGGAAGTTCTAGTAATCTTAGTTCTTAGTATAACATCTTCTAGACCAATATGTTTCGTTTCAAATCTACTAGTCAACATTTGTTTGGTAGCATTAATGGTATCATTATTACCACTAATGATTATCATATCGTCTACATAAAGACATACAATGACATGCCCCTTACAATTGCTTTTGACATATACACATTTGTCACATTCATTTATATTGAAGCCATTTGACTTCTTTTTGTTGTTAAACTTTTCACACCATTGTTTAGGCACTTGTTTCACACCATAAAGCGATTTGACAAGTTTGTACACTTTTCTTTCATTTCTAGGAGCCTTAAAACCTTTCGGTTGTTCCATGTATATTTCTTCATCCAATTCACTATTCAAGAAAGAAATTTTGACATCCATTTGATGCATTTCTAGTTTATGTATTACTGGTATTGCCATTAATATTCGAATGAATGTAATTCTCGTACCTGTTGAATAAGTATCAAAATAGTCTATTCCCTCCATTTGCTTGCATCTTTTTACAACAAGTCTACCCTTATATTTATCAATAGATCCATCAACTTTTATCTTCCTTTTGAAGATCCATTTACACACTAAGGGTTTCATATGCGCCCATGAATTTGGAAAGGATCGGGTAATGACTTGGATCCACTACTCACACAAAAGAACACCCCCAACAGTCTTGAGCTTAGGAATCAAATCATATAACACCATAAGATTCTCAGGTGCTTGGATTCCTTAAGGTACATCTCTAACTTCATTAACTTCAGGAAGAGGATCTTAAGCCTTGTAATAGACCCTCCATTGAAATCAAAACACAAATAGTCCCATATATTCCCTAAATTATGAGAAGTTATCACACTCCCTAATATGATTGGCATGAACATATCTTATCATTTCATAGCGCATAATGATCTTTCTTAAACCATTCTTTCAGGCCTAAAGCTCATGATGATGTGCAAGAGAGTAACCTTCTCTGGTCGGTTTACAAAAATGCTTAAGATTTCTAGTAACTCATGATTATTTATAAGGAATTTAATTTTTCAATTCCATAAGTTATGCTCAGGTCTACTCATATTATCTTCCTTAGCAATAGTTGCAATGATGTTTTTTGCATCCATCACTGCGCTTATAATGCACAAGAGAATGACATTAATATTATTTACACATCTCTTATTTTTCCAAAAATCCCAATTAAAAATAGGGAAAATTATAGCCAACCCCCTAAACTATAACGGTTTTACAAATATACTCCCTAATAAAAAAAAATGATGAAAACCCACCTAAACTATCAAATTTTGGCATCTAACACATTTTCATTGAAAATGAGTTGATAAAACATGACTTTGATTTTTATGCATATTTTTATCTTTTAAAATCCAATAGTTTAGGGGCTCTTTGTCATTAGATTAGGGGGCATTTGTAAAATTGCTATATTTCTGGTGGGGGGGGGGGGGGGGGAGGGTACTATAATTTACCTTTAAAATATTATTATCGTACAAATATTAAGTTTGAAAGTCCAGTAAGATCTCAATTATCTCATAATGAGTATACTTTGTAATTATACTTGAACAAATGTATATATTAGGAGAGACACAAACTAACATTATACATATTCATATAGACAAAACTAATGTATTATACAATAAAAAAGGGGCAAGGGTCCCACATAGATCCCTATTGACAGTTTTATAGACTATATTAAGATAATTTATGTATATTTTTGGGAAAATAATAATTCGTGTCCTTGCTTCACCAAATTAAAAAAATTATGACTTTATATTGAGGATAAGGAAAAAAAACTATACAACACTTGTCTACATATAAAGATAGGAACAATATTAAATGGGTACTTGAATCAAACACATGCTCTTTCAAAATTATCAATTTTATCATCAACTTAAGCATGTACTCACGTACCCTAGGTCACTTTAATGGGAAATATGTCCACACTCACTTTTTGAAGGATAGATCCAAAAATATCTTAAAAATTGATGGTTTGCATAAAATATACACAAATTATCCAACGAATTAAGAGATTAATCCATTTAAAAATAAGCACATGCCTTATATATATTAATGAACCATAATAATCATATGTTTTTTAGCTCCTAAATTTATTTCACCCACAAAGTGAATTTTTAATGTATTTTTTGTATCTTTCAGGCACCAAAAATTGCCTAAAAGACACAAATTGGATATTTATGATTAGGATCATTAAGACTTTAATACATTACTAATTTTCGATATTAGAGTTATATACATTTTAATTTAAAAATCATTCTTTATCCAAAATCCGTTAACAAGGTGTTAAAAATCATTCTTTCCCTATGGACTTCATGGCCATAGATCCTCATGACAGGATACGAAAGAGCCTCATATGTGTGAACCCCTTCTTGTTTATATAAAGAATTGGTTTGCTTTTGATCATTATTTCATTTTATCTAACCCTTGGACTCATGACCGAGACTTTTTCATGTGTGTTCATAACCCCTATTAAGTATCAAACTTTTCCCAACACATCCAAACACTTTTCATTAGGAGTTAGTATTAAACCCCATTATAAGATGATATCGAAGACAAACCCAAAATTATAGGAATGCACCAAGTTAAACGTCATTAAAAGGGAGATGGATGTGTAATTTAGGGTCTTAAGGCGACTACCGAAGTCATTTGTGGCTCCATGTGTCTATATTAAACATCTTATTGCCTTTGAACACCGATATATTTATGGGTCCATGCATGCATCAAAGGAAGTTGATGTGCGCCATAATGAATGTGTTGAATTTAATCGTGTTTTAGTATTTCATGATAAATTCAATTTTTTCGACTCTCTTTAGTGACAGTTAACATGGCCATTTAATATGACTGGTTAAAACATGAATACAACTCATTAAAAATGAGGTAATCTATTATTGAGTTAATTATGTTTCACCTAATCATATTTGAGGAATGCGTTAACACTTAATAATCATTTGGATATAGTCAAAAAATTTGTACTTGGTGAATGGTTCTTTTCGAGGACGTCTGTTCAAGGTGGATCCGTTAAGGTGACAAATTTTGTATTGCTGACACATTTCTTCTATGTGATTTTACTAATAATGTCGGAGATTAAGTGACCAAAATACGCATTCCTAAACTGTTGGTTTAGTGTGAAAGGTAAAGTTTCTTGGATCATGAATTAATGGTGGATTGAGGCATGAACAATCATTTCCCTAAGGAATTACTTGCCCCCATTATAAGAGTTTGCTATCAAGTCATTTGGAAAATTACCTCCAAGATACAATAATCCAATGGCATCTTTAGTTAGCAATCCTAAAGGACTTCATCTAACACTTGACGAACCTAATTAAATAAAACTAAAAAGGAAGATAGAAAATGATATAATAACTGCATTAGTTGATAATATGAAAAATATGAGTCTTTTCATGAATAGGCATTATACTAATGGTCTTTTTGGTTCATGAATTGACAAATATTAAAGAATATGTTTATTTATAAACTAACATATGCCTAAAGGGTTTACTTTATCATGAATTCACACATGAGTTCCCTTATTATTCTTTTCTATTTTATTACTCATGTAATATTACAATCTCTCGAATACATTGACAAGTTAATATTCCACCACATCAAATTGTTTCTATTATATAAGAACCCAAAATGAAACTGTTTATTACATACAAGTATATAAACACACATCGTTCCAATTCACATTAAAAGTTTAACTTTGATCATTATAATGATATGGACTAAGTTAAAATTATTTATAATGTAAAATATGAGGTTAATAATTTAGTACAAACTACAAGATGTATATTATTCTCATATAAATGTTTGATAAATTAATTTTGTTGAGTTATCATACAAGAAAAATATCTCTTCAAATAAATAACTCGAAAGTATAAGCGGATGTAGTATTCAGTTTGTAACAACGCTCTGTAACGGGATACGCCAAATTTCTAAAGCTATGAGAAATTATAAAATCTTGCTCTTTCAAATCTCCCCCTTTGGCAATTTTGGTAAAAACAAAAAAAAAACTAATTACAATCATCCGTAAGACAATGTATCTTAATGTCCTTGCAAACCCAAAAGAAAATGACATTCGAGAATTTGTCTTCAACATAAATTATTCATCTTGTGTGGTCTAAGAGATCATCATCAAATGAGAAAGAGACCTACATGCATGAAATAAATAATACAATGATGCATATAAGTTTAAAGAAAAATAAACTCCCCTTCACTTTGTTCTCCCCCTTTTTATCCATAATAAACAAAGGGTTAGAAACTAAGCATAAATAATAAGCATCACCCAAATCCAAAAGAAATAACATCAAAAAGATAATCAAGGAAGAACATGTGATGAATTTTCGATAGTCCTTCAAATGACTATTTTTTTTAAAAAATCAAAAATTTTAAGTATAAAAAGTACAAATACGTCTCACTATTAAATAACAATAAAATAATCAAACCATGAAAACAAAAGGTAATTTTGTGAAAATTTTCTATGGGAAAATGAACATAGGCATTTATAACATTTTTCATGGCTTGAAAATTTTATTTTATTAAAGTATGTTTGGACACGATAATTACAAGGTTGTTTGGATATGGCAATTACAATCATTGTAACTCTTTGGACATGGAAATTTTTATTTTATTAATAAGTAGTCTCCTTCATTTTTAAATACAAACTGATATGTTTAACTAAAAACACAGAATTTGAGTTCGCTAGGGCTTGAAGATTGAAGTGCGTCTTCTTCAACCCGAAATCCCCAAAATTCGTTCTATCTTGAGAGATGATAATTCAAAACCTTAAGCACCACTGAAGGAATTATTTCATGTTAAGAACACTTTAGTTATCACATGGCTCGAATTCATATCAATATTACTTTTTGATTATTATCATAATAACAACAAGTATTTTACTATTGTTTTTTACGCAACTAGATGGTTTTTAAGACAAAACTTTGAAGCCCTTAAAATGAGGAACTCAATTATCCTTCTAATTAGAGATAGAAGACTCATCACTAAATTTTTTACACAACCCCATCAATAAAAACTTTGTCCCCTTTCAAAGCCCAAAAAGATCAAGAGCCTTTTTTCCTCCAAGAAAGAACATTTGAAAAACATACAATTTGAGAGCTCGAGTCCACTTAGAATTAGGGAATTTAATATGCCTTCAACATTGTTCGAAAAGAAAATCAATATTTGGGGGATGAAATCTTTAAAGTCCACACATACACCTTCAAATGTTGATCTGTAAGCTTTCTCTCAACTTCTCCAATGAATGGTAGCCTTACCATCTTTATAAAACTACCAAAATTTACTAACAATAGTGGTATATTTAGAACATAAGGATTTGGGAAGAAGGGAAATCGACATAGGATGAGAAGGTAAGATTTGAAAAACAAATTTAATGAGAACATCTCTACTAGCATGAGAGGAAAATACGGTATCTTCATTCCAAGTTGTCAACAATGAATTTGAAACGATCATTTTTTTATTTACCCCAAAAGGGAGGCAAAGCAAGATATATAAAACCCAACATCATAGTATCAAAGGAAAGAACATAATAAATTATAGAGAGAAACATAATGGACTTGCCAAAATTCACAAGTTATCCAAACTCGCAACAATAGCTTTTAATAGGTCAATAAAGTGGGACGCTTGGGTCAGACAACTTTTGAGAAAAGTCATTAAATTGTCAGTAATATATATATATATATATATATATATATATATATATATATATATATATATATATATATATATATATATATATGGCGGGGGAGGGGTCCCTATACTCATATTAACACAATTAGTTATTTTATCATTAATCACTTTCAATTAAGAGAAAGAAAAATATGAAAGGATAAAGGATCCCCGTTAAGGGGTAATGTGACAAATTGAAACATTGTTAAGTATAATATTAAACGTAATTGTGTTAATATATTGTCAAATTATTGAATCCAATATGAAATAATCCCATTCTGAGATAATGGAGATAAGAAAATCACTCTCCACTTTATCATAGGCTTAATTCAAGTCAGGTTTAATAACCATTTCCCATTATTTTCATTAATTAAGGCTGAAAAGAGCTCCAATGTAGGGTTTGAATGTATTTGCCATAATGTTGGATATACATTTATAAAGGAACTCCATAAGGTTTATTAGAAAAAACTCTTTGATTATTTCGGGGTTGGATTTTTTAAATAAGAACATTTGTCAAATTGAGTTCTTTAAAAGGAAAAGTATCGTGTAGGAAATTATAAACAACATAAATAACGTCATCACCCAAAATAGACCAATAATTTTAAAAGAACATATAGTGAAAACTAAAAACCATCTATTGACCTCGAGTTTTAAAGAGATTTGAAAAACATACAACCACGTGCTTCACAATTTCAGCCTCATCCAAAGGCCCAAGTAATTGCTTACATAACTGCCTTGTTTTAGGAACTAAACATTTTCCCTTAAGTTTGTTCAATGATAAAGGATCAATGATCAATATGTTGTTGCTCACCCTCATTTTTGGATAGGTTAAATTGGTGTCAGTCCATTACTAGGATTGTTTTGGGTGATTTTGAATAATTACATCCACCTAAAAGTATTATTAAGGATTAACTTGTTAATTATTTTAGAGGAGGAGTGCTAAGGGCACCCCAAAAATAACTCCCAAATACCACAAGCTTACTTTTACTACAAAATACCACCTTAATCTAATTTTTACTTCAAAATATCACATTGAGGACCACCACATATTTAAAGTGTAAGAAATTATTTTACCCACTTTCCCTCCTTCTCTCTACACATTCAAACCTCTCAACTTCAAAACCTCTAAAGCTTCAAAGATCTTCATCAAATCATCATCCAACACCATACAAGTAAGATTATAGTCATCAAAACATATATAATAGATATTGTTTGATATATTATTCATTATGAAAAACATAATCCTTGTAAAACATGTTAAAAACATATTGAACAAGATTAATGTGTTAATTTTTTGTGCAAATTACGTTTAATACCCCTCATATGTTGATAAAACAAGACATAAATAATAAACACTAACGTACAAACCCCTAGCTGATAACCTAATGGTTCGGTATCCCGACCCCGAATAAAGACCCAACATTCGTCATGTTTGCCACGAACCAAATATGGTATGAAAAATCGGATTCAAACATCATTCGGTATAACTATCCCAAGTATATGCGTTTAATTCGGAATAATTACCCCGAGTATATGCATTTCATTCGATATAATTACCTCGAATGAGACTTTTCAACAAAATAAATATATATACATTCCATTCGGCATAATCACCCTAAATAGAATTCGGCATAAAACATAACGATTATTATCAAATATACCCATAAGTTTCAATTACAGTTCAAAAATTTGTTTGGCAATCCCTCAATTACAGTTCTTCATTCAATATAATAACCAACATAAAAGTTTCAAAAATTATCATCAAAGATACCCATAAGTTTAAAAAATTCTTCATGTTAAGAATGATATATGCCATAGTAGTATTGAGATTCAAAAATATTTATGCAACACAACGTTCACTTTAGACATTTAAAAATGTAGCATTGAACTCAAATCATGACCTTAATCTTGCACTCAAATTCCCAGTAAACATTCATTTATAATAAAGCTGAAAGTAGATAATCACATAAACCTCAATATAGATAACCAACCATATGTTTAGTACTCGGAGAATCCAAAACAAAAGAAAAGCACCAGCCATATGGTAGTTGTGTTATTTGTAAAAATGAAATAAAATGAAAGATGATAACTTTTGTAACTTTAACCATAAAAAGGTTCGGAAAATGAATGCCCCAAAACGACCATTTACTAACTTTGAAACCTCCGAATAAGAATTATCCTTAATGGATTGTTACTTATGCTTCCACGGTAGCGCAATAGCACAATAGCACTTTGATCTTCAAACAACCGAACATTTTGAGTTAATCCTTTATCAATGGTCCAAGTAGTGAACATAACATATAAATGAAAATAGAAAGTCACAAACAAAGTGAAACACTTAGTTAGTACTATAATCAAACAACCAACAACTGAGGAAAAAAAATAAAGGATAAGCATACCTCAGTGATTCCAAGACTTATTTGCTAAAAAAGGAGATTCACCACCAGCTCTGCCAAATTCATCAAAATGATAAACCTACAATCACAAAATGAAAAGATAATCTAAATATTAAAAGAAGAATCAAACTCATAATAAAGATCTAATAGTTTTTTTTTTATTAATAGAGCTGAATCCATCACTGTAAACAAAAAAATCCATGATACATTATACAACAACTCATCTACTCACTGAGTTAGCATCATCCAAACATAGATAAGTTAAAACCCATGATACATTATGCAACGCCATGTGAGTTACTGTAAAATATATCACTCAAAAGAGAAATGTATTAATCTAACAATAATTTGAAATAAACAAATACTATTCTGAAATTAAAACCCCCATAAAGAAACATCAGTCTATACACACCGAAATCGTCCACACCACACCGAAATCACCCACGTCACAAATCAGTACACATCACACACCGAAACTCCTAAAATGCAAAATGCACAAAACAACATTCTAACCTAAAATCTAAAAATAAACACACAATAAAAATGAAAAAGAGCATACCTCTTTATAGTTTTGAAGTATAATTAGGTCTTGATCTGCAAAAGAAAAAATAAACAACAAAACACAAACAACAATTAGATCCGAAAAATAATCAGGTCACTTTGAAAAGAGAAAATAAATAAACACAAAATCAAAATGAAAAGGAGTATACATGTTGAGGGTGTTCATGTATAATCAGGTCACCTGCAATAGAAAAAATAAACAAATCCCAAAATATAAACATACATAGAAACAGATCTAAAAGAAAAGGAACAAAATCAAAATAGATCGTAACTAAACTCAAGCGTCCAAAATTAAGCCCTAATTTCATACCGGCAGTTGATGAACCATTAACCATCCAAAATTGAATCCCTAATCCCCCCTCACACACCCAAAATCGAAGCCCTAATCACCCCCCCCCCCCCACCCACCCACCTAAAATCGAATCCCTAAGCCAACATCTTGAAGCCCTAATCCCCCAAACCTATAATCAAAGCGCTACAGTTGATGATGGAGGCAACGCGCGGCAGATGAGGGAGGCAGATGGGGATGGGTTTTGTTTTAGGGAGAGGCTTATTTTTTGAGGGTTTGTCTTGTGAGATCGATGAGGGAGGCAAAAGGGAGATCGTGGGGCTTGGGTGAGTGTATTGGAGAGAGTGATGAGAAGGTGTGGGTTTAGGGTATCTGTTTACCAAAATAACCTTCAATTTGAATTAAAGTTAAAAAGGGTAATCAAGTAGTGAGAGAGAAAAGAGGGGGAATCCAAATTTGTAAGGGGGAAAATAGGGAGTGCAGGAAAAACTTATATGGATGACATCAACGATCAATCTTATGACATACATAAGTTTCCTACTTTATTATATAGATATATACTATGTGGGGGCCCTTAGCAAAAAATTGTAAAAAATCTCTTATGGTATTTTGAAGTATTTTTTGTGGTGCCCTTAGAAACACTCTTTTAGAGTGAATGTTAGTATAGAAATCATGGATGGATTCAAGATTACCCCCCAAAATGAAGGTTTTAAAAATGAAAAGTGGGTTTCGCCAAGCTAAGAAAACATTTGTTTGAGCGTTTTGACAGGCTACTTCAATCCAAAAAATAGCCCGAAACTCAAGAGTCGCATTTTGGAAGCATTCCCTGATAACGAATGCATCATCCCATTGGCACTTGTAGACTTACCGTTGTTGCAAATTGAGAGAGATTTTCTTGAGATACCCGTTGCGTATAATATATAAGAGTCTCAGGTGGGGAAGCCCATTTGCGGGACTCCCGTGATGGATTAATTTTAAAAAATTAGAAAAAAAAGTTTTTTCATTTTTTTGTATGGGGGTATTAAACATTTCACGGGACTCATAAAAAAATCAACTAAAAATGATTTTTTTGGGCTATTTTAAAACAATGGGTTAATATTTGATAGTTTTTTAGCAACTTAAAAACTGTCAAATATAGATCTATTTCTTCAAATACCAAAAAAAATCAATAAATCATTTTGAATTGATTTTTTTAAGGGTCTCTTGAAATGTTTAACACTCAAAAAAATAAAAAATTTATTTTTATTTTTTAAAATAAATTCCGCACGAGAGTCCTGTAAATGGGTTCCTGCACCTGAGCTTTTCTCTACTATATAATATATAGAACTCGACAAGGCAGTTAGAACTCGATGATTAAGAAGAGTTGATAATTTCAAAAATTGTCCAATACATTAACCAACCGAGAAGAACTGATCCAATACATTAAGGCCCAGTTTGTTTGCGCAAATTGTTTGATTATGTAAATTGATTCATTACGAATTAGTGAATTGTGAATGAGTGAATTTGAAATGAGTTAAATCCAATTTTACACCATGTTTGGTAATTTGAAATTAATGTTAAGGTTCTATGAAAAAATGATTAAAACAAATCAAGAGAGAGAGGGGGAGGGGGAGGGGGAGAGAGAGGGATAGGGGGAGGGGACATGTACTTTATGTGACTCCTATTTCAAATGGATTCATTTCATATTTTTTGTGAAATGATCAAATTTCAGATTTTGTACATGAGCTAAAATGAAACAATTAATGAATCATTTCATTAATGAAGCCAAATACAATTTTGAAACAACCAAACGGCACCTAAATGAGAGCGTGGCTACGATTTTACATTACTAATTAGGAAGACATGTCCCCAAAGAAGTATATGCGCCTGTAGTGATTCAAACAGTTGGACATGATGCTTAAATTAAACCCCACCCACAAAGAACAAAACAAACCTCCAAAACAAATTCAAGTATGTTAATTTACCCACAACTTTAACATAGTAACACAACAGTTAGCTTAAAAATGTCCACAAAGCCAAAATAAAAATAGAAAGGTCCACAACAAAAAAAACCTATTGAAACAGTTTTGCTGCTCTAAATCATAAGCTTCCTTCGCATGCATCTAAAAACATACATGTTAAAATAGAAAGAACTGAATCAATAAAGTTCAATTTCCACATCATCATCTTAGTTTGAAATCAACAATAAAAATAAATGAATCGCCATTGGAAGAGAACACCAGGAACGTGAAAAAGATAGTATATATTCCTTCAAAATTCAAAATGAACTGTTTGCGGCTGTCCCCAACGTTCCCCTAGTCCCACTGCGAGCCCTCTCTTCGCCGGTTTCTAAAAAGAGTACCACTACACATACATACTTTCATACACGTTTTTCATACACGCCTAATAAGACAAGGCTGTAAGGAGTTGAACTCTGTACCCTGGCAGAACCCACAACAACAATATATAGCATTTTAATGCACCGAGTATGAAAATCCTGTACAAAAGTGTGTGCGTATGTTTATCCTTCTAAAAATTATGTGTTATTTCACAGTTTTCACATCAACCGCATTGTTGTTTATCTGTGCTAAGTCGCTTGTTGCGACTTTGCAATTCTCTCAATTTGATATGTTGTTTGTACAACCACTCAAATAGTCAACTTCACGCCTAGTTTGAAAAACCTTCACCTTGCGCCTATTTTGGAAAGCCACCCACTAGATGAAGTGGAGTGAGCTTCTCACTTGCCTTCACAACCGACTTGGATCAAAATTCCAATTTTGTCTATTTCTCATAATTTTAACAAAAATATAAAACGTGTAAATAGTTAGATTTAAGTCATATATTGATCCCAAATCAAACTTATTTTCCAAATTTTGATATTATCATGTTCATATCATACACAATCAAACACACATATTTAACAAAAAATATTGATATATCCACTTTATTATAGAAAATAAAAATAACAATAAAAAACTATCAAGATAAAATTTACGAAATCACATGTAAACTATCAAACTACGATTTTCTTTATTTACTATAGACACCTTATTAAATTAATATATTAATTAAATAAACAAAGTATTAAATCCCTTTTTGATAAATAAAACATTTTTTTGTTTATTAATAAGAGACTTTATTTTCTCTTTTTGGTCCCCTATTTTATTTATTAAAACTAACAAAAAAAATTGTGGTCTTCTCATCACAACTTTTATTTATTGAAAATGGAAAAAAATTGTTTTTTTCGTCCCGTTTTCAATTTATTAAAAGAATCAAAAAAATGTATTTTCTATTTTTTTTTGTCCCACTTATCATATACAAAAACTGTTTTTTCATCCCTTTTTGTCCCAATTTTATTCTTAAATAAATTGAAGTTCTAATTTCTTAAAAAAACAAAAAAAAATGTTTCTAATTTCTCCCAGATTTTTATTTATTAAAAAACAAAAAAATATTTATTTTCTGTTCTTTTTTTCTTCCCAATATGTATTTACTATTTTTTTTCTTGTCTTTTTCCTCCCATTTTTTAGTTATTAAAATACTAAAAAACGTTCTCTCTTTTTTAATCTCAATATTCATGTATGTAATAAAACTAATTTTTGTTCTTTTTTTCGTCCCCATTCTAATTTATTAGAAAATAAACAAATATTTATTTTCCTCTTTTTCTAGTCCAGATTTTCATTTTTAGAGTAGTTTTTCTCTTTATTTTTTATCTTATATAAAAGAATTGTTTTACGTAAAGAGAAGAGTAAGAGAGAAGGTTAACAAGAACTCCCTTTGTTATAATTATTATTCATCAATTCATTCCCAATTGACTTCTAAATTGTAAAATAACAAATAAATAAAAAAAAACATACGAGAATCAATAAACGAGGGTTTATCATAACATCAAAAGTTCGAGGGTTCTAGAATTTTAGAGACAATCGTTGCCCTGTCAAGTTCCTTTCGAAGCTATTTATATTTAAATATTTTTTTATATTCATTAAAAAGTGGAAATACACATATTGCTCACACAAAATGCATCATTTTCTTACTTGACCTAAAACGCAACACAATATGCAACTTAAGGTTCAAAGTCACGTTATCAGCGTGACTCTCCTCACCCACCGCATGACCCTCGACCCCTCTCCTGCCAGTTCATACCCATGCCTCGCTTCGATACCACTACACGAAAGTAAGATCAGATGCCATCATGTGGACCCGGAAGTTCAAATATGACAACTAATAATATGTCTCGGAAGAGTGTGGGGCCTTCAAGAAGCTTATACTTATTTTTATTTGTTTACGCCTATCTTGATTTTGAATAGTTAATTCTAAAAGTAAATAAAAGGAGTAAAATTTGACATATTACAATCACGCCCTTGGTCCTTCTCCATTCTCATCATGATTAGATATGTTTCATCCCTCGACTTGTTCCCGCATGCATCATAAACATTGCTCTCAACCTAGGCTCACCCTCTTGGTATGAAACCACCTCACTTTCGGTCTCCCCTTGTCATTCTTTCAATTTGGCCTCAACATATATCCCATTCCTGACAAAAAAACCAACAGCTTCGGGGCTCAAAGTCTCTATGTTCTTCGGGACTCAACGTTACATATGTGGACCTAGAGGTGGCATCGCGTTTGGTGTTGAGACATACCTTTTGATTAATGTTACATCGTTTGGCGTCTCAACATACTACACCAAGTCATCAACGGGTGCGCGATGATTATTGATGGAACAAGTGACAACTTGGTTGCTTTGAAGATAGGTGGAGAAAGGAGAGTAGCAGTCGAGACATGTCATGTTATTGCTCAATCAAGCCATATCCTATGAACTCTAGTTGATATGATCATTAATCTTTTGTTATTGGGTTGCCCTTGACAATTTGATTGATCTCGTTCTTCACTTGCTTCTTCAACTAAAAAACTAAGTGATATCGATTTTGGCAAATGGTTATGACACGCGACGCTGAGTCCCCCTAGTGGGAGATTCTTCTTTTTTATTTTTTTTCGACATGTTTATCTTTAGTTATTAGTAATTATCTTTTAAAATGGGAAAAGACTCCTATCTTAACTAGGATATTTGTTACCCAAGTCTTAGGTAGTCTATATTATACCTCTAATACGATTAATATTAGAGGTATAAATGAGTAACCTTACAATGAATGCCTACACTCATTTAAACAACAATCTATTACTCTCCTCTCTAAAATATGATATGTTCTTCTCCTAGACTCTCTCTATACCTTCATTTTCCTCTATAAATTTCTCATATGTATTTTTCTTTTCATTTATTGACAAAATCAAATGACCAAATGCTTATGTACCCATTTCCCTTCACCTGACAATATATATAATTAATTTCATTTCCCTATCCGCACAATAACTCCCACACCAAATCTTGTATATTCCTCTCTATACATTAAACCAATTTCCCCAATCCAATGGGCAAAGGCGGTGGTTGTGTACCAAGTAAAAACACCCACCTCGAATCGTTGTTGACGATGCCCAATCCAAACCCCCAGTCGCCCCCTCATCCATTATCAACAGTCAACTCTCAAATCCATAATCCGTTAACAAGTTAAAGATATTCATCGTTTTTTACTCAATGTATGGCCACGTTGAGGGATTAGCACATAGAATGAAGAGAGTCGTTGACGGCGTTGATGAAATTGAGGCGGTGTTATTCCGAGTGCCGGAGACTTTATCAAAGGAGGTTTTGGGACATATGAGATCCCGGAGATACCGTCCGCGATGGACCTTGTAGAGGTCGATAGGTTTTTGTTCATTTTTTCGACAAGGTATGGTAGCATGGTGGTGCAAATACAGGCGTTTTTTTATTCCACATGGCAAAAAATGCATTCTTTTTTCTTTTGGTGCTAATAATTTTGTGTTGTAAATTTTTCATTTTCATCGGTATCGTACTTATTGATACAGTGATCATATTTACTAACAATGTTAGTTTTTTTAGTACGAAAAATAGTAATGTAAGTTAATTGTGATTGTTGATGTAAAAAATTAGATCACTCTAATTATTCAATCACAGATAAATAAATGAGACAAAGAATTTTAAAGTGGTTCAGCCTTATAAGAATGGCCTACATCCACTGTTTTGATATTGCTGTTTGTATGGGAATTCTCGATTACAAGTTATCTCAAGAAATTCCGGTCTGGGTCCCATTTTTCAATGAGGATTGTACAATGTATTTATAGCCCTGAGGCTGTAATGTGAAAGGGTACTACATTAAATGATATACATATGAAAGGGTAATACATTTAATGCCCTCTTTGCGTGCGCGTCCAAATGATAAGCATTTAATGAGCATTTAAATTGTTGGTATCCTGCTTCGAGGTGCAGTTCGGACCGCTATGAGTTGCTCGGACCGCCTAAGCTTCTCGGTATTTAAGAGTTCCTCTGAGAGGCATTGTTCCTCGGAGCTTGTGAGTTCCTCGGGGAACTAGTCTTCCTCGTTGTAGTCTTGTTCCTCGGAGCGAGTGGGTTCCTCGGAAGTGTTTGTTGTTTCCATGTAGATAGCCACGTGTCTTCATATGATTGGTCCATGTCAGCAGATTAATTTTGGTATCAACAGAAGCCCCCAATGTTTCATAGTTCGAAATTTGAGGAGTATGGAACATTCTTTCTCGGATTATGGTAGTTTTAAATAGTCTTCCTGATTTTTAGGAGCATTTCCCTTGTATTTATTTCTCATTCCCAATTCGTAGAATCATGATTTTTTGGACTTTTTTTGCGTGCTTCGATTCCCGCGTTACTTTTCGTCTTCTTGGCCGCTGTTGTCCGCTTTGATTCCCGCGCTACTTTTCATCTTTTAAGCCGCCGGTAATGTAATCATCCTTTTTGTAATCATTACTTCACCATTTACCAAGGCAAGGTATTTAAACATCACAGACACCTCCATCGTCTTCTACCTTTCCAAATTTTCGTCTTTTAATTTTTACGTCATCTCTTCCTACTCTCTTGTGCGTTCATCTTTTCCGTCGTTCGTTGTCAGCAGATCCATTCTTTTCCTGTAAGATCTTCTTCCTTCATCTTTATTTCTTTATTCACCATGGTTTACCCTATTGAGTCTCTTGAGAAATTTCGTTCTGATTTCTCCATTCCCTCTTGGGTTGTCTTGGAAGAGCTTTCTGAGCCTTCTAATTACTTCCATTTGGCTGAGGGACATTGGTTCCCCAGTCTCTTTTTTGCCGAGTGTGGATTTTCTTTTCCACCAAATTCCTTGTGTCTGGAATTATGTCAGTATTTTGACGTTGTTCCTGCACGAATAGCCCCCAACACATGGAGAATAGTTAATGGGGTTCATAGGTTAAATCAAGTGCATGGAACTCGTATAGGAATTCAAGAAATCATGTACTGCTATAGATGGGCAGTCAATGAAAATATTTATTATTTAAAAACTAGATTTTTAAACAGAGCCTTAGTAGTTAATCTCCCTGATGCCAATAGGGATTATTTTGAACATGGGGTTGTCATAAAAAATTGGCAAAACCCTCCATTGATTGGGGATGAGGTTTACCAGGGTCCCAGATGCCCTCCTTATAGCAATGTGATAGGTTATTTTTATTTCATTTTATTTTGAAATTATGCTTCTTTTGTGTTTGATAAAATGTGCCACTGATAACAATGTTTATTTATTTGCAGTTGATAGCAAGAGAAAGTGCCCCAAAGAGGCATATGTCAATATAAGGCATTTGAAACTTATCTGGAGTCTGCATCAAAGTGTTGCCGACGAGCACATTAGATCAGCTTCGTATCTGCTCCAGTACAAGAGCTACACCACCTCCTTCACTGCTCGTCTAGTGATAAGTGAATCAGAGCTAGTTACAGCTTCCACAAGCTCATCGCCTGAATCCCATATTCCTTTAAGTGAAAGGATGAAGAAAAGAAGAACTCCTGCTCTGTTTGAGAAAACTGCCTCCGGTTCTGGGGAGGTAAAAAGGAGTAGGATTGATGTCCCAAGGGAGGGGACGAAGAAGAGTGACGCAGCTCCTTCAGTTGTTCCTGTCAAGGTTGTCGAGAAGCCCGCAGTGGCTCCGAGCAGGTCTGCTGCTCCTGAAGAGGTGATTGTGATATCACCGACCAAGGATTTTTCCTTGGTTAAATTTGTACCTGTTCCCCCGAGGAGGCTGAAGAAAAGCTCCTCGGTCAATTTGGCTGATACCATTTCTCAGCCCCCAGTTGCTGGAACTGGGGTTCCATCTTTCGTTCCCCCGAGCTCTGTCATAAGCTCGATAAAGTCCTCGACCATTCCCGAGGTACAAGGTACTGAAGAAAACCTTACTCGGGACATGGTCACCTCACTAGGTGCTCGTCATCTTGCTTCTGTAAGTCTTCTTACTTTCAATTTTTCATATTTCCTTAATCATTTCTGTTTCTAACTTGCTTTCTGTTTCTGTTCACAGTTGACGAGCTGCTTTAACATAATCCTGAAGAAGGATGAGGCAATTAAAGCTTCATGCTCCTCGTCCAGCGTGGAGGGAGATTTGGAGGAAGCTAAAAAATCTCTGTCAGATTCTCGCCAGACATATGCCACTGATAAGGCTGTCTGGGAGAAGAAGCTTGCCTCCACCGAACAGGATAAAGCTCGAGCTGTTGAAGCCTCCAAAGAGTTGGAGAAGAAAAATAATGCCTTGGAAAAGGCAAATAAAGAGCTCGAAGAGAAGCTCAAAGCTGCTGGAGAGCAGGAAAATAAACTCAAAGTTACCGAGGAGGAGTTGGCTAAACTTCAGGAAATAGGTCGGCAGAAGGAGGAGGTAGAAAATAAGTTGAAGGCTGCTGAGAACCTGCTGTCCGAGAAGCTTGCCTTGGAGAAGACCAAGAGGAAAGCTACTGTGAAGAAGTCCTTCAGCTTTGGCTGGGATAAGGGGTGGAATAAGGGGTTGGCTGCCATGGTATCTCAAGTTGACTATGGCAGTCTAAAGTACTTTAGGGATGGATGGGTTGCTTCCCTTCAGGAAATGAAGGTCAACGAGTCCTCCGAGCTCTTCCAGAAATATATCCCTGGTCCCCCTCCAACTCTAGAAGAATTAGAAGAGGACGAATCTACCTCTGAAGAGTCTTCGATGGTGATGGGAGATCATGCTCTATCCATCCAGCCTGCTGGTGAGGAAAATCAGCAAGTTGTTTCCTCCTTCGAGCAACCGCCTACTCTCCCCGAGCAACTATCTCTTCCCTCCGAGCAACCTACCTCTTCATCCCAGCCTCCCGACAAGGTTTTGGGAGATAAGGAAAAGTTTTAGTGTTGTTCGGGTTTCTCTTTATATTGTTTCTCTTTATCAAATGTAACTCTGAATTATGATCTAATAAAATTTGCACTTTTTTTTTGCATACTGTTGTCTATCTTTCATTCATACTCTGCTTATTCTTCTTATTAATGATTGCTTTTCTTTCTCTGCTAGTTTCTGGCCAGGATGGATCTGCTATCTGCCCATGATACAAAGTTGCTGCAACAGTGCAATGAGTACTTTAAGGTTGGTCACACAGACTTGAGTGCTGCACAAGTTGTCGACATCCTTGGTCATGATGCTTCAGAACAGGCAGTTGAAGCATATCAGTACCTGAAGTGTCTACTTGACCGAGCAGTGGCCAATAATGTGGCTTACTATGAAATGATCGAGGATCTTCAGTGTACCCTCAAAGACCTTCAGAATCAATACAAGGAATCAACTGCCCTGTTGCATGAGGGGTACGAAAAGAAGTACAAGCTGATCATGGCTGACAAGGGTTACGATAAGCTTTTTGCTGGGTATGATCTGAGGGAGAGAACTTTGAAGGGTGAGGTAGAGGAATGCAGACAGATTGCCAAGTTGCTGGAGCAAGAGAACAACAACTTGCAAAAAGAGCTATCACAATTGAAGTCTGCAGCCTCCACTTCCAGTGCCTTGATCCCAGTGACCGACGAGGGATTCTCGTTCTTAGAGGTTGAGAATGCCAAGTTGAGGGACGAGTTCGAGACTTTGAAGAGTTCTGTCACCTCTACATCTTCTCGCGGTCGAGCAAGATCTCCTCAGGGACGAGGAAGAGCAGCTTGGGTTCTTGTCGAAGAACAGAGAACTCAGTCTGCGTTAGAGAACCAAGCTTTCCAATTAATGGCGAAGAACCAGGATTTGTCTGACATGTCAAAGAAAATTAGGGACTTGGAAAAATAACTCTCTGCGCAGAAGTCCGTCTTGGAGAATAGGAGCTTTTCATCAAGAATCTCCATGAGCAGCTAGAAATGCTAACCTATGAATTCCACAAATAGCCCAGGGAGTTCTGGATGGCTGGATACAACGAAGCACTATTCCATTTGGACGATCGTATCTAGAATGCCAACAATGAGGGCTACAAGCAAGGCTGGTTGAATGCCTTAGGTGTGTTGAAGCTCGAACAAGGTCATTATCTGTGGGACTACCATGATCCCGGGTTGCTCGACTTGCCTATGCCACCATACAATTTGGAGATGGATTGGATCCCTGCTCGGGCCATTCCTCGGAGCTTAATTTCAAAGTATCTCGGTGACTACGATTTGCATTCTCAAATCGAAGTATCTCATCCCAAGCATCTCTTAGATAGACCATCCGTGATGAATGTCAGGATGTTGAAGGATCTCAACTTCATCAATTATCCTCTGTCTTTAAATGATCCGCCTGCTGGCGAGGAACCTGTGTCAAAAGCAGAGGGGAAGAGACCAGTAGAATAGGAATTTTTGATGTAATAGTTAGAATACATGTCAATGTAACTGTAATTTCATTATCAATGTAATTTATTTTGAATTCAATGAAAGACTTTCATTTTTGTTTGCAAATCTTGATTGCTATTATCTTGTAATTATCCAATACTTTATATTTATGCATATCTGTTAAAAAGATAACGATATTGTGTTGTTTGTCGACCAGCTCAGTAATAAAAAATTTCAAGTTTTAATAATATCTCTCGATCACTTAATAATAAAGTCACGAGTATAAAAATGTTTAAATTTTTTTCCAACCAACCAAGGTCGTTAAATTATGCTTGTCGACCAACTACAGTTAGTGGGTTTTTATCCCCGACCAGCCATACTTGGTAGATTTTTCATAAAATGTGTCCGACCAACCAAGGTCGACAAATTCTTCTTGTCGACCAACTACAGTTAGTGGGTTTTTATCCCCGACCAGCCATACTTGGTAACTTTTGCATTTTCTGGAATAATCTTACCTCCCGACCAACATAAGTTGGCGTTTTCGAGAGTGTACGTACCTTCCGACCAACACAAGTTGGCATTTGCGAGCATATTTTGTTTCCTAGCCAAACAGGTTGGCATTTTTAGGAATATTTCGTTTCCTAGCCAAACAGGTTGGCATTTTTAGGAATATATTGTTTCCTAACCAAACAGGTTGGCATTTTTAGGAATATTTTGTTTCCTAACCAACCGAAGTTGGCATTTTTAGGAATATATTGTTTTCTAACCAACCGAGGTTGGCATTTTTAGGAATATTTTGTTTCCTAACCAACCGAAGTTGGCATTTTTAGGAATATATTATTTCCTAACCAACCGAGGTTGGCATTTTTAGGAATATTTTGTTTCCTAACCAACTGAAGTTGGCATTTTTAGTAATATATTATTTCCTAACCAACCGAGGTTGGCATTTTTAGGAATATTTTGCTGAGCAGTCTGAGCTTTGCCGAGTAGTGTGTAGCACTAGTATTCCCCAAAAAATTCTCAATAAAAAGGAGAGACTTTGGTACAATATCTTCGTTTTATTCATACTGATGGAACTGTCTTACATATACATCATTGATAATACTTGCGCAGGTGCTCTGCGTTCCATGCATTCTTAAACTCCTCGCCCTCTAAAGTTGTTATTCGATAAGTTCCTGGTCGAACAACTTCTGTAACTCGGTATGGTCCATGCCAGTTTGCTTCCAGCTTATTGTGTTTTTGAATTACTTTCTTCAGCACATAGTCTCCTTCTTTCATGTCGCACTTCTTCACCCTTTTGTTGTAGAACAAAGTTGTTCGCTGCTGGTAAGCAGCATTTCTAATGGCTGCTTCTTCTCTAACTTCCTCGAGCATGTCTAAATCCAGTCTTCTCATTAAGTCGCTGACAGGGGAATTGAAATTCAGTACCCTGTGTGTTGGAAGACCCAACTCGGCAGGTATAACGGCTTCATTTCCAAACGCCAGCATGTATGGTGATTCTCCAGTTGCTACTCGGGGAGTAGTTCGGTAAGCCCAAAGTACTGATTGTAACTCGTTGATCCAGTTCGCTTTTGCATCATCCAATCGTTTCTTCAAACCGTTCAGCAGCGTTCTGTTTGTCACTTCAGTTTGTCCATTGCTTTGAGGATGGTCTGGTGCTGAATGAACCTTCAAAATGTTTGACTGATGACAATAGGCGGCAAACTCCTCGTTATCAAATTGTGTTCCATGGTCTGTGATGAAAGCATGAGCGAGACCATATCGTTAAATGATGTTCTTCCAAACAAATTGGTACACCTTCTCGTACGTCATGTCAATGAGTGGCTCAGCTTCTACCCACTTAGTAAAATAATCCACCGCGACGACGAGATACTTGAACCTTCCTCGGGTCGTTGGCAGTGGTCCAACCAAATCTATTCCCCATGTGGCAAATGGCCAAGGAGAAGTTATGGGTGTCAACAATGCTTGTGGAGTTCTTCGGATTGAGGAAAAGCGCTGGCACTTGTCACATTTCTTGGCGTAGGCTATGCAATCAGCCCTCATCGTCGGCCAGTAGTATCCTTGCGTCATCACCCTTTGTAAAAGCGTCCGACCTGCTACATGTGCTCCACAAGACCCTTCATGGATCTCTTCAATTAATTCTTTCACCTCGGAGGGACGTACACATCTCTGCAAACCTGCCATAATTCCTCGTCTATATAAAACACCATTAGTTAGTACATACCGAGCAGCTTTAAACTTCAACTTTTTGGCAGCGAGCTTGTCAATTGGCAATTCTCCCTCCTCAATATACGCCCTGATGGAATCCATCCGAGATGGTCCTAAATCAAGGGTGATAAAGTTCATCGTCAGATCTTCATCTATGCTCCGACCAGCTAACACTTCAATTGGGATTGTTCGTCGTAGCTCGGTGCGAGTAGCTGATGCTAGTCGAGCTAGGGCGTCTGCTCTCGCATTCTCCATTCTTGGTATTCTGACCAGCTGAATAGCGGCAAATTCTGACACCATCTCCTTTGCCTTTGCATGATATCTGATCATTAATTCTCCTCTAACTGCATATACTCCCATCATTTATTTTATGATTAATTGAGAATCAATAAAAACAATGACTTGTTGCGCCTCCATAGTTTTTTCTAAACCAAGTCCTGCAATCATGGCCTCGTATTCAGCCTCATTGTTGGAAGCTTTGAATTGGAAACGTAAGGCGTATTCCATATCGACCTCATCCGGAGTGGTCAAAACTATCCCCGCGCCGCATCCTGCAGTGCAAGATGAGCCATCTACATATAGTCTCCTTATAGGTAACTCGTCTTTAAATTTATGATCAGTTAGAGTTCCTCGGTGAAATATTTGTTCCTTCCTTTCCTCCTCGGGCTTTTCTTGCTCTTCGTCGATAATTTCTCCTTGCCCTTTTACCAACCGGAGTTGGTCTGAGCCCGAAGTCTATGATCTTGTAACATCTACTAACCCTTTTACCAATCGAATTTGGTCTGAGCTTGTGTTTGTTGATCCTGTAACATCCACAGGTTAATCAGCGAGCAACTTTTGTTCCTCAGAGCTATCAGGATAGGTGAACTCTATTATAAAATCTGCTACAGCTTGCCCTTTAAGCGATAATCTGGGTTCATAGACTATATCATATTCACCGAGTTCTATTGCCCAGTACATCAATCTTTCTGATTTTTCTGGCTTATGCAGGGCTTACCTTAATGGCATATCAGTATATACTACTATGGTATGAGCCTGGAAATATGGCCTCATTCTCCTACTCACCTCAATCAGCGCCAGTGCCAATTTCTCCAGCCTTGGATATCTGATCTCTGCTCCTCAGAAGGCCTTACATGTGTAGTAAATTGGCTTTTGTACTCTATTCTCCACTCTGAACAACGTCGAGCTAACTGCATTCTCGGACACTTCAAGGTACAAGTACAATTTTTCTCCCATCACTGGCCTGGACAACAATGGGGGTGCTCCCAAGTATCTCTTCAAGTCTTGAAAAGCCTTCTCGCATTCATCATTCCACTCAAAAGTCTTTTTGAGTGTCTTGAAGAATGGGAGACATCTATCAGTTGCTCGTGACACAAATCTGTTGAGTGCCGCTACTCGTCCTGTGAGACTCTGTACTTCCTTCTTCGTTGTTGGAGATCTCAGCCCTAATAGAGCTTTGATCTTTTCAGGATTTGTTTCAATGCCTCGTTGATTGACAATGTAACCGAGAAACATGCCTTCTCGTACTCCAAAGATGCACTTCGTCGGGTTCAGTTTCATTTGATATTTATCTAGTTAATCAAAATTCTGGCTTAAGTCAACTAGATGATCGGCAACTTTCTTGCTTTTTGTCAGCATATCGTCAACATAGACTTCCATGTTGTCACTGATTTGTTCAGCAAAGACCTTGTTCATCAGCCTCTGATATGTCGCACCTGCATTTTTCAAACCAAAAAGCATAAGATTATAACAATAAGTTCCCCTAGGGGTAATAAAAGAAGTACTCTCCCTGTCTTCAGGTTTCATTTTAATTTGATTGTAGCCAGAATAAGCATCCATGAAGCTCAGCAACTCGTGTCCCGAGGTAGCATCCACCAGTTGATCAATTCGGGGCAGTGGAAAGTGATCCTTTGGGCATGCTTTATTGAGGTCGGTGAAGTCTACACACATCCTCCATTTGTTGTTTTTCTTCTTTACCATCACCACATTAGCTAACCAATCTGGATATTTAACATCTTCAATGAAACAAGCTTTCTGGAGCTTCTCGACTTCCTCCTGTATAGCTTGATTCTTCTCGGGACTGAATACTCTTCTTCTCTGCTTCACAGGCTTGATCTCCTTATTCACATTGAGCTCGTGACATAAGAAGTTTGGGTCTATCCCAGACATATCTTCATGACTCCACGCAAAAGTTTGTCTTCTGCTTCTAAGGAAAGTTATCAATTCTTGTTTTAATGAGGCTTCCAACGATGAACCTATTTGAGTAGTTCGATCAGGGTGCTCGTTGTCCAGAATGATGTTTTCAGTAGCTTCCACCACTTGACCCTTCACGAGTTGCGACTCATCTCGAGGATCCAATGTTTCAATTTCTGCACCTTCATCCACTTGATAAGTAGTGGTCTTTTTCTTTGATTCTTCCAGTTCTTCTTGCTCGGCGGATGAATAATAGCATTCCCGAGCTACTCTCTGATCACCTTTCACAACTCCTACTCCAAAGTTTATTGAATATTTTAGACACTGATGCACTGTAGATGGCACATCCTCGAACTTCTTCAATCCTACTCTTCCCATGATGATATTGTACGATGATTGGACATTCTTATCCATCACAAAGAAACGTATTCTTTCTGTTCGACAAGCAGTTCACGTACCAATGAATATATCCAACTTGATCGTCCCAAGTGGAATACTTTCACGCCAGCAAAACCGATGAGGGGTCTGTGGTAAGGCTCCAGTTGAGACAGCTTTAGATTTAAACTATCGAAACAAGAGTAGAACATAATATCTGCCGAGCTACCATTGTCGACCAGCACTCTTGAAATCATTATCTCCTTCATTCTCATCTTGATCGCCAGTGGGTCATCGTGAGGATATAAAACACCTGCAAGGTCATTTTTTGAAAAATCGATGACCAATTTCTCCTTGTTCACCTTTCTCGGGCGATCCTCCTCAGCTAGATTTATTCGCTGAATGTACGAGCAAGCTTGAGCCTCACCGAGGTAAGCTTTTCTTTCTGCAGTAAGGTCTCCTCCTCCTGCATCTCCTCCTGTAATAACATTACAATCAAATGACCCAAAACGAATTGAAAATACCTCTCGTTCTGGTTGCCTTGGTTTTTTGGGAAGATCGGGGTCATCATCTGGATCATCTTCATGGTTTCTCTTCTTTTTCTCCTCTGCTCGACGAGGAGATCTAGACCTCTCTCTAGTTTGGTCGTTGTTTCTTCTTTCGCCTCCCCGATCAATATACTTTGCTAGCTTTCCTCGTCGGATGAGTGTTTCAATCTCATTCTGAAGAGCTATGCAATTTTTAGTCATATGGCCATGATCCTTGTGGAACTCGCAATATTTTTCCCTATTCCTCGTGTCAGGGTATACCTTCATTTTCTTTGGCCAGTTTAACTCCTCGCTATTCTTAATTTCTTCCAGGACGTGGTTGATATTTACCTTCAAAGGTGTGTAATTATCAAATTTCCTTAAGACCTCCCATGACGGCCTATTTTTGGATTGTTTGTCACCACCATTGTTCTTATGTTCTTTCTTCTTAGCTTTATCACCTTCCACCTTGGTTTCTTTGGCGTCCATATTCTTCTTCGCAGACATAGCCTCCTCGGCATTCATAATCTTGGACGCTTTTCCCATCAGATCCGACATGGTTCGAGGTGGATCTTTGGCCAAAGTGTAGTACAACTTGTTTGGCAGTAGTCCACTCATCAAAGCGATAATCGTTGTCTTCTCCTCATAATCAATGACTTCGAGTTTCTCGTTATTAAAACGAGTTATATAATCTCTGGTACTCTCACCATCTTTTTGTCTAACACTTAACAAATGTGCTACTCGTTTAACTGGCTTTGCCCCAAAGTAGAAATTCCCAATGAATAGCTCGGTCAGTTGAAGAAAAGTTGAAATCTTACCCCGAGGAAGGCTATTATACCATATTTGAGCAGATCCGGTAAGTGTTCCCGAGAATGCTCTGCATCTCATCTCATCTGGGACAGCATAGATGTCGGGTGCAGCTTGGTATTTTTCTATATGAAGGACAGGGTCAGTCTTTCCATCATACTTGGGAGTCACAACAGGTGCTTTGAACTTTTATGGTATTGGAAAATCAACAATGTCCTGGACAAAAGGTGTTCCTAGAACAAAGGTTCGTTGTAGAGGATTCTTGGCCTTAGCCATTTCCCCTAATCTATCCTCCAGCCTTTGAATAGATCCTTTCCATGCATCATTTCCTTCCTCGGGCATATTGGTTCGAGCAAATGATCACGTTGAAGTAGCTTCCTGGGATTTATCCTGACGAGTAACTGGTCGGTCATAGGATCTATCTTGACGAGCAGCTGGTCGCGACTGGGCAGATCCTTCCCTTAAATTTGATGGTCGTCGAAAGCTCCTCGACGCTGCATTAAGAGGACTTTTGTTCCTCCTAAGGCCTAATCGGTCGAAAGGATAAACCCTATTTAATCTTTCCAACGCACTGGTTCTTTCTGGGGAGAGGGTGACACGTTGTTCAGTATCCGTGGCTCGCACAGACGAAGTTTGCCCAGGTTGATAAGAGAAATCATTAGATTCCTCATTGCGATGTGAGTTAGTACGCCTAGTACGCGAAGAAGGCGCACGAGTATTTCTTTGAATGCTTCGTGGTCCGGAATGGGCTGATGCACCGCCATGGAGGCCCTGAGCCAGATTTGCCATTATTCCAGTCAGATCTGGAACAATTGGTGGAACAGATGGATTTGGAGGGGTTCCAGCGTTTCGATTGTTGGATTCAGGAATATCCGCCATTGGTAATGGATTATTTTTTATGGAAAACGATATTATCAGTCGTTTCCCACAGACGGCGCCAATCTGTTGATGTAAAAAATTAGATCACTCTAATTATTCAATCACATATAAATAAATGAGACAAAGAATTTTAAAGTGGTTCAGCCTTATAAGAATGGCCTACATCCACTATTTTGATATTGCTGTTTGTATGGGAATTCTCGATTACAAGTTATCTCAAGAAATTCCGGTCTGGGTCCCCTTTTTCAATGAGGATTGTACAATGTATTTATAGCACTGAGGCTGTAATGTGAAAGGGTACTACATTAAATGATATACATATGAAAGGGTAATACATTTAATGCCCTCTTTGCATGCGCGTCTAAATGATAAGCATTTAATGAGCATTTAAACTGTTGGTATCCTGCTTCGAGGTGCAGCTCGGACCGCCATGAGTTGCTCGGACCGCTTAAGCTTCTCGGTATTTAAGAGTTCCTCGGAGAGGCATTGTTCCTCGGAGCTTGTGAGTTCCTCGGGGAACTAGTCTTCCTCGTTGTAGTCTTGTTCCTCGGAGCGAGTGGGTTCCTCGGAAGTGTTTGCTGTTTCCATGTAGATAGCCACGTGTCTTCATATGATTGGTCCATGTCAGCAGATTAATTTTGGTATCAACAGTGATATTTGGATGGCTGAATTTACTTTCATTTATTCTGGAATTTTATATTATTTTCCAAATGTTATTAGTAAAGGTCTTTGTAGAATCTCTCTTCTTAGTAGAGGCATCTTCTTATATTTCGGTACCCTAGTTTGGCATTGTTTTAGTTCTTACCATGCATATGAATTTATGTTCAAATGGACAAAAACAATATGTTACAGATAATACCTTTTGAAGTTTATGTTAAATTGGACATGCGTTTAAAAAAAATAAAAAATAAAATAAAGATAAAATAGAAATAAAAAAGAAGCTATTAATAATATGTCAAATAATCAAAGGACTATAAATTGCCACATTATCAACGAAGAATTCTTGATTTTTACTTCAAACGGATTCTATGTCTAAAATAGGGAACTCAATCGGATCAATTTTGTAAAATAATTCTTTAACATCATACGACGGAGGTGGACGTGATCGTTGGTTAAAATTTATTTTCGATATAATGTGCTTTAACCTCAAGAATATTGTGCTAACTTTTTCATGCCCTTCCTCTCTTCATTCATGGTATAAATATACAACTAATTTTATAAAATATACAATTCATTTTTTTTATTATATTCATTTGCAATTTTCATTACATTATTTAATAGTTAAGATTGTTCATTATGGATTTAAATTCATAAATTATTCACCCCTAAGGTTTGAAATGTTTATTCATAGTTGGTTCTTTATTATATTAGTTTACAAAAGAGTCGATGCATTTTTAAGAAATTCTATTGCGCCCGCGCATCGTGCGGGGTACATGCTAGTATATAAAGAAAACCAAAGGACCCCTTTCTAGTCACTTTGCCATTAATGATATTTTGAGTTCTTAGAGATTTGAGTAAATTTGTTTATTTATGATATTTCCGTTGCATTTCATGTCACGTTATCTTAAACCAGCATGTCCAACACTCACTCATATCCAAGTCGAGAGTCGTACAATATTTGGAAGAATCCGTATTTTCAAGAAAATATAATATTGATATTTTGAATTGGTAGAAAATTATAGTTTCAAACTAGCCAAGTTGGCTCTTGATATCTTATTTGTTCCCACCACTACTGTTACTTAGGGAGTCGGCATTTAGCAATGGGGAGTGGGTTATTTACAAGACTCGTGCCTCTTTTCTTGCGGACATTACAAGGCAATAGTGAGCAGGAGTGATTACTTTGAAACAACGAAAAAGATATGTACAAATATTTTCATTTGTAATCCATATCTTTTTAGTTCTTTTTTATAAACAGTGTTGTTAGTACTTATTATTACTTTTCTGTTTTATAGACGTTGTAGAATATGAAATGATTCCCTCTCCGTTGGTCTCAACTAAATGAAGTGCTTGGTTGATGTTGCTGACAAGATGTAAGGAGTTGTTACTATTTTGAGATGATATGTTCTGATGCTTTTTTTTTATTTGGACTTGACAGTTGGAACTATTTGTACTTAGGACTCGTTGAAGACTTGGTGACAATTTTTATTTGCTTATTGTTGGTGTCTTGTGTTGGAGTTTTGTTATGGAAAGAACGAAATATATTAATTAATTTCTGCAAGGCACGTTCTTGGAACGCTTTCTTTTAGGCAAAATTTCTCCCAATCCGATTGAGACAGAACCAGAACCGCGAGTACACTATGGGTTTTATAGAATCTGCCTTCAGGATACAATGCAGTGTATGAACAGTTGTTTGATTCAAACTATCTACTGTTTGTTCAAATCGAGAACACTCTGAATTTGTAACTTGATAATGCCAAAGTATAGAGGACGGAGATAGGAGAAACTAGCAATTTTCGGTGTCCAAAACAGAGGTCTAGAACTCTTTTTATAGCCATTTCTGTGACTGTTCTTCAACAGTCACAGCTCTTCATGCAGTGACTCAGCAACCGTTGGATCGTGCCTGTTTGGAACAGTTGCGATCTAACGGTTCAGATTAGGCGTTCCATCGTAAGCGAATGAACATCCCCTACACGAAACGCTATGAGTTCATCTAACAGTTTAGATCAAGTCGTTTCGGATTTTAAACCCTTTGATCGGATCATTTAATCACAACAATTGATCTGTTTTACCTCGTCAAAACTTTAAGCTCCCACGCTCCAAGCGACGATGCAAAGTGCCAAGTGCGCGTCAAAGCGCGCAATGCGCCCTAAGTCGCCCAATCGCCCTTTCGCGCGCCGTGTGTCGCGATTGGTGGTGCTTAAGCACCACCGCGATGCGTAGGATCATAGCCTCTTATTTGACTTGTCAACTAAGAATCTTAGTTGTCCTTTAGTTGATATACCACTACTTTTGTAGTATTCTTCCAATGTGGGACATTATGGGATTTTGAGTACTCCCATATCTTTCACACCCATTTGTTCATGTTTCTACCTTCTAAATTAAAACCCAAACTATGTTCAAAATAAAACACCAATAATATAATAAAATATTAACAACTAAAAAATAAAATATCAATAAATATTGGAATTTATCCAACATTCCCCCACCAATTTCAATATACACAAGAGAGCAAAGCAAAAAGACAAGAAATAACTTTTGACATTATCGCTAAAATCTAGTACATAAATGAGAAGTGTCTTTCGGACTTGAACTTCCATATAGTGAAAATAATTCAAAGCTTCATCAAGGTGCTGTGGTGAACGTATCTTGAACCAAGGACCTTTTGAGACTAGCCGGAACTATCACACATACAGATTTTTGAGTTTATAAGTGTTCTTCTAGCATGCACTTTTATGGCCTTGTGTTAATCCTGATTTCACGAGCGCTTTAGGATCGGTCTTGATTTCATAGAAAGCGGCCACACTTTCGACACTCGAATAGGTAAATTAACTTTAGTGATTCTGCGAGTCACACTTATATGATTTATTAAGAAGTAACCTTCATCCTCTAATATGCAGAAAACCAACACTAGGCACATAGGAATGAAACTTTTTCTATAAAATTCCTAGTGTTCCATAACTATAATTTAACTTGTTTGTACCACATTGAACTCTATCTATATTTTCAAGATATGATTTGGGTTCCCATTAAATATAGTTGTGTTATTTAATAGACCTTAGTCCCATTCCTTTTGAGGTGATATATATCATCTCCCTAACAAGACCTTTAGTCAGAGGATCTGCTAAATTCTTGTTCGGTTTAATATATTCGACTGTAATTACTCCTTCCTTGAGTAATTTTCTTATAATTTGATGCCTTAGACTAATGTGTCTAGATTTTTCGTTGTAAGTTTTGTTCGAAACTTTATAAATTGTGGCTTGGTTATCACAACTTATCATAATAGAAGGTGATGGCTTTTTTCCTAAAGGAATATCATACAACACGTTTCTAACCCATTCTGCTTCTTTACATGGATTTGCTAGGGCTATAAATTCAGATTGCATTGTTGAATCTGATACACAAGTTTGTTTCCTGGATCCCCAAGAGACAGCTTCTCCTCTTAGCGTAAAAATCCAACCAGTAGTTGACTTGGATTTTGATTCAAGATTATTCCAACTTGAATCACTATATCCTTCTAAAACATATGGATATCCTACATAATGTAAGCCATAATCCAAAGTCCTCTTCAGGTATCTAAGCGCCCTAAAAATTGCATTCCAGTGCTCTTGTCCTGGATTACTTGTAAATCTACACAATACACTCACTGCATAAGCAATGTCTGGTCTAGTGCAATGCATGTCATACATTAGACTCCCAATAATACTAGCATATTTAAGTTGGTCCATAGCACGCCCAGTATTTTTCATTAATTTGATGCTAGGATCCACTGGTGTAGCAGCTGGCTTAAGTTCAAAATGATTATATCTTTTTAGAACTTTTTCTATATAATGAGATTGAGATAACGCTAAAGAATTATCCTTTCTCACAATTTTGATTCCTAAAATCACATCAGCTTCTCCAAGATCTTTCATATCAAATTTTGATGAAAGAAACCTTTTGGTTTCTTCAACATAATTGAGATTAGACCCAAATATTAACATGTCATCCACATATAAGCAAATAATAACACCAACACCATTTTCAAATTTACTATATATACATTTGTCGACATCATTAACTTTATATCCATGGGATATAACAATATTATTAAACTTCTCATGCCATTACATAGGAGCTTGTTTAAGGCCATAAAGAGATTTAATCAATTTACACACTTTCTTTTCTTAGCCAGGCAAAATAAACCCTTCGGGTTGTTCCATGTAAATCTCTTCTTCTAAATCACCATTTAAAAATGCATTTTTAACATCCATTTGATGAATAACTAAATTGTGAATAGAAGCAAGAGATATTAATATCCTAATGGAAGTGATTCGATCAACAGGAGCATATGTATCAAAGTAATCAATTCCATGTTTTTGCTTATAGCCTTTAGCAACTAGTCTTGCCTTAAATTTATTTATAGAACCATCCAGATTTAATTTTCTTTTAAATATCCATTTGCACCCAATAGGTTTAGCCCCGGGGGGAAGATCGGAAATAACTCAAGTTTGATTTGACAAAATTGAGTTCATTTCATCATTTATTGCTTCTTTCCAAAAGACAGCATCCCTAGATGTTATCACTTCATGAAATGTGGTCGGTTCATCTTCTACATTAAGAACAAATTTAGTTTTGTTCTTAGTCTCATTTAAATCCCCTTAAACTAAATAAATAACAAAGTCAGGCCCAAATGTTTTTTCAGTTCTTTGTCTTTTACTCCTTCGTGGTTCAACGTCATTCGTTGTTTCCGAAGAAGATATAGATTGTGAATTTTCTTCTAAATTTTAGGAGTCAACAATCGGATTATTATTTTCTAAACCTTGATTCAAAGTACTAAACTTTGTTAGATGTTCAAAGAATTGCACATCTACCGACTCAATGATTTCTTGAGTTTCAAGGTTTAAAAATTTATAAGTCGTACTGTTACTAGAGTATCCAATAAAAACACATTTGTAAGTCCTATTTCCTAGTTTAGGCCTTTTAGGTTCAGGTTTTCTTACATAAGCAAGACATCCCCAAACTTTAAGACGTCTAAGATTAGGCTTACGATTAAACCATAATTCATATGATGTAATATCCTTGTTTTTCAATGGAACTCTATTTAAAATATAACATGCGGATAAAATTGCTTCTCCCCACATCGACAAAGGTAAACCAGAACTGATTAACATTGAATTTATCATTTCAACTAAAGTTCTATTTTTCCTTTCCGCCGTTCCATTTTGTTGTGGCGTATATGGCGCCGTAACTTGATGGATTATCCCATGAGTATTACAAAATTGTATAAACTCACTCGGGTAATATTCACCACCCCTATCGGATCGTAGGATTTTAATTTTCCGATTTTGTTGAGTTTCAACTTCTGCTTAAAAAATTAGGAATTTCTCAAAAACTTCATCTTTACTTTTAAGTAAATATGTATATGCATACTTAGAGTAATCATCAATGAAAGTTAAGAAATATTTATTTCCACCACGAGTCATATTACTCTTCATATCACATACATCACTATGAATAAGATCAAGCATTTCGGATTTCCTCTCAACAGATTTGAACGACTTTCTAGTTATCTTCGATTGAGCACAAATTTCACATTTAGAAAGGTTATCAAATTTACAATCTGAGATTAAGCCGAGATTAGTCATATTTTTTATACTTCTATAATTCACATGACCTAATCTACTATGCCATAAATAAATAGACTCAACCATATAAGCAGAACTAATATCATTGATTACATTAATTTTGATCATGCCGTTACAAGAGTACCCTTTGCCAATAAATTGGCCATTCTTAGATAAGACAAACTTATCAGACTCATACACTAGTTTGAAACCTCTCTTATTGAGAAGGTCCCCAGACACAAGATTTTTACACATATCAGGTACATGAAGTACATTAATTAGAGTAAGTGTTTTTCCAGAAGTTAGCTTCAATTCCACTATGCCTTTTCCAACTACATTGGTGTGAAGATTATTTTCCATCTTCACTTCTTTTCCATCAATTTCTTGATATGTTTTGAATGAAGAGCGGTCTTTGCATATGTGAACCGTTGCACCGGTATCCAGCCACCATCCACTTTCATTATCAATTGAATTTGCTTCGCAAACAGTAGCAATAATATCTTCAACATTGTTGGTTTCCTTCGACCCTTGTTTTTCCTTAAATGCCTTCTTTATAAGACGACATTCTCGAGAATAATGTCCCGGTTTGTCACCAAAGAAACATTTTCCTTTCTTTTTCTTATTTGCACCTTGGTTCTTAAATTTTGAATCATTCTTTGCTTTAAATTTTGAGTCTTTGGTAATCTTGGATTTTTTATCCTCAACCATATTAGCTTTTGAATGACCCTCACCTTGTTCATCCTTATTTTCTCAAATACGAGTATCTTCTTCAATACAAAGGTGACGAAGAAGGGATTCCACAGTATAAGTCTTTCCATCATGATTAATTTTCTTCTTAAAGCTATTCCAAGAGGATGGAAGTTTTGAAACAATCACCCCTACTTGAGATTCATCTTGAAGATTAATACCAGCGGCTTTAAGGTCACCAACAATTTGTTGGAGTTCATGGGCTTGTGCAACGACAGATTTATCATTACTCATTCTAAAATTCATATAGTTTGAAATTAGAAACTTACGGTTGCTCGCTTCCTCGTTTTGATACTTTGTCTCCAAAGCCTTCCATAATTCCTTTGCCGTCGGAATCCTTCGATGAGCGCTATAAACAGTTTGAGACAAAGCATTGAGGATGTGTCCTCGACACATAAATTCATCTTCTTTCCTCTTCACACGTTTTTCTTTATTGCTTCGGTGTCTTCAGGTGTAGGCTCGGGAATTTGTTCAAGGTTATCATCTAGAATGTATGCAAGCTTTAGTGAGGAAGAACATAACTTTCTCTTGCCAACGGGTGAAATTTCCGCCATCAAAACGGTCGAGTCGGATTAAGTCTTGAGTCATGACTTGGATAGATTGTGCCACAGTTCCTTCCATTTGAGTGGAGTAATAAGAATAATCTTTTTGCCTAAAACTGTTGGAGTTTTGTTATGGAAAGAACGAAATATATTAATTAATTTCTGTAAGGCACGTTCTTGGAATGCTTTCTTTTAGGCAAAATTTTTCCCAATCCGGTTGAGATAGAACCAGAACCGCGAGTACACTATGGGTTTTATAGAATCTGCCTTCAGGATATAATGCAGTGTATGAACAGTTGTTTGATTCAAACTATGTACTGTTTAATCAAATCGAGAACACTCTGAATTTGTAACTTGATAATGCCAAAGTATAGAGGATGGAGAGAGGAGAAACTAGCAATTTTCGGTGTCCAAAACAGAGGCCTGAAACTCTTTTTTATAGCCATTTCTGTGACTGTTCTTCAACAGTCACAGCTCTTCATGGAGTGACTCAGCAACCGTTGGATCGTGCTGTTTGGAACAGTTGCGATCTAACGGTTTAGATTAGGCATCCCATCGTAAGCGAATGAACACCCCCTACACGAAACGCTACGAGTTCATCTAACGGTTTAGATCAAGTCGTTTCGGATTTTAAACCCTTTGATTGGATTGTTTAATCACAACCGTTGATCTGTTTTACCTCGTCAAAACTTTATGCTCCCACGCTCCAAGCGACGATGCAAAGTGCCAAGTGCGCGTCAAAGCGCGCAATGCGCCCTAAGTCGCCCAATCGCCCTTTCGCGCGCCGCGTGTCGCGCTTACGCATATCGCGATTGGTGGTGCTTAAGCACCACCGCGATGCGTAGGATCATAGCCTCTTATTTGACTTGTCAAATAAGAATCTTAGTTATCCTTTAGTTGATATACCACTACTTTTTGTAGTATTCTTCCAATGTGGGACAATATGGGATTTTGAGTACTCCCATATCTTTTACACCCATTTGCTCATGTTTCTACCTTCTAAATTAAAACCCAAACTATGTTCAAAATAAAATACCAATAATATAATAAAATATTAACAACTAAAAAATAAAATATCAATAAAAAACATAAATTCCAATATCTTGATGGTAGAGACTGTTTTGATTCTAGTATGCTGCTGAGCGTTTGAAGGACAAGTATACTATTGTTTTTATGCACTTTGAAGTTATTAAACAGTTAGGCCCAGTTTGGTTGCGCAAATTGTTTGATTATGTAAATTGGTTCATTGTGAATTAGTGAATTGTAAATGAGTGAATTTGAAATGAGTTAAATCCAATTTTACACGATGTTTGATAATTTCAAATTGATGTTAAGGTTCTAGGTAAAAACATATCGAGAGAGGGGGGGGGGGGGGGGGAATAGAGAGGGGGAGAGGGGACGTGCACTTTTATGTGACTCCTATTTCAAATGGATTCATTTCACGTTTTTTGTGAAATGATCCAATTTCAGATTGTGCACATGAGCTAAAATGGGGTAATTAATGAATCCTTTCATTAATGAAACCAAACACAATTAATGGGTCAATTTGTAAATGGATCAATTTATTAATGATCCAATTTACAATTTTGGGACAACCAAAGGGGCCCCAAGCCATTCTTCGTATTATATAATTTATTATAGAAAAATTAGTCAAGATATTTTTCTTGCAATATAATTTAACGTGTATCTTTGTGTTATTCCACTAATTTTCTCCATTTTTTCCTTATTTAAACATTGTATCAACTTTGGATTCTTGTTAAGAATGATCAATAAGGCCCCGTTTGGTTGTCCCAAAATTGTAAATTGGATCATTAATAAATTGATTCATTTACAAATTGATCCATTAATAGTGTTTGGTTTCATTAATGAAATGATTCATTAATTGCTCCATTTTAGCCCATGTACAAAATGTGAAATTGGATCATTTCACAAAAAAGTTGAAATGAATCCATTTGAAATAGGAGTCACATAAAGTGCATGTCCCATCTCCCTCTTCCTCTCCCCTCCTCCTCTTCCTCTCTTTCCCTCCCCTTCTCTCTCTTGATTTGTTTTTATCATTTTTTCATAGAACCTTAACATCAATTTTAAATTACCAAACATTGTGTAAAATTGGATTTAACTCATTTCAAATTCACTCATTTACAATTCAATAATTCACAATGAACCAATTTACATAATCAAACAATTTGCGCAACCAAACTGGGCCTTGACAAATTTTCCTATCTTACTATGATATTGTACAAATTCTTGTAAAAATGTGATATTTTACTTGTTTCTAGGTACTATACGAAATTATTGAACTTTGAGTTTATGGTGGGAGTATGAGTTGAATCCCTAGTTGAAAGAGAAGATCCTAGTTTTTATTTTATATCTATTAGTTTATGAGAAGAGAATGAACATATTCTTATATGTTTGTATTGAACAATTACAAGTCTTATATATAGACTTTATTGTAAACGGAACATGTTAACTGGTTCTCATAGAACATGTGTAACTGCTGCTATAAGAACGTGTCTAACTACTACTTAATAGCTATTGTTAACTGCTATTGATATGGTAACATTGTAACTGCTGCAATAATGAACGTGGTGTCAAGGTGGATGCTTGTGATATGAGTTGGTTAATACTCCCGTGCAAGATTATGGTGGAGGAACAACCATTAGCTTGTCTCCAAGAAAAGTAAACTTGCTAGTTGATAGACCCATTGTGAAGATATCCGCAATTTGATCATGTGTGGAGTAGTGATTGTAGTAGAGACCACGACCGCGTCCAGTTTATGTACTGAATTGGGAATGAGAGAAACCAAGTGTGGAATATAAGATGGATTAGGAAGAGAATTTATGGATGAAAATGGTTATATTACCTGGAGTAGCAATGAATTTTGCAGAAGAAATATTTGAAAATTTAGAGAAAGGAAAATACTTTTCATGAAAGATTAAATCTCTGGATATGTAGATACAACCAGTGGGGTCTAAGCACTTGGAACCTTTGTGAATTAAGCCATATCCAAAAAAGGTGAACTCAACAGATCTATAGCCAAACTAATGCCTGTTATAAGGTCCAATATTGAGAAAACAGGAGCATCAAAAAGTTATGAGAAGAGAGGAATCAGGTTGAATATTGAAAAGAGTAGTTACAGGTGTTTGATCATGAAGAATAGGAGTAGGTAGACCTTTTATAAGATAAGTAGAAGATCTCAAGGACTCATCCCAATCTCAAGGTCACTTCGCCATCACCATCCACATCCGCTCTCGAAAGCCTCTTGCAAAAGTTCATCCTCGAATAAGAGGACGCTTCTCGATATCAAAATCAAGCCCTTCAATGACTTGAACAAAGGTTAAATGAATTTAAGTATGTGAAAGAGTATGATTTCCAACTAAGTCAACCCATTATTCTACCCGTGTGGAATAATGCAATGCGGACATACTTAAAAAAATATAAATAAAATCTATAACGTTAAAATACCTATTTTATATTTGTGTGATAACGAATGTAGAAAAAGACCTATACATGTCGTTAGTGAAGAAAAAATTATATTTGTGTGATAAAAGACCTATTCATGTCTGTTGATACGAAAATTAGTCAGATGACGTGGACCAATTATATAACTACACGTGTCACCTTACGTGGAAAATACATGTGCTCACCGAGCTACTCAGCGTGCCGAGCTACTCACCATACAGAGCATCTGGCCAGGAATATCAAGCGATAATTACACATTTAATGAAAATCGAATTTAATGAACATTCTTATTGTACAGATGTATATGTCTATTAAATAAAGGCATATCGTCTATTCACACTGACAGTCCCAAGGCTATAAATACATTGTAACACCCACCGTAAGGGGGTAATTGATCTCTTGTAATCATCATCGAGATTAAGGCAAACATCGGCAATACAAAATAGTGGACATAGGCCATTTTCAGAAGGCTGAACCACTTTAAAAATCTTTTGTCTCATTTCCTTATTCCTTTTTTATCTGTGATTAATTAATTAGATCGAATCTAGTTTTTTACATCAACAGATTGGCGTCGTCTGTGGGAATGACTATATGTAGTGTTTTTCACTAAAAACTTATCACCAATGGCTGAGATCCCAGAATCCAGTAATCGGAATAATATCGGGGTCCCTCCATACCCCTATGCTCCCCCAACTATCGATCAACTTACACGAATAGTAACCAACTTAGCCCCAGGGAAAATGGCTATGCAAGAAACTATGCGACAACTCATTCAGATTATTCGTAATGAATCACCTGCCTAGTCAGGTCAACGAAGCGTTCATAGAAACACCCATCTGCCATCTTCAATAGCCAGATGTAAATTATCCCCGGATGTTTCACAGCCCAGGCACTATGGCTCTCATCATACGGAGAGGTCCAACGATCCCTCATATCAGCCTGGACGGACCTCATCTATAAGAGCTACAGATTCTCGACAAAATGTTACCTTACCTCCTGAGCGAACAAACACTTTGGAGAGGTTGAGCAGAGTCTCTCCTTTTGACCATTTGGGCCCTATGAGGAATATAAATCCCCCTAGGATTACGTTGAGGAATTCTCAATGACCAACCGATCTAAGCGAGGGTTCTGCCAAGCAACTCGTAATGAAAGATCCCAAAAGGAGAATTCAGCGCGCTCTGTTGCTCGGGAAAATAGGCCTGAGGCTGGGAATGATGCGTGGAAGGTTTCCATTTAGAGATTAGAAGATCGGTTAGGGGAAATGGCTAAGGCCAAGAACCCTCTCCAAATAACTTTTGTCCAAGGATCACCTTTTGTCCAGGCAGTCGTGGATTTTCCCACACCATCAAAATTTAAATCTCTTGTAGTGACACATAAATATGATGAAAAGATTGATCCCATTCTCCATAAAGAGAAGTACTAAGTCGCTGCTGATATCTATGCGGTTCCTGATGAGATGAGGTACAGGGCATTCTTAGGAACCATCTCTGGGTCAGTCCAGATATGATACAACAACCTTCCCCGGGGGAAGATCGCCACTTTCCATCAGCTGGAAGAGCTCTTCATAAGGAACTTGTGCTTTGGTGAGAAGCCAGTTAAGAAAGTAGTACACCTACTGAGCGTAAGGAAGAAAACATGAGAAAGTACCAGGGACTACATCACTCATTTTAATAATGAGAAACTTGAGGTGATCGACTACGATGAGAAGACAATAATTACAGCTCTGATGAGTGGTCTATTGCTTGACAAGCTATATTATACATTGGCCAAAAACTCTCCTAAATCCATGACAAAAGCAGCTAAGATCATGAACATCGAAGAGGCCATGTCTGCGAAGAAGAGTGTTGACACTAAAGTAGAGACCAAGGTCGAAGGTATAGCGGAGAAGAAGGATCAAAAGCACAACGGGAATGACAAATGACCAAAAGTCAAGGAGACGCTCGAGCAGCTGAAAAAGTATGGGAATTACACTCCCTTAAAGGTGGACATAAACCATATTCGGGAGGAGATCAAGAACAGCGAGGAACTAACTTGGCCAGAGAAAATGAGGACAGACCCCGATAAGAGGGATAAGTCCAAATATTACGAATTCCATAGAGATCATGGCCACATAACCAAGTGTTGTATAGCTCTCGAGAATGAGATAGAAGCACTCATTAGGCGAGGAAAATTAAGTAAGTTCATTGATCGCCAGAATGGTGGGAAGACCAACGAGAGAGGAAGATAAAGGTTCAAATCTCCTCACCGAACAAGAGATGACAAAAAGAGGGACCACAAAGATGATCTAGAGGATGACCCCGACCTCCCCAAAAAGCCAAGGCAACCTAAGCATGAGGTATTCTCAATCTACTTTGGATTATTTGAATGTAATGTGATTACAGGTGGAGACGCGGGAGGTAGAGATCAGACTGTTAAAAGGAAAGCTTACCTCAATGAGGCCCAAGCTTGTTCTTACATACAGCGCATAAATTTGGCCGAAGACAATCGCCCGAGGAAGGTGAACAAGGACAAACTGGTTATCGGTTTTTCTAAAAATTATCTTACAGGTGTACTGTATCCTCACGACTACCCCTTGGTGGTCAAGATGAGAATGAAGGATGTAGTGATTTCACGTGTATTGGTAGCCAATGGTAGCTCTGCAGGCATCATGTTCTATCCCTATTTTGATAGTTTGAATTTGAAGCTAGCCTAGTCAGATCCATATCACAGGCCCCTCCTCGGCTTTACCAGCGAGAAGGTTTTTCCACTTGGGACGATCAAGTTAGACATGCTCATTGGCACCTGGCCTGCTTACAGAACATAAAAAGTATGCTTTTTTGTAATGGACAAGAATGTCCAATCAACCTATAATATAATTATGGGGAGAGTAGGTTTGAAGAATTTTGAGGTAATGCCATCTACGGTACACTAATGCTTGAAGTTTCTAACCAATTTTGGAGTTGGAGTTGTGAAAGGCGACCAAAAAGTAGCTCGAGAATGCTACTATTCATCTGCCGAACAGGAGGAATTGGAAGAGGCCAGGAAGAAAACCACCACCTATCAGGTGGATGAGTCTAAAGATGCAGAGATTGAGACTTTGGACCCTAGGGATGAGTCCCAGCTTGTGAAGAGTCAGGTCGTCGAAGCTACGGAGAAAATTATTCTTGATGATGAATGACTAGAACGGACAACTCAAATCAGCGCTTTATTGGATCCGTTAATAAAGCAGGAACTAGTGGCATTTTTACGGCATAGAAAGCAAGCTTTATCATGGAGTCATGAAGATATGCCAGGGATATACCCTACCTTCCTGTGCCACGATCTCAATGTTAACAAGGAGGTCTAGCCAGTGAAGCAGCGAAGAAGGGTATTTAGCCCAGAGAAGAACCAGGCTATCCATGAGGAAGTTGAGAAACTACAAAAGGCCTTTTTCATTGAAGATGTCAAATATCCTGATTGGTTAGACAATGTTGTAATGGTAAAGAAGAAGAATAACAAGTAGAGGATGTGTGTAGATTTGACAGATCTTAACAAAGCTTGCCCTAAAGATCACTTTTCCTTGCCCCGAATTGATCAGTTGGTGGAACCTACCTCGGGGCACGAGTTATTGAGCTTCATGGACGCTTATTCCGGCTACAACCATATTAAGATGAAACCAGAAGACAGGGAGAGTACTTCATTTATTACCCCAAGGGGAACATACTGCTATAACGTTATGCCTTTTGGACTTAAAAATACAGGTGCTACGTACCAGAGGTTGATGAATAAAGTTTTCGCAGAGCAAATCAGTAAAAATATGGAGGTTTATATCGATGATATGCTAACTAAGAGCAAGAAAGCCGCCAACCATCTAGCTTACCTTGGCAAACCTTTAATCAGCTAGATAAACATCAGATGAAGTTGAACCCGACGAAATGCATATTTGGTGTACGAGAAGGCATGTTCCTTGGGTATATTGTGAATCAGTGAGGCATTGAGGCAAATTCGAAGAAGATTAAAGCTTTGTTTGAGTTACGATCTCCAGCTATGAATAAGGAAGTACAAAGCCTCACAGGCCGCATTGCAGCTCTCAACAGGTTTGTGTCAAGAGCAACGGACAGGTGTCTCCTATTCTTCAAGACTCCCAGAATAACTTTCGAGTGGAATGATGAGTGCGAGAAGGCGTTTCAAGAATTAAAGAAATATTTGGGGACACCTCCACTATTATTCAGGCTAGTGATAGGAGAAAGATTATACTGGTATCTGGCTATCTTGGAGAGCACAGTCAGTTCAGCATTAATAAGGGTGGAGGATGAAGTGCAAAAATCGTTGTATTACACCATCAAAGCATTTCGAGGAGCAGAGATTAGATATCCAAGGTTGGAAAAGCTGTAATTAGCTCTAATAGAGGCGAGTAGGAGGATGAAACCTTATTTTCAGGCCCATACCATAGTGGTGTACACTGATATGCCACTTAGACAGGCCTTGCACAAGCCAGAAAAATCTGGAAGACTGATGTATTGGGCGATAGAACTGGGCAAGTATGATATTGTTTATAAACTAAGGTCCTCACTCAAAGGGCAGGCGGTGGAAGATTTCATTGCGGAGTTCACTTACCCAGATACCTCCGACTAGTAAGAGTCTAATGCAGAACAACCAGTGGATGTTACGGGATTATCAAAGACAATCCCCGATCAACTACCATTAGCAGATTTATCGAAAGGGATGAACAACGAGCAATAAGAATTATCAGGTAATAGCCCAGCACTGGAGAATGATAAAAGGAAGTATCAAATATTCCATCAGGAAACCTTATCAGATCAAGAGTTTGATAATGGTATACCTGTGTGGAACTTTTATGTTGATGGCTCTTCATGTGCTATAGGGAGTGGAGCCAAAATAATTCTTAATAGCTTTGATGGATTAGATATCGAATATGCTCTACTCTTTCAATTTAAAGTTTCCAAAAATGAGGTTGGATATAAAGTTATGATCGTGGGCCTCAGTTTAACAAAAATAATGCATGCAGAGAAAGTCACCATGCTTAGTGATTCGCAATTAATTGTACATCAGATTTTGGGTTTATATGCAGCGAAGGGAGATTTCATGTCAAGATACCATGCCAAATATATGGAGATTGTATCCACCTTTGTAGCGATTCAGTTGATCAGAATATCAAGATTGGAGAATACGAGAGTTGATGCACTAGCTCGGTTTGCCTCACCTACTCGTACCGAGCTACGAAGAACGATTCTTATCGAGATATTGGCAGAATGGAGCATAGATGAAGATTTAATGGTGAAATTCATTTCACTAGATATGGGACCATCTTGGATGGATCCCATCACGGAATATATCAAAGAAGGAGTCGTATTAACTAACCAACTTGCAGCCAAGAGGCTGATGTTTAAAGAGCCTCGATATGTATTAAATAATGGCATTTTGTATAGAAGGGACATCACAGCAGGTCTACAGAGATGTGTGCATCCCTCAGAAGTTAAATACCTGATTGAAGAGGTTCACGAAGGCTCTTGTGGAGTTCATATTGCAGGTCAGACTCTCCTACAGAGGATAACGATGCATGGATATTATTGGCCGACGATGAGAGCTGACTGCATAGCCTATGCGAAGAAATGTAATAAATGCCAACGTTTCTCTTCCATTCGAAGAACTCTCCCAGGCATTGTTAACACCCATTACTTCCCCATGGCCATTTGCTATGTGGGGCATAAACTTGGTCGGGCCTCTGCCGACCACCAAAGGAAGGTTCAAATATCTAGTAGTCGTTGTTGATTATTTCACCAAGTGGGTTGAGGCTGAACCTCTCATTGACATGTCGTACGAAAGGGTTTACCAGTATATTTAGAAGAATATTATCTGCTGGTATGGTCTGCCACATGCTTTCATTACCGACCATGGTACCTAATTTGATAATGAGGAGTTTGTGGCATATTATCATTAATCCAATGTCCAGAAGATCCATTCCGCACTAGGCCACCCCTAGATCAATGGGCAAAATGAAGTGACGAACATGACTCTACTAAACAGTTTGAAGAGACGGTTAGATGATGCAAAAGGAAATTGGATCAACAAACTACACTCTGTTTTATGGACATATCGCACAGCACCCCGAACAACCACTAGGGAATCGCCCTACATGCTAGCTTTTGGAAGTGAAGCAGTTATTCCAGCTGAATTGGGCTTACCCACCCACAGGATACTTAATTTCAACTCTCATATAAGCGATTTGATGAGACACTTATATCTGGACATGCTCGAGGAAGTTAGAGAAGATGCGGAAATCGAGAATGCATCCTACCAACAAAGAACATCCATGTTCTACAACAAAAGAGTGAATAAATATGATCTCAAAGAGCGGGAGTATGTTCTCAAGAAGGTGATCCAAAAGCATAATAAACTGGAGGCCAACTGGCATGGCCCCTACCGAGTAACTACAGTTGTTCGCTATGGGACTTAAAGAATAGAAACCTTAGAGGGAGAAGAATTAAAAAATGCGTGGAATGCGGAGCATCTGCGCAAGTATTATCAGTAATACAGACTTACATGTACCATATTTCTCTTAAATTGAATAAAAGTGTCGATTTTTCCATATTCCTTTTTGGTTTATTTTTTTTGGAGTACCAGTGCTACACACTACACCAACTCAGGTTCGTCGGCATCAACAACCACCGACTAAGGTTAGTCAGCATTCAGCAACCACCAACTAAGGTTGGTCGGCATTCAATAACCACCAACCCTGGTTCGTCGACACTAATAAATTTAACCAATAAAGTTGGCATAACAATCATACAAGGCAAAGCCTGTTTAATCACGGATGATCTCAAGGGACATCTCAAACTAGACAAGAAGATGGGTGACCTCCCGGGGCACCCACTGTCTAGGCACCAAGGTAATCCTAGCACGATTACTACAACTAAGCAGGAACATGGGATAAAAATATCCCATTGCTTAGGCACTAATGGGTGACAAGTCACTACAATTAGGCAGCAAGTGGGGCAAGCTCCATTACCTAGGCAAAACAGGACAAATTATCCCTCGATATAAATACATATACATTCATCAGCGAATAACAAAAAAAATCTTACAAAGTATTTCCAAGGAAGTAACATTGCACACAGACCAAAATTTTCTTCATTAAATACAAGCAGATTACATAAACATGAATTTTGATTCATTAAACTAAAATTTCCTATTCTATGGGTTTCTTTCCCTCTGATTTTGATACAGGTTCCAGCCCAGCTGGAGGGTCATCTAACGCATACGGAGAATTAATAAAATTCATATCTTTTAGCATTCTGACATTGTTCGAATATGGTCGATCAAGAAAATGTTCACGACGAGATATCTCAAAATAAGAATGGAGCAGGTAATCACCAAGATACCTGGAGATCAAACACCGAGGAATGGCACGGGCTGGAATCTAGCATACATCGAGTTTAAAGGGAGGAACAGACAAATCAAGTAATTCAGGCTCACACCAATCCCATAAAGATTATCCTCGATCAACTTTCATCACACACAAGGCATTCAACCATCCTTATTTGTATCCCTCATTATTTGATTATGACAACAAAGCATCGAGATGGCATAGAGCCTCGTTGTATCCCGCCATCAAAAACTCCTAGGTTGTTTGTGAAATTGATAAGTCAATCTCTCAAGCTGCTCGTGGAGTTTCTTCACCAAATTTTCTTTACTTTTCAGTACAGAGCTCTGGTTGGAGAGTTGGTCGGTAAGAGTCTGAATATTCTGAGACATTTCAGCCAAGGCTTATTTTTTTTCTTTCAACTGAACAACCTGATTCACTAAGGCTTGCTCAATCCTAGTCTTTTCAACACTTTTTCGCCCAGCTCTAGTTCTACCCCGCGAGGAAGATGTAGGTTTGGTTTGTTTCGAAGCCTCCAACTCTACTCTCAAGGCAACATTTTCAGCCTCTAAAAAGGTAAAACCTTCATCATTAATTGGAACTAAATCTCCCAAAGAAGAGGAGGCAGCATATTTGAGTTGCTTCACTTACTCTTGCAACGCAATATTCTCTTGCTCCAACAACTTGGAAATATTCCTGTGCTCTTCGATCTCAAGTTTCAGCACACTTTCCTTTTTTCATGAGCTGAGATATATTTGTCATAGCCCCGATCAGCACTCAACTATTGGTACTTTTTCTCATGCTTTTCATGTAAGAGTGCAGTGGTTTCTTTGTACTAAAGTTGGAGTTCCTCGATCATCCCTTGAAGGTTTTCAATCATTTTATAATAAGCCACATTGTTGGCTACAACATGATCAAGTAAACACTTTAAGTATTGGTATGCATCAACTACTCGCTCTGAAGCAACAGGTCCAAGGACATCAATTATTTGAGCCTCAGTAAAATATGCATGACCCGCTTTGAATTAATCATTACATTTTTTCATCAACTCTGTGTCATGAGCTGATAAGAGTTCCATCTTGGTAATAAACTAGCAAGGAAAAATAAAAATTCATCAACAACGATACAGACAGAGCACGTCAAAGAGAAATTCATATTAGATGACAAAATCCATTTTATTGATCATAAGAAGAGAAAGTACAACCAAAGTTACAACGAAGAAAGGAAAAACAGAAGAACAATATAAATAAAGAGCTGAACAACTCTACACCTTCTCCTTATTTCCTATAACATCATCAATCGGTTTGGACGAAGGAGTTGGTTGCTCGAAAGGCATTTGGCATTGCTCGGTAGAAGTTGTTACCTGTCGAACTTGCTCGGAGGGCTGAGGAACAGTAACAACGAGTACTTTTTCTACTATCATTATAGAAGACTCATCAGATGCAGCTCCATCCTCTTCTTCTTCGTCAATAGTAGGAGGAGGGCCATGAGTGTGTTTCTAAAACAATTCAGAATCGTCTGCAACATTCAGCTCTTTCAATGTTGTAGCCCATCCGCCTCTGAAGTACTTTAAACTTGCATACTTCATCTGGCAAGTAACAGCGGTTAAGGCTATGTTCCATCCTTTATCCCAGCTAGAGCTGAAAGACTTCTTCACAGCAGCTTTTCTCTTCATCTTCTCATAAGAAGCATATTCCTCAGCAAGTCTCACTTTCTCCTCGAGATCTTTCTTACGTCGTTCAGCCTCTTTAAGTTTTCCATCAGCTTCTTTCTTGCTGAAAACGGCGACCTTCAATTGTTCCTCTAACTCTGTAGAGGCACTTATAACTTACTCTGAAGATAGAAGTTTTTTCTCTCAAGCAGCTTTATCTTCCTCGTACTTCTTCTGGGAGTCCTTCAAGGATTGTGATAACCCAACAAAATCTTCTTCAATCCCACTGGAGAAAGTTAAAGCCTTGATAGCCTCATCTTTCTCCAGAATGCTATTAAAGCACGTCATAAACTAAAAAAAGAAAAAGAAGTTCAAATTAGAATATGAATACAGTATATGGAGATGAAGTGTTAGGGGTGATGATACTTACTGACGCGATATGCTGGGTCACTAAGTCAACGACCTTCTCCCGTGAAAGGGAACCCCCAGCAGCTCGATACTCGGGAATAGTCCAAGAAAATCAAACTCTTGGCCGAACTCGGGGTAATAAAAGATGGAGTGCTAGTTCGCGAAGAAGGACCCCCAATATCAGAAGGTCGAGTAATATTTTCTATAGGTCTTTTTACAAGACCTCTCCTTAATCTCCTTAAAGGATCACCTTCAATCAAAGATGCTGCCTCTTCTTGGGCAATAGCAACACCTTCAATCAAAGGTGCTACCTCTTTTGGAACAGCAGGTGGCTTCTTAGCGACCTCCTTGACAGTTGGAATTGGTCCCTTAGATGGAGCAACATCCATTTTCCTCATCCCTTCAGTTGGGACATCTCCTTTGGTCTTCTTTGCCCCATCAATGCCAGGAGCATCTTTAATAAAGAATTCAGGCATTTTCCTCTTCTTCATCATTAAATCAGCAATAGAGGTATTTAGGTCAGAAGAAGATTCTTTGGCACCTACTCGAGATGTTAGTACTTGATCAAGATCAATTATCACAGGAGGGGCAAGAGGACGTGCAATGAAAGATGAAGTAGTATTTTTGTATCTCGATAAAAAAGAAGCAGCTCTATCCCTACCAACTTATTGATGCAAACCCCAGATGAGTTTCAAATCCTTTATATTAATGTCACTCTCTTTTGGGGGATTTCTTTTGTTATCAACAGCAAAACATGAAATAAAAATCAGTGACGCATTTCATCAAACGTAAATAGAGCTAAATCGAAAAATTAAAAACAACTTATCCCATTGCCATAAAGTGGACATCTGGGACCTTGATAAACATCATTTCCTTTTAATGGAGGGTGTTGCCAATTTTTCATCACAACTCCATGATCAAAATAGTCCCTATTAGCATCGGGAGGATTGACCACTAAAGCTCTGTTGAAAAACCTAGTTTTTAAATAAAATATTGTATCTCTTGTAACCCATTAATAACAAAACATAATCTCAGGGATCCCTAAGTGACTCCCATGAGTTTGGTTTAACCTATGTACTCCATTAACTACCCTCCACGTATTTGGATCTACTCTTGCAGGACTAATATCGAAATATTGGCAAAACTCCAAACACAGGGGATTAGGCGGAAAAGAAAAGCCACACTCTGCTACGAAAAGTGAGGAAAACCAGTGTCCCTCAGCCAGAGAAAATAAATCAGATGGAGAAGGAGGTTCTCCTAAAATAACCCAATAGGGAATCGCAAAATCATCTCGAAATTTATCCAAAGATTCGACAAGATAAACCATTATGACTAAAGCAAAGAAAGAAGAAGGAAGAAATTCTTACAGAAAATTGAGAAATTTGTTAAGGCGTACAATGGAAAGAATAATAGTATAGAAACAGAGTGAGAAAACAAAGAGTTTAGAAATATGGAGGTAAAAAGTATATGACAATCTTTTTCTATCGCTTTTAAATGCCTTGCATCGGGAAGTAGGAAAAGAAATGATTACTAGAAAAGACGATTGCGTTTTCGACGGTTAAATGATGAAAAAGACGCAAATACCCAAGCGTCTGTCGCAGATTCAAAATATTTACATGTTTGCCATTTCTCCCTCAAATGACGAGGCTAAAGGTAAAATTCCTAAGTGTTGGAGATCTGTAATTAATCAAGGCACAAAAAGGTACCCGAGCAACTTTTGGGTAAAATGTTCCACACTCTTACATCAAAGCTAAACTGTGAAATATTGGGGGCTTCTGTTGATACGAAAATTAGTCAGATGATGTGGACCAATTATATAATTATACGTGTCACCTTACGTGGAAAATACATATGCTCACCGAGCTACTTAGCCTGCCTAGCTACTCACCATGCAGAGCATCTGGCCACGAAGATCAAGTGACAATTGCACGTTCAATGAACATCGGATTTAATGAACATTCTTATTGTACACATGTATATGTTTATTAAACAACGGCATATCGTCTATCCACACTGACAGCCCCAAGGCTATAAATACATTGTAACACCCACCGTAAGGGGGTAATAGATCTCTTGTAATCATCATTGAGATTAAGGCAAACATCGGCAATACAAAAGAGTGGACGTAAGCCATTTTCAGAAGGCTGAACTACTTTAAAAATCTATTGTCTCATTTTCTTATTCCTTTTTTATCTATGATTAATTAATTAGATCGACTCTAGTTGTTTACATCAACAATGTCGTCAATGCAGAAAAATTTATAAAAGGATAACGAATATATGTATTTCATTTATATAACATTTGATGCCAAATACATACTTGCATGTAAAATTAAAATGCAGAAAGTGAAACATCTAATGATGAAGTAAGTAAAATTAAAAAACAAAAAGAATAGGACACACACACACACATACAGAGATATATATAAACTAATAAAGTGTTTTATAAATATAAATCACTTTTTTAAACAATAATTTTTTTTATAAAAATATAAATATATAATCATTTTTTCATAAAACTATAGTGTTAACACTTTTTTTTTTAATTTTTTAAGAAAACTTGATTTTATAAAGATAAGTATGAAATTTTTTATTATATGTAAAAATTGTATTTTTATAAAGTAATCTTCTAAAAAATGTAGTTTCTAACTTTGTTTCTTTATATAAATTGTGTTTTAAAAGACTATTTTATAAATATAAATATAAATTTTTTTAATAAAAAAATGTTTTATAATGTAATGTTTACGTTCATAATTTATAAACTATTTTTGAACAATGTACATTTTTAATAAAAAAACATTTTTTTAAGTTATATTTAAAAAACTGTTTATTATATAAATGTTAGCATTTATTAATTGAAGAAAACGATGCTTCATTTAAAAAACTTATATATATATATATATATAGGGAGAAGTTCCAAAGTGAATCAAAAGAATGAACTTTTTAATGAACCTACTAATACATAAAAAATTGATCCTTAATTTTATTGTTGTAATTGGTCCGCGCCAGGAGGATTGAAAAATTATTCATTGCCGCTGGCGCGGACCAATTATAACAAGAAATTAAGGATCAAATTTTTAATGTCTTAGTAGGTTCATTAAAAAATTCATTCTTTTGGTTCACTTTTGAACCTCTCCATATATATATTACCCTTTGCATCATCAAGAGCCAAACTCAAAGATGATGGGAGTACTGTTGGAGCCAATAAGGAGCCCGAGCTACGTCTTGATTCATGAAACATAATGTCTGGGGAAAATGTCCAAAGAGGGTAAACTCTCATTTGTACTCAGTAATCGTACAGTCATCTTACTTCAACTAGTCAAATTTAGCTCTCAAATGTGTCAACTGTGATGGAGGGATATACTTTCCCTCGATCTTCACCCAAAACAGAGCAATCGTCAATTTGTCGATTTTAAATTGAGAATAAAAAGTGATCATTTTAAATAATTAGTAAATTTATGAGATTTATGGATGACTTTTTAGGCCACTTTGTCAAAATAATTTCTTTTGAAACTTAGAAAGCCACCAAAGTCCGAGAGTTGCTTGATTTTTAATGGTAATACTTATTTATATTAAAAAATTCTTATTTAATATAATGAAGTTAATATATATATATATATATATATATATATATATATATATATATATATATATATATATATATATATATATAGGTGCAAAAAATCTCACTTGTCGGGGGGTGCCAATTCATCTCGATACAAGTATAACAATAAATACGGGAGAGACAAAGATTTACGTGGTTCGACCATGAATGGCCTACGTCCACGGGGCTGCTAGTGTGTTTCATTAGAATGATCAGAGAGTTTTACATGAGGGTATTTCTCTAACTTCTAAGCCCTATTTCACAATGGGGATGTCCCCTTTATATAGAGTTAGGGGTTACATTAGGGTTACAAATATGGATGAGTAACAAATATGGATGAGCCCTATCTTCGTGGAGTTTCACTCCAATCAGATATTGCTCCTCGGTCTTCTCGTTTATTAAGGACTTTAGTCGTCCCTATATTGCTGGCACGTCGCCATCTTCACCGGGGTGCTCCCCACACATCATGCTTATTCCGTAGGCATATATTTTTCCCCCACAATAGCCCCACAGGTCACAGTTCAGCTGAGTTGATTCTGAGATGAGCTAGGAGCTGGTCCACAATCTCTTTAAACATATGCAGTTGGTGGTGTGAACTGGACTGGCATTCTTTGATCTGTCGTTCAACTTTTAAACCTTCTTTGGTTGATCTTCTCGCCTTTATAGGTTTTTAGATGAATGCTTGGCTTGAGTTGAGAGGCGTTCAATCGATATGGAAACCGGACTCGAGAGTGTCGAGCTGCCTACGTACCCTCTTGGGATCAGGTCGAACGTAGTTCATTGTTTATTTTATTGTATAACCCAATTTGTGAGGCTGACCACAAGCCTGTTCATAATTTATTTGTTGAGGCTTTATCTAGCGTGCATCAAGTTTAGGGCGTCTCCCTGTATTTTGGTCTCGTATGGTCCATTTGTTGAGGCCAACCACATGCCTATGCGTCGAGCCTTGCTCGGGCATGTACCTAGTAGGGGTAAGACCCTGCCTTAGGTTTTTCATATGGTCCAATTGGAGAGGACGACCACAGGCCTATGCGTTGAGCCTTGCTCGAGCATGTACCTAGCAGGGGTAAGACCCTGCCTTAGGTTTTTCATATGGTCCAATTGGAGAGGCCGACCAGAAGCCTATGCGTCGAGCCTTGCTCGAGCATGTACCTAATAGGGGTAAGACCCTCCCTTAGGTTTTTCATATGGTCCAATTGGAGAGGCCGACCACAGGCCTATGTGTCGAGCCTTACTCGAGCATGTACCTAGTAGGGGTAAGATCTTGCCTTAGGTTTTTCATATGGTCTAACTGGAGAGGTCGACCAGAAGCCTATGCGTCGAGCCTTGCTTGAGCATGTACCTAGTAGGGGTAAGACCCTGCCTTAGATTTTTCATATGGTCCAATTGGAGAGGCCGACCAGAAGCCTATGCGTCGAGCCTTGCTCGAGCATGTACCTAGTAGGGCTAAGACCCTGCCTTAGGTTTTTCATATGGTCCAATTGGAGAGGCCGACCAGAAGCCTATGCGTCGAGCCTTGCTCGAGCATGTACCTAGTAGGGGTAAGACCCTGCCTTAGGTTTTTCATATGGTCCAATTGCAGAGGCCAACCAGAAGCCTATGCATCTAGCCTTGCTCGAGCATGTACCTAGTAGGGGTAAGACCCTGCCTTAGGTTCTTCCCACAATTTAATGTAATACCAATTGCGTTTGCATTTTTCCATTTTATAATGCCTCGCATGTAAATATTCGCCTATTTTACCTTTTAGGTTGTGCCGTCACACTTCCTTAGGCCTAAAAGCCGATGGCAAAAATCCACCTGGTTTGAAAGTCATCCACCCGTTCAGGATTTCGACCGACCAACATAGTTGGCGACCAACCTGAGTTGGCTTTTTACCTAGGGATCCCCCGTAGGGCTTTTATTGTTGCCTGGGCAACTCGTGAGGCCATTTGTGTTTGGAGATAACAAAGGCCTGTAGACGTACTTAATTTAGTGAGAACAAACAATAAGGCCATTGTAACTAAATCAAGCTTGATCGTGATCGTTATTTGAAAGACTAATTTCGGTGTTAACCATGTTGGCATCTGTCTTGAGTTGACCTCCTTTATTTTGCTTTAAATGTTGTAGTGAATCTATTCACGTGTCATCGCTGCTATGGAGCCCCCAATCGGGCTGTGAAGAGGAGGCTGCCCGACCGTCCATTGGGTCATCTGATCTATATAACCGGGATGATAAGTGTGCCCGATCACTTCTAGAGGATTCGTTGCTTTGAAGAGTATCGCGTTGATCGTTCGTCAATATCCATACTCTATAATCTGGATATATTTAAGGATTATCTTGCTCGTATCTCTTCACGTATTGTATCGTCCCTTGGGGCACACTTGTTTGCTGACCATGCATGGTGGTTCCAGGAGGCTGTGGAAGACTCCATATAGCTCGTGCACCTAAAGAGATTGATAGGAGTTCAAAGCATCCTTGTGAAAAAATGCGTTGATCTGATATGGTGTTCAAGAAACATTGTTCCTCTGGAGTGGATATCTTAGTGCTGATGACGCGTTAATTCGTTGCTTGGTGGTCGTTGATCACCGTGGGTTGTCTGACGATGTTGCCCAATACATTCAGGATGGTTTGGTGTTGTTATCAACATGTCTTTCTCGTTGACTGTGATTTTGCTGGTCATGTGACTTCTTACAAGTTGGATTCGTCTTTGTTGATAAATATAGTTGATCGTTGCTCTTCATGTTGTTTTATGTGTTATTGGATCTTTGTGGTACATATCGTCCAACTTTTCATTCGACTAGGTTGAATTAAATAAGAACTGTATTGCCCAACTGTTTCTTGGAGCTTGAGACGTGATCACACAATGTCAACTATCCGTCGAAGTTGAGGGTCCGTTGAGGCAAAATTGCAAAGGACCTAGTAGATGTTGCGAACGATCCATGCCTGAGCATCTGTCAGAGTATTGATGGGATAAATGATGCCTGAATGCCTATCGAGGAAAAAACTATAGAGGGTCTGGTAGATATTGCGGGTGATCCATGCTCGAGCATCCGTCGAGGCAAAGAGGACCGAGCAAGTATTACGAATGATCCTGTATTGTTAGTGAAAACTAACCTTCTAATAAATGCAATGTTGATTATTAATCGACTGTGCCAACCATCTGTTGGGACTGAATATAAGAATTATCCTTACCAACCATTTGTTGGGGATAAAATGCGACATGTGTGGCAAATATCCTCGGGACTAAATATATAGAAATATTTTGCCGAGCATTTGCTGAGATGAACCTTGAATATGCCTGATCGTCTTTCAGGTCAAGAATCATAGAGCCAGACAATCAATTTTGAAATTCAAGAAATATTAACATCCGAGCATCTGTCTGTTATAAATAATATTGCCCAAGCATGTGTTGGGTCCAAAGTGGTGTAAAATGCTCAACCATCCGTCGGAGCATTAACAAAATAAGTGGTGCCAGACTGTTTTGCCGGGGCGAAGTTGTATAGGTCCGAGTAGATATAGAGAGCGATCCGCGCTCGAGCATCTATCGGTGTATTAATAAGATTTCCAAGAGCTTAAGATTATGGCCGAGCATTCTTCGGAACTGAATCTTGTACCTGTGGAAGTTAATAAGTTGCTCGACCATTTGTCGAGGCTAATTCAAATAGAATTTATCATGCAATATGATGTGCATCTGTTCGAGCATGTGTCGAGGAAAATATTCATAGTATTAAATGAATGACATGAATGATCCCATAATTTTTGTGATAAAATCTCATGAGGATGGCCGTGCCCGAGCATCCGTCGGGGCTACGCTAAGTATGAGTAATGATATTACACCGACTATTCATTGGTATAACCAATAATAGCTAGACGAAAATATTGAAAATTAAATGACCGGATAAATGACACGAGTGCTCTTCTAAGTGCGCCCCAATATTTATGTGGACAAAATAATTGTAATAAAGTCGAATGAAAGATGCAAAATTTATCAAATATATCCAGATGTATGGCACAGGAGTTAATTTGGAATTTGTGCAAATAGATTTAAGCAAATACTTAAAATACAAGTTCGGTTTCAAAAAATTATTTTCACAGAAAATTTGTGTAGTGGCAATCAATTGTTTTTCTCATGTGAAGTATTGAGTATAGATAGCCCCCTGCTAACAAATTTATGATGATAAAAATCGTGAGCATAATTTGTGAGCAAATGAAGTATTATGAGATGGAAACTAACAATGTACAAATAAATGTGTGTATCCATCAAGTGGGGTTGTGCTAAATACAAGAATTATCCTGACCAGCTATCCACTGGGGATAAAATGCGACATGCGAGGCAAATATCTTCGGGACTAAATATATAGAAATATTTCGCCGATTATCTGCCAAGATGAATATCAAATGTGCCTGACCGTCCTTCAGGTTACCGAATCATAGAATCCGAGCATCAGTCGGAGTAATAATAATTTTGCCCAAGCGTTTCTTTGGGTATAAGGTGCTATAGTGTGCTCGACTATCTGTCGGAGCATTAATAAAATGAATGGTGCCTGGATAGTCCGTCGGGGAAAAGTTGTAGAATACCAAGTAGATATAGCGAGCAATTCGTGCTCGAGCATCCGTCGAAACATCGATGAGATTTCCAAGGACTTAAGATTATTGTCGAGCATCCGTCGGGACTGAATCTTGTACCTGTGGAAGTTAGTAAATTCCCCGACCATCTGTTGAGGCTAAATCAAAATAGAAGTTATTATGAAAATGATATGTTCAACAAAGTATATAAGATATGCATCCGCTCGTCCATTTGTCAAAGAAAAAAAAAAGAAAATCATAGTCGCGTATGAATGTAATAAAGATCCAATGATTTTTATCATAAAAATCTCACTGAGATAACTGTGCCCAAGCATCCGTCGGGGCTGAGCTAAATAACCAATAATCTCACTCTGGTGAGATTAAATTGTTGTAGATGGACGAAAATATTGAAAATTAAAATGTTCGAATAAATGAGATGAGTGCTATATAACTGCGCCCCACTTATTTATGTGAGAAAAATAATTTGTAATAAGGTTGCATAAAAAGTGCCAACTAAAATCGTTGTAATAAAATTGCCTGGTCCCTTAAAATAATTTAGAGAGAACCGAACACTGCAAAAATTAGTCAAAAATATATCTTAAATGTAAGACACCGGGATTATCACAAATTAATCCTTGTCTTACACTTGGAATATATTTGACTACTTTTTGCAAATTATTGGAAGTCCATTAGTGAATACAAGTCTGGTTTCAAAGATTCATTCACACAAATTGTAAAGCATGAAAGTATAGGGAGGTGTACTGAAATCCTCTAAACTGTAAGTTATGTTTTAGCGAAGTTAAATGGGTCTGGGGACCTAAGCCCCAGAGGTACTGTATTCGCATTTTGCCCACACACGTTGAGGGTGCTGAGCCGAGACGGCGATCGTCGCTTCTTTCTTCTGCTCGCCGACCAGCTGGGGCGGAGCCGATAATCAGAAATTGTGATGCGAAACTCTTGGGTTTCTTTACTGGTCATCGTGGCCGAAAAGAGAACCAAAGAAAAATCTCTATTAGTTCCCCGGTAGGTCGCCGACCATAGGGGTTGATTGATCATGTAGGTTGCTGGTCGAAGGTGAGGTCGACCACATGGAGGTGAGATCGTTTGATGCTTGGTCATAGGAGGTGAGCTCGACTATAGGGGGTGAGCTCGCTTGATGCTCGAGAACAGGAGGTGAGCTCGACCGTAGGAGGTGAGCTCGCTGATGTGATCATCGCCGGAGAGTAGCCGGACGTGAGATGGGAGAGAAAATTACATTAGGTTTTTTCTTCTTTTTTTTTTGTCGCCGACTAGCAAAATTGGTTGAAATTTGAAGAAATCCCCTCCTGGTTACCGGACAAGAAGGGTGGTAGGGAAGGTCTCTGTCGCGTGGACGCCTCTATATGGTGGTCGCCGACCATGGAGAGATTCCTACGACCCTATCATGGGGCCCTCGATCAATTTCCAAAATACATCACATGAGCTTTTGTTGCCAGAGTTGGCGATTTCCATAATACATTTGGTGATTAATTGCCTGATGGGTTAAAAATGGTCAAAACCCCAAATGGGTTTCGCTACTCCCAGCATGTTGTGTGAGAGTTGTTGTATAGTGATTGCAGATTGATATGAACTATTTGCTCAGGTGGGTGGTAGCCCCACGTTATAGGTTGGGGAAAATTGTTGATCGGAAGAGATAATCAGAAAATTTGCTATCTCCCACGTTTTCATTCAGATCGCAAAAATTGTATGGATGGAGACCGAAATTGATAACTCATCATGTGCCCAGATTTTTTGTGTATCTTTGTCAAAAATATCTTCTTGGAAGAGAATCATCAGAAATGTTCATAAAGACGTGGTCGACATCTCTGAGAGAGAGAGAGGGCCGCTTTTAACGCTTATCTCGTGCCACAAAATATGGGACGTGGGAATCATAACATATGATGTAACCCAGAAAATAACGTGTATACGCATAAAAACATCAAAAGAATCCATATATTTGCAGAGTTTTCATAGACATCTTCGATAGTGAATTTTATCTGAATCAAACAATGATAATTGTTTGGAATCAAAGCTGTTTATGCAGATTTGCAGATGCTTAAAAATTAAATACACAAAATGCAAGAATACAAATGTGCAGAGAACTGTGCATCAATAGAACTATGTTTATATAAAATATATAATTATTCATATGGAGAGAAAAGAAAAGTAAACTTAGCTCTTGATTATCGTGCGTGTACACCATGAGGTCGCAACGTAAATCTCCATCTCGTAAACAGGAAGGAAAGACTTTTCGTGTCGATTTCCACAAGCGGCGCCAATTGTAGGTGAAAAAAATCTCACCCATCGGGGGGTGCCAATTCATCACGATACAAGTATAAAAATAAATACGAGAGAGACAAAGATTTACGTGGTTCGACCATGAATGACCTACGTCCACGTGACTGCTGATGTGTTTCATTAGAATGATCAGAGAGTTTTACATGAGGGTATTTCTCTAACTTCTAAGCCCCCTTTCACAATGGGGGGTGTCCCCTTTATAATTAGTTAGGGGTTACATTAGGGTTACAAATATGGATGAGTAACAAATATGGATGAGCCCTATCTTCGTGGAGTTTCATTCCAATCAGATACTGCTCCTCGGTCTTCTCATTTATTAAGGACTTTAGTCGTCCCTATATTGTTGGCACGTCGCCATCTTCACCGGGGTGCTCCCCACACGTCATGCTTATTCCGTAGGCATATATTTTGCCCCCACAATATATATATATATATATATATATATATATATATATATATATATATATATATATATATATATATATATATATATATATATATATATATATATACGAAACATCTTTTCCCTCAATTAATAAATGATAATATTTATATCATAAACAATTTTTTATATATAAGAAAGTTTTTTTTTTATACGAAACATCTTTTCTTCAATTAATAAATGTTAATATTTATAAAATAATTTTTTTTTATGTATAACTCACAAAAAAATTATAAAAAAATGTATATTTTTATAAAACATTCTATAAAATTTGCACCCTAACATTCATTTATAAAAAGAGTTTTTTCTTAAAAAGATAATATTTATATTTATAAGCACAACTTTTTAAAACACAATCTATGAAGCTAAAAGCTCCACTTTTTAGAAATTTACTGTATGAAAATACAATTTTTCTATATAATAAATAATTTTACTTATCTTTATAAAATAAAGTTTTGTATAAAAGACATTTTTATAGAAAAAAGAGTTAAAGCTATAGTTTTTATACAAAAATAATTTCATATTTTTATTTTTATAAAAATAGTATTAATTTAAAAAATAATTTATATATATAGATATATGTTATATTTTTTGAAAAAAATAATTTATATTATATTTTTTAAAAACAGTTTTGTTTAATAAAATTATCCACAATGTTTTTTATGTTAATTTTGTTGTATAGGGGAAAACTTCAGATACACGGATTTACACAGTGGTGAAGTTTTATTTTGGGAGGGAGAGAAAGAGGATGATTTTTTATTAGTCTTTTGGTTAAATCCAAATTGATTTTTTTTGTGTAGCCACGTGAGAGTGGAGAGAGTTGAGAGCGTGTGTCAAAATTGAGAGTAATTGTAATATAACGCAACATCCACTAACCTCGACAACGTGTCAGAATAACATAGAAATACGCCATTTTTATATAGAAAATACATATATTAGACGCAAGTGGGAGACGTGAGAGTCGTCTTTTTCTTTCTCTTCTTTAGTTTTTTTTGCCGAGAGTCTCGTAGGGTTCTCTCCCTCCCTCCCTCTTCTTTTATTTTTGGTAAAATGTGAATATACTAAGATCAAGATAAAAGCCTAAAAAATAACAGATACAAGGTCCGAATGAACCATAAAGGAACCCAACAAAAAATGGCAACAAGTAGTCAAAAAACGCATGCAAACCCAAATAACAACTAACAACGCTAAAACTCAACTCAACGAAAAGGCCCAAACCAAGATATATTAATACCTAGCATAGACAAAAATAAATCGACATCTGTGTTGACAAAAGGGATTAAATATTTAGTTTTATTTATAAAGATTTATCTGTGTTCACTTTTATATTTTTATTTTTTTAATTATTAATTACATTATAATAAATATGAAATACGTATCATTCTCTATAAAAAAAATAAAAAAAAATAGAAAGATGAACAATTACATAAAAATTATAGATGGTTTTAGATGCTTACATAACGTTTTATAATTTTAAAAACATACCGGAGCCGAGCCTAAACACACGTGTCAAGCATCTAATAAACCCACTTACAATAACCTCAGAACAAACCAATCTCTGCCAAACCATTTCAGACCCAAAAATTCTATTTTGTTCGAATTTTTGACCGAAATTTTTTTGCCGACAAATTGATGTGTCAGCTTGCTATTGATTGAATTTGTAGGGTCCGCGCCAACGAAATCTCAAAATCAATTAATAGCAGACCGACACGTCAGTGTGTTGACCAAAATTAAGTCAAAAATCCAGGCTCTATAGAACTGGACCACTTGCTTCTCCCTTCACCAGGAACACCACCAGCCCACACCAGACGAAAGGAACCCAAACCAGTGAAAGCTACCTACCTCTTTTACTTTTTTATGGTTGTTGATCGCTCCCCAGATAAACTGATCCATCGTCTGCTAACCTCATCAGGGGCAAATAAGGTAATTTACGCTTTCATACTTGCGGAGAAGAGGATCGACCGCAAAAAAAAAAGGAGATCTAAACTCTCACAGGACCAAAACCACCGAAAAATCCAACCTTTAACCCGATGATCTTTTTTTTCGTTTATTTTAGACATTATTGTTTTATTTTTCTTAATCATGATGTATCCTTCATCTAATTTCTAAAGTTATTAGTTTTTGTTGTTTCTCTTTTAACATTTATGATCCGGTTCAAAGGGTCTGGTTCGTGGGATCTCGGATGGACTTCTTCCCCGTGACTATCATGAAGGAGGACATACCCATGGTGGACGTGATGTTGTGTCCATGTTCTTCTTGTGGTTAGCTATAGAATGTGTGCGTTTGATAAAATCGTGTGGTTAGTCATAGCATGTGCGATACCATTTTCTAAGTGAAAAAATCCACTCATTCAAACATTAAATTATATCTTCATTTTTGAGTTGCTTGCGTGAAATTTTATTAGCTCAATTCCCCGTATTCATTTCAATTTATATGTGTTTCCCATACGGCTGTGATTATTTTCCGAATTTTTGATTTTTCTAATTTTCGATCCGATTTTTTTCGAATTTGGAATGAAATTTAAGTTTGTCAATTTTCGAGTTTTTGATTTTTTGATTTTTTCAAAAAAAAAAAAGAGATCGAAAATTGGACATAATTTTAAATTTTTTGATTTTTTTGAAACTATGCAAATCTGATTTTACCAAATTTTTTTAGAAATATTATCTGATTTTTTATTTTTTCGATTTTTTGAAAGTTTCCCATACTTCTACACAAATGAAAAAATGGGTCAAAGCCTCATGTATTTATATGTTGGGCTAAACCCTTTTCTTTGTTTATTTAAAATGAAAATTTTGAGTAATTGAAAATCCAAAATTTATTTTTTTTGAAATTTTGGAAATATTAAAATTTCTGGATTTTTAATATATTTTGTGATTTTTTTTATTTTTATTTTTGTAAATTTTTCAATTTTTCCGAATTTGGAATTTTTTTAATATTTTGAAAAAACTGGAATAATTATTTTATTTAAGAAAAATTCAGATTTTTTTCTCAAAGAGGCTTTTTCCGATTCGATCCCACCTTGCAAGTTTACGGTTATAACTACACTCATTTTTTTAATTACTAATAAAAATTATATATTAAATTATTTATTAGAATAATATATTTTAAAACGCGTTGCACCTAATCGTGCATTGCACGGGTCACCACTGGTAATAATGTGTATTATTGTACTCGGGGTTAAAATGGTCTTTTTTTGTTGAGAAGGTTGGCTAACTAATGGTCACTGTCGGTTCTCGTTTTGGACTCCAATTAATTAATACAGAAACTAATCGACCCAAATTCAAAATAATGGAAACAATTGTACTCTAAACAATAAATGACCATTATATTTTTTAATATTAGCTTATGTCATATTTGGTGTGTATTGTGTTGTTGTGTGTATCGTGTTACAGAGGTACAAGTTTCTATGGTGACTCTTTATCTCTAACCTTATTTATGTCTCATTCAGTTTTTATTTGTAAGCTTTTCAAAAGCATAATTTTCAAGTGTTTCAAAACTTGTTTCCGACGATTGAGTCAAGGTTTTTAAAATTTTTGGTCTTATGACGTGCTTAGATTTTTAATCTGTCTTTGCTTTTATGACCGAAATTGGTCTACATAACATATAGTATTAGTAAGGAAGCTGTATCCATTTAAATTGGTAAAATGTATTTTGCTCAAATACAATGTAGGTGCATTAAATAGTTACGACAGTTAAGTTTTGACAGTGTGCAAGTGGTGAAAATATAATCTCACAGTTAACATTTTTTTTCACGTTATATTGATAAAAAAAAGATCCAATATTTTTTGTGATGTTGTTACAGGTGAGTTGGAATTAAAAGTTAATGTTATTATATTGGCTTAAGTGATCTTCCTTTTCTATGACTTATAGTGTGTAAGCATATTATATTAGCAAAATTTCATGGAACCACGTCATTTTAAACATAATACACGGTTTCAACGTAAATAGATGAGATTACAAAGAAAGGTTCAACCCACATTCGCTTAAAAGGACTAATGTAGAATTTTCAAATTGAACCCCAAAATGAATTGGCCTGTATTTGAAAAATCAGATTCTTAAAAGTACATGATTACAAATTAACTTGTTGCAGTGAAAAATTAAATCCACAACCTTGTCTAGAGTAAAATTGCATCGAAGGAACATTCGGTTTTGAACATGATTTTTTATCATTATTACCATATTGTAAATTAGAGTCCCCCAATAAGGTCCTATACAACTGTTTGACCCCCCAATAGGGCCATATGCAACCTTTTGAGCGCTGAATACATTTTGTTCTTGTATTAGTAACAGTAACTTTATGTTTTCATTACATTGCCTAATATTTTTTTGTGATTCTAGTAGTATGTTTCTTATAATACTTGGTGATTATTTTTTCAAGTTGAGGTTTATGTATCCATACGCCTCCGATGCTTATGCCTCGCATGACCAAAGTACAACGCCTTACATTCTTAAAATGCCATTTTTAACTATTTGTATGCATATGGAGTCAAAATTTCACAAAGACTAATTTGCATTTAAATTTAACAAATCAAAAGCAAATACCATCAAGTTTAAAAAAATGCAATTAATTATATTAAAAGGATTATTACTGTGAATATGGGTTGGGACCTTCTTCTTCTCAAGCATATATTTATAGACTCTTCTTTCCACACAACACGACCTAAACATAAAAAATCAAACGATATATTAAAAATTAATAAATGAATCAATGTATGTATTGGAATTTTAGATCGTCTAATTAACATGATAAAGAAAAAACAAAAAATAAACAAACAAATGCAATAAAAATAAGATTAAATGAATATATCCTGCTCTAAACACGATCCAATCCGGATTCGTGTCTTATACGGTAAATCCGACAACATCCGGATACGAATTAGAAACCAATTAATTAATTAATAAACAGATAGTTCGATCCATCAAGATCCAACTTCTTTAAAGACTATACTTTTGTCACACCCCGCAAAATCCGACAGACGGGGTGGCCAGCCACCGCCGCCGAACTATGCCGGGCGTGAACTAAATAAAATATCATTCTTAGCATGAGACAGATATGAGACATAAATAAACAGTCCATAAGATAAATAATTGAATAACTCTCCAATAATCACAAATAACTAAGCGATAAAAGATCCGTCACATGCTAACTCCAAAAATCCAATCTCCAATAATGATTAAATAAAACCTGAATAACAAAGATCTGAATAATCCAACATAAATCCTTTAAACAACTTTGGAACCGAATGGCCCAATAAAACTCCAATGAAGTCTCATAATACGACGGGAAAAGAGAGTCTAAACTAAAACAAAACGATAAAGTAAATCAGCTTCAGCTGCACCTTCAAATGATAACTCCGATAAACTTATGCAGCTTCTCCAATTCTAATCCTGAAAAATATTAGTCAACGCATGGGTCAGAGCCAAAGCCCCGAGCAAGAATACACACTACTCTCCTCAAATAGGATCCTTGAATCCAGACAGTAGCATTATACGCAATAAATATCACAATGGAATATTTTAAATTAAACGGGATAATTAAACGCGATAATTATAATCTACTATCTACCCGCAAAAATCCCCATTTATAAAGGCACACCAATATGATTTTAAATTCCCAGGTCCCACGATGTTAATTTAATTAAATTAACCAGCTTTTATTATAGTTCTCACTTTTTATTAAAGTGTCACACTTCCCCTTGTCAATCGCCCTCTGACCCGTTTACTGTCGGCCCCGACACATGACAAGGTTCCACACACGACACGACATAAATCGCCCTCTGGCCCGTTTAAACTGTCAGCCCCGACACATTATGTCGCCACAAATTTTAATACCCGTTTTTATCTTAGGCATTAATTCTCAATTTCTCAATTTATAATCACCCCACCCTTTTAATCGATGTGAGATCCTCAAAATACCCCTTAGTCCCATACCTAAGGGTCCCCAAGTTATCAATACGTCCTATCCTATGTATAGGAGGATTTTCTAACATAAATCTTAACTTAGTCTCGTACTTAGACTACCGTAACGACGATAAAGTAATAAAAATCAGCCCACCCTCAAGATGATAAAAACGGGATAATCTACCCTCACTAGTCCCATACCTAGAAGGTGTAAATCATCAAAAGGCATACACACTAGTCCCATACCTAGAGGCATTCTAAAATATAGGGAGATAAATAATACCCAACAACCCGTCGTCACAAAGGCAACATCATAATACCAACAAGTCACACAAAACAAGCATAATTAATCAATATATAAACTACGCATGATAGTCCAATTCAATTAAATCTTTAATTTAATTATCACAATTCCAACAATATCCAAATAATCTCATTTAATTATTTTAAATTAAATATACCAAGTTTTCATCATACATATATCAAAACCCAAATTTTATTATCTCTATATGTATTACATGAGTTGTACGCACCCAAAAATCATTTATTTTAAAACTAGAATTTTTCTACATGCAACCTACACCAATAAAACCCAAAATCGCTCATCAATCCTACGTACCCAAAGGGTTATGAATATTATTCAGATTAAAAGATTTTATAAAAACAGCCCCATAATTAGTATTAAATTTTTCTAATTAAGTTACTAATTATTTTTAAGAAAACATGTAATTAAGTGTTTAGGCGACACTTAAAACGCATAATACTAAAGGAAAAGAATAGAGTATTCATGCCTGTGAAGATCGTGTTGAAAATCTGATTAGAAATCTGGATTCCTCTCGAAAAATTAGCAAAAGAGTGTTCTTGAACGATCTTGATTAAACCCCAATTAAGCCTTCAAAACTTGTGCCAAAACTTGTGACAAAAACTTGATTTTGTTGAAGGTTGATGATTATGAGGGAGAGGAAAAATATTTGGAAGTGTTCTCTGGTGAAAAACTGGAGAAAAAGTGATTATGAGAAGTCTCCCTACGGATTAACAAGGTTATATAGTGATTAGGAGTCCTAATCCTACACAAACTCTTAATAAAACAGCTTACAACGCACGTTTTCTGGGAGGGTCGATCGATCTACCCCCCCGTCGATCGATCGATCACCCCGAAAAACTGACAGTTTCCCCAAAAAATGCCATAAGGCAAAAATATTATAAAATCAATATAAAATCCGTTTTAACTCCGATTTTAATTCCGCTTGAAGTTTTGTTCTTCTAAAATCATAACCAACATACTTAGCCAATAAAAAATTTAAAATTCAAAAATTTATTTTTCTCGAAAATTCCAATTAATTAATTAAAATAATAAATAAAAATACGGGGTGTTACATACTTCCCCACTAGCAAAGAATTTCGTCCTCGAAATTAGACGAAGCATACTCATAAACGCATAAATTTCGCAAAAGAAAATAAGGCTCATATATGCCTACCCGTAGAATGCCATAATTGGGCGCCCATCCACCCAATCCTACGCGCAACTTCCGCACGAACAACAAAATAATATATATTGCCTATATACATACACATAACTATGAAAATAATGGCGTACCACATGCTCTCACAAATCCCCCAATCGATCCTATATCCGAAAGTCATCAAAATTCTAACTTCCTCAAATTAAATCTCAACATCAAAAATCGATACATACGGTACCTAACATCTGTACTAAAATCTCCAAAAAAAATTATCGTCTCCAAAATCCATTCTAAGGATCCCCACATCAAGCTTACTAATTCTAAACTCAATGTCTACAACGTCCTTAACTCAAAACTTCACATCTCCAAGAAACACATCTAACACGTATGCTAGAACATCTACTTTAAGAAATACGAATCACAAAGGGAATCAAAGATCGGCAACGCGGAAACTAAACGGACTCATAACCTACGAGACCTAAGACCATGCTCTGATACCATCTGTCACACCCCGCAAAATCCGACAGACGGGGTGACCAGCCACCGCCGCCGAACTATGCCGGGGGTGAACTAAATAAAATACCATTCTTAGCATGAGACAGATATGAGACATAAATAAACAGTCCATAAGATAAATAATTGAATAACTCTCCAATAATCACAAATAACTAAACGATAAAAGATCCGTCACATGCTAACTCCAAAAATCCAATCTCCAATAATGATTAAATAAAACCTGAATAACAAAGATCTGAATAATCCAACATAAATCCTTTAAACAACTTTGGAACCGAATGGCCCAATAAAACTCCAATGAAGTCTCATAATACGACGGGAAAAGAGAGTCTAAACTAAAACAAAACAATAAAGTAAATCAGCTTCAGCTGCACCTTCAAATGATAACTCCGATAAACTTATGCAGCTTCTCCAATTCTAATCCTGAAAATATTAGTCAACGCATGGGTCAGAGCCAAAGCCCCGAGCAAGAATACACACTACTCTCCTCAAATAGGATCCTTGAATCCAAACAGGAGCATTATACGCAATAAATATCACAATGGAATATTTTAAATTAAACGGGATAATTAAACGCGATAATTATAATCTACTATCTACCCGCAAAAATCCCCATTTATAAAGGCACACCAATATGATTTTAAATTCCCAGGTCCCACGATGTTAATTTAATTAAATTAACCAGCTTTTATTATAGTTCTCACTTTTTATTAAAGTGTCACACTTCCCCTTGTCAATCGCCCTCTGACCCGTTTACTGTCGGCCCCGACACATGACAAGGTTACCCTTGTCAATCGCCCTCTGACCCGTTTACTGTCGGCCCCGACACATGACAAGGTTCCACACACGACACGACATAAATCGCCCTCTGGCCCGTTTAAACTGTCAGCCCCGACACATTATGTCGCCACAAATTTTAATACCCGTTTTTATCTTAGGCATTAATTCTCAATTTCTCAATTTATAATCACCCCACCCTTTTAATCGATGTGAGATCCTCAAAATACCCCTTAGTCCCATACCTAAGGGTCCCCAAGTTATCAATACGTCCTATCCTATGTATAGGAGGATTTTCTAACATAAATCTTAACTTAGTCTCGTACTTAGACTACCGTAACGACGATAAAGTAATAAAAATCAGCCCACCCTCAAGATGATAAAAACGGGATAATCTACCCTCACTAGTCCCATACCTAGAAGGCGTAAATCATCAAAAGGCATACACACTAGTCCCATACCTAGAGGCATTCTAAAATATAGGGAGATAAATAATACCCAACAACCCGTCGTCACAAAGGCAACATCATAATACCAACAAGTCACACAAAACAAGCATAATTAATCAATATATAAACTACGCATGATAGTCCAATTCAATTAAATCTTTGATTTAATTATCACAATTCCAACAATATCCAAATAATCTCATTTAATTATTTTAAATTAAATATACCAAGTTTTCATCATACATATATCAAAACCCAAATTTTATTATCTCTATATGTATTACATGAGTTGTACGCACCCAAAAATCATTTATTTTAAAACTAGAATTTTTCTACATGCAACCTACACCAATAAAACCCAAAATCGCTCATAAATCCTACGTACCCAAAGGGTTATGAATATTATTCAGATTAAAAGATTTTATAAAAACAGCCCCATAATTAGTATTAAATTTTTCTAATTAAATTACTAATTATTTTTAAGAAAACATGTAATTAAGTGTTTAGGCGACACTTAAAACGCATAATACTAAAGGAAAAGAATAGAGTATTCATGCCTGTGAAGATCGTGTTGAAAATCTGATTAGAAATCTGGATTCCTCTCGAAAAATTAGCAAAAGAGTGTTCTTGAACGATCTTGATTAAACCCCAATTAAGCCTTCAAAAACTTGTGCCAAAACTTGTGACAAAAACTTGATTTTGTTGAAGGTTGATGATTATGAGGGAGAGGAAAAATATTTGGAAGTGTTCTCTGGTGAAAAACTGGAGAAAAAGTGATTATGAGAAGTCTCCCTACGGATTAACAAGGTTATATAGTGATTAGGAGTCCTAATCCTACACAAACTCTTAATAAAACAGCTTACAACGCACGTTTTCTGGGAGGGTCGATCGATCTACCCTCCCGTCGATCGATCGATCACCCCGAAAAACTGACAGTTTCCCCAAAAAATGCCATAAGGCAAAAATATTGGAAAATCAATATAAAATCCGTTTTAACTCCGATTTTAATTCCGCTTGAAGTTTTGTTCTTCTAAAATCATAACCAACATACTTAGCCAATAAAAAATTTAAAATTCAAAAATTTATTTTTCTCGAAAATTCCAATTAATTAATTAAAATAATAAATAAAAATACGGGGTGTTACAACTTTTTCTTTATGATTTGGATTTCTTATCGTCTTTATAATTTTCCCTTTCATATGAATATGGTTGTAGGTTGTTTTTGAAATTTTCCCAGCAATTTGACAAAGTTGCACAATATACAAGTTAATGTAAAGTAAGGTGAATATGTATAATACAATAGCATACATCAAGTTTAGATATTATTAGTAATGGTAATATGAATAATTATTATTGAATCAGTATTTATAGAAATCAAAACTCACAATTTTCAGTGTCAGTCACAACATCACTTCCTATACTCATGTTAGTTCCGACTCCAGTAGTCTCCTAACAATGAAAAAAAAACAGGAAAATGTAAAATTTACGCTAGAAAGAGAGACTTCTTAAAATTTAAAGAAATAGGTTTTCAACAATTGCAATTCCATTCAGGTTATCTAATTTTACCTCAGATGAATCCATAAAGTCTTAGCAACCCCAATTAGTGTCCTTGAAAATGGATTGGTCATTTTCAAGCAACGAGTGACAAAAAATCACATTGATTGCCTCTATAAACAATGAAACAGAATAAAAGAAATAGTGATCGACACAATACAACAAAAAATTGTATAAATATAACTATAAATGGGATAACAAATTTATAAGAAAAAACAAAATCAATAATACAGTCCATTCAACTTATCTAATTCTACCTGATATGAATTCATGGGATCCTTAGCACCTCCCACTACCCACTAGTGTCCTTGATCACTTTCAAGCAGCTAGTGACAAAACAACCCATCGATTGCCCCTGTAAACAGTGAAACATAACCAAAAATCAATAATTGACGCAATACATCAAAAAATTGTATAAATATAACTATAAAAGAGATTAAAAAAATATAAGAGAAAACAAAACTAATCTATAATACAGTCATTCAGGTTATCTAATTCCACCTCAGATGAATTCATGGGAGCCTTAGCACCCCCCACTAATGTCCTTGAAAATGGCTTGGTCATTTTCAAGCAGCGAGCGATAAAAAATCCCATCGATTGCTCCTGTAAACAATGAATTAGAACAAAAGAAACAATGATTAACGCAATATATCAAAATTTTGTATAAATATAACCATTACAGGATTAAAAAAATATAAGAAAAAACAAAATTAATCAATAATTCAATCCATTCAGGTTGTATAATTCTAATTTAGATGAATTCATGGGAGCCTTAGCACCCCACTCTATTCTCCTTGAAAATGACTCGGTCATTTTCAAGCAGTGAGCGGTAAAATATCCTATCGATTGCCCCTGTAAACAAAGAAACATAATAAAATTAGCAATGATTGGCGCAATACAACAAAAAGTTGAATAAATATAATTATACAAGGGAATAAAAAAGTTTAAGAAAAAACAAATTAATAAATAATAGAGATCATTATAAATGCAATTTTAAATTTTGTATAGTCATATAATTGTTCAAGAAAAACTTTGTCTAGAATTATTTCAACGCAACTTATATAATAAACACAAATGATAAATAATGTCAAACGATTGCCTTTGATTTAAGCCATTCACATTTTACTAATGCAAATTACAACTCATTAAGTTGAGCACAAATAATTTTAAGTTCCACTTTTAATCAACACCTAGGTAGAGACCTAACTATGCTTTAACAACTTTAAGACCTAAAGTTGTATAGGGTGTTCATAGATATCGCATAAGATTACACAAAAAATAACACACTAAAACTAACTTGTAATAAGATTGATTATTTTATATAATAAGCAACCACCCATATTTTCTCACAGTTGAGCTTTATTTAAATGCTTTGAAAACATTAAGGACAAATTATATTAAACGTTTTCAGAATTGGAAGTTTCTTTAACGCTCCTGTACTTACGAAACAAAACAACTGACCTATAAATGAACTTGAGTAAAATAATCCATTTAGAAGAATTTTTTGTACTTTATACAAAAGAAAAAATCCGGATTATAGATTACAACTAACTTGAGTAGTGTTAGAAGGAACCAAAATCATAAAAAATTTAGGTTTACAACTATTAGGGTTTTTTAACTTCATATTAAAAAGACACTATTATAGATTTGAGAAGATAAAGATTAAAGCAAAATGAGAAATATGAAATTACCTTTTACTATTGCTTCACACCAAAACAAGGAGGAAACAGCCAAACCGAAGTTTTTTTTTTGTTAGGGGGAGGGGAGGAAGAGTGGTGTGATGTGCTTGTTTGTGATATTAAGGCTGCGTAAAAGTGATAAAAGTGGGGTTGTTAAATACTTTTGGCTTAACTGAACCTGGGCTACAGTCTACAGTCTGGTCTAGCCAACACAAACCTCCACCCTTGCTTATTACTCAAGCTCGTACGGGCTTCGAGTTCAGGCTGGTTCAAACTCGATTTCAACGAGCAATTTTTTAGAATATTAATTAATTTAAGGCCTATATGATGATAATGAAATAAAGCAAAAAATAAAATGAAAATTTCTTCAATCCTCAAGTACAAATTATAATTTTAATATTTTTAGTAAGAAATAATAAAATATCAAAATTAATTTCTAAATCTCTTTATTGTTTAAATAAATGACGCATTACATTTTTGTGCATAAAATAAATAAATACATATAATAATTTTCAGGTTCGAGCTCAATTTGTTATATGCTACGCGTGTTAGAGACTGAATTGGGCTCGAACCCGTAAATTATTATATATGTATTTATTTATTTTATGCAATGGAATGTAATATGCTATTTATTTAAACAATAAAGAGATTTAGAAATTGGTTTTGGTATTTTATTCTTTCATACTAAAAATATTAAAATTATAATGTTTATTTGAGGGTTGAAGAAATTTTTATTTTATTTTTTCCGTTATTTCATTATCATCATATGGGCCTTAAATCAATTATTATTTTAAAAAATTGCTCATTGAAATCGAGTTTTAATCGGCCTGAACTTGAAGCCTGTACGAGCTTGCACCATAAGCAAAGGTGGAGGTTTGTGTTGGTTGGACACGACTATAGCCCAGGTCCAGTTAAGCCAAAAGTAGGGCTATGTTTTTTTTCGAACATTCTGATATCCGATCCGATATTTTCCGATTTTGGAACGTATATAAGGTTTTCGATTTCCAATTTTTCTGAAAAAAATCGGATCGAAAATTGGAAATGATTCTGAATTTCCGATTTTTCGATTTTTTCGATCCGATTTTTTCGAAACTATGCCGATCCAATTTTTCGGAATTTTTCCGAAATATTTTATGAATTTCCAAAAAAGTCCTATATAAAAGGAGAATATTCCTCTATCCTCTACACAAATGAAAAAAATGGTTAAATCCTTATATATTTACATGTTGGGTTAAATCTTTTTTTCGATTTCTTTAAAATGAGAATTTCAAGTAATCGAAAATCCTATATTATTTTTTTTAAAATTTCTGAATTTCCAAAATTTCTGAATTTTTATTATATTTTTTGAATTTTCGATTTCTTCCTATTTTTTTCCGATTTTTTCGAATTCGGAAACTTTTTTGATTTTTCGAAAAAATTGGATAGGAAATTGGAACAAATATTTTATTTCCGAAAAAATTGGAATTTTTTCTGAATGGTCATTTTCCGATCCGATCCGGCCGAAATACAACCCTAGCCAAAAGTATTCAACAACCCCACTTTTATCACTTTTACTCAGCCTTAATATCACAAAGCACATAACTCTCCCCCCCACCCCAAAAAAAAAAAACTTTGGTTTGGTTGCTTCCTCGCTGTTTTGGTGTGAAGCTACAATAAAAGTTGATTTCTCATTTTGATTTAATCATATCTTCTAAAATCTATAATAGTGTTTTTTTAATATTAGTTAAAAAATCCTAACAGTTGTAAAACCTAAAACTTTTATGATTTTAGTCCTTTCTAACGCTTCTGAAGTTGGGTGTAATTTGAATTTTTTTCTTTTGTATAGATTACACACATTTCATTTAAATGGATTATTTTACTCGCGTTCGTTTATAGGTGGAAGTTGTTTGTTTCGTAAGTACAGGAACGTTGAAAGGGTCTCCAATTCTGAAAATGTTTTCTGTGATTTGTGCTTAATGTTTCCGAAGCATTTAAAAAATGCTTAACGGTTAGAAAGTATTGGTTGTTGTTTATAATATAAAATAGTGAATCTTATTACAAGTTAATTTTAATGTGTTGATTTTGTGTAATCTCATGAGATATCTGTGAACACCATTTTCAACCTTGGGTCTTGAAGTTATTAAAGCTTAGTTGGGTCTTTGCCTAGGTGTTGATTAAAAGTGGAACTTAAAATTATTTGTGCTCAACTTAATGAGTTATAATTTGTATTTGTCAAATGTGGATGACTTAGATCAGAGACATTTGTTTGGCGTTGTTTATCATTTGTGCTTATTATATAAGTTATGTTGAAATAATTTCTAGATAAAGTTTTCCTTGGGCAACTATATGACTGTTCAAACTTTAAAATTGTATTTATAATGCTCTCTATTATTTATTAATTTTGTTTTTTCTTACAATTTTGTATTCTCTTTTATAGTTTTATTTATACAACTTTTTGTTGTATTACATCAATCGTTGTTTCTTTTATTCTGTTTTGTTGTTTGCAGGGAAATCGATGAGATTTTTTGTAGCTCGCTGCTTGAAAATGATCTCGTCATTTTCAAGGACACTAGTGAGGGTGGTAAGGCTCTCATTAATTCATCTAGGGTAGAATTTGATAACCTGAATGGATTGTATTATTGATTAATTTTGTTTTTTCTTACAATTTTATTAATCCCTTTAATGGTTATATTTATACAACTTTTTGATGTATTACGTCAATCATTGTTTCTTTTGTTCTGTTTCATTGTTTATAGGGGTAATCGATGGGATTTTTTGTCGTTCGTTGTTTCAAAATGATAATGCCATTTTCAAGGACATTAGTGAGGGGTGCTAAGGTTCCCATGAATTCACCCGAGGTACAATTAGATAACCTAAATGACTATATTATGGATTAATTTTATTTTTTTAAATTTTTTTTGATCTTTTTTATAGTTATATTTATATAACTTTTTGATGTGTTGCGTCTTTCATTGTTTCTTTTGTTTCGTTTCACTATTTACGGGGCAATCGATGGGATCTTTTGTCCCTAGCTACTTGAAAATGACCAGGCCATTTTCAAGGACGCTAATGGGGGGGTGCTAAGGCTCGTATGGATTCATCTGAGGTAGAATTAGATAACCTGAATGGAATTTCATTTGTTGAAAAATCCGTATCTTTAAATTTTAAGATGTCTCTTTCTAGCGTAGTTTTTACGTTTTTCTATTTTTTCTCATTGCTAGGAGACTATTGGAGTCGAAGCTAACATGTCTATAGGGAGTGATGTTGGAAATTGTGAGATTTGGTTTCTATGAATACTGATTCAATAATCATTATTCGTATTACCACTATTAATAATATCTAATCTTGGTGCATGCTATTGTACTAAACGTATGCACCTTACTTTACACGAACTTGTATATTGTGCAGCTTTGTCAAATTTGTGGGTAAATTTGAAGAACAATCTACAACCATATTCATATGAAAGGGACAATTATGAAGACGGTAAGAAATGAAAACCATAAAGAAAAGTTTAGTCCTTAATTAAACAGGTTGGATCTTAATGGATTGAACTATTTGTTTATTAATCAATGAATTGGTTTCTAATCATTATTCGGGTCTTATCGGATCTTCCTTAGAAGAGGCGAATCCAGATTGGATGGTGTCCAGATCCGAATATATTCATTTAATCTTATTTTTACTGCATTTGTTGGTTAATTTTTTGTTTTTTATGTATCATGCTAAATAGACGATCTAAAATTTTAATACATCCACTGATTCAATTATTGATTTTGTGTTATATTGTTGGCATTTTTTTACGTTTAAGTCATGTTGTGTGGGAAGCAACCTCTAAATATATGCTTGAAAAGAAGAAGGATGTAGGCCATGTAATATTCTTTTTAATATAATTAATTGCATTTTTTTTTAATTTTAATGATGGTATATGCTTTTGATTTGTAGAATTTAAATGGAAACTCGTCTTTGTGAAATTTTGGTTGTATATGTATACAAATGGTTAAAAAACGTAAAGCGTTGGTACTTTTGGTGATGCAAGGCACCAGAGACGTATTGATACATAAGCCTCAACTTGAAAAATAATCGCCAAGTATTATAAGAAACATACTATCAGAATCACCAAAAAAAAATATTCGGCAATGTAATGAAAATTTATAGTTAATGCTACTAATACATGAAAAAATTGTACTCGGGGCTAGTCCTAGGGTTAAAAAACTCAAACCGTTATGTATAGCCCTATTAGGGGCTCAAACAGTTGTATATGGCCCGATTGGGGGGCCTCCAATTTTTTATATGGAAATAATGATAAAAAAATCATGTACTGTTTGGTTTATTATTGATTTGCGGCTGTTAGTTGTGGTGGTTTTCGTCGTGGTTTTCATGGATTATGTATGGAGATAGGATTCTTAAGAGGTTGAGCGTTTGCTGGGTTAGGTTCCGTTGTTTTTTTTCCTACACACCCTTTTCCTGTTCCCTTATCAATACTGCTCCCTGGTCAGAGACGTGGTGGTACCCCCACTGGTCACCTTGACAAGTAGTCGGCCTCAGCGTGCACTCAAACCGCTCGGGACAATCGCCCTTGGTACTCTTCTGAGAGGTGGGCCACTCAGATAGATTTCGAGCATTAATGCTTTCTTAGCCTTCATATTCGGGACGTTATTAGAGAGCAAGTGTTTCGAGTTGCTGAATTTGGGCTATATCATGTCCCACAATGGCTCGCTGGTAGGGGATAGGAGATGATGTTTGAGATTTACAGTACCATTTATCCATTTATCCTGATGTCGTTAGAGAGTTATTTTTTTATGCGATTCACACTTATACTGGGCTTCAAGCTTCTGTTTGTGGTACTATGGTTGTTGTCTCTGCCAAACTTATTTTTGCCATGCTTCATCCCCGATGTTGTTTTCCTCGGTATTATCGTTGATGGTCCTTCGATCGTTTATCTCATGTTCCATATATCCTAGGATAAATCACACCCAGATTTCCTTTGATATCATCTGTTTTATGTACATCGTGTCTCGGGGTGGGACATTGATCTTCCTGTTGTCCTGTTTCAGGTGATGTCATTTGTTCCTCTCACCTGTCACACTCCTGTTCGTGCACTTCTCCCGTTTGGTGTTCATGCTTCGCGCATTTGCGAACACCATTTGGTGTTCATGCACTCCTCTCACCTGTCATTTGTTCATGCTTCGCTAGCCGAAGTCCCCATCCTTACTGATGAGGCTTCAAATACAACCATCTCTCCTATAGATGCGAACACCATTCGACTTTCGAGAGTCATCTTAGCAAGGCTGCTCGTGGCACTTCGTCTGTTACTGGATCTTATTCTAATGGTGGTTTCACATCTCACCACACTGGTCATTTTTTAGTCTCCCTCTGTCGATACACGAGATAACACTCGTACGATAATATGAAGACACGAGGAGGATATGGTCTCTGTGCAGGCAGCAGAACCGACTGATTGCTTTTATAATGACTCATTTTGATGTAGAGGCACATGCGCGAGCACTCGAAGAGTCCAGGATGATCACCTTCTTTGATGAGATGTGTCGCAGGGAGCAGAGCCACAGTGAAGGGTCCTCGAGAGACGTATAAATGATGGGACTTCTCATAGGGGGGGATGCTGATGATTAGATTTTCGGAGATTCTTATGAGGATACATTGTATTTTGAGACAATTTTTTATTTCTTGATGTATTTATTCAGTCTCAATTATGATGTACTTATTTTTTATACTCTTGAGTTTTTCATTTGGATTAGTATATTAATACAGTTTCATTGTTGGACATGGATATTCTGTTTATGCAGTCATATTTATTTAGTTATGAGATTGGATTTCTTATGATATATCTATGGTTTACTCATTTGATACTCAAATGCTCCATATATTTGTTTACTGCTATATTTATATCCATGTGTTATGTGATTCCTCATTATTGATATTAGACTGTCTATTTATCCATGCTTATTATATTTCATTACTGTCGAATTTTTTATTCATGTGTTGTCTATCCCATGATTTGTCTATTCCAGGCAAAAAGGCGGAGAGATATGTGATATAGGTGGACTATTTATTTTATGCTTTATAGACATTTTTTTTAATCTTGGGTATATGTTTGTTTATCTCGTGTGTGTAGATATTTTCAGTGATTCAGATTATTTTGGCAACATCACATAAATTCATGCTTGTCCGCCTTACAGATTCTAGTCCATGTCCTATATTTTTTTCATTTTTGGGTTTATGGGATGGGACATAGGTTATTTGGCTTGACGACTCGACTTATCAGATTTCACTGTTTTTAATTTTGTCTCGGAATAGTCAAAGGGGGAGATTTGTAAGGACAAATTTTCAATAGAGTCATAAGTTAATTTTATCTTATTAATCCTATAGCATAAATATCCAATAGTACAAGAGACGACGTAAATTTTATCTTGTTAATCCTATAACAGGCATCTAAGTGATTTCCCTATCATAGTGATTGTCTGGTCTGGTCGTCTGAGGTTTTTCCTGTAGTTAGCATAAATTTCCAATAGCATGGGAGACGACGTAAATTTTATCTTGTTAATCCTATAACAGGCATCTAAGTTATTTAATAGATAACATAAATAAATAAATAAATCACAAGACACGCCAATGTTCGAGAAAATAACTACGGGAAAAACCTCAGACGACCAGGCTAGAACAATCACTATGATAGGGAAAATTACAAAGAGGGAATTTTATCTTATTCAATGACTCGATCACCCACAAGCCTTGACGCCTATTCTTCTCTTCAACCGCTCCCCCACGGTTCAATGTAGTATTCTATCCACGTAAGCATCCACAACACACGACTCCACGTGTACATCAGAATCCACCGATAGCCTCAACAATCGTCAATGAATCGGAACACGGACTCCATCGTTTCTTCTTCGTAACTAGCATGTACGAAATCCAGCGCATGAAAGTAATTGCTCAATAGATGAAGAACAATATTTCGGTAAACGCGATCAAGATCACAAGCTATGTATTTGAGAAATTTGATCTTGAAACACTCTGGATGGTGGAAGACTTTGTGAACTTTTTTGCAAAATGTTGCAGAAACGTTTTGGCAAATGTTCTTTATGTAATTATGAGTAAACGAAGTCCTTATATATGAAAGCACAAAGTTCGAGGCAGCGTGTCGTTCGAACGACATGTGGATCTCATTTGAACGACAAACAATGTCGTTTGAACAATTGAGATTTTTTTTTATTTTAATTTTAAATAAATCTTGAAAATTTTAACTCATAAATAATTACAATACGTTTTAACAAAGTATATTTTAAATTCCCCGCAATTAAAAACATTCAAAAAATATTATAAATCATCAATCACTTAAACAACATTCTAAATCCCATAAATCACCAAGCGTTCATACTTGTGTGATCTAAAATAATCTGAATGTGAAGAATTAAACTCGATATGATATTTTCTTCAAAGCTTTAACCGCATTTTTTTTCAACTCGAAACGTTATAAGCTTTGTGGGATCAGAACTCAATAGTTAGCCTAGACTCAAACTGTTTTGTCTGGAACTAAGCCAATTAGAAAGAAATTGACTCTATTGAAAATTTGTCCTTACATACTCGTAAGTGTAGTATGAGTTGGGAGGTTTTTATCTATGGTGGTACAATGTACCCATAGATACAAAAAACATCCCATCTTTGAAATCATGATCGAAAAATTCATAGAAATTGTCCTTGTAATGGAGTTCTCTCTATCAAGACACACAATTATGGTTAGGTGGGAAAAAACCCTGAAAGGTTTCATAAAATTAACACCTGCATAAAATTTTCGTGTATTGTGATGAGATCTACTTATGGAAGCTTGAATCTCACATCAAATTTTATGGAAGAGGCTTATAATAATATGGAGGGAGAAATCAAAGAGGCTATCAATGCGTTAAGCATTGCTGTGAAGGCGGCCATTTCCAAAGTGATCATTGAGGTTGATTCATGTAACACCCCGCCCGCCCGGGGAGAGCGAACGGAGCGCTAATGCGATAAAATAACTCCAAATCCACAAGTGACAAGGTATACAGCATCTAAGTCCCACAACAACAAAAGAGAAACTACAAATCTCAATCTCTTCAAATTAAATACCAAATCTCTCGAATTGAATACAACAACTAACTCGAAAATAAAATACAAATCTACGAAGCTATATACATCAAAATAATACAAATCTTTTCCAAACAATCCTCGCTAAAATCAATCTCCATAGCGCCCCAAAATCCGCGCTAACCTGCCACTAAAAGAAAATATGGGGAAGTACATAATACGACAAGAAAGATGCTCAACAAATATATGTTAGCGATGAAAAAAACGTAACAACACGAGTACGAATATTCAAATCAAAATGAAAATCTCAAAGCAATTATCAATATAATTTCTCAACAACACTTTAACCGGGTCACCAGGCCTCACCACATCCGTATATGCTTTATCAAGCCATAGCCCGGGAAACAGGAATTTTGGCGGGTTCCCAACATCCGTGCCATATTAAAATCTCATGACAACGTTCTCATCAACAATATAATGATACCACATGAATCAAAATAATTTCAACAATTATTTTTCAGATTTCAATGAATTTATCAATTCAAATATGAGTTCAATTAACAAGAATTCAAAGAGAATGACACTCGTGAGATTTAAGGAGCATATTGTGTAAAACCCCATACCTCAAACCATGATGAGAAACCAATGATCGCATCCTCAAGATCAACACAAAAGATCAACTAAAGCTTCTCCAAGAAGCTCTAACAAAATAGCCCTAAGAACACCTCTAATCTAAGGTTGGAACTCACAAATCTCAAGGGCCAATGTGTATATAAAAAGAAGAGGAATAAAAAATATATTTGCTGCCAAAAGTTGTGCCAAAATTAGGTTAAAAGGGTTGCCCACGACTTCCTTTTATAATGCAAAGAAATGAAGAGTTGGAATCCAAAAGACTCCTTTAAATAAGGTAAGTAAATAAAGAGTTGGAAGTCAAAACAACTCCAAGAGTTAAAATCATTTTAAAATCCGTTTTAACTCCGATTTCAAAACCGTTTGAAATTATCGCCTTTAAAAATAATAACCAACATATTTGAGCAATAAAAATAATTTTATCAAAAACTTTATTTTCCTCCATTTTTCAGAAATTAATTTAAAATAGTCTAAAAATACGCTGGTTGTAACAATTCACTGACCACCATGCAATTCCTTACCGACTTTCAGTACGAGCCGTTGTTTGATGTTTGTCTGTAAGTTCCTTAACTACATTTGTAATTTTTTTAATATTATAATCAATCATCAAGGATTTTTATGTTATAGTTTTTTTATTTTGTAATTGACAGTTATGCATGGAAGTTGTGAAACTACATTACAGAGTTGAGAATTTCACACATTATACGTGAGGCCAATGTGGCAACTGATTTTGTTTCTAAGGAGAAATGATTTAATCATGACAAAGAAAATTTGGTGTAAATCCTCAATGATGAAAAGGAAGGGTAGTGTTATTTTCGATTTCCGAAGGAGAATGCTTTACGCTTTTAAACCACTCAATGAGAGGTGGTTAAACTTAAATTTTTGTTACAACGCATGGTTATGATATGTATAACAGAATGTCAAGGCTGACATATCTGCCCAAATATTGATACATAGTAGTTGAAACTCTTTGTTATTCATTTGGTGAGAAATTCAAACCCAAATCTTTCAACATCCATTAAAAATTGTCCTAAAGAAACTCAATAAGCAAATGGTCTTTATTGAGACAAATAAAACTAGTTTAGTTGTAGTATTTTAATAAAATGCCACTCTCGAAACAAATTCTTTAAAAAATCATTTTTTGAAGTTTTTGACTCTGTTACATCACCAAATTTGAGTTCTAGACCTAAATTCACATTAGTCAGAAAATTAGACTTTGTTCAAATCAAATTTTTAATTAAACTAAGTAACTTGAGGAAGTCCATTAAAATAAAAATAATAAAATTTTAAATTAAAAATAGTATAAAATCCAAAAAATGTATCTCCTTCCCCCTTTCTCTACCATCCACACCCAAACCTACAAACATAGTTTGGCACCCTCTCACTTACATGGTTGCATACCACCACTCCACCCTCGTAGAATCCATTTTAGCACCAACCGATCAATACCACCACGCGCTTGCAACCTTAACCACCACCAACCGCTACATTCACTACACCCATTAACCACCAGACTAGTCAACTACCTGAAGCAAGTAAAAAAAACTACTCACCACTGAACAAATTAAATCAGTTGTTACAATAATAAAAACATAATTACTTTTCCCTAATTGAACCTTCATTATATGTTAAGCAATTGCTTGAAATTTTACTAAATTGCAATCGGAATTAAGGAATTAGGGTTAAAATAAATTTAGTAAAATAACATAAATTGAAAAATAGAAGAGAATACCAAATAGAGAGAAAATGAATTTTATTAATGATCCGAGATAATTTATAAAGTTAACAATTGGATCTTTTATACCATTTGGTAACAACCAAGTAATTAATTGAGAACTCATCAATAAAAAAACTAACTCTAACTAATGTTTGTTACTAATACTGTAGTATTGGATCAATCCTCCAACTAAATTATATAACCTAAACAAACATGTTAAAACTCCTGACATTATAAATATCGAGGAAGTGAAAGGACAAATCATAAGGTATTTTTCTAAAAACAATCAACATCCAAAACTAAGCACTTTATTTTATAAATTGAAACCATTTCACAAAAATTCGTACCCTATGCACCCTATCAATCTAAATCCTTGAATTTGGGTTTGGATTTTGTTTTCTTTCTGAGATGGGTGTAATTGAAAATTTATTTTCTTTTAATATTTATTTTCTTATTATTTTTATGATTTTTACATTATTTAAAATAACGATGATACGTGATGATTAAAATTTAACGTATTTTCTAACGATGTTGGTTAAACTCTAATTTTCGAATCAAATGCATTTCATGTTTGGGACCAAACATTGTAATCTCTCGTGAATAAAAAATTATAGATAAATGAATTACGATTTTGGATGGAATATTTTAAAGAGAAAAATGTTAGAATTTTTGCGAGATGATTTTACTAAAATATTAATACCAAATATTACCTTACACGGTGAGGGTATCTCAATATACTGAATCAAAGATCTAAGCTATCTATTTTTCTTTCCATCCATCCATCCATCTTCATAAAGACACGATTAACTCGTGTGTAAAACCCAAAGACTAGGGATAACAAATCAATAAGAAAAATCAAAGATCAACAAAGAGGAATATGTAGTAGACTCAAAGGAAGTTGGTAAGGACCTAGAGGGTACGAATCGTTGTTAGAGGCTTTACCCTGATATTTTATACAACTTTTTATTCCAGCCTTGGGCCATTATTTGTAATACTGTAGGGATTTATTGTGACACCCCACCTAATCAACCCCGAGTGATCGGTCCTAAATTAAATTAGAATAGGTTTCTCAGTTGGTTCATTCTTAACATCACTGTTGCCTTTTTAATTACTATCCACCTGAGTGAGAAAATTAGACTGATGCCAAATTTTATCTTTCATTAACTAATGAAATACTCATGCGAAAACAAAACAAGTTAAACAATCACAATTAACTGAAATCCACCATTCACAATTTAAATAAACCGATCGAATAAACCATCGGTTCAAAACCAACAAAAGTAAAGACAGATAAAGATATATCTCAATAAGTCTGACATAAACTAAATAATGTTGTGAGCGACATGCTCAATTAACCGATACGGAATCTCTACACTAGAAATGGAAAGAAATGAGGCGCTTATCAAACTCCCGCAACATCCACATATGCTGCAACAACGAATCCCTAGAATTAATCAAGCCTGCGCCTAAAAGGTTTTTAAAATATTTATAGCAAGGGTTAGAACCCAAAAAATTTGGAAAATATTTAGCAAATGATTAACTTGCAATAATAAATTAGTATGCATGCTCTTCATATTTTAATTAGTGTTGCACTCTCTTGAGGACATCCTCACCCCTCCTTTAATGTGCACTACTAACGTCTTAATTAATTTCCTTAGTTATTTATCCCATAACTAGATAATCGAAATAACCCCTTGCAACCACCCTACTCTAATTGAGGATGTCATAGCTAAGATTTCTAATCATTATCAACATTAACGTAATTAATCATTTCTCCTTTTTAAATTCATATAACTTTCACACCCGTTATACACATAATACAATTCACTGCCCATATTAATTAACCCGTATATAATTATTTATCTCATTATATACGTATAGTCATATTACAACATTCACACATATGTTGGAATAATAATTAATAAAGAACATCCTCCCGAGTAATAACTCACCGGATGCATATTCTCTAAAGTGCTATCCCACAAGGTCTATTCACATAACCTAATTACCCCAAATCAAAATCGCTCACTAACTTGGTAAATAGCATAAATATTGGAGGCGGTCATATTCCTTCCCTGAAAGTGAGATGTCCCTCACCCATATAATGGACGCTATGACCTAAGGATATACTCGACCTACTCCTCAAGCTAGGGAATACACCCTCTACGCACAACCTCCCCTAATAGCACTAGCGTATATATACTAATAATATCAAGCCATTGATATTAATCTACACATCATATATATATACATAAATAAATAAAATATACCGTGCACTAAGTCCGTAACACAAGCCTATACAAATTATTATGAGGTTATGGCCCAACTCTGATTAGTATTTAATTTGCACATTAATTAATTAAATTACTTTTGGTGTCGCCCAATCAATATACTCGGACTCGCCCTCGTGTCCCAAATAAAATAATACCAGAGTCTAAATCCCCGACCCCAAATTAATTAGCTTTCAATCTAAATTAATTTAACACCTTGGTATCGCTCAACCAATATTTCCGGACTTGCCCAGTCGATCCGTATTTCATTATTTCGAAATATTTTTCCCAAAATTTAACCATAGTGTGTCACACATAAATTCCCTCAAATCCCAATTATTTTTTCCTCATAATTGATTAGAGTGTATGTCCTATATTTATTTCTCATTAAATATGGTAAGGGAAATAAATTTTAATTAAATTCCCCTTATATATTAAAACTGTCCGAACTACCAAAAATCCCCGACCATCGATCGATCGATCCCCAACCATCGATCGATCGATCGAACAGGTCTTCATCTTCTCCGAGACCCTGTTTCTGCCATGGACGAAAACCTTAATCCTCCAACTCCCTCTACATTTCAACCCTGGTCTTAAAATCAGCATAACACATCAAGAACATCATTAGGAACCCCCCAAAAGTCCCCAAAACGCATTAATTTCCTGTTCTCTACTATTTTTCTGAATTGGGAAAAAACCCGTGTTATTCGTTAGCTCGTCTCAACACCAAATTACTATCTCAACTTCTTTCATAATTAGTCTGGGCTTTCACATTTGACCAGTTATACACGAACCTCAGATTATACATGAATCTCTACAAGAAATTTCTAATTAGGAGATTGAATTACAAAAATCCCATTTTTGTACCCTCTCTACCCCAAAATGAATTTTTGATTCCCACATCACATAAATATGAATCGAAATACAATTTAATGCTACAACAAGTTAACCACATGCCTTATGGTTTCGTAGGGTCTGATTCGGAGTTGTGATTCTCAAGGTTGATGATAGACTTCCCCCTTTTTGGCTCTTTCCTTTGTCCCCCAAATTAGTTCCTAGTGCCTTTAACTGCTCCTTAGGATTTTCTCTCTCACTATGTGTTTTCTAATCTCCAATCAGCCGTTCCCCTTTTCCTTATAATTAAGTAATTAGGCTTAATCCCGTTTTTTGCCTAATGGGCCAAGCCCAAGTGACCCAAATGCCCCCGTGTGGGCCCGATTATGCTTAAAAATGTCCCGTGACCCGTTTACTACCCCCGAGTACACTTTTTCGACCTTCTCGGTCCATCCGGACTCAACCGTACACTCAGAATTGGCATCCTAATGAATTTATAAAAATCCTTATCTCACACTCAATTTAGTCTATATGACTCCCGGTTGAGATAAGTACATACCCCATCACTAATACCACTCACACCCAAATTAGTTTATACCGACTCCGGGCTGAGATAGGTACATACCCTGTCACTAATACCTGAAATGACGTAAATAAATTATTACTATTCACTTAGTAATTAAATTTTCCTAAATATTAACCATTCACTCCCCGATTAATATTTAAATAAATATTATCATAATTAATTCAATTAAAATTACGACACACAAGTAATTTAGAATTCTCGAATTAATTAAATATTAAATGCATAAAATTACGGGATGTTACATACTCCCCTCCTTACAAAGGAATTTCGTCCCCGAAATTAGGTCATACCTGGGTTGAATAGCTCTGGATATTGTTCCCGCATATCCTCCTCCCACTCCTAGGTAGACTCGTCAACATTGTGATGACTCCACTGTACTCTAACTAGTGGAACAACCTTGGATAGTAACTTGTTCTCACTACGGTGCAGAATAGCCACCGGTCTCTCCTCATACGAGATGTCTAGCTGTAAATCAATTTTCTCGAGTGGAATGTGCCAGAAGGCCCTCTCGCTCCTTCGATATTTCTTCAGCGATGCCACATGGAACACGTCCTGTATCCGTTGAAGATACACTGGTAATCCCAGTCTATATGCTACCAGTCCCACCCTCTCAATAATAGGAAAAGGTCCCACAGACCTCGGTGCTTATTTACCCTTCTTGTCGAACCTCATCGCCCCTTTCATTGGGGACACCCGGACTAATGCATGATCCCCAACCTCTAACTCCACATGTCTTCGTGAAGCATTAGCATAACTCTTCTGCCTATCATGAGCTATCCGAATCCGCTCTCGGATCAACTCTATCTTGGCAGACGTCTACTGGACAATCTCCGGCCCCAATAGCTTGTTGTCCCCCACCTCTAACCAACAAGCGGGTGAACGACAAAGTCTCCTGTATAGTGCCACGAACGGTGCCATGCCAATCGTGAATTGGTAAGAGTTGTTATACGTGAACTCTACCAAAGGAAGATATCTCTCCCATCCTCCCCCAAAGTCTAAAATGCACATCCTGAGCATGTCTTCCAACATCTGATTGACTCTCTCAGTCTGCCCGTCAGTCCATGGGTGATAGACGGTACTCAAACGTAACTCTGTCCCCATGGCCTCTTGAAAGTTCGGCCAAAAATGGGCCACAAAAATTTTGTCTCTGTTAGACACAATATTTATCGGCACCCCGTGTAGCTTAACAATCTCCGCTATGAATATCTGCACATAACGCATCGTCTCAAAGTCTCTGCGAACCGACAGGAAGTGGGCCACCTTGGTCAATCGATCCACAATGACCCATATGGAATCGTGACCTCTCTGCGATGCAGGTAACCCTGTAATAAAGTCCATAGAGATTCTCTCCTACTTCCACATGGGAATCTCTAGTGGTTGTAGCATCCCTAGTGGTCTCTGATGGTCAACTTTCACGAGCTGACATGTGGCACATTTTGAGACAAACTCTGCTATATCCCGTTTCATTCCTGCCGACCAATACTGCCTCCTCATATCCTCGTACATTTGATCCCCGCCGGGATATACCGCAAATCTCAAACCATGGGACTCTGTAATAAAGGCGTGCCTCAACTCCTCATCCCCTGGCACAATTAACCTCCTATTTAGGCATATGCCTCCTTCCGAGCAGATCGAGTAACCCTATGGTCCCTCAGCTAATAGCTGGTGTACCCTATCGTGGAAGATCTGGTCCTCCGACTGAGCCCTCACCACTCGCATAATGATCTGCGGTGTGATGGATAAAGCTAACATGCAGACTCTGGCTACATCGTCCTCATATCGAAGCTCTCTCCACTTCGCTTTCCAGGCTTCTGATATTTCCCCAGTTGGTCTCCTGCTCAATGCGTCTGCCACCACATTAGCCTTACCGGGATGATACTGAATATCAAACTAGTAGTCCTTCACGAATTCTAGCAACTGCCTCTGCGTCATATTTAGATCCTTCTGTGTGAAGAGATACTGAAGTGACTTGTGATCCGTGAATAAGGTGAACTATTCCCCCCACAGATAGTGTCTCCATATCCTCAAGGAAAAAATGACCGCTGCTAGCTCTAGGTCGTGAGTGGGGTAATTCCTGTCAAGGGGCTTTAGCTTTCTGGACGCATAAGCTATGACCCTCTCCTCCTGCTAGAGCACACCCCCAAGTCCTTGTAAGGATGCGTTGGTGTAAACGCGATACTCTAGTCCTCCCCTCGGAAAAGCAAGTATTGGTGCAGATGTCAATATGTCCTTTATCTCGTCGAAAGATAATTGACAATGATCACTCCAAATAAAAGGCACCCCTTTTCGAGTCATATTCGTCAAAGGGATCGTAATATTTTAGAACCCCTTAATGAACCGCCTATAATATCCTCCTAATCCCAAAAAACTATGCACCTCGGTCGGTGTCGTGGGTTTTGCCCACTCCCTTACCGCCGACACCTTACTTGGATCCACCGTAATACCCTCGTCTGACACCACTTGACCAATAAACTGTACCTCCGGCAGCGAAAATCAACACTTCCCAAATTTGGCATAGAGTTGATGATCCCGCAGCGTCTGTAGAACCATATGCAGATGCTCTGTGTGCTCCCCCTCAGTGCGCGAGTAGATCAAGATGTCATTAATGAACACGATGACAAACTAGTCGAGGTACTCTCTGAAAACCCTGTTCATGAGATCCATGAACACTGCTGGATCATTGGATCTTACGAGTTCATGGTGATTCCATTCGGGCTCACCAATGATCCAACAGTGTTCATGAGATCCATGAACACTACTGGATCATTGGTGAGCCCGAATGGCATCACCCTGAACTCGTAAGATCCATACCGCGATAGGAAAGTTGTCTTAGGAACATCCTCCTCTCGGATACGCAACTGATGATACCTTGACCTCAAATCGATCTTGGAGAAGTAAGACGCCCCTCTTAATTGGTTAAATAAATCATCAATCCTAGGAAACAGATACTTATTCCGTATCGTCACCTTGTTCAGCTCCCTATAGTCCACGCACAATAGAAGTGAACCATCCCGCTTCTTTATAAACAACACTGGTGCACCCCACGGCGATGTACTCCGTCGAATGAAACCCTGACCCAGGAGCTGTCGAATCTTCTCTCTCAACTCCGCATTAATTAAGGGGCCATACGGTACGGTGCTCGAGCAATCGTCCTCGTCCCCATCCCCAGTGCTAAATCGATTGCAAACTCGATTTACCTATTGGGTGGAAACCCGGTATTTCCTGAAACACATCCTCAAAGTTCCTCAATTCTAGAATCGAATCCAACAGAACTATCACCTCCTGTGAGGTCTCCTCCTCAATATAATACAAGTGTGCTAGTAGAAACATCTCATGTCCCAGAATGGAGAACATGATTGTCCTTTCCTAATAATCCACAGTCGCCCAATAGCCTACCAACCAGTCCATACCTAGTATGGCATCGCACCCCTCCATATCTAACACTAAGAGGTCCGCCACGAAACTAAGCCTCCCAATCAAAATGTCAACCCCCCGACAAATCGAGTGAATCAATGCCCCGCTGCCTACTGGCGACTTTACACACATACAGAGACTACCTGTAGTCTCTAGTAACCCGGCCCGTTCAGCAAATTTAGATTTAATGAATGAATGATATGCTCCCGTATAAAAAAGTATACTACTCTCATGACCATGGATGAGAAACATACCCTCAACCGCCGGAGGTGCCTGCTGTGCTGGAGGATTGGAAACATCTCGGACGTTGTAAATACGCGTGTATTGCATTTGCCCCTGCTGCTGTGGGGCTGGTGGAGCCGGTGCTACTGGAGGCATCTGTCCTTGTTGACCTTATTTGGCACCCTGTTGTTGGCCTCTGCCCCTCTGCGGGCACTCCCTCTTGAAGTGTCCTGTCTGGCCACAAACAAAATAGCATCTCTGACCGTCCACCTGTCGTTGGCCCTAACATGGATGACCCTGCTGGCCTCCCCCATTGTTCCCTTGGCCCTAACGGCCCTAAGGAACCTACAGCTACTGATTTGGGCCCGATTGGCCCAGCTTGAATCCATGTCCTCCCGATCAGAACCCACCAGGCCTAAATTTCTTAGCCTGATTACCTTGTTGACTTCTGGTCTACTGCTGAGCACCACTTGTGTTACTACCAACAACTGCCCTACCCTCTTTTTCTCCTTTGCATGGAAGCGATGATCCTGGCAATGTATAAGAGCGGCACTGATGACATCTGTATATGTCACCAATGCCGGATTACCAATCAAGTGCTGCCTGATTCTCCAGGCCAAGCCATCCATGAACTTCGACTTCTTTCAGTCCTCGTCGCTCAGCTCATTTGGCACAAAGTTCGCTCAATGGGTGAAATATTCCTTATAATCTTCCACTGAATGGTCACACTGTACTAACTCGCTGAACTACTTCCTCATTTAGGCCTCTATCGCTGGTGGGAAGTATTTGCGGTCGAACCACACCCAGAACTCGAATATCTTCATCAAATCCCTCTCCTCAGCGGTGGTAACTGACTCCCACCACTGTAAGGCTACCCCGGACAGACAAAAGGTAGCAACCATCTATTTTTGCATATCGGTACACTTCAGCATGCGCAAATGGAGCTGAATATTCTCCTTCCAATCACAAGCCTCTACCACATTGGTACTACCCCGAAACTCTGGTGGGTGACCCTTCTGAAAGGTCTCCCTAACTCGCTGCCAAGACAATGGCCCCACTAGAGCCTGAACTGCTGGTGACACTGGAGGTGGTGCCTGGGGATGAGGAAAATGGGATGTCATAGCCCTTATTGCTGTCTCAATTGCCTGGGCCACTATCACGGCCACGTAAGTAGTGGAGATCAACTCGGGTGGTGGTGGTGGCGGTACCTGTGGCTCCTGATGAGCCTACCTTAACTCATCCCTAGCCTCATCCCTCTCTGGCCCCTGCCTCTTCGGTGGCATCTGAAATTATATCGAATCGTATAAGTACACAATTTATACAAAACTCTAATGACAGAAATACGATATATCAAAAGCGTAATATGAATCAATAGTCCTAATAATAGGGCTCTATAAAAACTGAATGCTATGATGAAACGTAGTAAGCCACACAGATCCTAAGGACACTAAAACCTGATGCTTTGATACCATCTGTGACACCCCGCTTAATTAACCCTGGGTGTTCAGTCCTAAATCAAAATAGAACATGTTTCTCAGTTGGTTCATACTTAGCATCACTGTCGCGTTTTTAATTATTATCCACCTAAGTGAGAAAATTAGACTGGTGCCAAATTTTATCTTTCATTAATTAATGAAATAATCACGCGGAAACAAAATAAGTTAAACAATCACAATTAACTGAAATCCACGATTCGCAATATAAATAAACTGACCGAATAAACCATTGGTTCAAAACCAACAAAAGTAAAGATAGATAAAGATAAATCTTAACAAGTCTGACATAAACTAAATAATGTTGTGTGGGACATGCTCGAGTAACTGATAGGTAATCTCTACACTTGAAATGGAAAGAAATGAGGTGCCTATCAAACTCCCGCAACATCCACATATGCTGCAGTAACGAATCCCTGGAACTAATCAAGCCTGACGTCCTTATGGCAGGACACTTAAAAGAATTTTAAAATATTTATAGCAAGGGTTAGAACCCAAAACATTTGGAAAATATTTAGCAAATTATTAACTTGCAGTAATAAATAAGTATGCGCGCTCTTCATATTTTAGTTAGTGTCGCACTCTCTTGAGGACATCCTCACCCCTCCTCTAATGTGCACTACTAACGTCTTAATTAATTTCCTTAGTTATTTATCCCATAACTAGATAATCGAAATAACCCCTTCCAACCACCCTACTCTAATTGAGGATGTCATAGCTAAGATTTCTAAGTCATTATCAACATTAACTTAATTAAACATTTTCTCTTTTTAAATTCATATAACTTTCGCACCCGTTATACACATAATACAATCCATTTCCCGTATTAATTAACCCGTATATAATTATTTATCTCATTATATACGTATAGTCATATTACAACATTCACACATATGTTCGAATAATAATTAGTAAAGAACACCCTCCCGAGTAATAACTCACCGGATGCATATTCTCTAAAGTGTTATCCCACTAGGTGTATTCACATAACCTAGTTACCCCAAATCAGAATCGCTCACTAACTTGGTAAATAACATAAATATTGGAGGCGATCATGTTCCTTCCCTGAAAGTGAGATGCCCCTCACCCATATAATGGACGCTATGACCTGGGGATATACTCGCCCTACTCCTCAAGCTAGGGGATTCACCCTCTACGCGCAACCTCCCCTGATAGCACTAAAGTATATATAATAATAATATCTAACCATTAACATTAATGCACACATCGCACACCATATATGTATATATATATATGTATAAATAAAATAACCCGACTATACCGTGCACTAAGTCCATAACACAAGCATATACAAATTATTATGCGTTTATGTACGAACTCTGATTGTTAATTAATTTGCACATTAATTAATTAAATTACTTTTGGTGTCGCCCAATCAATATACTCGAACTCGCCCTCGTGGCCCAAATAAAATAATACCCAAGTCTAAATCCCTGACTGCAAATTAATTAGCTTTCAATCTAAATTAATTTAACACCTTGGTATCACTTAACCAGTATCCCCGAACTCGCCCACTCGATCCGTATTTAATTATTTCCGAATATTTTTTTCAAAATTTAACCATAGTGTGTCACACATAAATTCCCTCAAATCCCAATTATTTTTCCCTCATAATTGATAAGAGTGTATGTCATATATTTATTTCTCATTAAATAAGGTATGGGAAAGAAATTTTAATTAAATCCCCCTTATATGTTAAAACTGGTCGAACTGTAAAAAATGCCCGACCATCGATCGATCGATCCCCAACCATCGATCGATCGATCGAACAGGTCTTCATCTTCTGCCATGGACGAAAACCTTAATCCTCCAACTCCCTCTACAGTTCAACCCAGGTCTTAACATAAAAATAACACATCAAGAACAGCATTAGGAACCCCCACAAAGTCCCCAAAACGAATTAATTTCCCGTTCTCTACTATTTTTCTAAATTGGGGAAAAACTCGTGTTATTCGTTAGCTCGTCTCAACACTAAATTATTATACCAATTTCGTTCATAATTAGTTTGGGCTTTCACATCTGATCAGTTATACACAAATCTCAGATTATATATGAATCTCTACAAGAAATTTCTAATTAGGAGATTGAATTACAAAAACTCCATTTTTATACCCTCTTTACCCCAAAACGAATTTTTGATTCCCACATCACATAAATATGAATCGAAATACAATTTAATGCTACATCAAGTTAACCACTTGCCTTATGGTTTCGTAGGGTCTGATTCGGAGTTGTGATTCTCAAGGTTGATGATGGACTTTCCCCTTTTTGGCTCTTACCTTTGTCCCCCAAATTGGTTCCTAGTGTCTTTAACTGCTCCTTATGGTTTTTTCACCCACTATGTGTTTTCTAATCTCCAATCAGCCATTCCCTTTTTCCTTATAAGTAAGTAATTAGGCTTAATACCGTTTTTTGCCTAATGGGCCAACCCCAAGTGACACAAATGCCCCCATGTGGGTCAGGCTATGCTTAAAAACATCACGTGACCCGTTTACTACCCCCGGTATACTTTTTCGACTATCTCGGCCCATCTGGACACAACCGTACACTCATAATTGGCATCCGAATTAATTTATAAAAATCCTTATCTCACACCCAAATTAGTCTATACTGACTCCCACCTGAGATAAGTACATACCCCGTCACTAATACCTCTCACACCCAAATTAGTCTATACCGACTCACGGCTGAGATCAGTACATACCCCATCACTAATACCCGAAATGACGTAAATAAATTATTTCTATTCACTTAGTAATTAAATTTCCCTAAATATTAATCATTCACTCCCCAATTAATATTTAAATAAATATTACCATAATTAATTCAATTAAAATTACGACACACAAGTAATTTAGAATTTTGGAATTAATTAAATATTAAATGCATAAAATTAAAGGGTGTTACATTTACCATAATTATTATTATTATTATTATTATTATTATTATTATTATTATTATTATTATTATTATTATTATTATTATTATTATTATTATTATCATTATCATTATTATTATTATTATTATTATTGTGGGATTTAATGGCGCTTTACTAAATAAATCTTGTTAATTAATTAAATTACTTAAAGTGACAACCTGTTCCCTAAATCAAGACATGTTAGTCAACTTTTATTCCTTATAAATGATGCAAATTAAAGGCTTTTCTTAAACAATAGAATTTGACTTTTCCCTCCCCCTTAACACCTTGAATCGGGTGCGGGTTGTCCCAACGACAGCCCAAATCCGAATTGTGGCGTTACAAATGGTATTAGAGCATTAGGGTTCATGTGTGTGACATAGTGTTTTATGATTTCTTAGTATGTTTCCTTATGCGTTCCGTTACAGTTATAATTTTTACTTTCGTTTTCGTTATTATATTGTATTGAACTCTCTTTTCTTATGTAGATAACTACACATCGAGGTGGTGCTAGCGAATCAGGGAACTGGGAGCTCGGACACATGGAACATATCGTGTGTCAGCTTGACGACTCCCTCTCTCAACAGTAAAGATCCAACTGTCGTGGGATGGTTGAGAGCACTACCTTGGCCTCCATTGTGAAAGAGTCCATGAGTCTGAACCCACCCACATTTAATGGGGCAGCTGACCCCGATGCTATAGAGGAGTGGCTATATGAGGTCACTAGAGTCACGGAAATTCTTGACGTGACAGCTGGGCACAAAGTCAAGATAACCACGTTTCGGCTCACCGACCAAGCCCAACATTGGGGGTGCACACACTCATTTAGCATGACGGAAGTCGTAGACTGGGAAGGTTCCAGGGTTTCTTTTTCTTGATCCATATTTCCCTCAGGCATTTAAAGATTCCAAGAAGGATGAGTTCATTTAGTTGATTTAGGTAAAGTTGTCAGTTAATGAGTACTAGGTCAAGTTTGAGAGATTGTCTAAGTATGTGGACACAATGCAGAGGGATAAGGCTAAAAAGACAAGGTTGTTTATGAAATGCCTTAACCTTAGTATCCGGTGGATCATGGTTGGTTTGGATCTACCAAACATCAAAAGTGCGATTAACAAATCCATCAGGCTTGAGATCAAATCATAGCATGGCAAGACAATTCGTGAAAAGATTAGGGAGACCAACTAGACTTAGGACAGTGGCCATAAGAACTTCAAAAGCGGTGCTCGAGGCTTCTTTGCGATGGCTTAAGGCAACTATGGGTGTTGGTTCGTCTTCCTCCCAGTGATCATCACTCTATAGCCCATACCTAGAGGGGTTGTTTTTCATGTGGTTTACCTTGCCATTTCAAGCAGGATTATCCAGAGAGATCTCTTGGGAATCAACAGGGCAGTCAACAAAGTCAATTATTTACCAGGCAAGAGTTCCAATTATGCGGGTCCCACCTAGCTATAATAGTTTTCATCTATCTGTCATCTACCCATAAGGCACATTGTGGATGGTTCATGTCCCAGAGTAGCCATGGGTAGGGCCAAGTGCCCGTTAACCAAAGCAACATGTTCAACCCCAAAAGCACTTCAATATCCTTTCGATGATCCATCGATTATGGAAGGTATGATTCTATTATTCAACACATGGGTAAAGGCGTCGTTTGATTCTAGTGAATCACATTCGGTTATCTCGTGTTCTTCAACATTCATCTTGGGATTAGAGGTACATCAGTTTTACCCTCTTATCTTTATAGGACTCTAATTGGCTGCGATATAATTCTTGATAGGATTTGCCGTAGTTGTGTGATTATGGATAGAGATAATGTCTTAGAGTATGACTTGATTCTCATGGACATGGATAGGTTCAAGGTGATCCTCGGTATAGATTGACTGTCGTGTTTTGACGCTATCATTGAATGCCATCGGCATAGTGTCTCCATGTCTCTCCCAGATGGATCCCACCATTGTTTCATTAGTGAGAAGTAGGTGGGTTATCCTTGCACATTTTCTACCAAACGAGAGAAAAATTGGTACTTTGAGTGTTTGAGCAGTATCGTGGCTCGGGAGTATCCCGATCAATTATTGTTAGATTATCCTGCAGTGCGGGAGTTTCCCAACGTGTTCCCTGATGATCTTTCGAGTTTACCCTCACACCAAGAGGTAGATTTTTCTATAGAGGTGCATTAGGGAGTCTTTCCCATTTCCATGCAACCTCATTGGATGGTTCAACAGAGTTACATGAGTTGAGAGTTCAGTTGGAAGAGTTAACCAACAAGGGTTTCATTCGTATCCCCCTAGAGATCTCCAATCCTCTTTGCTAACGAAAAGGATAACTCCCTATGGATTTGTATCAACTATAGACAATTGGACAGGGTGACTATTAAGAATTAAGTACCCTATGCCTTATATCGACGATTTGTTTCCACTAGTTGCATAGGGTGAGAAGGTTTTAGAAGGTTGAACTCAAGTCCGAGTACCATCAGCCGCGTGTTAGGGAGGAAGGCATTTTTAAGACAATGTTCTAGACGTGATATGGGCCTTATGAGTTCTTGATGATGACCTTCGATTTGATGAATGCCTCGTCAGCATTCATGAACTTGATAAAACGTATCTATCATCCATACTTAGATCGGCTTGTAGTGTAATTTGTAGATGATATCTTTGTCTACATGGATTTGGATGTGGACCATAAAGAGCACCGTCGCACGATGCTGCAAGTTCTCTTGGAAAACAAGTTGTTCACCAAGTTTACTAAGTGTAAGTTTTGGATGAATGAGTTCAAGTTCCTTGGACATGTAGTTTTCGATGAGGGCATTTTCATTGATCCATCCAAAGTCGAGATCTTTCTGAGTTGGGATAGGTTGAAGACAGTTATAGAGGTGATCGCTTATGCATCACGTCTGTTAAAGGTGCATGAGAGGAATTATTCCACCCATGACTTGGAGTTAGCTGCAGTGGTTTTTGGGTTAAAGATCTTGAGATACTACCTATCACTACAATAAATTAGAAAAAATGTCACTCTTCACCCAACCAAGGTTGTCATGGTAAAAAATCGTGACACGTTCGTGACAAATTTAATAAAACGGAACCCTAGCCGCTTTATTCTTTCCTCTTTCCCTCGTTATTTATCTCCTCTTTCCCTCGTGATTCTCTGTCTCCCCCCTCTGAAACCTCTCTCCTCCCTCTCTCATCTCTCCTCCCTTTTTCTGCAAGCATGTTTGTTTTTTTTCCTCTCTCTCTCTCTCTCTCTCTCTCTCTCACATATGTTTTAGTGTGTGTGTGTGTGTGTGTGTGTATGTGTGTGTTTCAATATGTATGTGTGTGTATTTAGTATAAATTGAAATTGGTATTCTGAAATTTGTATTTTGTATAAATTGAAATTAGTATTCTGAAATTAGTATTTGTATATTGAAATTGATTTTCTGAAATGAAAATTTGTATATTGAATTTAGTAATTGGTATAACTTGATATATCGTGGTAATTGGTATAAATTGGTAATTGTTATAATCTATTATGGTAATTGGTATAAATTGATTTAAATTGGTGATTGGTAACTGGTATAAATTGGTAATTGATATAAATTGGTAATTGGTATAAATTGGTAAGTGGGTTTGTCCTTACTGTAAGGACATATTTTCAATAGTCCCGATTTTACACAGACTATGTCTTATACCGTTACAACTGTAGAAGGAATTTCATGATTATTTGTTGAAGACGACAAATCTGAATATCAAGTTTATTCAACAACGAACATCTACGAGACTGATTTTAGTAAGGAATATGTTTAAGTTTTGAAAACGTATTACGATTGTATTGAGATACTTTTTGAAACTATTTTTTTATATAAAAATGAGGCATTTTTCTAGGACAATAATTTTTGGAAGACGGGTGGACATGTTCTATAAATGTTCAGGGTAGAATCTAGGAATTTACCAAGTATACTAGACCACAATTAAGTATGTCTGATACCGCTTCATTCGGCACGTCTCCACAACCATCCTTGACTGCCTCGATCTGAATTCATGCATCCATCATCTTCGTACGTGCATCATATGACAAGCAATGTACGCTTCAACATCTCCCTCTACTCCACGTACTTATGGTAAAAATAATTTTAATTGGAGTGTTTAATTATTTGCATAAATAGTTGGGAATATTTTTAAAAATAAGTTTTCGAAGTCTGGAAGATGATAAGCACACAAAATCTTTTTAAGGAATTTTTTATGTGACACGTCATTGATGTCGTTCGAACGACATCGTATCTCGTTTGAACGAGATGCCATCTCACTCGAACAAGATCGTGTTTCGCTCGAATGACGCACCGCCTCAGTTTTCTATTTAAACAGTATTCGTGCACACATTTTTCCAAGTCTGAATATCTCCGAATCTGGAAAACAGACCCCGTTTCCAAACTTCATATTTTCAGGCTTCAATACCTTTTTGATTCACAAATAATTCTCAATCCTTCATGTGAATCCTCTAAACCCCAAGGAAGATTGTACTACTTATCTATAGTACACTTGTAGAGAAGACGAAGCTTTTCCATTGCTGACCTTCTGGAGCTCTTAAGGGAACTCTAGTCGGCGACATCGAAACCGTCGCCTGAGGATATTTTGTATTGAAAATGTGAGTTTTTCTAAATCAATGCTCTGATAGCACTTTTTGGAATGTATGCCCCCAAATTTTAAATGTTGCAAAAATAATTTCCTTGTAGATGCGGAATAAAGATGGTTCAACACAACACACACAAACAACAAGTTTTAATTTCTTTCAAATTAAAAATAAACTAAACTCAAAGTGAAGTTAAATTAAACAACAAATACATTTTCACTTAAACAAAATTAATTTAACCCAAGTCCTAGAAATTTTCCTCACAAATAATTAATTCAATTTTGCAAATTAGGCCAAACCACATTTTAACCAATAAAATGATGAGTTGAATTAAATTTATATTTACCCAAATTAAATTAGCACCAAATTAAATATTCCAATTTTATCTTTTTACCTAAGCATGCATCTAACATGATTTGCAAAAGATAAAATAAATAAACAACCACTACACCGCGATTTATGAGGAAAAACCCACAACGGAAAAAAATCTAGGATGGTCCTACCTTTAAGTCCACTAAGTACGGAATTACAATTACAAGACATATGACTTACTAGACTCGACTCGACTCCTTCAATCTCCGATGCGTCTTCTTGCAACTACCTCTACTTAGCCGACAATCGCGGAATCCACCGGAACCTTGGAATCCACTAATGAAGCTTTATGGAACAACCGTCAACCACACATGGTGCCTTTCACAATGTGAGAACGCCGCAATAAAAACAAGTCTTCTTCTTTGAGGGATGTAGAACCAAACCCAAACTTCTCTTCTTTGAGGTGTAGAGATAAACTCGGTGCCAAACACTCTCCAAGCAATATATATGTGTGTGTGTGTGTGCGCGCGCGTGTGTGTGTGGTACTTGGAATAGAACAATATGGGTGTAAACAAAAGTGTTTAAGAATTTTCTTGAAATACAGACACTCAAAACGTGAACCTTTTCATGGAGGAATTAAGCTCTTAAAAATCTCTTGGAGATTGTAGAATATGAAAAATTTTCTTTGAAAGAGTTGGTTCCCGAAGTTAATAATTCTGGAAAAATTAGTGGGAACAAAAGAGTGGGTTAATGGTGAAAAATTGCCAAATATTTTTTCCCGCCGAAAATCTCATTTAACGACCCTTCTAACGAAGTTCTAGTGGCCAATTGGGAAAAGTTGTTGGGAAACTCGTTCGAACGACATTCTCGTTCGAACGACAAACTCGTTCGAATGACAATATCGAACGAAGTAACTGAATGTACATTTTCAATTTTAAGCCCATAAACTTTATTTTAAATAACACCCACTAAAATGTTATTCCAAGTTTCCTACAAATATATAAAAGCATTCATACATTTGGAGACTATGGAATATGATGTTGATGACGTGAAACGAGGTACATGTAAATCGGCAATGATGAACTCTTGATAAGTAAGCCGCACCGTCATCAACTGAAACTTGTCATAGGCTTGAGGGATACAGAAGAACACTATCCTATGACTCAAATATTTTGTCCGAAATTGAGCCAAAACTACAAAGGACTCAATTGGAAATTTGTGTCCTTACACATATGTCACTATTTGTATTTTCATTGTAATCCGTGTAAACCATTCCTTACAAAATTATAGTGAAAATAAGATGGTTTTGCCCCCGTGGGGGATTTTTCCTCAACGTCGATTGTCTTGCATGCTTAGATTAATTCTTTATTCAATCACATTTGTTTGTAAGTGTTAAGACTTGTTGGGACTAAAATTGGAATTTAATTAAATAAGTTTGACATTGATTGCTGACACACTCTCAAATTGGTATCAAAGCCATTTACACAATCTTACCGCGTAATTTTTTCGCAAAATTTTTCCTTGATATAAATTTTGTTCTGAAAATTGATTTTTTAAAAAAGCGCAATTTCAATGGATAACTCATATAATAAAGTTCCAAATACCTATTGGAAAGAACGCATGAAATCTCACCCAAAGGCTATTGATAAACGTGTCTGGGTTGTGTGTGAAAGAGGGTGGACACCCCCTACTATCATTATAGAAAACGTAACTACTTTAAAATCTGTGACTGCATGAACCGAGGATGAATTTAAATGGAGCACATTTAACTCACGTGGGCTTAGTGATATTTCTGGAGCCATGAAACCTGACGAGTTTCGCTGCATCAGGATATGTACAATGTCTAAAGAAGCATGGGATATTCTGCAACTTGCCCATGAAGGTAAAAATGCAGTGAAAGAATATAAATTGCAAAACTTAACTACTGAGTCTGAAACTCTCTCCATGCATGAAAGTGAGTATTTTGATGAATTTTATGCACGATTATCTGTTATCATGAACACTAGTTTTAATTTAGGAGAACACATTCCTGATGCTAGTGTAGTTAAGAAAATTTTGAGATCACTGCCTAAGAGATTTATCCCCAAATTCACTATGTTAAATTCATTAGGTAATCTGAATACGCTAAAATTAGAGGAGTTAGTTGGAGACTTACAGATCTATGAAATTGACATGTTCCCTAACACGATAAAATCAAAAGATAAAGGGGTAGCTCTTAAAGCCCAGGCCAGAAAGAGTGAGGGGTCAAAGAGAGGTGAGTTGTCTAAGAAAAAAGAGGAAGAAATGTGTGATTCTGATTCTAACTTTGACTTAGATAACCTCGTCCTTTTTGCAAAACATTTCAAGAAATTTCTCTAATTAAAGAAAAATGAAAATTTTAATGATAAAAAGAATGTTGAGAAAAATAAATCTAAAAAGAAATTTGAGAAAGATAAAAAGGACACCTCTAAGAAAGATAGTGAGAGATGTTTTGAGTGAGACGATAGAGGTCATAGGGGGTTTGAGTGTGCATCTAGGTTGAAACGACAAGAACAATCCAAATCTGCATTAAAAACTACCCTTAGTGACGATAGCGAGGTCCATTCAGTGGATTCTGGAGACGAGTCATTGCATGAATGTAACTTCAACGCATTTACGACTACTCATGTGAGTACTGACAGTGCTCCTCACGACGATGAGGATTCAAGCTCACAGGGACACCTCTACAGTGATAGCAGTGTGAGTGAGGGGGAGTAAGATGCAAGTGAGAGCGAGAGTGATCTACGACGCGCGTACGCTGATTTATATGCTGATACATTCAAAACTAAAAATGTAACAAAGCGTTAACTCTTAGGATTGCAGATTTAGAGAAGGAATAAGGAGAAATGAGAGAGAGAGAGAGAGACCTCCATGTCCACTGCGTTGAGAGAGCGAGAGTTTTTAGAGAGAGAGAGAGAGAAAGTGTGTTTGTGAAAGAAAAAGGGGACTTGACTAAGAAAGTGGTTGATCTGACGAGTGAGCTCCATTCCTCCCTGGACACTCAAAAGAAACTGGAAGCCCTTATAGCCCAACCCATTTAGGACCTTGAGAGAGCCCGAGTAGTCAAGGTAAGAATTGAGGACCGATCTGGTAAGATTGGGAAGATGCTCCTCGCCCCTACTTTGGGTTTAGGCGAGAGTCTAGGAATAGGTTTTTATGGCGCTTCCACGTCCTATATGACATTAGAACCGGTTCCCGAGTTTATTACAAATCCTTATGGCCACCCACCTAGAAACCAAAAGAGAGTTCGGCCAAGAAAAGCAAATTGAAGTCGGCCTAATTCTACATATGTATGTACTTATTGCAAAAAAAAGGGCCACCTTCGTGAGTTTTGCTATAGTTTGGGTCGGACATGACGTACTTTTTCTCGTCCACATGCCACTACTGATTTTGAGAGTCTTAGAGAGTGAATTGAGTTTCTAGTCACCACATCTCAGAGTATAGTATAAGAGTTCCAACGAATTTCTATGCCGTCAGTAAACACTTCTAAAATCTCGACTATAGCCAACAATAACAAGGGAAAACATAAGGTTACCACTACTTGGGTGCCTAAACACAATGCAAAATCCCTTGTTCCTCATATTGCTCTTAAAGCTCATAATTCACTACAGTGGTACTTCGATAGTGGGTACTCCAGTCACATGACTGGTGACGTCTCTTTGTTTACCTCCCTCGAGGAACTTGAGGAAGGTAAAGTCACTTTTGGAGAAGGGAGAAAGTCTAGCATAGTAGGAAGAGGTACAATAAAGTTACAAGGATTTCCTAAGCTAGAAAATGTGTTGTACGTTAAAGGATTGAAGGCAAATTTACTCAGCATTAGCCAGTTGTGCGACGCTGACCTTGAAGTAAAGTTTGACCGGAATAAATGCCACGTCTATGATCAAATCGGTAAACTTTTATTGCATGGGGTGAGGACTAAAGACAACTGTTATGGGATCATGCCTGAGTCCTCATCTGTCTACAACAGCACCACATCACTTTTATGGATCTGTAGCACTAATGTTTAGGTCATGTGAACTTTCGAGATTTAGACAAGTTAGCCAAAAAGGACCTAGTACGTGGCTTGCCATCACTCGAAAAGCCAACTTTCGCAGTTTGTGGACCCTGCGAGTTATGAAAGCAAATTCATAGCCCCCATCGGAAGTTGAATTCCATTACCACCTCTCACATCCTTGAGTTGATACATATGGATCTTATGGGTCCTACTCGCACTGAGAGTTTAGGTGGTAAGAGGTAGATTCTCTTAATTGTAGATGATTTCTCATGCTACTCTATTGTAGGTTTTCTGCGAGAGAAATCTGATGTCATGGACTTTCTTACGACCAAGTGTCGTGTCCTGCAAAATCAACACGGTGTCACTGTCAACAGAATACGTAGTGACAACAACACTGAGTTTAAAGTAGAAAAAGTAGATCTTTTCTGTGAAAGCCTCAGTATCAAACATCAATTTTCGGTCGTTAAGACTCCTCAGCAAAGTGGTATTGTTAAGAGGAAGAATCGGACAATTTAGGAGATGGATAGATCTATGCTATTGGGTCGTAATGTTGCAAGAAGATTTTGGGCAGAGGAGGTGTCTACTGCACGCCACGCGGTGAATAGGGTATTTCTTCGTCCACACACTTTTACGACGCCCTATGAATTGTGGACTGGAAAGAAGCCAAACCTTTCATATTTTCGTGTCTTTGGGAGTAAATGCTACATCCTACAGGATATAGAGCAATTAGGAAAGTTCGACTCCCAGAGTGATGAAGGGATATTTTTAGGTTATTCATCGTCTAGTAGATCTTATCAGGTGTATAACCTAAATAGCTCTAAGGTTATGGAGTCAATAAATTTCATTGTGAAAGATGAAGAACCACCGGTGTTTATTGATTCTAACTTTTTGGGTGAGGGTGATGCACTTACTGATGCTCCAGTTATGCCTCTCACACCCAGAGTGGATCCCATTCCTGACTTAGGGGACATTTCGGCTTGGGTTCGCAAGAGTTATGATCCTTCTACTATATTAGGAGATTCCACCCTTGGGGCCAAGACTCGTGCTCAGCTAGAGAACGTTGTTAGCCATATCTTCTACACGTCTAAAGTGGAGCTTAAGAACTATAAGGACACACTCAAAGATGAACATTGGATATGTGCTATATAGGATGAGTTGCTTCAGTTTAGAAATAAATGATGTCTAGGAACTAGTCCCCCGACCTAGTGAGATAAATATGATAGGTACCAAGTGGATCTTCAAGAATAAGGTTGATGAGACCGGTACCATTATTAGAAATAAGGATAGGTTGGTCGCTCAAGGCTACACACAAATTGTGGGTGTAGACTTTGACGAGACATTCACTCCTGTTGCGAGGCTTGAGTCCATCCGCTTACTACTCGCCATCGCATTTCATCTGCGCTTCAAGTTATATCAGATGGATGTCAAGAGTGCCTTTCTGAATGGAATTCTACAAGAGGAGGTTTACGTGGAACAACCAAAAGGGTTTGAATACCCTAAGCACCATAATCACGTCTTTTATTTGAGGAAAGCCTTGTATGGTTTGAAGTAAGCATCCCGTGCTTGGTAGGAAAGGATTAATTCATATCTCTTAGCCTCTGGATTCAAGAGAGGGGGAGTTGATATGACGTTCTTCATTGGGAGATATGACGGTGCTATTTTAGTTGCCCAGGTATATGTGGACGACAAAGTCTTTGGATCCACGTGCTCCCAATATACTCAGCACTTTGAGGAGGAGATAGAGAGAGAATTTGAGATGAGCATGGTTGGTGACCTTACTTTCTTCCTTGGTCTCTAGGTTCATCAACTAGAGGATGGTACGTTCATCTCCCAATCCAAGTATGCTAGAGACCTTGTGAAGAAATTTGGTCTAGACTCCGCTAAGCACGCACGTACACCGATGAGTACCTCAACTAAGCTTAGCAAGGACACTTCAGGCAAGGGCGTAAAGCAAATATTGTATCGGAATATGTTATATAGTCTTCTCTACTTGACTCCCAGTCGTCCGGATATAGCCTTTAGTGTTGGAGTATGTGCGTAATATCAGGCGTCCCCAAAAGAGTCACACTTAATCGCTCTTAAACGTATTATCAAATACGTGAGTGGGACTCTATCATTTGGCATTTGGTATTCCTTTTATACGAGTGACTATTTATCTGCCTATTCAGATGCCGATTGGGCCAGGGATGCAAATGGATGTAGTATCACTTCTAGTGAGTGTTTTTTCTTTGGTTCTGCTCTTGTCTCTTAGTTGAGCAAGAAGCAAAACTCTATCTCTTTGTCCACTGCGGAGGCTGAGTAAATAGTCATCGGGAGTTGTTGCACGCAACTTCTGTGGATGAAGCAGATCTTGGAGGATTATGGGATATCAAAGTACACCATGACTATTTTGTGTGATAACACGAGCGCGATACACATATCTCGTAATTCAGTCCAGCATTCGCGCACAAAACACATTAGGATATGCGAGCACTTTATTCGTGAGCTTGTAGAGAAAAAGGTCATATCCTTGAGTTTTGTATCTATCGACCTCTAGTTAGCCTATATCTTAACGAAGCCTTTAGATGCCCTTAGATTCGAGAGTCTTATAAGTCTTTCGGAATTTGCACAGTTGACTGAGTGGTGGTCATTAGGTCTAGAGTAGGATACACTTTTCTTTTATCATATCATTTGATTCATATCTCTAGATTGTATCTTTTGTATTATTTGTTTGATTTTTTTGTTCTTTTTTAATTAGAAAAAGCCAAAAATATTTTATTTTGATAAAAAAATTTAAAAAATAAAAAAATAGTTTTGTATTTTATTTACATCATTTATGGATGAAAATTTAAGATAACCATAGTCACAACTTCATTCCATATTTCATGTGAATATTTGACAGTGATTTGAGATGCTACATCATTTCATCCATGTGCTTTATATTGATTGGAGTCTTTAAGATGTGATTCGTGATATCTTTTACATGTTTGGCTCCTTATCTCCTTTATTGCATACATGCATGGTATTATTTGAGTTTTTTTTTTATACTAATCCATGAATATATGCCTTTTACCCCTAATAGGTGATTGTATGTAGTAGTTGTGATGGGATATACTAAATACAAAGAGTGGATGGGTGAGACAAATATACTAGGGGATGTGTTTCGCAGAAGTGCTAATGAATTTATGAAACACGCAAAGAGATGTCGTAATGATGAAGAGTTTCCGTGTCCATGTGCTAAGTGTAGGAATGGTAAGGTGTTTGAGTGGAAAAAAGTTGAACTACATTTGTTAAGATGGGGTAATGAAATATAGTTATCAATTTTGGATTTTTCATGGGGAATCAAAGTTCCTTTTTGTCCCCGAGAAACCTTCACAACAACCTTCAATAAGTAGGGTCGATCCACAAGGAAAGGAGGAAAATGTATATCATAATATGATAAAGGATTTAGTTAATAACCTATATGGAGTTCATGAAGTGGAAGAAAATGAGGTCACTGACGATGTACAAGGGCCAGGTGCTCATGAAGATATCGGGATAAACCTTGACGATGAATACCAAAGTTTAAAATTTAAGGCGACCTAGTTGTTGTACTCTGGCTGTGACAAAGATCAAATAAATTTACATACCATGGTTAGTTTGCATAGTTTGAAGACCTAGTACGGGTTGTCTGGATATAACATGATAGGAATTTTGAATTGAGTGAAGGGCTTGCTACCCAATCAGAATACGCTTCTAAATAGCTCTCCTACTATGAAGAACATTTTGAAGTTTTAGGAATAAACTATAAATCAATTCATGCTTGTTTGTATGATTACACACTATACCGAAAGGAGTATTAAAATATTGATCGGTGTCCGGTACGCGATGAACCTAAATATTGCAATCTTCTAGAAAGGAAGGCGCAAGCTCAAAAGTGCCTCAAAAAGTGTTAAAATATTTTTCCGTTGGGCCTAGATTGAAATGATTTTTCATAGTTTTATGGATAGGGGAGGCAATGACGTAGCATGCTAGGGTAGAATTAGGTGATAATCTCATGCGTCATCCTATTGATTCTACATCTTGGAAGAGGATGAGTTATGAGTATCCTAATTTTTCTCGAGAACAACGTAACACTTGTTTGGCAATATTAATAGATGGTTTCAATCCATTTGGAAATCAAAGCACTAATCAGAGTGTATGGCCAGTGATCCTAGTACGACTCAACCTCCCTCCTTTATAGTGTATGATACCTGAATTTTTGATGTTGTTTTTATTGATACCTAGGCCAAAGGCACCAAACGAGGACATCGATGTCTACTTGGCTCCTCTGGTATAAGAATTAAATGAGATGTGGGAAGAGGGTGTGCAAACATTTGACACCTTTAAAAAGGAAGAGTTTACGCTGAAAGCTATGTTAATATAGTCAATTCATGATTTTACAGCTTATGGGACATTATATGGTTGTGTAGTACATGGTTATTTGGGGTGTCCTATTTATGGAGAGGATAGTGAATATCTGTATCTCATTAATAGAGGGAAAAATATATACCATTTCCATAGGAGTTTTTTACCCGCGATTATAGTTTTTGATTTTAGAAAGGTTCCAATCTTTTATCGAGCGGGGTTGAACATAAGATACAGGCTAGAAAACTTTTAGGTTCAGAAATTGAAAGTAAATCTCTAATTATGGACCTAATATTCCAGGTAAGAATTTTTAATTCAAGAATGTCAATCATAAGAAGTCCCCAGCTGGATATGAAACTGAGACAAGAAAGGCATGGTTTAGGAGGTTAATTTTATTTGACTTGCCTTATTGGAAGAATAACTCGCTATGCCATGCATTGAATGTGATGCATGTGGAGAAGAACATCACTGAATATAATATGGGAACCTACCTCGGGGGAGTCATTCAAAGGAGGGAGAAAATGCGCAAAAAGACCTTAAATAGTTGAAACTTGAGCCACAACTATGGTTGAAAGAAGATAGTAGGGAAAGGACAATAATTCCCCCTAGTGCGTTTAATTTAACGAGTAAGGAAAGGAAAGTTCTTTTAGACACAATATATAATTTGAATGTTCCATCTAATTTTTCATCCAATTTGCAAAGGATTGTGAACTATGCTACCCATGATTTACATAAGTGTAATTCACATGATTGGCATGTGATCATGAAATTGGTTCACTTGTTGGTATCTAATTTTGATATAAGTGTTCACTTATTGGTACACCTATATAATGAGGAACTTCTTTGCAGCTTAATTAGATATCGGTGGATGTATCCATTTGAAAGATTGATGAAAGTTTTCAAAGATTACGTCAAAAATACATGATACATTAAATGATGAATTGCAGAGGAATACATCACCATGGAGTCATTAATCTACACTTGGGCTTATATGCCTGACCCAAGCAGCATGGATAACAGTGATGAGTTCGTTAATGAGGGTCATCAGGTGATGGGTAAGCGAGTGAAATTAATAAGTTTACAATATGAACAAGTAGTTCGTTATCTATTTGACCCACGTGAAGATGTCGAAGAATACAAAAAGTAAGTTTATATTATTTTAACTTTCACATTATATTATTTTTTATACATCATCAATATCGTAATAAGTTTAACACTATCAATGCAGAAAATAAGATGTGTGTGAAAACAATAAAAAATGAAAAACGATGGCACAATCAGATAGAGAATTTAGGTTGTGGGTGTCACACGAGGTAATTATAATGAAAATGTCTCTTATTAAATGTCACATTACAAGAAATCATTAAAACTAACCTAATTAATTGATTTACAATCTCAGCTCTTAAAGACACGTAATGCAAAATCAAGACTTGCTCGTGTAGCCACTGAACCCTTGTTCATGGCACACGAGTACAAAAAGTATCGATTAAAAGTTACGTATTCGGTGCAAGGGTGTACGGGGAAAGTTAAAATGTATAGAACTCATACATTTCATACAAGGCTCTTACTTATTTTCGAGCGAGTGGGAAAGAAAAAACCCTCCTTGAAGATGAAATGACTTACTATGGTGTCATTTGAAATATATTTGAATTGGACTTTATAAGCTTAAAATATGTTGTGTTTTTCTGTGATTGGGTAAGAGTTGATGATAAAAATGCCTGTAAAGTTATTCTTGGCTCCAATTTAATCATGGTTGACTTGCCTAAGTTAAAGAGCAACAGGCACGTGAGTGATGAGTCGTTTGTTTATGATTTTCAAAAGGTCAAGTAAGTGTTTTACTCAGACTATATCAACAATGAGCCGTGGTCAATCATCCTACATGCTCCAAAGCGTCTAACTAATAGTGTGGATGACTTGGCTGCTCCTACCAAATATTAATCCATTTTAGATGATAACCCGAATTTAAAACAATTTGTAGATTTGTAATAAGTATTCCAATGATTAGAAATAATGCTTAGTTTGGTTTATGTTATTTATTTGTATTCTTATAATGTCGGCAACTCGTATTCTTCTAGTGCTTTATTAATATCGGGTGATAATTTAATTCTTTTATTGATTTGGATTTGATCAGTTCCGCTGGATTTGAAGTAAAATTGGTGGGTTGGTTATTGAATATGTTAATTTGGATCTTAATGAGTTTAACCATTAATTCTTAATCCGTGACATGACATGAATTTGAAACAATTTTTAGATTCGTAATAAGTATTCCATTTATTTGAAATAATGCTTAGTTTGGTTGATGATATGGACTTGTATTCTTATAATGTCGTTAACTTATATTCTTCTAGTGCCTTAATTCATTTGGATTTTAGTCAAATTAATGCTTTTATTCATTTAGATTTGAACGTTTTCTCATATACATGTTTTATACTAATAACAATAATTTTTGCAGGAAATGACTTCATCATGGCATCGTGGTAGGGAAGGTGATGAAGGCTCGTCACCACTAGGACCCTAAAATGGGGCAAATTGGGGTCCACCGTTAAGAACATAATGGCCTTATTGGCTAGAGCCTTGGAGTTTCTCATGATGATCGTCGTCCTGGGCTACACGGATTAGAGGAAGGTGCCATAGGTGCTCAAGATGGCCATATGGGGGACACTATAGGTAGTTACTCACTTTATTTTTATCTTGTATTTATATTTATATTTATGTTTATATTTATATTTATATTTTATTATATTTTATAATTTAAATACAACTAATAGTTACTTTCTTTTTTATTTGTATTTGTTTGACAGGAACAATTAGGCCTGCCCCCACATGTCTGCGAATCCACGTTCGAACAATTGAGAGATTAATAAAAAAAATGTGGAAAAAAAATATGCAGGCATGGTACTTTGGGCAGGATCGGAAGTCCGGGTCCGTGACACCGTACCTTCGAAGGAGCCTACCCCATTGGCACAATGGCATCAGTTTGTCAACAATGAGATCTAGGAGTGGCAATCGATATCTCGTCAATTAGGGAGGGTAAACCTGGCGAAAAAGGTCGATGTGCACTACTCCAGGCGTATGTCTTTCGCCCAGGTGGAACACAGGATGGTAAGTTTTTAATTTTCTTTCATTTTACTTTTATGTTATTCTAATTTAGCATTAATTTTTATTACTTATTAATTTTGCATTATTTTATTTCAAGATATGGGAAGTGGCCCTAGGGGTAGGCCACATAGGCTCGATGCCTACGTTACAATTCAGACGAAGAAGGACAAGGATAAGGAGGTGTCCCCGAGCGTGGCAATCATAATTGTAAGTCATAAAAATATCTTACAACTGTCTTATTTTTTTAATTATGTTATAATTTTTTATTATCTTAAGTAATCGTGTACTTTTTATCATTTTAGGCAAAAACTTAATGAAGTGTACAACTCCCAGTCTGATGTCGACAAAGCAACTCTGTCTACGGATGCACTAAGTAAGTGCTTGGAGCTGATCATGAGGGAAGGACAAGGGGGTGATCTCTCGGGTAGGAAATTCGAGGCTCATTGGTATTGAGACGAGCAACACCGGGTTGGCTCGTAAGGGGCATACCCATGGAGATAAGTTAAAAAGGTTGTAGGAAACGATTCTCAATATGTTCGAGTACTTGAAGCGTCAGTTGGGGTCCACCTCATCTAAGGGCAAGGGGAAGGCTGTAGACGAGGACGCCACTGCTCTATATCTCTCACCCTTATCGTCGATATGCACCCACTCGCCGTCTACATGTGATCCATTTGTCATCTTCACCCCCGTCGAGCGGCCTATGTCAACTATTGGTTGGCCGAGTGTGTATGTAATAGACCTCTTTATTGGAAATCCTATAGCTAGGGTGTTGAGGGACCCGAACACACACTCGGGTAGTGTGGTTTATGGACGTGTGTTGCAAGATATTGAGGCAAAGGATCACGTCACGCATATTATGCCCGGAAGAGAGAATTCATCATTGTAGTTGGAAGAACAATACGGTATTCGGTGAATTGATGGATGTATCAATTCATATGTAGTATGGCCTCCCTTCCTTCTCAAACCTGATCAAAACTCAAGCCCTTGACATTATTTGTATTTATTTGATTTAGATATTGAATATTGAATGTTGAATATTATTTGTATTTATTTGATTTGAATATTGAATTGGTTGGTTATGAATATTTGTTGGTTAATTCATATGTAGTTTTTATGAATTGTTGAATGTTGCTTGATATATATACTATTTGAAGAGGTTTAAATATGATATAACAAGTTAAAATATACTTCTGGGTAGTGGAAGTGGCCATACTGCCCAGTAGTTTTTTTAATTCTCACCAGATTTGTCACTAACTTTGACCATGACAAGTCCGTAACAAATGAAAATTATCACTAAATTATCATGGTCAAAGTCTATGACAATTTTATATTTATCACGTACTTGTCACAGACATTGACCGTGATAAGTTTTCCTTTGTCATGGACTTGTCACGGTCAAAGTCCTTGACAAATCAAATTCTTGTCATGAACTTTGATTATGAAAAGTCTGTGATAATTTTCTTTGTCAGCCGCAAACTTGTCATGGTTTTTTACCTTGACAAGTTAGCCTTGTCATGATTTTTTACCATGACTGTTGATACCAAAATTAATATGCTGATGTGGACGAATAATACGAAGATACGTGTCAATCTATGTTGCACAATAGCAGAGAGGAAGTTCATTTCCCGACCAACCATGATTCTTTCCGAGGAACTCTTGCGCACCGAGGAACTCCAGCCCTCCGAGGTACTCTAGTGCTCCGAGGTACTCTAGTGCTCCGAGGAACTCCTGATCATCAAGCAACTATGGCGGTCCGAGCTGCACCTCGGTCATATCATTAATTGCCAGATAATCAACAGCTCAACTATTCATTGAATGTTTATATTCTTGACGCACACGCTGCATTAAATGTATTACCCTTTCATATGTATATCATTTAATGTATCGACCCTTTCATGTACAGCCTAAGGGCTATAAATACCTTGTATCATCCCCATTCAAGGGGGACCGGAATTTCTTGAGAGAACTTGTAATTAAGAATTCCACAAACACTCAGCAATAACATAACAGTGGACGTAGGCTTTATTCCTAGCCGAATCACTTTAAAAATCTTTGTCTTATTTATTTATCTGTGATTGAATAATTAGAGCAATCTAGTTTTTTACATCAACAGATTGGCGCCGTCTGTGGGAAACGACTGTTACTATCGTTTTTCATAAAAATCATTTATCATCAATGGCAGATAATCCAGAATCCAGTAATCGAAATGCTGGAAGTGCTGGAAATCCTCCAAATCCATCTGCAACTCCGGATCTGGCTGGAATTATGACAAATCTTGCTCAAGGACAAACCGCCATGCAAGAATCTATGAGGCAACTCATTCAAACTCTTCAAGGCGGTGCACCTACCTATTCAGGACAACGGAGTGATCGTGGGCAATCACGATCCAGACGTACTGCGTCATATCACAATGGGGAATCTAATGATTCTTCTTATCAACCTGGGCGAACTTCATCGATACGGGCTACGGATACAAATCAACCTATATCTCTCTCTCCAGAGAGAACCAGCGCTTTGGAAAGATTAAGCAGGGCGTCTCCTTTCAGTCGATTAGGACCAAGGAGGAATATGAGTCCACCTAGAGCACCACCGAGAAGTTTTCGGCCACCATCAGGTCTGAGAGAAGGATCAGCACAATCACGACCAGCTACTCGTCAAGATAAATCTCAGGAAGCTACGTCAGAACAATTAGTTGCTCGGACTAAGCGGCCTGAGGAAGGAAATGAAGCATGGAAAGGTTCCATTCAGCGGTTGGAGGATAGACTGGGCGAAATGGCTAAGGCAAGAAACCCCTTACAGAGAACTTTTGTTCAAGGGACACCTTTTGTGCAAGCCATTGTGGATTTTCCAACGCCATCGAAATTCAAAGCACCTGTGGTGACCCCCAAGTATGATGGAAAGACAGATCCTGTACTTCATATAGAACAATACCAAGCTGCCGCCGACATATATGCCGTCCCCGACGAGATGAGATGTAGAGCATTCTCAGGAACCCTTACTGGATCTGCCCAGCTATGGTACAACAATCTTCCTCGGGGTAAGATTTCAACTTTCTTTAAATTAGCCGAGTTGTTCATTGGCAATTTTTGTTTTGGGGCGAAGCCGGTAAAACGAGTAGCACACTTGCTAAGTGTTAGACAAAAATTAGGTGAAAGTACTAGAGATTACATAACTCGTTTTAATAACGAGAAGTTGGAAGTCATAGATTACGAAGAAAAGACAGCAATCACTGCTTTGATGAGTAGTTTGCTGCCTAACAAGCTATACTACACTTTGGCCAAAGATCCACCTAAAACTATGTCGGAGTTGATGGCAAAAGCAGCCAAAATTATGAATGCCGAGGAGGCTATGGCTGCGAAAAAGAATATGGATAAAGAGGTTAAAGTGGAGGTCGACAAGTCTAAAAAGAAAGATCAGAAAAGTAGTTGTGGCGATAAGCATTCCAGGAATAATAGGACGATGTTGGAAGTCCTAAAGAAGTACGATAATTATACTCCATTGAAAATGGGTATTAATCATATTTTGGAAGAAATCAAGAATAGCGAGGAAATCAAGTGGCCAGAGAAACTGAGGACAAATCCCGATCTGAGGAATAAGGCCAAATATTGCGAGTTTCACAAAGATCATGGCCATATGACTAAAAATTGTATAGCCCTTCAGAACGAGATTGAAACACTCATCCGAAGAGGAAAGTTGTCAAAGTATGTGGATCGCAGAGGTGAAAGGAAGAATGATGACAGAACTAGAGTTGGTGGGTTTTTATCTCCGACCAACTATACTTGGTGGATTTTGGAATATTTCGTTCTTCAAAGAACTTTTTGCAATAATTTTACCTCCCGACCAACATAAGTTGTAATGTGAGAGTATATTTTTATCTTACCAACCGTAGTTGATCATGCTGGTGTATACCTCCTATCCAAAGGAGTAGTAGTGGTTCTTCCAAACTTTTTTGGCTCATACGAGCTGTCCACTAGATGTTTTACCAACCGTAATTGGTTATACTAGTGTCGCCTCCTAACCAAAGGAGTATTTTTTGGCTCCTTAGAGCTTTTGGCTCCTTAGAGCTGCTCCTAACCAAAGGAGTATTTGGCTCCTTAGAGCTTTTGGCTCCTTAGAGCTGCTCCTAACCAAAGGAGTATTTGGCTCCTTAGAGCTTTTGGCTCCTTAGAGCACTTTTTGGCTCCTTAGAGCACTTTTGGCTCCTTAGAGCGCCTCCTAACCAAAGGAGTATTTAGATTGTTCTCGCCCTTTTATCAACCGGAATTGATCGTGGGTCTGAACTGTAGTCTTCTTCTTGTTATCAAGCAGCGTAGTGTACAACACTAGTAGAGAAACTGAGGACAAATCCCGATCTGAGGAATAAGGCCAAATATTGCGAGTTTCACAAAGATCATGACCATATGACTAAAAATTGTATATCCCTTCAGAACGAGATTGAAACACTCATCCGAAGAGGAAAGTTGTCAAAGTATGTGGATCGCAGAGGTGAAAGGAAGAATGATGACAGAACTAGAGAGAGATCTAGATCTCCTCGTCGTGCAGAGGAGAAAAAGAAGAGGGACCATGAAGATGATCCAGATGATGACCCTGATCTTCCCAAGAGGCCAAGGCAGCCTGAACGAGAGGTATTTTCGATACGTTTTGGGTCATTTGATTGTAATGTTATTACAGGAGGAGATGCAGGAGGAGGAGACCTTACTGCAGAAAGAAAAGCTTACCTCGGAGAGGCTCAAGCTTGTTCATACATTCAGCGAATAAACCTGGCCGAGGATGATCGTCCGAGGAAGGTAAACAAAGAGAAGCTAATGATTGGTTTTTCAAAAAATGATCTGGCAGGTATTCTTTACCCTCATGATGATCCTTTGGTGATCAAAATGAGGATGAAGGATGTGGTCATTTCAAGGGTGTTAGTAGACAATGGTAGTTCGGCAGACATCATGTACTATTCATGCTTTGATAGCTTGAATTTGAAATTATCTCAATTGGAACCTTATCACAGACCCCTTCTGGGTTTTGCTGGCGAGAAAGTTTTTCCACTTGGGACAATCAAGTTGGATATACTCATTGGAACTTAGCCTGCTTGTCGAACAGAAAGAATATGCTTCTTTGTGATGGATAAGAATGTGCAGTCAGCCTATAACATCATCATGGGAAGAGTTGGATTGAAGAAGTTCGAAGCAGTTCCATCTACAGTACATCAGTGTTTGAAATTCCCAACGAATTTTAGAGTTGGAGTTGTGAAAGGTGATCAAAAAGTAGCTCGGGAATGCTATTATTCGTCTGCCGAGCAGGAGGAGCTTGAAAAATCAAGGAAAAAGACTACTACTTATCAAGTGGAGGAGGGTACAGAAATTGAAACTCTTGACCCTAGGGATGAATCTCAACTTGTAAAAGGACAGGTGGTGGAATCTACAGAAACTGTTATCCTGGAAGACGAGCATCCTGAACGAGTAACTCAGATAGGATCGTCGTTGGATGTTTCAATAAAACAGGAGCTGATAACTTTCTTGAGAAACAGGAGGAATACTTTTGCTTGGAGTCATGAAGACATGCCAGGAATAGATCCAAACTTCTTATGTCACGAACTCAATGTGAATAAGGAGATCAAGCCTGTGAAACAGAGAAGAAGAGTGTTTAGTCCCGAGAAGAATCAAGCTATACAAGAGGAGGTCGAGAAGCTCCAGAAAGCTCAATTCATTGAAGATGTAAAATATCCAGATTGGTTGGCAAATGTGGTGATGGTAAAGAAGAAGAACAACAAATGGAGAATGTGTGTTGATTTCACTGATCTCAATAAAGCATGCCCAAAAGATCATTTTCCATTGCCCAGAATCGACCAGCTAGTGGATGCTACCTCGGGACATGAGCTGCTCAGTTTCATGGATGCATATTCTGGCTACAACCAGATCAAAATGAAACCTGAAGACAGGGAAAGTACTTATTTTATTACCCCAAGGGGAACTTATTGTTATAATGTTATGCCTTTTGGTTTAAAAAATGCAGGTGCAACATATCAGCGGCTGATGAACAAGGTTTTTGCCGAACAAATCAGTTGCAACATGGAAGTCTATGTCGACGACATGCTCACCAAAAGCAAGAGAGCTACTGATCATTTAGTTGACTTGAGTCAAACTTTTGATCAACTGGATAAATACCAAATGAAGCTCAACCCGACGAAGTGTACCTTTGGAGTACGAGAAGGAATGTTCCTCGGATACATCATCAACCAACGAGGTATTGAGGCAAATCCAGAAAAGATCAAAGCTCTTTTAGGGCTGCGATCCCCAACGACGAGGAAAGAGGTGCAAAGTCTTACCGGACGAGTTACAGCGCTCAACAGATTTGTATCCCGAGCAACTGATAAATGCCTCCCATTCTTCAAAACACTGCGAAAAAGTTTTGAGTGGACTGATGAATGTGAAAAATCTTTTCAAGACTTGAAAAAGTATTTGGGAGCACCACCATTGTTGTCCAGGCCAATAACCGGAGAGAAGCTGTACCTGTATTTGGCAGTATCAGAGAATGCAGTTAGCTCGGCGTTGATCAGATTGGAGAATGGAATCCAGAAGCTAATTTATTACACAAGTAAGGCCTTCCGAGGTGCAGAAATCAGGTACCCAAAGCTAGAAAAATTGGCATTGGCATTAATTGAAGCAAGTAGAAGAATGAGACCATATTTCCAGGCCCATACCATCATCGTGTATACCGACATGCCATTAAGACAAGCCCTTCACAAGCCAGAAAAATCAGGAAGATTGATGTATTGGGCAATAGAACTCGGTGAATATGATATTGTGTATGAACCCAGATCATCATTGAAGGGGCAAACTGTAGCAGATTTTATAGCAGAGTTCACATACCCTGATACCCCCGAGGAGCAAAAGGTGTTTGCTGACCTACCTATGGACGATACAGGATCAATAGAATCAGGTCCAGACCAACCAAGGTTGGTAAAAGGACTTGTGGATGTAGAAAAATCATCATATTCAAACCCAGAACAACTAAGGTTGGTAAAAGGATGCGAACAGATGACCGACGAAGTGCGAAAGATATCAGGGGATGATGGAAGAAAACAGCAGATATTTTACCGAGGAACTCTGACAGATAAGAAATTTGAAGACGAGGTACCTACATGGAGATTATATGTAGATGGATCATCTTGCACAGCTGGTTGTGGAGCAGGGATTGTTTTAAACACCCCAGATGATATTGACATGGAGTATGCCTTGAGATTCCAATTCAAAGCTTCCAATAATGAGGTTGAATATGAGGCTATGATAGCAGGTTTTCATTTGGCGAAAGTCATGGAGGCACGACGAGTAATTGTTTTCAGTGATTCTCAATTAATTGTGAATCAAGTGATGGGAATATATGCAGTGAAAGGAGAGTTAATGGTGAAGTACCATGCAAAGGTGATGGAGTTATTGACAGAATTTGATGCTATTCAATTGGTAAGGATACCGAGAATGGAGAATGCTAGAGCAGACGCATTGGCCCGATTAGCGTCAGCTACGCGCACCGAGCTGCGAAGAACAATACCAATTGAAGTATTAGAAAGTCGGAGCGTAGAAGAAGATCTGACAGTGAAGATTATTACCCTTGATTTAGGACCATCTTGGATGGATCCTATCAGGGCATACATTGAAGAAGGAGAATTACCGGAGGACAAACTAGCTGCCAAGAAATTGAAGTATAAAGTTGCTCGGTATGTGTTAACTAATGGTGTTTTGTATAGACGAGGAATTATGGAAGGTTTGCAGAGATGTGTGCATCCATCAGAAGTCAAAGAATTGATTGAAGAAATCCATGAAGGATCTTGTGGATCTCATGTAGCAGGTCAGACACTTTTGCAAAGGGTAATGACACAGGGATATTACTGGCCGACGATGAGGGCTGATTGTATAGCCTATGCCAAGAAGTGTGACAAGTGCCAACGTTTTTCCTCCATCCGACGAACTCCACAAGCATTGCTGACACCAATAACTTCCCCTTGGCCATTTGCCATGTGGGGAATTGATTTGGTTGGACCACTGCCGACCACCCGAGGAAGATTCAAGTACCTCGTCGTTGCAGTGGATTATTTTACTAAGTGGGTGGAAGCTGAACCACTAATTGATATGACGTACGAGAAGGTGTATCAGTTCATATGGAAGAATATCATCTGTCGATATGGTCTCCCTCATGCTTTCATTACAGACCATGGAACACAATTTGATAATGAGGAATTTGCTGCCTATTGTCATCAGTCGAACGTTTTGAAGTTTCATTCAGCACCGGGCCATCCTCAAAGCAATGGGCAGACTGAGGTGATGAACATAACATTATTAAATGGGTTAAAGAAAAGGCTAAGTGAGGCTAAAGCAAATTGGATTAATGAGCTACAGTCAGTTTTGTGGGCTTACCGAACAACTCCCCGAGCAGCAACTGGAGAATCACCATATATGCTAGCATTTGGAAGTGAGGCTGTGATACCTGCCGAGTTGGGTCTCCCAACGCACAGAGTGCTGAATTTCAATTCTCCGATCAGTGATTTGATGAGAAGACTGGATTTGGATATGCTCGAAGAAGTCAGAGAAGAGGCAGCCATTAGGAATGCTGCTTATCAACAACGAACAGCTCTGTTCTACAACAAAAGGGTGAAGAAATGCGATCTAAAGGAAGGGGATTATGTGCTAAAGAAAGTCATTCAGAAGCAAAATAAGTTAGAGGCAAACTGGCATGGACCATACCGAGTTACAGAGGTTGTTCGTCCAGGAACTTACAGAATAGCAACTCTAGAGGGAGAAGAATTTAAGAATGCATGGAATGCTGAACACCTACGCAAGTATTATCAGTGATGTAAAATGTAAAGCATTTCCTTCATTATGAATAAAACGAGGATGTTTCACCATTTTCTTTCTGTTGAAAGTTTTTTGGGGAATACTAGTGTTGTACACTACGCTGCTTGATAACAAGAAGAAGACTACAGTTCAGACCCACGATCAATTCCGGTTGATAAAAGGGCGAGAACAATCTAAATACTCCTTTGGTTAGGAGGCGCTCTAAGGAGCCAAAAGTGCTCTAAGGAGCCAAAAAGTGCTCTAAGGAGCCAAAAAGTGCTCTAAGGAGCCAAATACTCCTTTGGTTAGGAGCAGCTCTAAGGAGCCAAAAGCTCTAAGGAGCCAAATACTCCTTTGGTTAGGAGCAGCTCTAAGGAGCCAAAAAATACTCCTTTGGTTAGGAGGCGACACTAGTATAACCAATTACGGTTGGTAAAACATCTAGTGGACAGCTCGTATGAGCCAAAAAAGTTCGGAAGAACCACTACTACTCCTTTGGATAGGAGGTATACACCAGCAAGATCAACTACGGTTGGTAAGATAAAAATATACTCTCACATTATAACTTATGTTGGTCGGGAGGTAAAATTATTGCAAAAAGTTCTTTGAAGAACGAAATATTCCAAAATCCACCAAGTATAGTTGGTCGGAGATAAAAACCCACCAACTATAGTTGGTCGACGATGATAAATTATTGACCTTAGTTGGTCGGACACATTTTTACATTTGAAATTGAACCAAGTATGGCTGGACTGGGATAAAAACCCATCAACTGTAAATTGGTCGACAAACATTATTTATCCACCTTGGTTGGTTGGGAACAGTTTGAACAATTTATACTCATTACTTTATTGAACAACCTTGATACTTGTAACTTTTATTAAGTTGCTCAATGAATAATATTATCTTTTTAACAGATACATATGCACAAATACAAAGGTGTTTAACAAATGCAACAAAGTAGCAGTAGAAATTTGCAAACAGAAAATGAAAATCTTTTCATTAAAATTCAGAATAAATTACAAATTACATGAATGTACTAACTGTTACATTGAAAACCTATTCTATTGGTTTCTTTCCTTTATTTTTTGAAACAGGCTCCTCGCCAGCAGGAGGATCCTCTAGACAAAGAGGAGAATTAATGAAATTAACATCCCTGAGCATTCTGACGTTCATCACAGAAGGTGTATCCAAAAGATGCTCAGGACGAGATAATTCAACCTGGGAATGAAGGCTATAATCACCGAGGTATTTCGAAATTAAGCTGCGAGGAATGGAACGAGCTGGGATCCAGGCCATGTCCAATTTGAAAGGCGGCACAGGCAAGTCTTGTAAAGTGGTAGCATGATAATCCCATAAGAAGTGACCTTGCTCCAACTTTAATAAACCCAATGCGTTCAACCACCCTTGCTTATAACCTTCATTGTTGGCATGTTCAATACGAGCATCCAAATGAACAAGGGCTTCATTATATCCTGCCATCCAGAATTCTCTGGGTTGTTTATGAAATTGAAAGGTTAATCTATCCAATTGCTCGAGAAGGTTTTTGGCAAAAAGATCCTTATTATGAAGAGCAGACTTTGTCTCAACCAGTTGATCTTCTAAAGATAAGTTTTTCTTGGACAATTCAGACAGAGCACGATCCTTAGCATTCAGTTGGAACGCTTGAGTTTCCAGAGTAGATTGAGTGCGAGACTCTTCAATGTTACGACTAAGAACTCTTGATCGGCTCCGAGAAGCAACTGGAGAACTTTGCTCCTCGACAGTTCTTCCTCGTCCCCGAGAACCTCTTCCTCGTCCACGAGCAGTCCCAGAAACAGCAGATCTTCTTAAGTCATCCAGTTCTTGCCTTAACTTGGTGTTTTCGACTTCTAAGAACGAGAAACCTTCATCAGTAATTGGTACTAATGCAGTGGAAGATGAGGCAGCAGATTCATATTGAGCCAACTTTTTCTGCAGATTATTATTTTTTTGTTCCAGGATCTCGGCAATCTGCCTGCAAGCTTCAACTTCACCTTTTAGGGTTCTCTCCCTAATGTCGTACCCAGCAATGATCTTCTTATGGCCTGTTTCTGAAGAGAGCTGCTGGTATCTATTTTCATAATCTTTATGCAACGAAGCCATTGATTCATTGTGTTGATTTTGAAGATCCTCTATGGAACCATGAAGCTCTTCAATCAAGTCATAGTAAGCGACATTGTTGGCCACTGCTCGGTCGAGTAAAGCTTTCAAGTACTGATAAGCTTCAATTGCCTGCTCTGAGGCACCATGGCCAAGGATATCAGCAATTTCTGATGTATTAAGGAATGTGTGACCAGCCTTATAGTATTGGTGACATTGCTGCATCAGCTCGGTATCATGTGAAGAGATCAATTCCATTCTAGCAACAAACTAAGGACGAGAAAAAGACAACAATCAACAAATACAAATCATCAACAATAGAGATGAGCAAAGATGTATTTTATTGGATCACAAAAGAATTACAGTGTTCGATTACAAGTAATGAAATACAGAAATGATACCGAACAACTTCACACCTTTTCCTTGTCCCCCAAGACTTTCTCGGGAGGCTGGGACGAGGAGCTCGGTTGCTCGGTGGGTACAACAGTTTGATCAGCAGGAATCTTCTCAGCAGGAGGAGGCATAGAAGAAACGTCCTCGACTACAGAGGGTTGAGAAGCAGAGACTGGGTCACCCATAGCCATAGAAGACTCATCTGAGGCTGGCTCATCTTCTTCTTCTTCCACAATTGCTGGAGGAGGACCAGGGAGGTGTTGTTGGAATAACTCAGAATCGTCTTGGACCTTCAACTCTTGCAGAGCAGCTACCCAGCCATCGTGGAAGTATTTCAACTTCCCATATTGGACTTGGGATGTCATTGCAGCTATCCCTTTATCCCATCCTTTCTCCCAACCAGCACTGAAATGCTTCTTGATTGCAGCCTTTCTCCTCAACTTCTCCGAGGAGAGCTTCACATCCAATTCCTCTTTTTTGACCTTGATATCTCGCAGGGTAGATAACTCTTCCTCTGCCTTTTTCAGCTGGCCATCACATTCCTGATGTTTAACCTCTAAATCTTTTACTTTCTCCTCCAAATTCTTGGAGGTTTCGGCCATTTTCACCTTCTCAGCTTCAGCCACAGCTAATCTCTTCTCCCAAATAGCTTTTTCGTCAACATACTGTTGACGAGATTCCTTTAAAGACTGGGTCAAACCCAACAGAGTATCCTCTACACCTGACGAGGAGCTTGAAGCTTTAATAGCTTCATCCTTCTTCACAATATTGTTGAAACAATTCACCAGCTGAAAGATGAGAGAAATAGTAAAGTCAATACAAAATGCAAGCTTTCAGAGAAAGAAAGAAAAACTAGAAGTATGAGAAACTTACTGAAGCAAGGTGACGAGCAGCTAGGGAGGTCAGCATATCCCTAGGAATTCTTTCATCAATACTATGGACCTCGGGTACGACCGAGCTCATTGCAGAACTTGGAAGAATGATGTTTGGAACATCAGTACCACCAGCAGGTAGGGAGGAGGCAGTTTCAGCCGGAGTAACTAAGGATGATTTCCTCAATCTCTTCAACGGGCGGTCAGAACCTTCAACCAAAGAGGTCTTGGTCGGAGAGATTGTAATTACATCTACAGGAGCATTTTTCTTGCTCGGAACCATTGGGGGCTTCTCGGTAGCTTTAGAAGACCCAGTATCCACCTTTTTAGTCCCCTCTGGGACATCAGTTCTGCTTCTCTTAGTCCCAACAGCAGAAGTAACGTCGTCGAAGAGAGCAGGAGGAGCTCTTTTCTTACCCATTCTTTGACTTAAAGGGAGATGAGAGTCTGAAGAATAATTTTCTGGGGTTGAAGCTGGTTCAACAGGGCGAGCAGTATAAGAGGTTGTATAACTCTTATATTGCAGCAAATATGATGCAGACCTTATGTTCTCATCTGCAATGTTCTTATGCAAACCCCAGATAAGTTTCAGTTGTTTGATATTCACTTCTGATTCCTTTGGAGTTCTTCTTTTGCTATCAACTGCAAATAAATACATAATGAAATATCAGTCATACATTTTGTCAAACATGATGAAAGCACAATTTTATAAGTAAAATAAAATGAAAAATAAACCTATCCCATTGCCATATGGGGGGCATCTGGGACCGTTGTACACTTCATCCCCAGCTAAAGGCGCATATTGCCAATTTTTTATAACCAACCCATGCTCAAAATAATCTCTATTTGAATCAGGGAGATTAACTACAAGAGCCCTATTCAGATACCTAGTTTTTAAATAATAAATATTATCTAGAGTAGCCCATTTATAGCAATACATAATCTCAGGGATCCCAATACGAGTTCCATGAGTTAGATTTAATTTGTGTAGCCCATTAATTATTCTCCATGAATTGGGGGCTATTTTGCAGGGACGAGATCAAAATATTGACAAAACTCAAGACATAATGGGTTTGGTGGAAAGGAAAAACCACATTCAGCAATGAAAAGACTGGGGAACCAATGTCCCTCAGCCAATCGAAAATAATCTAAAGGCTCAGAAAGAACCTCTAAAGTTACCCAGGAAGGAATGGAAAAATCAGAACGAAATTTCTCAACAGACTCTACAATATAAACCATATTGAATAAAAAAGATACAGAAGAAAGGAAGAAGATCTTACAGGAAGAAATGAGGTATGTTGACAACGAACGGAAACAAGGATGAACGCACAAGAGAGAAGAAGAGAATAGAAAGCTTCAATGCAGAAAATTGGAAAGCATAGACGACGGTATGGTTACCAAAGAAGTTTAAATACTTTGCATTGGGAAGCGGCGAAAGAAATGATTACCAAAAAGAAATTACTGAACTTCCGGCGGCTAAAAGGACAAAAATTGCACGAAGATCGAAGCGCTTATAAAAAAGGCGGAAACTGTGAAATGAGAAGGAAATTTGAATACAATGTTCCTGAAACCCGGGAAGGTCATTTAATATTGCCATATACCGAGAAAGAATGTTCCATACTCCTCAAAATTCGAAATATGAAACATTGGGGGCTTCTGTTGATACCAAAATTAATATGCTGATGTGGACGAATAATACGAAGACACGTGTCAATCTACGTGGCACAATAGCAGAGAGGAAGTTCATTTCCCGACCAACCATGATTCTTTCCGAGGAACTCTTGCGCACCGAGGAACTCCAGCCCTCCGAGGTACTCTAGTGCTCCGAGGTACTCTAGTGCTCCGAGGAACTCCTGATCATCAAGCAACTATGGCGGTCCGAGCTGCACCTCGGTCATATCATTAATTGCCAGATAATCAACAGCTCAACTATTCATTGAATGTTTATATTCTTGATGCACACGCTGCATTAAATGTATTACCCTTTCATATGTATATCATTTAATGTATCGACCCTTTCATGTAGAGCCTAAGGGCTATAAATACCTTGTATCATCCCCATTCAAGGGGGACCGGAATTTCTTGAGAGAACTTGTAATCAAGAATTCCACAAACACTCAGCAATAACATAACAGTGGACGTAGGCTTTATTCCTAGTCAAACCACTTTAAAAATCTTTGTCTTATTTATTTATCTGTGATTGAATAATTAGAGCAATCTAGTTTTTTACATCAACAATGACAAGTAGGCAATTTTGGTGTAGTGTACCACATGCTTAGAACGATTATTGCAGTGATGCAATGCTGCATTCACCACTACCTCATAACTGTTGAAAGACGGATTTAATAGTAAGAACCCCCGAATTGGCCAAGGTAGCCCCTCAATGAACCTCTGAGTCTTCAAATCCTCATCTTCCTAAACCTTGGGAGAGAACTCTACTAATGAGGAAAACTCTCTCTCATACTCAAAAACTAAACCAGTCTGCTTTAAGGTATCAACCCTCCTCCTCAAAGACGCACGCCGCGCGGGAGGCAAGAATTTGGCCTCTAAACGCACCCAAAAGTCAGCAATTGGCATAACATCTCGTGAAACTATGGAAGTAATGGACTCCCAACAGAACAATGCCTCCCTAATCATACGAAAGATAGTTAAAATCTATTTTCTTCACCTCTATGCAATCAACCAATCTAAAATGTTTGCATATATCTCACTTCCACCGAAGTACCTCTAACGGTCCCACATAACTAGCAAATGAAGGAGGACACCTCTTCTCAAACCCACTCACAACATATGCCCAAGTGGGCTATACAAATACTGGCACCTGTGGCTCCAGCCGAGCCACTACATGTGGTGTGATGACAACAAGTAGTACCGAGGCTAGTGCTAGAACTAGCATGGGCATTGGCTGCACCAGAAACACTGTTGCTACTATTGCAAATACGACATGTGTTATGGCCATCAAGTCATCCTAGGATAAACCTATTATTCTCCCCTATGTGGGTGGGGGTTGATTCTCCTAGAACCTTGCCCGCCCTGCTGCTCCTGCCAATATATTATTGTTTTTCCTTATCTGGAGTAATCACAAAATCTGAGAACTAAAAGGAAAAGTTTAAATCATATATCACATATGTAATCATGTGTAACAGTTTAAAGTGATGGAAATATATCATGTCAAAAGTCCTAACTCCTGATAAAAGTAAACACTTGTGCATGGAGTGTCGCAAGTGAAATCCAAACAACGAACCCCTGACATGCACTAGGGCACTCACTATCGGTTGATTCTGATCAGTGGCTCGAATCATCCTTAAAGTTGTTGAATATAAAACCTAGTCATAAATCTCTAAGTATTAAAGAAACATTGCAGAAAAAACGTAATGGACGCCCTCAGATCCCTAAAGGATCTAAAACTAGGGTGCTCTGATACCAACTGTGGCAACCCCTCCTTTTAAATCTAAATAGGTTAGCAATGTCCAATTAAACATTAGGCCAAGTTGTCAACATGTTGATACTAGAAACAGAAACAAAATAAATGCAATAATGTAAATATGTACACTCCCATACGTGTAACCAAAACACGCCATACCAACTACATGATCTGTACGTAATCTCAATACTAAATATAAAATGACCAAACATACGGGCCCAAAAATAAACTGGGTAAAATTTATACCTCTCAACACTCTCAAATCCCTAATAATGGGAAAATCTCTAATACCCCACTCTAAGGAAGAGTGATAAAAACAAAATAAGGACTATCGTCCACCACTACAGGATCATAAGAATAGATGCGAGGCCATCCATCTCTATAGTTTACTGTCCAACAGGGTGAGGACCTGTAAAATATATATATATGAGAGTGGAGAGAATATAAAATTGGGCGTCAACAACAAGAAAATCTATACATTTATAATATGTACGTGTGATGAATGCATACTCAACATAACTTGTCTCCTGTAATTAAGTCATTGAATTACCCAACCAATGGTCCTATATCATGACTACCCAACCCGAACTCGAGTAACGTGTAGTCTCATATCATATCATGATTAATAATTATTAATCCTACTTCAATATTTAACGTATGGTAATATTTACTTTAAGTATAATGTAAAGTGCATCGATTCGGGATATTAACTTTAAAAGACAAGCATAATATCTCACACAACAAATCATATTGGGTCACTATTGTTGCCAGGGGAAACAAGTCGTAATGCTAGGCCTACACTCGAATATTCCCCAATATTATATGTTAAGGAAAATCATACTAAGTCCTAACTCACATGTCTTTCCAAGGCCTTCCTAACTGACCCACCTTACAACCACGTGTCTGGTTCCGACAAGTTATCTCTGACATAGCACTTAAGTAGAACTTAACCAGATCAATCACTACAAATCGCATTCAACATGTGCCTAAGTCGACCGGAAGACTAGTCTAGCATATACTCGATAATATATATGTAAAAAAATTCACGCATATTTATATATACAATCGTATTAAGTCGCTCACTCTAGTTATACAATAGTCATTATTTATGATATAACATAATTTACATCATTAATTTACTAATTAAACAGAAAAATCATTTCAAGGTTGTATATTCCTAATAATAATAGGTATATGGTCAAGTTAGAAGATTAGCTCAACACCACAATTATCTTACTAAAAACATGAAAAACCTTAGCACTTATTTCAATAACATTCTGCCCAGAAATATAAAACGCAGATTTAAGGCTTTTCTGTTCCATTTTTTGAGGAAACTTAAAACTACAAAATTGTTCGGAACATGATTTTATACAGGAACTTGCATGAACGCTATCATTTTTTTTGCTTAAAATAGACCCAAAACCAACATAAAATGTTCACCCCTTATTTCAACAACATTTTATCGAGAAATATAAAATGTGAATTTGAAGCTTTTATGATCCGTTTTTGAAGAAACTTAAAATTACAAAGTTGTTCGGAACATTTTTTTATATAGGAATACGTGAGAATAATATTATTTTCTACTTAAAATAGACCCAAAACCAACATAAAATGTTAGCCCCTTTTTGGATTTTTATGAGTTCAATTCATTTCTAGTTTGATGCATCCTAAACCATTTACATAATAATTCCATCTCATCAATTTCAAGATTTAAGGATTCAACTCATGTTCATACACTTTTTCATTAAACATTTAAGATTTTACTATTTAGATTAACTTGCCTTTGTTTTGTGTAGGGAGGTGTTAGTGAAGAAGATGACTCACTTCCAAGACTTCTGAGATGCAACCTTCCTCTTGTCATTCTTCTCTTTGAGAGCATCTATTTTTTCTATCTCTCTATCGAAACCCTATCCTCTTTTGTATATAATGAAAAATTAAGAGTTTTTCTCCAACTTCTCTATTTATACCTAGGGTTAATTTAATTACAAAAATGCCATCGATCCAATTTAATCCTCTAGATCCTTTTACGCGTTAATTCGCTTTCAATATTTAAGTCGCGTATTTGTATCGCAATGTATTCATTTTAACTTTTCATATCAAAACATTTTGAATATATATATATACAAATATAACTATATATTTTATCACAAGTTATTATTATTAAGTCGTGATTTTATTCAATTACTTCAATTTTAATTCAGTAAAAAATGTGGGGTATTACATAGACAACCTTAGAAATTCTCCCATTAAATCTTTGGAAGTATTTACTAGATACTCAACATTCTTTTTGAGGCTATCAACATGGTTATAGTGTGGTGTAGGAGCGTGGGGATGAGAACTTTTCCTAAGATGATAACAAAAATCTCTAGGGTGACCCCTTCTTTTGCAAAAGGAAAAAATATATGACAAATTTGGAGTCACTTTAAAATGTTTCTTAAGAGTATTTATCTTAGGGGGAATAGGTTTCGGAGTGTTTGCCTTAGTAAAAAACTTAGCTAAAGGTTCAGATTTTGTGTTTGATGATTCATTTTCGTCATATCCTATACCTTTTCTTTCTTGATAACCCTTATCCATATAACCTAAAACTGGTTCGAGAAACAACTTTCCCATTCTTATGGATTTATCCTCAAGAGTGACTTTGACTTCTCAAGAGGCCTCGAGATCTTTCTCTAAGTTTGATCATTTTTTCTTCAAGTGTTTTTTAATCTTCAAGGATTCATGAAAATTTTCAGAAACATGAGCAAGAGAGTTAGTCAAGTCAATCTTTAATTTACCCACCAAAATAATCTTCTCAGAAAGAGTAATATTAATTGTCTCAAGTTTACTAACTAAGAACTCCTTCTGTTTCAAGCCTTTTAACTATTTTTCTAACATCAACACCCTAAAAGTCAACTTTTTATTATTCTTTTAAATACGCAAATACTCGGTGTATAACTTAGAATAGTCATATCTAAAATCACTTTCATCAACCTCACTCTCACTACAAGTAAAATATTTTCCTTATGAGTGATTATATATAACTTCAAGGTTTCATATCCAAAAATATAAACATTAAGATGTGACACACTAAAAGAGATAGCAAGATTATCCATGAAAGCAGTGAAGTTGTTTTCGAATGTATTGGACTCATCAGAGTTCTCAGACTCATTTCACTATCTCTGAGAGTGGCATTATAAACAGTTTTTGCCTTGCCCTATCTCTATAGCTTAATGGGACACTCATACGCTCTGTGTCCTCATCCCTCACACTCAAAACATCTATCTGAATCACCATTTTTACAATTATCTCTTTTAGAGTTTTCACCTTAAAATTCCTTCACATCACGATTATTAGAACTTCGATTTGCCTTTTTTTTTCTCAAATGTTGTTTTATCCATTTTTGAATTTTGTTTTTAAACATGATAATTTTTTTAGATTTCTTTGAAAATAATGCCATATCATCGGGATCTAACTCGCACTCATCGAAATAAAAAACATCTTCCTTTTTTTAGGAAACATGTCTAATTCAAATGTTTGGAGATCACGTACAAGCTCTTGGAATTTTAAGGATTCTAACATTCCTAAAGAAATAAGAACATTGACTTTATCATTGAATCTACTAGGGAGAGACTTAAGAATATTTTTCACTACACGATTTTTAGGGATCCTATCACCTAAATTGAAGCATAAGCTAACTATATCAGAAATGGGGACATTAAACTCATCAAAAGTTTCATTTTCATTCACAGTGATAGTTTCAAATTGATTAGAAAGATTTTGAAGTTTAGATGCTTTAACTGTACCTGTTCCTTCGTGAGTTAAGTGGAGAATGTCCCTTGCGTCCTTCGAACTTTCACATGTCATGATACAGGGAAACTCCTCAGGGGACACGACACTGAATAATGCATTTAAACCTCGGGAATTAAAATTATATGCTTTTAATTCATTTTCACTCCATTCATTAACATGTTTTGAAACCGTTGCTTCCCTAACTACAGTAGTTGGAGGGGACCACTCTTTTTCAACCCTAAGCCAAACACATGTAACACCCCGTAAATTTTAGGACTTTTAAATTAAACTATTTTTGGGAGAAATATAATTTATTTTATTGGGAGAAATTACATTTATGATTTAGAGAAATTTTTTAAATTAGAATACCTATTTAATTTGGTGAATTGAGACTTAATTATTCGAATTATTTTGTGTCGCACTTTTTGGTCAAAAATTGGGAATCTTATAAAATATTTTGGATGACAATTCTGAGTGGACATTTGATTCCAGATAGGCCGAGATAGTCAGAAAAGCGTACTCAGGTGCAATAAATAGGTCTCGGGACATTTTTAGTCGTAACTAGGGTCACACGGGAGTGTTTGGGGCATTTTAATAAGGCCCATAAGCATAAAAACGGGATTGACTTATTAAACCCTAAAAGTGAGAGGGTGTAGTAGCCACAACTCATTTTAGAAAAACCCAAATATGTAAAGGAGAAAAGAGAGAGGAAATTGGAGAAACTTCATGAGCCAAAATCAAGAACAAATGTGTGTGTTTTTCATCAAATCATTATTATTAACTACACCAAAGGATTCAGACCCTACGAACCCTAAGGCCAGTGGTTAAACTTGCTTTTAAATTAATTGTAATTTTCAATTCATATCATAGTGGGTGTTATAGGATTATGTGGTTCTTGGGTTGGTTGACATCTAAAATGAGTTAAATAAATTTAGATTTACAATCTATAGAGGAATTGTGAGTTTATTATATAACCTTTAAGATGTGTGGACGTTAAATTAAGATTTTGGGATCTTGAAATCTTGAGTTTGGTATAAACTGTTAATGGTTGCTATATAAGATGCTAAGCAGAAGGTTAATAGAGGTTAAAAATGGCAGAACAGATCTGATCGAAGAAGTAATGAGATAAACTAGGGTCGTTCGAACGACCTTGGTTCTGGTTCGAGCGACAACCCATGTTGTTCGAACGACATCATTAATTTCTACCAATTCGTTTCCTTTTAGTTTGGTTTGAGATGGATCGAAATTGGTTACAGTTATGGATTGGTTTTGTGTGGAATTTTAATGCGACAATTAGAGAGATAATCCATAAAGGCAATAAAGGTTGAAAATGGTGTAATTTGGAAACCTTAGATAAATAAGTGTGCAAAACTGATTAAGGAGAATTTTAAGTCATAAATTATGAGTTTTATATGGCGGGCTAGGTGAGCGAGTCCGGGTTTATTGGTAGGGGGACACCAAGGTAATAAATTAATTAATACATAGTTAATTAAAGTTAAGAGTTAGGGAATTAACTCAGATATTATGGGGATAGTGCTACGAGTGCTTAGGCACGGATTTATACGAGTTAATTTATTATAGGGTTATAAAATAAATTATGTAATATTCTAAATAAAAAGGGTGTTAACCTGAATATATGATATTATAGGAATAAATTCTACAAGATGAAATTTCGGACCAAAGGAGCAAGTCTGGGTAATTTAGTTCGGTGACATAACTCGAGTGGTAAGTAAATAAAGGTGGGAATGAGTTAATTTACATGTCGGAATATAGACTTGGGAATGTTAGGCTAGTGTTATGGTAAATTGTGCACGGAGTAGGCTTGATTAATTAAATATATATGCGTTGCTTGTGTAGTATATATATATATATATATATATATATATATATATATATATATATATTTGTGTGCTTTATAAATATTAGTTTGAATAATATTTATAGGAATACATACCCCTCTAGTGTTATCATGGGAGGTTACGCAATGTGGGTGAATCCCCTGTCTTGAGGAGTAGGGTGAATATAGTCCCCGAGTCATAGCATCCGTAGTTAGGGGTGAGACGTCTTGAATATGATTCAGTCTCATTTTCGGAGGCAACTGTGACCGCCTCCGCTGCATTTATTTTATTTCACTGATTCGGGGAGGTAATCGTGTCAGGGTGTATGAGTGGATAAGTATATCTAGAGTGATAGCATTGTGGAGAACATCCGATGAGTGTATATTTGGGAGGATGGTTATATATCTACGACATGTGTGTGAATGTTGTAATATGATAATACGTATATATGGTGCATGTATTTATATACGGGGAAAATACATTATGTGAATTGTATTGATTATATATATAACTCGTGAGAGTGTTATATGGTCACAAATGATAAACAATTAATTAATTTGACGTGATATATATCTTATAAATTATATATTAAAAATACTCGGGCTAAAGTAGTGTGCCAGGAAGGATATTATCGAGAACTAGTCGCGGAGTAGAGGACTAGATGGGTTATGTTGAAAACTTTAGGTGTGCACATTAGTTGAGAGGTGAGTCGTTCCTCAAGGGAGTGCGACACTAGCTTAAATATGAAGAGAATTCATGCATTTTAATTTACTATAATTTAATTCACTTGCTAAATATTTTCAAAATATTTTTGGTTCTAACCTTTGCTATAAAATATTTTCAAAACCTTTAGTTGTCCGGCCACAGGGACGCCAAAATTATTTCTATTTCAGGGTTACATAGTTGCGGCATATGTGGATGTTGTAGGATTTAAACTTAGTCTCTTCAGTCATTTTATTCCTAATGTAGGATGCAGTCAGTATTTCATTTGGGCATGTCGCCCTAGTTCTTTCATTTGTTTTGGTCAGATGATGTACTCAGTTTATTATTCTAGTAGTTTATATTTTCAAATTTAGATTTTATAGCCGATGGTTTTCTCGGCAAAGATTGTATTTATTCATTTTCAGTATTGTTTGACTTAGTTTTTGTGTGAATGGTTTAAATTATATTCATCCCCATGTTGTTGTTGTTTGATAGAAATATAAAATTTAACACCGTTTCTTTTTTAATACTAGGTGGTTAGTAAGTTTTAAAAAGTTTTCGACAGTGATACTAAGAATGAACCAAATAATATTCTAGTTTAATTCGATATAGGACTGATGACCAGGTATTTTATTAGGCGATCAGTCATAGAGGATATCAGAGCATCAAGTTCTAGTGTCCTTAGGATCTGTACAGCTTTTCACGTTTCAGCGTAGCGTTCTTTGATATAGAGCCTTATTATAGGATTGTTGTATTCCTTTACGTACGAGACTTACGTTCTCCTGCCAAATTAGAGTTGATGTGATTCATATACCTTTTTTTTAGAGTGGCAAATCGAACATTATAGAACGATAAGCATAAAACATTATAAGTATTACATGAGGGAGGACTCATCAGAAGCCATGGAGTATTCTGGGAACAGTGACGCAATAGGAGTCACCATGATTATTGTTCAAACAATTGAAGTTGGAGTAACCGTTCGGGCACAGTAGTTGCCCCAAGAACCGTTTTGAAGGACGATGGTGCAAGGCTAAAACCCCAAGTGTAGACGACAAGGGGAGAGGGTAGAAGAAGATTTTTGTTTCAGAAGAACAATCCGTAAGAATTCGAGGTAGATGCAGAAGGGTGATTTAACAATTGATGGAGAACATCCACTTGCGATCACATGTGGGGGAGTGTAATGGCACTCAAGTCAAAATTTCACGCAAAGAAGTGTAATACCCCGTATTTTTATGGTTTTTAATTTGGGGATTTATTAAATTTAATTGAGATGAATTAATTTAATATTAATTTGGATATTTATTATAAATATTTACTAGCGTGAGGAGAGTTAGTAATTATTGGGAATTTATTGAATATTACTTAATGAGTAAAGTAATATGTAGAATTGGATTTATTAAAATTGTCACGAGTGAATAATATGACAATTATGGAAATTAAGTCGGGACACGCATGTGTCGTGTCGGGACTAAATTATTATAATAAAAATGAATAAATTATAAGTCACTCGTATGGTCATTTCGAGTCCGTCAACGTGTCCAGAAGGGTCGAGATAGTCAGAAAAGTATACCCGAGGGTTTAGTTTGGGTCCCGAGACGATTTTAGGCCTAGACGGCATCCCGAGAGGACAATTTAGTCATCCTCCATTTTAGACCTTAGTTAATGACGAAAAATGGGAATTAATATCGGATGTTAGGAGAGCCTTCTGGGCTTAACATTCTCAAAAGTTTAGAACGACAGTGAGAGGAAGAAAGGAAAAAGCTTTCCAAGAATTCGAGGCCAAGAACTAACCAATTTACACCACCACCTCCACCAAATTGTAGATCAGAGCGAGGGGATCAAGCATATACCAGTTTATTTCATGGAATCAGACCAATAATCTTAAGGCAAGTATCTATCTTGCTGATTCCTAGTTAATATTTCACCCATGTTAGAATAGGATTGGTAAATATATGTTTTATTGAAGAATTATATGATTTAGGAAATTTAAATCGCATGTTTTAGGAGGAATGCATGTAGTCTGGAACCCTTGGAATATGTAGAGGATCACCCACGAATTTGTAATGATTTAATAGGAAGAAATATGGAAAACAAATTGAGAATATTGGAATTTATGATAAAACTAGGGTTCTTGATAATTCTACTGAATTTGTTCCTTTAAATCCATGCCTTTGATGAATTCATACCTGTTTTATATAGGAAATCATGTAGATAGGTTGATATAACTCCTGGTTTAATTTTTTGGGAGTTTGGGATGAATTAAGCATGATTTAGAGGTTGAATGGGGATGAAACCCGTAAGTTGAAATAGCAGAATCGGGGAAAGAACTGCTTGATCGATCGATCGACTCAAGAATACCGATCGATCGACCCCTTTTCATCTATCGATCGACCCCTCCTAGAAATTGAATAATTTACCCCCTTTTAATTATTTGGTTAAAATACATAGGAGCCTTTGGATATCATTTAAAGATCGTAATGGGTCATGAAGGGGACCAGTAGGGTTTGAGTAGGTTCCGGTGAATATAATTGTTATATGAGATGTAATCATGGGGTAACGGGTGTATGACAATGCGTACGTTAAGTAAGGTATTGAGGGATTCAAGAAATACTTAGACCAGCATGGGAGTGAGGGTATACCTAATGAATTTAACTTTAGGAAGAGAAAACACTTCTAGGGATGATAAGTAATTACGAAATTGTTATAATTGGGAATAAAAAAAGATGAGTTCATTATGTGTAAAAGTTAGGTAATCTGTACTGCGTACGATTAAAGTATTGTCATAGGTCACGAGTGAACCTAATTGAAAGAAGCAAATATTTATATATATAATCGAGTGCTTGTGTGTGTGTGTGTGTATATATATATATATATTATATCTCTATGTATAATCCTACCCGTGCTAGTTGCTATCACGAAGGTTACCGCACCGGGACAGTCTTATCTCGATGGGACCTTTAAGGGGGATATTGATTCGTACCCTAGAACATAAGAATTCTTGTTAGAGGTTATCGTAGAATAATAGTCAGACGGTCCTAAGAGACGTGAGGGTATGTGCTGACCTCTTTGTGACTTGGAACTATGATTCGCCTCTATTTTGTGTGTATTGTGTCAATACAGTTCGAGAGTGATTCCGAACCAGTATTTCCCTTGTACGAGGTATACGAGGACTTAATAGCAGAGTATGCCATCACCATAGATTTTATGTGGGGTGCCGATTAGTATATATATTGTATGAGTGATTAATATGTATACCAATACTTGAGATCCTTCTACTGTTCATATAAGTAGATAAGTAATCTAATAAATGCTCCCAATTATAGTAAGTGTTTTAAACTTCCCCATATTTAGAAATACATAATTGATTTAAATAACCTTTAAGAATATGTTATCTTAATTTAATCATAGACTTATGATCTTGTGAATCAGATCTTATGGGAGGGGTATAGGGTTAGACTTATGAATTATTTTAGTAGTACGGTAGGGGTGCACACTAGATTAGAGGTAATAATTCTCAAGAGAGTGTCGTGTACTAACATGGTTGTCATATTAGCTAGTAAGAATTTTAAATACTTGCTAAACCATTTTTAAAACTGTTTTACACATGGGCTCCAACCTGTTTCCTGTCAGTTTTCCTTGTCTTGTATATATATATATATATATATATATATTACAAGTTCTCAGCCACAGGGGCATTAGGTGTAGATTCATTTGACTGGACGTGTTGCAGATTGTGTGGGAGTTGCAGGTCATTGCAGTAAACGCTTCCTCTTTTGGCTCTTCAGATTTCTATTTAGTTCCCTTAGTTAGGGCGTGTGTCGCCCATTTTCAGACTCTTGTTTAGACATGATAGGGATTTCATACACGTCTATTATTTCAGTATTCTGTTTTCATTTGGGATTATTTTTATCTATCACATTATCTGTGGTTGTGGTTATTTATTTGGATTTGAGTAATCTAGTTGGCATATTTCATTGGATGATTGGTATCCTTATCATTTGTGTTATTCATAAATTGGTTTATGCTTAGAAAGTTTTTACAATGGAATTTAATAAATAAAATCTTTTAAATTGTTTTGACACTTAGCTTAATTATTTAGGGTGATTAAAATAGAAAAATTGTTTTCGGCGGTGATGCTAAGAATGAACCACACCGTTCACCTTGATTTTTAATTTAATAAATATCTGATCACCCGGTATTTAATTAGGCGGGATGTTACAAGAAGTTTTCTCATAGGAGCAATGTAGGGTGATGGGAGTCAGTCACCATAGCCGTGGGAAGATTACCATGAATAACGAGGAATTTGAGGTGCGTATTATTACGAATCCTCTCGCTAGAGATTAAATAGAGAGGCAAGGGAGATTTATGAAATTTTACGAAAAGGGTCGGACAGTGGCTGGATGTGAAGGAAAGTTGATGGAATTCATAAACTTCGTAACCGATGAGAGGGATACGGAGAATCAAAAAGGGTTCGTAAGTTGATAATAAACCCATGGGTAGAATATACAAGCGTGGGTAGGAGATCGTGCTAGGATGACTGGTGTCGTTGTCGTCAAGGTTGTACATTTACAATTTGTATCAATGCTCTCTTGAGAAGGGAGCTAAGGGAGTTAAAGACTCTATCAGAAGAGTAAGAGTTAATTTTTATGTTCTAGTGAGTCACCAAGGGAAGGGATACCCAATATAAGGCCCAAATTAATGATCGAGATCAATAAAATTTATACAAAGTGACGGTGGGTTCTTTAAGGGCCGTCAAGGACATCAACAAGTCCCATGGGACCAGTGGAACCAAAGGGACATTAGGGGTAGAAATGAGGGTCAAGACTACCAAGTTAGCGAGAAGGAAAACCCCGACATGGTCGATGGATCCAGAGAAAGGGGAAAAGGGAATGACACAGAGAGGCATCTTATATGTAAAAGAATAGAAACACATGAGTGGATCTTGTTCGCAGTGAGTCAGGGGACATGAGCGGGATGCCTAGCAGGGGAAATAGTAAGAGAAGTTTTTGGTTTGGTTCGGACGAGGGTGCTATGTCCAGGAACCATTTGAACTGTGAGTGTTATTGGCAATTGAAAGTATGAGTTTATCCCAGAGTGATTGGGGTTTATTTTGTGTGACACGAGCGATTCACAGTAGTTTGATTAGTATTAAATTGGCGTGTGAAAAGGGATTGGTAGATTATCATTAATAATACTATAGTTGTAAAAATCTACCATGGTTTAGCAGAGTTCTCTTTAGTTCCTCCTGCAGGGAAGTGGGTGTGGACATTAAGAGAGCATATATTTCAAGGTAATCCCATGTAGGCCTGTCAATGGGTCGGGGCTGGACTCGAACCCGATCCGTATAATAGGGTGTGAGCATATTTTTTTGGACCCGAGACCCGAAGACTCAAAAACTCGAAGACCCGTTTATTAAACGAGTAGGGTCTGGATCTTATACAAGACCCGGACCCAAAGACCCAACCTAAATTGTACATTATTATATATATATATATATATATATATATACTATAAATTTATATATATTTATATATATATCTTACCAATATTAAACGGGTAGGGTCTGGATCTTATACAAAACCCGGACCCAAAGACCCGACCTAAATTATACATTATTATTATTATTATTATTATTATTATTATTATTATTATTATTATTATTATTATTATTATATATATTTATATATTTATATATTTATAAATATATCTTATCAATATAACATGTAAGTATTATATATAAAATTATATATTTATGTATATAATAAATATAAGTAATATATGTTTTATTTATATTAATAACATTCTATAATACATTACAAAATATTTTAATTTAAGATTAAAAAATAAAGAAGGGGATAAAATAAAATAAATGTACATATTTGGCCAGACTCGGACCTGAACTCGAGACCCGAACGGATCCGGATCTGGATCCAATATTGTAGACCCGATGAAGATCCAGACCCGAATCCGAACCCGATGAAGACCCGATTACATGGATTTGGATCTCCCTAAACCCGACCCGTTTCTGACCCGTTGACAGGCATAATCCCATGATGAGAGGTGATTATATGCTTATGATTTTATCCTGGGTATGGATGGGTTAGCGATGGTGGGAGGTTATATAAAGGCTATCATTTTCGTTATTCCAGAGAAGGATGTATAATTCTTTTCATGATGTCTCAGCTGAAAGAGGGTCGAGCTCGTGGTGATATTTTGTGAAGTAAACTTCAGAGAGTTCAGTCGTCTAGTTATATTTTATCTTAGTGCGTAGGGACTCTTACTGTTGAGATTCAGGGTATGTCAGGTTACCGTGGAGCGAAGAGATTTAACTCGTTATTAGTTTAGTGCTGAGGACTTAGTGATATTGTGAGCGCAGCAGTGTATGACTCCTTTAGAGATGATGGATTCAAGGATAAGACTTGTGTGTATAGGGAGAGGGTTTGAGTGTCCCAGGTGTATGCTTAGGTTCTAAAAAATCGAGGACTGACAATGTCGAGGAATAATGCATTGGGAAAAGCTCTTTTGGGAGATGTTATATGCTTAAGTCTTAAAAAATGTAGGGAGTGGAGAAACATCCTTGGATGAGAAAACGTCGGATTTTATGATGATTATTGAACGTATGGAGAAAAAAGGACCAGTGGAAATGGGAAGTGTTGTGAAGGAAACAATGGGAAGAACTTTTTCACCACTAGTTGATGGGTGGGGAAATATCGGGAATGATTGAATAGAAATTGGTAGGATAAACAAAAATACCCGGATGATATAGCCACACTAAGAGTGTGGAGCTGAGCTTGGGATAAGTGCGTTACGTATGAGCCGTTAGTGATATTTATGCAGGATGTTTGGGCTATAGTATATAGTATAGTGAGACTTTGTGTTCCCTGTTTCGAGATATGATTTACTTGTGTTATGTATCGCCTGAAAGAAGGTCTAGTGTATATATATATATAGAGGTAGGCTCATGTGCACACTAAGTTTGCACACTAAGTTTGCACATTACCTTTTAAAAGTGTGCAAACTTAGTGCTGGCGCACACCAATTTTTTTATGTGATATTTAAACATTTCAACGGACTCACATAAAAAAAATCAGCTCAAAAAAACTTTTTTTGCTATTTTTAAAAAATCGGTCAAACTTTCGCAGTTTTTAAAGGGCTTAAAAACTGCGAAAGTTTGACCGATTTTTTAAAAATAGCAAAAAAAGTTTTTTTGAGGTGATTTTTTTTATATGGGTTCCTTGAAATGTTTAAATATCACACAAAAAAAATCAACTCAAAAATATTTTTTTTACTATATATAAAAGGTAATGTGCAAACTTAGTGTGCAAACATAGTGTGCACAGGAGCCTGCCTCTCTCTCTCTCTCTCTATATATATATATATATATATATATATATATATATATATATACGCGGTATTGTATGTTGTCTTTTATAGCATAAGAGTGGATGTGTTTACTTTTATATCAAGAGGCGGGTATTTGGGGGTGTGTGCTATGGACTGACGGCCTAACGAATCTCAACGACCGACAATGTTAAGTAGTAGTGTAACAGGGGGTTCCTTGTTTGGATTTTCCTTTGTGAGATGTCCCATGCATGAAGCTTAGAGCAACGTTGGAAGTGGGGAGATGTTTGGTCTTGGGTACATGGGTTGAGTACCTCGGTTAGTATTCAGGTATGTAGTTGAAACTGTGAGATCAAAGTTATAGTACGATTTAAGGCTGGTAAAATTCGGATATTATTTGTGAAATTAAGCACGGGTATAGGGTGTATGGGCGCCCTCGTTAACTAAATTTTGTTAAGAATTATGTGTAACGATGTTATGGGTAAGTGATTAGAGATCTAGTCGAGTCTTGGGAGTACTAGGCTTGTCTGAATTTCAATGACGAAATTCCTTTGTAAGGGGAGGAGTATGTAACACCCCGTAAATTCGAGGACTTTTAAATTAAATTATTTTAGTGAGAAATATAATTTATTTTATTGGGAGAAATTAAATTTATGATTTAGAGAATTTTTTTAAATTAAAAGATCTATTTAATTTGGCGAATTGAGACTTAATTATTCAGATTATTTTGTGTTGCATTTTTTAGGTAAAAAAATTAGAGAATGTTATGAAATAATTCGAATGACAATTGTGAGTGAACGGTTGATTCTGGATAGGCCGAGATAGTTAGAAAAGAGTACCCATATGTAGTTAATGGGTCTTGGGGCATTTTTATGCATAACCAGGGACACAGGAGTGTTTGGGCCATTTTAATACGGCCCATAAGCCATAAAATGGGATTGGCTTATTAAACCCTAAAAGTGAGAGGGTGTAGTAGCCACAACTCATTTTAGAAAACCCAACTATATAGAGGCAAAAAGAGAGAGTAAATTGGAGAAATCTTGGGAGAAAATCAAGAACCATTGTATGCGTTCTTCATCAAATCATCATCATCTACACGAAAGAATTTAGACCCTATGAATCCCAAGGCAAGTGGTTAAACTTGCTTTTAAATTAATTGCAGTTTTCAATTCATATCATAGTGGGTGTGATAGGATTATGTGGTTATTGGGTTTTTTGACATCAAAATTAGGTTAAATAAATTTTGATTTACAATCTGTAGATAAATTGAGAGTTTATAATTTAACCTTTAAGTTGTGTGAACGTTAAATTAAGATTTGAGGATTTTGAAATCTTGATTTTGGTATAAACTATTAATGGTTGTTGTTTAAGATGCTGAGAAGTTGGTTAATAGAGGTTAAAAATGAAGGAACAGATCTGATTGAAGAAGAAGAGCGATAAACTATGGTCGTTCGAACGACCTTGATTCTGGTTTGAGCGATAACCCGTGTAGTTCGAACGATAGGCTGCTCGTTCGAGCGACCTCATTAATTTTTGGTCAGTTTGTTTCTCTTAAGATTTGGCTTGGGATTGGTCGAAATTGGTTATAGTTATGGATTGGTTTTGTATGGAATTTTAATGGGACAATTAGGGAGATAATCCATAAAGGAAACGAAGGATGAAAATTGAGTAATTTGGAAACCTTAGATAAATAAGTGTGGAAAACTTATTAAGGAGAATTTTGGGTCATAAATTCTGAGTATTATATGGAGGGCTAGGTGAGCGAGTCCGGGTTTATTGGTAGAGGGACACCAAGGTAATAAATTAATTAATACATAATTAATTAAAGTTTAGAGTCGGGGAATTGAATCAGATTTTAGGGGCTAGAGCTGGGAGTGATTAGGCACGTATTTGGACAAGTTAATATATTATAGGGTTAAATAATAAATTATGGAATATTCAAAATAAAAGGGGTGTTAACCTTAATATATGGAATTTGAGGAATAATTTCTACAAGATGAAATTTCGAACCAAAGGAGCGAGTTTGGGTAATTTAGTCCGGTGACACAACTCAAGTGGTAAATAAATAAATGTGGGAATGATTTAATTTACATGTCGGTATATAGACTTGGGAATGTTAGGCTAGTCTTACAGTAAATTGTGCACGGGGTAGTCTGGATTAATTAAATATATATATGCACTAATTGAGTGGTATATATATATATATATATATTTGTGTGATTTATAAATATTAGTGTGAATAATATTTATAGGAATACATACCCCTCTAGTTCTATCATGGGAGATTTCCCGATGTGGGTGAATCCCCTGGCTTGAGGAGCAGGGTGAGTATAGTCCCCAGGTCATAGCGTCCGTAGTTAGGGGTGAGAGATCTTGGGTATGATTCGGTCTCATTTCAGGACATAACTATGAGCACCTCCATTGCGTTTATTTTGTTTCACTGATTCAGGGAGTTAATCGTGTCAGGGTGTCTGGGTGGATGAGTATACCTGAAATGATAGCATTGTAGAGAACATCCAGTGAGTGTCTACTCGAGAGGATGATTATATATCTACGACATGTGTGTGAATGTTGTAATATGATAATACGTATATATGGTGCAGATATTTATATACGAAAAAATACATGATGTGAATTGTATTTATTATATATATAACTTGTGAGAATGTTATATGGTTCTAAATGAGAAAGGATTAATTAAGTTAATGTTATATGTAACTTATAAATCATATATTAAATATACTCAGGCTAGAGTAGTGTGCGAGGAAGGATAATATCGAGAACTAGTTGCGAAGTAGAGGACTATGTAGGTTATGTAGAAAATGTTAGGTGTGCACAATAGTTGAGGGGTGAGCATGTCCTCAAGGGGGTGAGACAATAGCTTAAATATGAAGAGCATTCATGCATTTTAATTTACTGCAATTTAATTCACATGATAAATATTTTCAAAATACTTTGGGTTCTAACACATGTTATAAAATATTTTCAAAACCTTTAGGTGTCCAGCCACAGGAACGCCAGAATTGTTTCTATTTCTAGGTTACGCAACTGTGGAATATGTGAATTTTGCAAGATTTAAACTTAGCCTCATTAGTAATTTCATTCCTAAAGTTGGATGCAGTAAGTATTTCATTTGGGCATGTCGCCCTAGTTCTTTCTTTTCTTTTAGTCAGATGATTTACTCAGTTTATTATTCTGGTGGTTTATATTTTTGAATTTGGATTTTGTAGACGATGATTTTCTCGGCAAAAATTTTATTTATTCATTTTTCAGTATTGTTTGACTCAGTGTTTATGTGAATGGCTTAAATTATATTCATCCACGTGTTGTTTTTGTTGCTTGATAAAAAGATAAAATTTGACACCATTTCTTTTTTAATACTAGGTGGTTAGTAAGTTTTAAAAAGTTTTTGACAGTGATGCTAAGAATAAACCAAATGAGATTCCTATTTAATTTGATATAGGACTGATCACCCGGTATTTTATTAGGAGGGGTGTCACGACACATTCTTTAATAGATTTCAAAGAAGTCCTCATACAAGCTTTCCAATAAGGATAATTTGTTCCATCAAACAAAAGGGTTCTATTTGATAAATAGTCTTCCATATAACCTCTGGGCTTCATTTAAACAACTTATAGAAACGAGATCTAATACCAATTTGAAACAAAATTGCACCCTGAATATATGGGTTAGGTGATCTTTGAAACACACTCTAGGACACACACACAAAACAACGGTTCCAACTACCACTAGGCTAACAAATTTGTGCTTTTAAATTTTAGTCTTGATTACTAAATCGAAAGTGAGCATGCAAGATTTCGAAACCAGCTTACACAAAATAACTAAGCACCAATTAAAGAAAAATCATGGTTAAACCAATTTTAACTTTCTAACCTAAGCATGCATCTAGGTGTGAATAAAAAGATAAAATAACCATCAACAACGTCACGATGTAGGAGGGAAACCCAAATGGGGGAACCTCAGATAGCTAGGCCTAGACAAAATACACTACGAATACGATTTTACAAGAAGACTCAAAAGACATAGAGACTTGACACCCCAAGTTCCGTTGATATCCTCTTCAACTCCTCCGTCCATAGTACGTGTAGATCTAACACAATAAATGACGCATATTGTCACACCCCAAACCCAATATCTATACTAATTATTTGTTATTAGAATAATTTTATCATGATCTTGAGCCCATTGGAAATATAATTCATTTATCAACATTTTTCTGCATAATGAACATACTATTATTCTTATACCATAATGAAATCAATATCAGCGTCATAATTAAGCGAACATACAATACTATGATTAACTATGATAAAATTTCACAATCATCAACTCAATCCATACTACCGCAATATATACAATGTGTGAGTATATTAAAATCTTCAGTGTGACAATGATAAAATCCCCAAAATTAAACCCCAGCTCTTTCCAATGGTGCAACTCTCAAAGTTACCGGTCATATGGTATCCTAGCTGGCAGCATTCAAACCTGAAATTGTTAAAATATAAACCGTAATCATTAAGCTTAGTGAGGTACTCCTTCCCTATAATGAAATAACAATTCTATATCGAATATGTGGATATAAAATCCGAACAATCCTGCCCATTGGCAATAACAAATCCAGGATCATAAGATCCAAATAATTCTTCCCATTGGTAATAACAAATCCTGGAACATGAGTTCCAACAAATCCTTATCATAAGACAAATCAAATCATTGGATCTTTGTCCAATTTCAATCCTGGATCATAAGATCCAAACAAATCCTGGATATCTGAATATCCAAACAAATCCTGAATGCTGAAGTATTCAAACAAATCCTGCTCTTAGAGCTATATTCATGTATTTGTATATATGAAACAATCATAAGTACACTCACCTTGGAAATTTAACAAGCTTTCCCTTTTACTTTATCTGGATCTTGTTCAGTCGGTTCTTCTTCTCTTCCTATCATTCTTACAATATTAGTATCATCGTAAGAATATTAACAATTTAAAGAACAACTTCAACATAACTCAATTCATAAGCATCATATGATTCAATTCAAATCATTCATCATAAATGAAGTCCCATCTAGACTCGATAATGATATCTAACATATTCAAATTATATCCCAAAATCACTTTAATTCTTAATGGTAATCCAATAGTTATCATATTAGGTTTCCAACACAAAAGACGACACATCATTCTAAGTTTCCTAGAGCAAGATATGCCCATTTTTTACCACATAGCAAATCCGCCCTATAGGCTCATCTATTGTTCAGTCATCTTCCAAGAATTTTCATAATTTTTATACATCATAAATTTCTATGATATTTCACTCAATTTTAGAAAACATATTCAATAACAAAAGATTAAAATTTCATAATTTCCAGGGTTCATTTGATATGTCAAGAAAAACATCAAACATAGTGTATGCATATTTACTCTTTTGGGGAAGATTTCATACCCGAACTTCAAACCATCACCCAAGATTCATTTCTTGGTATTTTTACTTGATTTTAGGATATGATATACATATATGAGTATATGTTAATCTCAAATTGGAATCAATCAATTCCAGTAAGTATAAAAAAAGATATGGTAGTTTGAATTCACAAGGTTTCTAAACGAAACAATTTCAAAGGTTTACACATTCAAGTTTGATTAAACATGCATCTATCCATGAGTACACATCAAGACATGGAATTTCAGTAAACAAATGATGATTTCTATCATCTAAATCAGTAATATAAAAAAATCAAACAAGATTTATGGATGGAATTACCCTAAGGGCTTTTATATAATTTTCTATGAATTTTTCTTCAATTTCTCCTCGCACTTTCTTCCTAAACTTCAAACTCTCTTTCCTTAGGTTAAAACTCTTCCGTGGCTGATATATGCTGAAGGAAGATCTTAATTCAAGGGTTATAAGTCTTCATAAGGTCACCCCACTTGGTCCAATCAAAATATAACATGTGGCATCATATAAAACAAAATATCATTTAAGGTTAAATGACTACTTTACCCCCTGTTCGTAAAAAGACAATATCTTCCCACTCGGATGTCCGTTCGATGAACCATTTGTTGTGTTACAAACCTAACTCATATATCTACAAATATCTGGCCTCAAGTTAATTATTATATTGTAATGGTCAAAACTTGCCTCCAACATGAACATTCTTATCGAAAACCTTAAAATTTGGTGTTTGTAACTAATTCAATATTTCATATTTTATGAAGGTAGAATTAGACTAAATATAATTACTTAAAATTATATATACTAATAACATATTATTCCTTTCACATAATCTAATCATGATTTAAACATAATTTATCATAATTATATTCGGGTTGTCACAATTCTCCCCCTGATAGGAAATTCTGTCCCCGAAATTGACGTACCTTGGTTGTTAGAGTCAAACAAATACGGATAATGCATCTTCATGCTATACTCACTCTCCCATGTAGATTTTTCCATGGAATGCCTTATCCACACAACCTTCACAAGTGGGATCACTTTGGATCTCGATATTTATTCCTTCCTATCTACGATAGTAAGTGGTTCTTCCACATAGCTCAAGTCTTCCTTCAACTCAATAGGTTGTTCCACCAATACGTGTGAAGGGTCCGCTACATACTTTCTCAACATGGAAACATGGAAAACATCATGTAATTGAGCTAATTCCTGTAGTAACACTAATTTGTAGGCTACTATCCCGACTTTCTTAAGAATTTCATTAGGTCCAATGTAGCGTGGACTCAATTTCCCTTTCTTTCCAAATCTCATAACTCCTTTCCATGGTGATATCCGAAGAAACACAAAATCCCATTTCTAGAATTTCAAATCTTTTCTCCGTTTATCTGCATAACTCTTCTGTCTACTTTGAGCCATTCTCATTCTATCTTGAATAATCTTCACTTTTTCAGTGGTGACTTCAATCAACTCTGAACCCTCTATCTTCCTTTCACCAACTTCACCCCAACATACGGGTGTACGACACCGTCTACCATACAACGCTTCATATGGTGTCATACCAATAGTAGATTGAAAACTATTGTTATATGAAAATTCTATCAAAGGCAAATATTCATCCCAATTTCCTTTAAAATCAAGAGCACATAAGCTCTAAGCATATCTTCCAAAATTTGTATTGTCCTTTCAGGCTGCCCTCTTGTCTGAGGATGAAAATTCTTACCAAACTTTTGGTTAGTACCCATAGCATACTGTAAGCTATCCCAAAATCTGGATGTAAAAGTAGGGTCCCTATCTGAAACAATAGATATCGGTGCTCCATGCAATCGAATAATCTCATTAACATATAATCTAGCATACCTATCAACTGTATACGTAGTCTTGACTGCTAGAAAATGAGCGAACTTGGTCAATCTGTCCACCACTACCCAAATCAAATCTGACCCCTTCTGAGATCGAGGAAGCCCAACCATAAAATCCATCGTTACATGATCCCATTTTCATTCTGGTATTGGCAATGGCTGAAGCAGACCAGTAAGTTTCTGATGCTCCACTTTCACTTGCTGACCTATAAGGCACCTAGCAATAAAATTATACATTTCCTTCTTCATATTATTCCACCAATAATGATCCTTTAAATCCCTATACATTTTAGTACTACCAGGATGCATAGTATAAATGGAATTATGAGCCTCATCTAAAATTTCCTCTTTTAATCCACACACATTAGGCACACATAACCGGTGCTTATACAATAAAGTGCCATCATTCACAATACAAAAATCTTCTGACTTACCATCTCGGACATCTTGTCGTTTCTTTTCAATAAAAGGATCTTGACTTTGCAAATCACGAATATGGGTAGCTAACAAAGGCCTCACGCTTACATGAGCAAAGATCATGTCCCCATCTGCTAGCTTCAATTCTACTCTCATCAATCCTAATTCCATGATGTGGGAAACTCTAGCACACCGAATACAAGATAACCTGCCCGAAGTTTTTCTACTCATAGCATCTGCAACTACATTTGCCTTCCCTGGGTGGTAGTGAATTGTGCAATCATAATCTTTAATTAACTCCATCCATCGTCTCTGCCTCAAATTCAACACTTTCTGAGTAAATAAGTACTTAAGGATTTGATGGTCAGTAAAAATTTCTCATACCTCACCATATAGATAATGACGCCATAATTTCAAAGCAAACACAATAGCAACAAGTTTCAAATCATGTGTAGGATAATTACGTTCATGTGTACGCAACAGCCTAGAAGCATAAGCAATAACTTTACCATGTTGTATAAAAACAAAACCCAACCCCTGATGTCAAGCATCAGTATAAATAACAAAACCATCTCCACCATGCAAAATAGTAAGAACAGGTGCAGTTACTAACCTCTTTTTCAATTCATCAAAATTATTTTCGCAATTCGAATTCCATTCAAACTTAACATCTTTCCGGGTTAGTTTAGTCATTGGCAAGGCAATCGAAGAAAATACCTTAATAAACCTTCTATAATACCCAGCTAAACCCAAAAAACTCCTCACCTCAGTCACATTATTGGGCCTCTCCCATTTTACAATAGCCTCTACCTTTTTAGGATCAACACATATACCATCTCCAGAAATAACATGGCCTAAAAATATAACTTGAGATAGCTAAAATTCACACTTGCTAAACTTAGCATACAACTTCTTATCTTTCAACGGATTAAAAATAGTTATGAGATGCTTTTCATGTTCAACCATATCACGTGAATAAATCAGAATATCATCAATAAAAACTATCATAAATGAATCAACAAAAGGATGAAGTACCCGGTTCATAAGATCCATAAATATATCCGGAGCATTAGTCACCCCAAAAGACATCACGAAAAATTCAAAATGACCATACCGGGTATGAAAATAAGTTTTAGAAATATCACTATCCTTAACCCTCAACTGATGATAACCCGATCGCAAGTCTATTTTTAAAAACATTTTAGCACCCTGTAACTGATCAAACAAATCATCTTTACGAGGTAAAGGGTATTTTTTCTTAATTGTAGCTTTATTCAGTTGCCTATAATCAATACACAAACGCATGGTACCATCTTTCTTCTTCACAAATAAAACTAGTGCATCCCATGGAGATACACTAGGCTATATGAACCCCCTATCAAGTAAATCCTGCAACTGAATCTTGAGTTCTTTCAACTCAACAGGTGCCATTCTATACGGTTCCATAGAAATAGGGGTTGTCCCCGGTGGCAATTCAATACTAAATTCAACTTCTTTCTCTGGGGGTAACCCCGCCAACTCATTAGGAAACACTTTTGGAAAATCTCGTACAATAGGAACATCGACTAATTGTAAAGCCCCCTTCCTAGTGTCAAGAACATATGCAATAAAACCCTCACAACCCTTACTCAATAATCTCCTCGTCTGAATAGCAAAAATGATGCAACTAGGAACAATTTTCCTTTCCCCCATAAATTTAAATTCAGGCTCACCATGCATATTAAAAACAACTTCCTTACAGAAATAATCCATAGATGCATGATATGTAGATAACCAATCCATTCCCAGATTATGTCAAAATTAAAAATATCCAATGGATGTAGATCTATAACTGTATCTCTAGCCCCCATATTCAAAACATAATCATGAAAAGCATATGCAGCTACAACCATATCCCCCATAGGCATATAAATACCCAACCCCACATCTAAACGAGTACATAGTGTATTCAGGTATACAAAAAAATCATAGGACACAAAATAATGTGTCGAACCAGGATCGATCAAAACATAAGCATTTCTATCAGTAACAGAAAGTTTACCTGTCACCACATCTGGAGTAATCTAAGCTTCTTTCATTTTAAAAACTCATCCACCTAGCCTGGAACTACTAGCTTGTCCTCTGCCCATACTTTTCACTACACTGCCTGGAGATAACACTCTACTTGTTACTTCACTATGTGTTGCTGGAGTCTCTGCCAATTGTGGACAATTTTTCTTAATATGCCCCACTTGGTGACAATGGTAGCATTCTAATCCCTTAAGCTTAGGACATTCAGATTTATAATGCCCTTCCTCTTTACAAAAGAAACATGTAACACCTCATATTGAGGTCTCACATCTCCCTGACTTTCTAACCGAACCAAAAGATCCTCCACCCCTAATATCTCTGCCAAATCTCTCCTGACCTCTACCACTATCTCCACCACCTCTCTGAAATTTATGAGGTTCCATCTTAACATTATGCGTTGAATTTACTTTTCTTAAAACTCTCTCTACTCGCCACCCCTTAGTTCATTTGCCTTTCTGCTATAGTGGATTTGTTTACCAGAGAAGAATAATCTTCTACATAAGTGGCAACTCTATTTTGAATATGCAAAATCAGTCCATCTTGAAACTTACTACATTTATCTTCTTCATTCTCCACATATTTAGTAGAAAATCTAGACAAAGAAGTAAATTTAACCTCATACTCCCTCACAGACATTTTCCCTTGGGTCAAATTTATAAATTCCCTCAGCTTGTCCCTCCTATAAACTTTAGGGAAATACTTATCATACAAAGCTTTAATAAATTCATCCCAAGTAATAACATCAGTACCTTCCATCCTGGGCACCAAATGGTTGCTGGCTTCCCACCAATATTTTGCCTCTCCTTTCAGCTTAAACACAACTAGATTCACTTTCTGGTTATCTAGAACCTTCATAACTGCAAAGATAGTTTCTAGATCCTTGACCCATATCTCAGCTTCTGTGGGTTCAACTGACCCTAAATATTCTGGAGGATTCAACTTCAAAAACTTATCATGCATGGAATCTTTCATTTCCTTCCTTGCCTCTTTCTCAATCCTGGACACAGTCTTTGATTCTAGATATCTAGATTGTTGTTCTGCCATTTGCGTCATATTTCTTTCGTATTTCTCTGTCATCCTCATCATTTCCTGTGCCATTATCTGCATCTCTGTAGGTTGTTCATGCTCCCTGGCCCTTCCAGCAATACTCTGCTCTTCTTCAGTATTTTCTGTACGAGAAGCTACTCCCTCTTCTCTATGTTATCCATTCCCAGGTTCCATCTGGAATTATCTATAATACAACAAAGTTCTAACAACTAATATAAATAATTTATAATACTAAACTATTGGTTAGTACAAAAAAAATATATTCAAAAATATCAAATCAACTCAATGGCTGTCATCTAATCATCACACACGTCCAGAATTACTAACCTGGCTCTGATACCACTAATTGTCACACCCAAAACCCAATATCCATACTAATCATTTGTTATTAGAATTATTGGATCATGATCTTCAGCCCAATGGAAATATAATTCATTTATCAATATTTTCTACATAATATGCATAATGAACATACTATTATTCTTATACCATAATGAAATCAATATCAGAGTCATAATTAAGCAGACATACAATACTATGATTAACTATGATAAAATTTCACAATCATCAACTCAATCTGTACTACCGCAATATATATATTGTGTGAGTATATTAAAATCTTCAGTGTGACAATGATAAAATCCCCACAATTAAACCCTAGCTCTTTTCAACGGTGCAACTCTCAAAGTTACCGATCATATGGTATCCTACACTACACCAAATCTACCGAATTATCACGGTCATTGACCTTGACAAGTTGAACTTGTCAAGGTTATCACGCACTTATCACGGTCATTGACCGTGATAAGGGCGTTAGAATTGTCACGATCGTGTCACGGTCCTTGACTGTGACAACTTTTGTCACGGTTAAGGACCGTGACAAATCGGTGCCATTTTATAAAAATTGTCATGGTCAAAGTCCGTGACAACTTTCTTTGTCAAGTACTTGTCACGGTTAATGACTGTGATAATTCTGGGCAGAATTGAAAAAAAATCTGCTGGGCATTATGGCCACTGTCACTGCCCGGCAGTATATTTGTACCTTTTATAGCAACGTTGTACCTGTTCAAACATCATATATCCAAATAAAATAGAAATAATGCAAATATACATTCCAAATAGAGAGAATATGCATCACCATATAATTCAAATGTAATAACTTAAAACAATTCGATTCAACCTTAAAATAATTCAATTCAAACTTAAAATAATGTCACTAAATGTATGGGTATGGTTAACTCTGAGGAGGTGAGTAGGCCACACGATATATGAATTAACACACCCACTAATATACATCGTGCTCCATTATTCGCGCAACCACAATGGGGAGTTCTCCTTCTCGAGCATTACATGCGTGACAAGCACCCTGGACTCGATGTCTTGAAGCTCACGTCCATAAACTAGTCCACCCTGGATGATATTCGGGTACCTTAACCCCCGCCCTATTCGCTGGCCATCAAATATATCCATTATAAACATGCTCGGCCAACCAAGTGTTGACATCGGTTTGTTGAAGGTAGCCAAATAGGGAAGTGGATCATCAAAGCCTGCACTTGTCGACGATGAAGTAGCGAGGTCCACATCCTCGTCCTCGTCTTCCCACACCTCCTCCTCCCGCACCACCTTCTCCTTTCTTTTACCCTTACGGTTTCCGCCCAACGAACGCTTCACGAATGAGAACATATCTTGGACCTTCGCCTCCAAACGGGACAGCTTCGCATCATGTGAATCCACCGTTCGAGCCAACCCGGTGTCGCTCGTCTCCAATCCGATGATCCTAGATTTGGCCACCCGCGAGCTCACCCCCTTGTCCTCCCCTTGCGATAATATCAAGCACTCGGCTGAGTGTGTCTGCGGATAAAGATGCCTTGTCGGCTTCAGACTGCGACTCATGCACTTCCTTAAGCTTTGCCTGAAACGATAAAAAGCACATGATTAGTAAAATAAGTAAATTAAAAAATTATAACGTAATTAACAAAAAGTAAACTATCGGATTACTTACAATCGTGGTCGCGATGCTTGGGGACACCTCCTTGTCCTTCCCGTTCTTCGTCCGAAGAGCCACATAAGTATCGAGCCTATGTGGCCTATCCCCAGGACCACAATTGTGGCCTTCGACGGGACGAATTCACGCCTTTGGATAATGGACTCTCGTGTCTTCCCAAAGTACCGGGTCCACATATTTTTCTTCCAAGTCTTGTGTTGCTCCCTCAACTACTCCAAGACGGAATCGCATAGCTTTGGATCCAGGTTGAATTGTTCATTTCCAATATATATAATGTTAGTTGCAAATAAATATAAGTATAAATATAAAATGAAATTGAAATCGAAATTGAAATTGAAATTGAAATTGAAATTGAAATTGAAATTGAAATTGAAATTGAAATTGAAATTGAAATTGAAATTGAAATTGAAATTGAAATATTCATATATATATATATATATATACATTACCTGTAGTGCCACCCAAGCAGCTAACTTGAGCTCATATGGCACCTCCTTCCAACTAATGTACCCCGTGCCGATGATCGTCTTTACCAGCTCGAGGGATCTCGCTAATAGCCCCGACTTGTTCTCGATGGGCATCCCCAATTTTCCATATTTGGGGAGACTAGGGGCCGAGGAGCCCTCATCGCCTCCCCTACCACCGAGCCCAGACGACATCATCATAACCAGAATCATCATCCTCGCCTTAATACCTGAAGGAGACATTTGCTATAAAAAAATATTATTAGTACATATCAAAATGAATTAAAAGAATACATGCAAATATGTACAATAACTACAAATAAAAATTAATTGTTACTGTTAAACACCTCAATTCTGAATTCCAAAACAACAGCATCTAGCTCATAATATGTACAAGAGTGAAACATCCTCACCCCCACCCCTATTGCCCACACACACGCACACTACACAAGAGTGAAAATGATAAAGTGCAAATCAATTAAAAGCATTAAAAATGGATGTTTCGGTACAAATTGGAATATTTATTACAAATTGAAAAATTGTTTGAAATTCGGGTTATCATAAAAAAAATGGATTGATATTCGGTAGGAGCAGCCAATTCATCCACACTACTATTTAGATGCTTTGGCGCATGTTGGACAATTGACCATGGCTCGTTGTTGATATACTCTGAGTAAAACACTTGGTTAACCTTTGGAAATGCACAAATAAACGGCTCATCGGTCACGTGGTCGTTCCTCTTCAACTTGGACAAGTCAACCATGATCAAATTGGTGACAAGATCAACATTACAAGCATTTTTATCCTCAACTCTTACCCAGTCACAGTAAAATACAACCTCTTTGAAGATTATATAATCCAATTCAAATATATTTCGGACTACACCATAGTAAGTAATTTTAGCTTCAACGAGGTTTTTATCTTTTGCGCTCGCTCGAAAGAAAGTAAGAGCCTTGTATGAAATGCCATAGTTCTGTATATTTGTACTCTCCTCGTACACTTTAGCGCCGAAAATATAACTGTTCAATTGATACTTTTTGTACTCTTGTGCCACGAATAAGGGTCCAGTGCCTAGACGAACAAGCCTTGATGTCGCATCACCCATCTTTAAGAGCTGAGAGTATAGATAAATTAATTATATTAGTGGTAAAATTTGAGTCTAATGAACGTTATATGACAGCCATTTTCATTATAATTACCTCTTGTGTCAACCACAACCTAAATTCCCATCCTATGACCACCATCATCGACGAACTCATCAGTGTCATCAACGCTAGTCGACTCAGGCATATATTCCGGAGTATATATTGATGACTCCATGGTGATGTATTCCTCTAAAATTGATCCTACAATATATCGTGTATTCTTGACATAATCTTTAAAAACTTTCATCAATATTTCAAATGGATACACCCACCGATATCTAACTGGACCACAAAGAAGTACCTCGTCGCATAGGTGTACCAAAAAATAAACACTTGTGTCAAAGAATGATGGGGGAAAGTACTTCTCCAATACACAAATCTCTTCGATCACCGCCAATTTTGCGGCCATTATATGTTCTCGATTGACTGCCTTCTCACCTACCAACAAATGAACACTTATGTCAAAGAATGATGGGGGAAAGTACTTCTCCAATACATAAATCGCTTCGGTCGCCGCTAATTTTGCGGCCATTATATGTTCTCGATTGACTACCTTCTCACACAAGAGTGACAAGGTAATACTAATTTGCATAATAGCCTTCCGCAAATCCTTGTGCTTGGAGAAACAGTGATTAAACAATAGAGGAACTAATTGCATGATCGCATGCCAATCGTGGGACTTACACTTATGTAAATCATGAGTAGCATAATTCACAATCCTTTGCAAGTTGGACGAAAAACTAGATGGGCCCTTCAAATTATATATTGTGTCTAAAAGAACCTTTCTTTCCCCACTTGTCAAAGTAAATGCACCAGGGGGAATTATTGTCCTTCCCCTACTATCTTCTTTCAACCATAGTTGTGGCTTAAGTTTCAACGATTTAAGGTCTTTTCGTGCATTTTCTCCATCCTTCGAATGACTCCCCCCAAGGCAAGTGCCCACAATATGTTCAGCGAAGTTCTTCCCTGCATGCATCACATCCAATACTTGGCGATTTCGATTTTGAGCATTAGGGTCAGTTATTAATTCGACAAATGGGATTGGGTAGTCTCGGTGACATACCTCGGTGAAGCTCAGCATCTTGGGCATCTAATTCGACAAATGGACCACTGCCCATGGTTTCAACGAGTTGCTTGGAATTAAGGTTCAGCCCATTATAGATGAAGAAGATGATTTACGATTTATCAAATCCATGATGGGGGCACGAAGTAATTAATTCATTTAAACGCTCGTAGCATCGATGAAATGACTCATTTTCTAATTGTCAGAAAGCTTGAATTTGAGCTTTGATGGAGATCGTTCGATGTGGAGGAAAGAATTTCTTGAGAAATTTAGATTGCAACTCATTCCAGGATGCAATCGAGCTTGGCGGTAAAGACCATATCCAGGTCTTAGCCTTATCTTTTAGCGAGAATGGGAAGATTTTAAGGCGAATCACCTCTTGTGTGCAAGTTTGATCATTGAGGGTTTCACACACATCCTCAAATTCCCTGATGTGGAGATATGGCTTTTCAGATTCCATCCCATGGTAGTGGGGGAGCATCTGGATCATCCCATTTTTAAACCAAAATAATCCTGCATTATACGGGAATATAATACATCCCGAAGTGACAGTGCGCTCGGGATATAATATTTCTCTCAAAGGGCGGTACGAGGCCTCTTCCTCACCGACTGCACTACCATGTTGTGACATGTCTCTCTCTCTTAATGACTCAGTATACTCACTTGGTATACTCGGGGCGTGCTCTGAAGTGTGTCCTAAGAGGGAAAACGAACTGTTATTTGCGATTGAGTGTGACGGTGTGGGAGGTGGAACCTAAAACAGTGGAGAGTTAGGAGTGCGAGGGCTATCAGGGTCGTACTCTCTTATCAGGTTTTCGTGAATGCTGATTGGAGTATGATGGGGAGTTGGAGTAAGTTCAGAATTTTGCATTAACGGTCTTATGAGAGATGGTGATGAATATTTTTTTTCTTTTTACAAATTTTTATATGTTTTTGGATTTTTGGAAATTTTTGCTCAAAGTTTGAGATTGACTTGATCTACTCCTAAGTCTACCTAATTCCCCAGCAACGACGCCAAAAACTAAACGCGACTAAGAATATGTCTCATAAGTGCGTACTCTCTAGGCTCAAGTGCAAGCCTGTCACTCAAGTAATAATTCGATAAGTCGGGTATCGATCCTCAGGGAAATAGGACAATAGAATTGTAACGACGTTAGATAGACGAGGAAATCCTAACTCTGACTCTAAAAAGAAAGGAAAAGAAGATTTGATTGGTGAGGTAACTATAACTATATGCAATTTTTGTAAAAATGGTTTACTAATGAAATGAAGTATGAAATGAAACTATTCTAAATTACTTAAAATACTAAAGATGATTGACTTAAAACTTGAACTATATGATGAAGAAAACATGACGGGAATACAATCCCTCAACCCTAGTGTATTGCAGGTGTAACACTAATCATAAATTTAAGTGATTAATTAGACCCAAACTTTAGTTCTCCCAAGCATTATGTACATGAAGTTCAAGCCCGCACCATACGAAATCAGAGGACGAGTAAAGCGGTAACGCGCGATAACAACACTCGCATTGCATTCTAAAGCATCCCGGTTACCCTGAAGCAAACGAGATCCAAAGATCTACAATAGTTGTGATATTACGCAATACGGTCATAATTAATCATTAAATTCAGAGGATTAATTTTATACACATGCAACTAACACATCAGGTTGAGTTCATGCATCCTGACCTTTTAAATCTAGCCGGACATATGAAAACTTAAAAATAACAAGTTTGGAATGAAAGAAAACATTTTTACTATTGAATAAGATGAGAAAATATGAAATTGGTAATTGAGTAAACAACTAAAACAAAGATTGAAACAGAAATTAGAATAATTTTACTTGAATTGCAACTTGAAAACAACTAGGATTTTTTTATTCTTCTCTTCTAAAATGAATTACAAAGCTTCCCTAATGAATTAGAAGCCTCTCTTATATTTGGGAGGAGTTATAATTTATAAACTATGAAATACAAGAGTTTGAACCAAATAAAAGTCTAATTTTTACAAGTGGATAAATCCGAAAAATCGAGAACAGAACTGATTCTAGTAAAGCGTTCGGTTCGGTATTTGTCAGCTTCGGTTCGGTTCCATCTTTTCATCTCTTTACGGGAAGTTTTCCCATGGTAGGATATGTTCATTTTCTCATCACTTCGGTTCGGTTCGGTTTTTTTCATCTCTTTACAGGAGGTTTTCCCATGGTGAATTCAGTTCGTTTTTGCCTTAGGATCGGTTCTGTCTTTGCCAGTTTTTACAGAATCCTTTTCTTCTTGTATTTCCTTGAAGCTTTTGGTATGGAACTCGGATTAGAACACACAACACCTATAAAATAGATGAAGAACACACGAAACTCGATGTACTTATTAGAAACTTGCCAATATCGAAGATATGATATAAATCCACTTGAATTACACTTCACGGAGCGATAAAAGCCTATAAATTAAGGGTATAAATGTGAAGAATTTATGCCTAATCATAGACTCATGGGATGCAGCATATCCTTAAGGTTGCAAACTTATTTCTGTAGCATCTGTATACAAGAATACAAGTGGAAAGTCTATGGTAAAGAAAACAGGTCGCAGCCTATGCCAAGAAACCATTTAGTCTATTAGTCCTACAAGTTAATTCAATCAAACAAGAAAGTATCTATATAAGTTTTGAAGCAGCAGAAGTATAAAGCACGCATATAAAGAAAAGAAAATATTAATTTCCAAAAATGTCCGTAGCCTTGATAATAAAGTTCGCAGAAGTTTAAAAAGGGAAGTAGCCCCTCATGTTAAAGATCATGATCTAAAAATCTTGGCAAAGTTGTGTTGGGGTTATATAAACAAAATTCCGCAGCCTTGAGTATCAATTGTTAAATTAAGAGGGACACAGTCCCAACATAGATAATTGAAAGAAGGCTAAAAGGCTGCATCATCCTCTTCATTTCCCTCGTCACCATCTACAACGGTCTCAGTCTCCCGCTCTGCTGTTGTGGCCTCTGACTAAGCCCTTTGCTTGTCTCTCTCTTCTATCATGGCCTTCATTTCAGTCACGCAAGCATCATGTTCAACATCCCCTACGCTCCAAGACTTAATTGTAGCCGTGGCATCTGGTAAGTTCTTTGCCACCTAATATCTCAGCTCTTGGTAGCCACATATATAAGCTCTATTGTTGATAAGGAAGAATTGTGGGGAGCCTTTATATGATGCTACAGTGTTGGCAATGGAGAATTGACGTGCTTCGCCACATTATTCATCTTTTCTTATAAGGGTCGCATAATGATCTTCCTCCATCTTCTTTACCGTCGCGACATGGGCCTCAGCATTATTGGAAGCCTTGGTCTCCAATTCCTCATACTTCTTCTGAAGAAGTCCCAACTTGTTATTTACAAACTCCATGGCCTTGGCAGCTTCCATATTCGGGCAAACTTGAGGGACTCCGCGACTTGCCTGAAATTATCCTCAACATATTGCTGAGCTTGTTCTGCAAACTTGATGGTGGAATTCTCATTCATCTTACATAACTCAAGATCCTTCGTAGAAGACTTCTTTCTAGCTTCAAAGGAATCAGCCCTTGCCTTCACCAAATCAACATTATGAACGCTGTCTGCAGCCTTCTTTAGCCTATAAAGGGCTCGTATTTCCTCTTCTGTGAAATTATGATGTCTCTGACTTTCAAAGAGATTTAAAGTTAGAATTAAAATATGAGGTGTGAAAATGAAGCTGAGAAGGTACTTGCACTTACCCTCAATAGACTGTGGAGACCATAATCCTCCAAGTCATTGTGGTCTTCATCCACGAGTCGATCAAGGTCCACGGCATTTGGGATTCTCTTCATCCCGTGGACAGACCTCGCAGTTGTGTCCCAAGAGGATTCAGTGTTGGGCTGCCTAAACTGGGGCCATAGACAACCATCAAGACCAACATTGGCACGACACTGAAGAGGTGCTATGTTGGCATTAATAGCAACAATTATTGGAGGTGGTGAATTTGAATGGATTGGAAAACTAAAGCGATATTCAATCTGCTCAGACATTGACATTAACCCTGTCGCGTCCAGATTAGCCCCAATATCATCATCAAAAGTACCCCCATGCCTCCCTTGAGGGGCCAACTCCTCAACTTGGAGTGAGAGTGCGATAGGAGTAGTTTGATCCGCAACCTGATTTGGGGCGCGTCATGCTCAACTTGGCCACTAGGGGCGACTGTGACAGGAGCCTTGGACTTGGTCCTTTTCCTTTTCCTTTTCCTCTTCCTAGTAGTGTTAATAAGAACAACTGCATCCTCATCCATCTCATCAAGCTGAGATGCTAATAGAGATCTATCAATCTGCTCACCTGAGAAGAAATAAAACAAGGTAAATATACATGATTGAAGCAACTGTTGCGGAATAAAAAATAAATAATAACATTACCTTCAGCTCCCATCTCTTTGGGAATTAACTTGTTGGGAAATAAACCTCCCTTGTAGATTCAAGCGGAGGTTACAAGAGTGCTAAACTTCTTCTTATCAGCAGGAACTATCGCGGCCTCAACGACCCTCTTCTCTTGTCAAGAGCTGTAGAAAAATGCAAAGGTTAGTACAAAAGCAAAATATGGAGAATTATATGCAACTATAAAAAGGGGATGCAACTGTTATTCAAAAATATTTACCAAGCTTAGAGGGACAACCCCATAGTCGCAACATCCTAAAGATTCTCCCCCTCTCAGTCTTTTGGGGGTGGATCTCCCACCATTCTCCATAAATGTAAAAATATTTTCCCTTCAGGTTCTTTACACTAGTAGGCCCCCCTAAATAAAGGGTCTTATCTCTACCGCGGACAGAAAAATAATAGTACTCCACTAATTTGACGGAGTTTTTCTTTGGGCGGTAGAAGTGGAAAAACTCCCCAGGAGTAATGTCTCTCTTAAATTTCTTCTTCCACAACACTATGGCTACAAGAATTAACCTTCATCCATTAGGATCTAATTGGGTTGGGGTTAAATTCATTGTCTGGAAAATTCTTCTAACTGGAATGGGGACGGGAAGTCGCAGCCCATATGTGAAAGCGTGGAGGGGGAAGCAGACCCCATCGTCAGCAAGTGCCGTGTATGGCCTTTGTTCCGTGGCAGGGGCTGAGCACATCAAATTCTCAGGAAATTCAAAGGCTTATGCAAACTTATCCACCCAGTCTTGGGTCATAGTGTAGCGAACACTAAGTGTAAAAAGAGGTCTCTCAACCCTCCCAGAAGTGCCAGTAGGTGCGTCCTTAACCTCAGATCCCACGGTCGCGGCATTCTCATCTATGCTCATTGGTTAGTTGTCAGAATTGGCCTCTTCCTCCATGGCCGCGGAGTATGGGTTTGAATCTGAATCTGAATCTAGTGCCACACAGTTGGGTCAATCTTTTAGTTGGAAAGGTCCAATCGATTTCGAAGGGCGCACGAAAGTAAGTTCGGGAGGAGAGGCTCCAAAATATTTGTTCCAAAAGCCTCTCAAAAATTCGTCTGGGTCAAAGTTCATATAGCTGCAGCAGTAGGTGCCGCAGGCAATATGGTCCTAAAGGGCCTCTCAGAAGTCGTGATAGGAATAATGATGTAGATTAAAGAATAAATAGAAATGATTAGCAAAATTGTCCAAGTGTACCAAGTGTTGGGTTTTAAATCCCTAGAAGTTAATTGTCGCCGCGGAATATTGTTTTGGGGGATGGAGGTATGTTATCTTCTTACATACCGTAGTCATTAAACTATGGGATAAATACTGCGGAATCTAATCTGAGAACCTAAGGAAAAAGAAATACTCAAAGGTTGCTACAGGCCGCGGCCAATTATTTACATGCTGCAGCCTTTGTTTGATGCATGTCGCAGATGTTCCTTTAACCAATATTTGAAGGTTGCATGGATCCAGGGAAACCCTAAATTACTAAAGGGACATTTTATCATGCCGCGGCCCAACACTCAAACAGATCAGCATTTAATCTGGGTAAATTCAAATATCAAAATCTCTAGAATCCTAGAAGTCAACTTCTGACGCGACGTATTATTTTGGGGAATGAGATATATGGTATATTGTTACATGCCGCAGCCATTGAGTTATTAGCAAAGCGCTGCGGACACTAATCTAAGGCCAAGGTAAAGTTTATATAGCATTGCTTAATGATGTCGTAGCCATTCATACACAGGATGCGGCCCTCATATGTTATACGGTACGACCCTAGTTTGTTTACTTAACTAGCCGCAACCCCTTTCATTCACTAGACTAAGGGTAAATTAATATTTATCGTGCAAGCATTTTATGATGCCGCAGCCAGACATTCCACATGCCGCGACTAAACTTCTAAACAGCTTAACTCTGAAGATGCTTATTCTAAAAGATCAAAGCCCTATAATGCGAAAAGTTTATTCGATAACATCAAGAATAGAATGCTAATTACATCGATTTAAGAATGATTCAATTCCATGCCAGTTATCTACTACAATTCATTCAAATCAATGGCCTTTAATGAGTTCATTTCAACTAAGACTAGTGGTATCAATTCAAATATGAGTTCGATATGAGTTCAATTCAATTCAGAGTTCGATTTAATAGTATGGATTCAATTCAGAATTTGATATGAGTTCAATTCAATTCAGAGTCCAGTTGAGAATTCAATATTCAATTCAGGAAAATCGAGGGACTCAAATATGAGTTTTTCTAACAATCAGGTGGAGTTTTTCTCAGAATATCGAAACAGATACTTAAAAAGTGTGGAAAATAGTGGGGAAATTACCTAGAAATTAAGAACCACAAATGCTCAGCCTCGAACCACATTCAACCGCCTTAGAACCACCACTCGCAGCTGATAGAGATCGCCAGAAAATGCAAGGAGACAAACGCGCAGAAATTCGCTCTCGATATGCTCTCAAAGATTTGGGAAACATAATAAAGTCCACGGTCAATTCTATTTATATAAGAGGGCGAGGGATGATGAAGCGTCTTCTTTGAAATATTACAGCAGCTTGAAAAGATTTGATCACTGAGTCACAGACCCAATCGTAATCTCTTGGAACTACGCCTTGGGGGCTTATTGATATGACAGATATAGTACCTTGTCACGGAACGTATGCAATGGGAAAGTGCCTAAGACTTTCTGACGCAACCCATAACTTACAGGTTACGACCTTATCCAACTATACCTCAATCATAACTGTCGTAGTCTCTCATACACAGGGTACGGCACCTTCATGCTACAAACGCAGTCCTACTTGATACAGGGTGCGACCTTACTTACTACAGGGTGCGGCTCGAGTCTTATCATATTAACTGGCCACACACCCCTTTCATACACCAGCAATACAACATCACCTATAAATAGAGGTCAACACTTCGGGATAGGGGATAGAGATTCATTTCCTATGTCAGTATCAAGCTTGGACCTGATTACTCTCTATACGCCACTAAGCATAGCTTGGGGGCTATTGGCAGTAGCATCACAACCACCATCCCAAAGCCACCGGAACCATCATAGTCATGAATTATATTCTATTCCCATGCTTGTACACCACTTTAGGACTAATTACTATGTACCAAGCAACATATATAATGAGAGTGTGTCACCAAAGTGTATGTAGGCTCATTTTTATAGCCGAATCACTCTATATCTTGTCTTTTATCTCTCTCTACTCGCTTTATTTGCTTATTGTGCACTTTACACTTGATTTGATGCTACGAGAAAGACAAAGTAGACGATTTCTCGTATCATCAGTCGATGCAGGCACCGCATTGGGTCGAACCATGTTAACTCATCGTTTCATTATATGTCTTTCACCTCTCTCTTAAATCCAGACCATTAATTGTGACACCCCGCCTAATAAAATACCGGGCGGTCACTCCTATATCAAATTAAAACAGGAGTCTCGTATGGATCATTCTTAGCATCACTGTCGAAAGTCCATTTAATTACTAATAACCTATTAGACCGGTGTCAAAATTTTAACTTTACTACTCTTTTTTAAAAACTGTAAATAAAACATCCACACAGTTTTGTGGAAATGAAACTGAAATGAAATAAAATAACCGAACACTCGGTCAAAAATATACAACCATATTGAATATCGTGCAAAGAATAAATAAAAATAGTTAGACCATTGGCCCGAGTGTTTGTACAATACCTCCTATCTAGAGTACAAGAAAAGATGCGTCTATCGAGAACCCGCAAGCATCCACAGCTGCTGCAGCAGACGTCTGACTCGAAAGAATTTCCATCCAGGCGTCCCTATGTCTGGACACCAATATATATATAATATATAGAAAGAAAGGAGAGTAGATAAACGGGTCAGAGCCCGAATTTTGAAAATATTTTGCAAGTGCATAAATGCTTTATTTTTAGAAAAAATAGTTTTATCTCATATTTAAATTGGTATCGCACTCCCATGAGATACCCCTCACCTCTCCACTAACAGTGCACTCCTAGCGCATCCCTCTAGACATCCTAGTCAAGCTATCCTGCTAAACTAGTCTATCCCAAACCCACTATAAATCCTAGATAGTCCAAGCAATGTACTAAGGGATAAACTTCACTCCAGTCTCAACGTTATTCACTGTTCGTGCGTGGGGTGTCTCACAAAGCGAAATCCAAACAAAGAACCCCCCCGATACACTACTGCGCGGCACGGTCGATCGTCGAGATCCGTCAATCCCTCAGTACAAAAAGATATATATAAATATATATATACCATACACATTTATAATATTAGAGCACTAAGGATTAAACTTATCCCCAGTCTCAACACAATGCCATATTCGTGCGTGGGGTGTCTCGCAAAGCGATATCCAAACAAGGAACCCCCCACCCCGATACACTACTATGCGGCACGGTCGATCGTCGGGATCCATTAGACCCTCGGCACTCAATTTATCCATGTATTTAATCATATTTTACCATAACCATCCGGATCTATTTCCCGGACTAAGAGTTCATATATCAAGTATTTATCAATACTTTTCATTTTCTCAAAACTTCCCATTTCTCTTTTTATACTCAGGAAATGTAAATATAAAAGCCAATTCATTATCATGAATTGCTTTAACAAATCATATACTTTTAAAAGCCAGTTTTATTATCATAAAAATGCTTTTTCTTTATATGTCATCCCATTTCCCTTTTTATACTCAGGAAATGTACCCAAAGCCATTTCCATTATCATGAAAATGCTTTGATCAAATCATGCTTCCACATCCCTTCTTCCATCCGGGAGTGTTACCGAAGCCAAACCTTTATCCCATTTCCCTTTTTACACTCAGGAAATGTAAATTAAAGCCAATCCATTATCATGAATTGCTTTAATAAATCTAAGACCGCCCCTCTGGGTTTTTCCACTGGACGCGCCCCTAAATGGCTATCATCTTCCAAGGCCTATCTATACAAGACAACCTGGGAACCTACCAACGTCGGGAAGCGGCCATATTGCCTGCGGGAAAGTCAGGATCACACCCGGAATCCCCTAACCAGCGCAGTAATACAAATGCCCATATGGCCTAGGGACTATATCCACCCTGCTCAACAGCCAGGGGGCTTCACCACAACTCACGCAACTTCCCTTATGATAGCGATTTAGGGAGGTGTGTAATCCATATTTTATCAATTATGAAAAAACATTTCTCTTTCCATTTTGAAAATATTCATTTTTATATTTTCAAAATCATTTCCATCATAACATATATATATACCTAAATCACACAGTATATACATATCCTATATATTCTTCCTAGAATATATCTATCCGGCCATAATGGCCTATATCATCTAGCGATGACGATAATCCCAAAGATTCCCTCCAGGAATCATAATCATGCATTCATATTAGCATGATTCTAAATCCAAAGTATTTCGTACTTTAATAATTACTATATATCTCAATCCTATCTAAAGATTTATTGGATATCTCCAATGATACCCTTCACTCTAAGTGAAATCAACAAATATCTATATTCCCAAATTATCCTAATTATCTTCTAGGATAAACTTAACAGTATTTGATATAATTATGCTTTCTATAAGCATAATTATACAGGCCCATATGCCTACTAGAAATATCCTCGGGATTTATCTCACCCGAACAACCTTAAATTCAACGAGTTAAGGATTTCATTTCCTTGAACCCCCAAGACTATACCTAGTCCAATTAATCATTTAGAAGTCCCCAATTTAATTTAGGAACCCTAATCCATCACTTTCAGCAAATATTCTATTTTCCTCGAAAATATAGATTAAGGGTTATATATTTAAAACCCTTACTTTACCCTCCTAAATTGCCTTAATTTATGGACCATAAAATCCTAAAAGGTCCTTTAGGTTATCACCCAATTAACCTCAAAGCAAGATGAAATGGAATCTACCCCATCCAAATCACCCTAAGAGAAATGTCCAATTTCGACAGGGGTCGATCGATCGACCCATGGCCGTCGATCGATCGAAGGCTTCGATCGATCGATCCCCTATGATCGATCGATCGATCAAGTCGGGCAGCTTCTTCTTCGAGAAGTTGTTTCGGCCATGGAAGCTTCCCCCAAGCTTCCATCTCTTCACCCAACAGCCTACAACTTCTACCAACAACAACTACACCTATAATACAGGTCCTAAACATCCTAGAACCTGAAATCACCCAATATTTTTGGTTAATTTCTAAATTTCTCCGATTTACCAATTTTAGGGGTTTATTCATTTTATCTCCCGAAAACCCGTTTTATCCATGAATACCCAACCCAAAATCATTAGGGTTTGTTATACCAACAATGATATGAGATATTTATGCTCAAAAATAAATAAAGCAAGTAAACACTTGCCTCGTGGATAAAATTCGACGTCCTCGAGCCGAATCCCGCGGAGGCTGACCGGAATCTCTCCCTTTTTCCTCTTTTCTTCCCTCTCTCTCTCTTCCATCTCTTCTTTCTTCTTTCTCTTCTTTCTTCTCCCCCTCTCCCTCCTTTTGTAAGGAGAAAAGAGTTAAATCCCCTAATACCCCCAAAACGACTCGTTTACTCATTTACGAGCTTATTTAACTCCAAAATTATCCGGAACTCAATTTCGACAATCGGACACCCTTTTCCGACTTTCTCGGACATTCCGAGACTCATGGCGTAGTAAAAATTTCCATCCGAGCTACTTGATCGTAAATCACTATTCTAACCCAAAATAATTAAATGCGGGTTTTCTACTCAAAATCTTGCCTCTTTTGTCGCTATACTCCACGACGACATATAATTAAATTACTTCGACCTATATTGTCCCAAAATAATTTATAACACCCTTGGAAAATATTTAAATCCTCGAAAATCCCAAAAATTACTATTTCGAGAAATTCTCCAAATTCCAAATTATACTTAATTATGGAATTTAATCATCTCCAAAAAGGGCGGGTTGTTACATACTCCCCCCCTTACAATGGAATTTTGTCCTCGAAATTCAGATATATCTAGGATCACTACAAATCCTAAACCTCAAGGAAAAGATACTAACCTAATGGTTCCTAACCATACACTATGCGTCTACCGCATTCATGAAGTGACTATAATACGTCACTTAATACCCATCCTCAAAAATGCCTCTTGGCATGAATTTCAACCTTATATACAACACCCATCCTACTTCGGGCAGTATATAAAACCATCTCACCAAGGTGCCCATACACCTTTCTAATTTGTGCATATCCGCACAAACATTACTAACGTCTGACACGTAACACTCTCTCCCAATAAGGGTCTCCTTTCCTCGGTGTAATACTCACCTATGGGTCCTTCCAACCCACGAAATTTCAATCCTCCTAACCTCGCCGCCTGCTAACTCTAGCGAACCTACATCCTACTATGCTACTATCTATGCGTTACCCTACCTAATCGAAACGAGTATCCTAATAATATACCTAATGCCCAAGGCCTCTCTCAACTCCCGACATTTTCTTGGTTTCGTGCGTGGGATGTCTCGCCAAGGCGAAATCCAAACAAGGAACCCTCCCGTTACACTACTCCCTCGCGTAGTCGGTCATCGAGATATAGCGACCTAAGGCACACTGACGGGACGTCCTAAATCCTGCCTACGCTAAACTACGAACGCATTTCTACTATCCTATCCTTCCGCCCATACGAAAGGAAACCTAGCAAATCGAAGTGCCTACTCTCTGTAGGAACACTACTTATCTCACACTAATCACAGGTTTCCTCCCAATTTTCCTTCTTTTTAAGGAAGGGATATCATCCTCAAATCAAATTCTCTAAGTCCTACTCCACCCATCTACTTGTGGCGAGAGGACCACTTTAGTGCTTTTCCATAGCACAGTATTTCCATAAGCGTACCATCATCACAGGGCTCGTAGTCTATAGTGGTTCATCCACACTATAAGACTAACCCACATCCTTGCATCCCATAACATCTCTCCACGCCCGTCGCCGTTAAGAGTCATGTGTGGAGTGTCTCGCAAAGCGAAATCCAAATAAGGAACCCCTCCACACATTAACACTTGACTTCGTTGGTCACGGAGTCCCGTTATTTCAGACATGCAACTGGGATAATCCTATCCCTTATCAACGAAAGGTAGCCTGAACTCCTATCTCTAACTAAGAGTCACACCACCCAGCGCTCGCACTATTTCTAAGTCCTTGCACAAACCAGTACTGAGCTAAATTTTACAGCTCAACAATGATCCTGTGGGCCTTAAATTATATCTATAAGGTTGCCACATATATCAACCAAAATAAGGAAACCTATGCTCATCGAGGTTCCATCAATCCATAACAATAAAGGTTAACTCAACCTTTATCAAGGTGATACACCACAATAACAATATGTTCCCTCCAGGAGCTGCGGACACGATAGACTTGCCATCATTAGCCTGCTATCGCTCCGATCAACCAAATACATTATACGTATATATACAAAATATAATCACCCGCCTCTATGGCGAGTGAAAGAAAACAAAATTCCGCTATCTCGGAACACACACAAGCCTACATTATTATGTTATCGAGACCAAATATAGAGCTCAAATTACACACACGAGTCTAGGGCTATCGGACGCCACAACTTCATCTAGCCACACCTCTTACTATAATTTCTTAACTCTAGGCCCCATCTGGGCACCCTAACCTTGTCCTTTATTCTTATCGGAAAAGACTATCCGTGTGGCTCCGCACTCCACAACACCATTTGGATCACTGGCCTTCCTGACCATTATAAGGTCGTCAACACCATCAGACTATATAAACTTACTCCTTACAGTCACCTTACTAATCCTCTTAACTCCTTCGTTAAAAGGAAATTCCACCACCAGTTCCAACAATCCTTAGCAATTTTCCACAAGGAGAGTGGCCTCTACTAAGGTCCTCATCCCCACTTCTATCAGCTTCCCCAACTAAGCCTTGCCAATGCTGTCCTCCCCGAGGTCCTCCTTGGTCGTCCTTCTTCGATCGACACACACGATCCTAGAACGAGCACGCAAAAGATTACTAAAATCTTCAAACATGGAAAGAGAACGAAATCTCACAGAGAAATCAACAATCCTAATCCTGGGGCTCTATAACAAATCGAGAGCAACGCTGAAAGCGTAGTACGTCCGCACAGATTCCTAAGGACACTAGAACCTGATGCTCTGATACCATCTGTGACACCCCGCCTAATAAAATACCGGGTGATCACTCCTATATCAAATTAAAGCAGGAGTCTCATATGGATCATTCTTATCATCACTGTCGAAAGTCCATTTAATTACTAATAACCTATTAGACCGGTGTCAAAATTTTAACTTTACTACTCTTTTTTAACAACTGTAATAAAACATCCACACAGTTTTGTGGAAATAAAGCTGAAATGAAATAAAATAACCGAACACTCGGTCAAAAATATACAACCATATCGAATATCGTGCAAAGAATAAATAAAAATAGTTGGACCATTGGCCCGAGTGTTTGTACAATACCTCCTATCTAGAGTACAAGAAATGATGCATCTACCGAGAACCCGTAAGCATCCACAGCTGCTGCAGCAGACGTCTGACTCGAAAGAATTTCCATCCAGGCGTCCCTATGTCTGGACACCTATATATATATAATATATAGAAAGAAAGGAGAGTTGATAAACGGGTCAGAGCCTGAATTTGAAAATATTTTGCAAGTGCATAAATGCTTTATTTTTAGAAAAATAGTTTTATCTCATATTTAAATTGGTATCGCACTCCCATGAGATACCCCTCACCTCTCCACTAACAGTGCACTCCTAGTGCATCCCTCTAGACATCCTAGTCAAGCTATCCTGCTAAACTAGTCTATCCCAAACCCACTATCAATCCTAGATAGTCCAAGCAATGTACTAAGGGCTAAACTTCACTCCAGTCTCAACGCTATGCACTGTTCGTGCATGGGGTGTCTCGCAAAGCGAAATCCAAATAAGGAACCCCCCCGATACACTACTACGTGGCACGGTCGATCGTCGAGATCCGTCAGTCCCTCAGTACAGAAAGATATATATAAATATATATACCATACACATTTATAATATTAGAGCACTAAGGATTAAACTTCTCCCCAGTCTCAACACAATGCCATATTCGTGCGTGGGGTATCTCGCAAAGCGAAATCCAAACAAGGAACCCCCCCCCCCGATACACTACTATGCGGCACGGTCGATCGTCGGGATCCATTAGACCCTCGGCCCTCGATTTATCCATGTATTTAATCATATTTTACCATAACCATCCGGATCTATCTCCCGGAGTGAGAGTTCATATATCAAGTATTTATCAATACTTTTCATTTTCTCAAAACTTACCATTTCCCTTTTTATACTCAGGAAATGTAAATATAAAAGCCAATTCATTATCATGAATTTCTTTAACAAATCATATACTTTTAAAAGCCAGTTTTATTCTCATAAAAATGCTTTTCCTTTATATGTCATCCCATTTCCCTTTTTATACTCAGGAAATGTACCCAAAGCCATTTCCATTATCATGAAAATGCTTTGATCAAATCATGCTTCCACATCCCTTCTTCCATCTGGGAGTGTTACCGAAGCCAAACCTTTATCCCATTTCCCTTTTTATACTCAGGAAATGTAAATTAAAGCCAATCCATTATCATGAATTGCTTTAATAAATCTAAGACCGCCCCTCCGGGTTTCCCCACTGGACGCGCCCCTAAATGGCTATCATCTTCCAGGGCCTATCTATACAAGACAACCTGGGAACCTACCAACGTCGGGAAGCGTCCATATTGCCTGCGGGAAAGTCAGGACCACACCCGGAATCCCCTAACCAGCGCAGTAATACAAATGCCCATATGGCCTAGGGACTATATCCACCCTGCTCAACAGCCAGGGGGCTTCACCACAACTCACGCAACTTCCCTTATGATAGCGATTTAGGTAGGTGTGTAATCCATATTTTATCAATTATGAAAAAACATTTCTCTTTCCATTTTGAAAATATTCATTTTTATATTTTCAAAATCATTTCCATCATAACATAGATATATACCTAGATCACACAGTATATACATATCCTATATATTCTTCCTAGAATATATCTATCCGGCCATAATGGCCTATATCATCTAGCGATGACGATAATCCCAAAGATTCCCTCCAGGAATCATAATCATGCATTCATATTAGCATGATTCTAAATCCAAAGTATTTCTTACTTTAATAATTACTATATATCTCAGTCCTATCTAAAGATTTATTGGATATCTCCAATGATACCCTTCACTCTAAGTGAAATCAACAAATATCTATATTCCCAAATTATCCTAATTATCTTCTAGGATAAACTTAACAGTATTCGATATAATTATGCTTTCTATAAGCATAATTATACAGGCCCATATGCCTACTAGAAATATTCTCGGGATTTATCTCACCCGAACAACCTTTAAATTCAACGAGTTAAGGATTTCATTACCTTGAACCCCCAAGACTATACCTAGTCCAATTAATCATTTAGAAGTCCCCAATTTAATTTAGGAACCCTAATCCATCACTTTCAGCAAATATTCTATTTTCCTCGAAAATATAGATTAAGGGTTATATACTTAAAACCCTTACTTTACCCTCCTAAATTGCCTTAATTTATGGACCATAAAATCCTAAAAGGTCCTTTAGGTTATCACCCAATTAACCTCAAAGCAAGATGAAATGGAATCTACCCCATCCAAATCACCCTAAGAGAAATGTCCATTTTCAGCAGGGGTCGATCGATCGACCCATGGCCGTCGATCGATCGATCAAGTCGGGCAACTTCTTCTTCGAGAAGCTGTTTCGGCCATGGAAGCTTCCCCCAAGCTTCCATCTCTTCACCCAATAGTCTACAACTTCTACCAACAACAAATACACCTATAATACAGGTCCTAAACATCCTAGAACCCGAAATCACCCAATATTTTTGGTTAATTTCTAAATTTCTCCAATTTACCAATTTTAGGGGTTTATTCGTTTTATCTCCCGAAAACCCGTTTTATCCACGAATACCCAACCCAAAATCATTAGGGTTTGTTATACCAACAATGATATGAGATATTTATGCTCAAAAATAAATAAAGCAAGTAAACACTTGCCTCGTGGATAAAATCCGACGTCCTCGAGCCGAATCCCGCGGAGGCCGACCGGAATCTCTCCCTTTTTCCTCTTTTCTTCCCTCTCTCTCTCTTCCCTCTCTTCTTTCTTATTTCTCTTCTTTCTTCTCCCCCTCTCCCTCATTTTATAAGTAGAAAAGAGTTAAATCCCCTAATACCCCCAAAACGACTCGTTTACTCATTTACGAGCTTATTTAACTCCAAAATTACCTGGAACTCAATTTCGACAATTGGACACCCTTTTCCGACTATCTCGGACATTCCTGGACTCATGGCGCAGTCGAAATTTCCATCCAAGGTACTTGACCGCAAATCACTATTCTAACCCAAAATAATTAAATGTGGGTCTTCTACTCAAAATCTTACCTCTTTTTTTCGCTATACTCCACGACGACATATAATTAAATTACTTCGACCTATATAGTCCCAAAATAATTTATAACACCCTTCGAAAATATTTAAATCCTCGAAAATCCCAAAAATTACTATTTCGAGAAATTCTCCAAATTCCAAATTATACTTAATTATGGAATTTAATCATCTCCAAAAAGGGTGGGTTGTTACATTAATCTTTTTATTTGTTATTGTTCATCATTCTTATTTGTCAGCTAAGACTTATAAATCCATATACCAATTTTAAATGATAACACTAGTACAGTATATACACCCAACACAAACATCTATAATGTGGAAGTATCACAACTGATAAACATAACATCTTTACATTGTTTTAGTAAAAATAAAATGGTTTCAATTTCAATGCCTTTGGTGACTGTTCATATTAGTTGCTTCGCATATTGGCACCATTACGGGAAATCGCAAAAATTTCTTTATGAAACTAGGTGGCACTCACATGCGTTGCACGTGTAATGTAGGTTGGATTGATGTGCATGTAATTAAGAAGCAAAAATGACTGTAAAAGAAAATCAAAAATAAATTATATGACTTTGGGTATTAAAATATAGTTTATAATCATGTGTTGACAAATGACTAAAACTCACCTATACATATATTGAGCAGATGCATTTTTTTGTGAAATTGGTCACTAAGAAAAAAATCTTAAATATATTTTTCCTTAAATTACGAATTAAAAGATGATTTTTTTATTAAATGTTGGAGTATGGTGCTAATTTACTGCTTAAAAATAAACTTATAGATTGACATTTTTCATTTACATATATAAAAAGGTAAAAAAAATATCAGCGGGATTTTTTTTTATTTCAACTTTGAAAATAAACTTTATATCTTTTGTGAGGTTAGTGTTTTGCAACTTTATATGTATTTTTATTAATTTATGAAAGCATGTCGTGGAGAAAAGTTTTTTTTTGTGAGGGGAGCTGGTGGAAAGGAAAATAAAATTATTTGGAGAGACATGCATTCGTGTTTGAGTATGAATTTTTGGTTGCTTAGTTTAAAGAGAAGAAAATATAATTACTTCTAACGTAAAGACCTTACTAACTTTTATGTTATTTGATTCCATTGAATGACATATATATATATATATATATATATATATATATATTAATTACATTTCCTACAAAAATAAAATTTGTAAATAAAATAATAGAAACAACACCAATGTTAACAGGAGCAACAAAAAGTTTAATTCATGTAGACTTAGTAGAAAAAGAAGACGCTAAAGATTTAAATTACCCTGTTTACATACATCAATTTAATAAAGACGCAATACCTATAACTCAATGTATACAAAATATACCTATATATATAAATGATGAACAATTTATTTTACCACAAACATGCATAACCAATGTAAAAAGCCATCACCCTTTTATATTAGGATTAAATTTTATTCAATCACTAACAGGAGGATTTATGTACACACCATCAGGTATACTATTATTTTAAAAAGGAACACATATTATACCTAATAATCAATCTAATATACTAAAATAAGAAAATAAATTAATTCTTAATAATAATATAACATTAGAAAAAAAAGAAGACATAGGAAATAATAATACAGACGTTGAAGAAGAATACTTAAAATATTATTTACAAAATATTGAAGATAGTCAAACACAAAAAATAGAATTTAATAAAATAAATAATATAATGTTTAAAAATACAAAATTAGAATTAGAAGACTTAATTAGGTTAGCAGAAAAAACAGAAATAATAGGCGAAAACCCTCAAAAACATTGGAATAAAAATAAAATAGAAGCTAAATTAAGTATAATAAACCCTGATATAACAATAAAAACAAAAGATATAGCATGTGAATTAATAGAGCAAGAAGAATTTAAAATCCAAATTAGAGAACTTTTAAATTTAGGAGTAATACAAAAAAGCACAAGTAGACATAGAAGCCATGCATTTATGGTTAGAAATCATGCTGAAATAAAAAGAGATAAAGCAAGAATGGTAATTAATTATAAAAGAATAAATGATAATACATACGACGATAGTTATAAAATACCTAATAAAGACGAATTAATTAATAAAATACAAGATAAAAAATATGTTTCTAAATTTGATTGTAAATCTGGTTTTTGGCAAATAAAAATGCAAAAAGAATCAATAGAATGGACTACCTTTACTTGTCCAGAAGGACATTTTGAATGGTTAGTCATGCCCTTTTCATTAAAAAAATGCACCACAAATATTTCAAAATAAAATGGATACAATCTTTAAAAAATATTCAGACTTTTGTATAGTATATATAGATGATATTCTTGTCTTTAGTAACAATAAACAGGAACACAGAAATCACTTATAAATAGTCTTTAAAGAATTTATAAATCAAGATTTAATAATTAGCAGTAAAAAGATGCAATTAGAAAAACAAGAAATAGAATTTTTAGGACTTTTTATAAAAGGAGGAAAAATAGAATTGCAAGAACATATAGTTAAAAAGGTTTTAGAGTTTCCTGATAAATTAGAAGAAACCAAAAAATTACAAGCATTTTTAGGATTATTAAATTATTGTAGATCTTTTATTCCAAATTTATCAAAATTAGTAGGACCTTATATAGTAAACTAGGAAAAAATGGACAAAAATATTTTAATAATGAAGACATAAAACTAGTTCAAAAAATAAAACAAATAATTAGTAAACTAGAACCCTTATCGTTACCAATAGAAAATTGTTATAAAATCATACAAACTGACGCATCAGCATTAGGATGGGCTGGAATATTATTACAAAAACCAAATAAAAATAGTAATAAAAATGAAGAAGAAATATGTAAATACTATTCAGGTAATTTTAATGAGGCACAAAGTAGATTACCATCCACAGACTAAGAAATATTAGGAGTAAATATACAATAGAAAGATTTCAATTATTTCTAGGAAAAGAATTTTTAATTCGAACTGACTGTGATAATATAGTAAAACACTTTAATAAAACAAACCAAAGTAAATCAGCAACTAAAAGATGGTTAAATTTTATAGATCATATTACAGGTAAAGGATTTACACCACAATTTGAACAAATTAAAGGAAAAGAAAATCAATTAGCCGATATATTGTCTAGATTAATTACTAACTCTTCTTAATTTTGCAGATGTCTCAATACCAAGGATCTTCTTCAGGAACAACAGAATATATTAATCAATTTTTACCATATTCTAATCAATTATTTACTGTTCTTAATGAGAGACAAAAGTTCAGGTCAAATGTACCCGTAACAGAGGAACAACAGAACATATTGGATAATCTTTGGTTTAACCGAGAATACAATAAAGGATCTTTTATACATACAATGAATTATCTTAATATATATTTTCATAATATTTCAAAATATGTTAAAACTCTAGAAACACAAGTTAATTATTATAAATCTCATACCAGTACACAACTAATGAAAGACCATGACAATAATAAAACATTATAAAGTTTTAAATTTAAGAAACCAAGCTAATGAACAGAAATTAGAAAAAATAAATCTATATAATAATAGTACTTTTTTAGCCTCTTTTGACCCTTACTTTAGGTATATATTACGTACTAAGGTAGAATCTCTTTTACCAAGAGATTTAGTAGAAAAAATATTTCTATTTTCAAAAGAAAAAGATACTGCTAATTGGGTAACTATACAAAATCATTTCCGTTTTAATTTAGAACCACTAGGATGCACATACAAATATGAACACATAAGAAATAATTTTCAAAATAAATATGAAACTCTAATTCTAGTAGATATAGAATATAAACTTTTTGAAAATTTTGTAATTAGTAGACCTAATAAAATATTTTCTCATAACCAACCAATAAAAATAGAAGTAACCATAAGTTTACTATTAGAATACGGTATGGTAGCTAGTATTTTAATACCCCCACCTTGGGATAATATAAATTATAATTTTCCAAAAGGACTAACAGCAGCACTAGCAGATCAACAAACATGGCGAGTAAATTTACCAAACCTTTTATTAATAATAGAAAGCATACCACCTGAATGGGTAGGATTAGGACAAATAATCCGTAGCAGGCACAATATATTTATTGAACACCGACCAGATAAAATATCTAATTATTTTGTTCAGTGTAGGGACGATGACTCTTTAATAAATGATAAACAAGCAACAGAATAACTAATTAATATGTATAAAACATATATGATTATGAATGAAATCCCTTCTGACCCTTGGTGTATGATAAAAGAAAATTTTAATATGAGAATTTTTATACCAAAACACCCTTTTAGCCGAAACTTAAGATATTTTAGTAAAGCAACCCGTTCCACTGAAGTACAAGAAGCAATAGAAAATGAGAAAAATACTAAATATAATTATACTAAATATAGGCGTTCTGACTCTGAAGATGATTCAGATGACTCCATGGATTCTGTAACAAGGCACAATATTGATAATATGATGGAGCCATAAAAAATAATTAAAGATGCAATAGATTAACAAAAGCAACAGGAAACTACGTCAGCATCTCATCATCATATCATCAGTAATAACTATTCTCAACAAACAAATTTCGATACGCAAGCCCTGACGTCAGCAAACATCAACGTCTCAACTTTCATTGTTCATTCACGCGGCCGAATATTTACTGTGCACCTTTTACTGTGCACTTTTGACAAATTGAATTACTGTGCAAGATTCTAATGCAGCCCACGTTTCTTTACTATTCTAGAAGCAATTAGAATTCATTTTGAAGTCTGTAACCTTTATTACTCCTATAAAAGGAGCCTCTCCCTTCATTCTAAAATCATGGAGAAACCATCAAGAAATCATCCCATCTTAAAAACTCTCAAGCAACCAAACCCTTTAAATTCCCATTTAAATTTCTGTTCAACTTTCCAGCTACAATAGTTTGTAAGCTCTCTTGTAATAGTAAGTTTTCCTTTACCTTGTAAATTATGGCATGTATCTTTGTTTATCGTTTGTAAATTAAGCTTGTAATCGCATGTTTTATTTCCATCAATAAAATTTCAAGTTTTTATTAGAACTTTCGGGACAACCACTCTGAGTACTTAGATAATATTCTTATTATGTTTTGATATATCATTAAAGGATCCTTGAGGATTTTTTTTATAGTAATATTGACACAAATATTTTAATTGAACTCTCGAATGATCTTAGATTTATACATTTTCCGGTGTCTTGTGAGTTTCCATTGTCGTCGTTGTTACCGTGATATAGGCGTTTGTAGGCTTGACTGGGATGCTACAGCCAACTGTAGTACTGTGGACTTGAGGACTATTTATGAGTTACTATTCATTTCTACTGTTCATTTTTACTGTTCATGTCACTGTTCATCCATAGAAAATAATGTTCATGTTACTGTTCATCCATAGAAAGTAAGAGCCTTGTATGAAATGTTTGAATTCTGTACATTTGTACTTTCCTCGTACACCCTTGCCCCAAATACGTAACTATTTAATCGATACTTTTTGTACTCGTGTGCCATGAACAAGGATCCAATGGCTAGACGGTCAAGTCTTGATGTCGCATCACCCGTCTTTAAGAGCCAAGATTATAGATAAATTAATTAGCTTAGTTTTAATGATTTCTTGTAATGTGACATTTAATAAGAGACATTTTCATTATAATTACCTCCCGTGACACCCACAACCTAAATTCTCTATCTGATTGTGCCATCGTTCTTCATTTTTTATTGTTTCCACACACATCTTATTTTCTACATTGATCGTGTTAAACGTATTACGATATTGATCATGTATAAAAATTAATATAATGTAAAAGTTAAAATAATATAAACTTACTTTTTCTATTCTTCGATATCTTCATGTGTGTCAAATAGATAACGAGTTACTTGTTCATATTATAAACTTGTTAATTTCTCTCGCTTGCCCATCACCTGATGACCCTCATCAACGAACTCATCACTATTATCCATGCTGCTTGGGTCAAGCATATATTCCCGAGTGTAGATTAATGACTCTACGGTGATGTATTCCTCTGCAATTTATCCTTTAATGTATCGTGTATTTTTTACATAATCTTTGAAAACTTTCATCAATATTTCAAATGGATACATCTACCGATATCTAACTAGGCTGCAAAGAAGTACCTCGTTATATAGGTGTACCAACAAGTGAACACTTATATCAAAATTAAATGCCAACAAGTGAACCAATTTCATGATCACATGCCAATTATGGGAATTACACTTATGTAAATCATGGGTAGCATAGTTCACAATCCTTTGCAAATTGGATGGAAAATTATATGGAACCTTGAAATTATATATTGTGTTTAAAAGAACCTTCATTTCCTCACTTGTTAAAGTAAATGCATCAGGGGGAATTATTGTACTTCCCCTACTATCTTCTTTCAACCATAGTTATGGCTCAAGTTTCAATGATTTAAGGTCTTTTTGCGTATTTTCTCCCTCTTTCGAATGACTCCCCCAAGGTATGTGCCCATAATAGATTCGGTGATGTTCTTCTCCACATGCATCACATCCAATGCATGGTGAACCGGATTATTCTTCTAATAAGGCAAGTCAAATAAAATTAACCTCCTAAACCATGCATTTCTTGTCTCAGTTTAATTCCCAGCTGGGGACTTCTTATGATTGACATTATTGAATTTATGATTCTTACCTATTATGTCCATAATTAAAAGATTTACTTTTAATTTTTGAACCTAATAGTTTTCTCGCAGGTAGTCTATGTTCAACCCCGCTCGGTCAAAAATTAGAACCTTTCTCATATCTAAAACTATAATCGGGGGTAAAAAAACTCTTATGGAAATGGTATATATGTTTTCCTCTATTAATGAGATGCAAAGATTTAATATCGTCTCCATAAATAGGACACTCCAAATAACCATGTACTACACAACCATATTTGACCATATAACGAATTGAACTCATACAAATTCGAAAAAAGGGGAGAACAATATATGTTGGTTTTGGGTCTGTTTTAAGAATAGATGGTAGCTTGCTCGCGAGTTCCAATTTAAAATCATGTTCTGAATAACTTTATAGATATAAGTTTCTTCACAAACGGAGCATAAAAGCCTCAAATTCGCATTTTATTTTTCTAGGCATAATGTTGTTAAAAATGGTAGTGAACATTGTATGTTGGTTTTAGGTCTATTTTATGTAGAAAATGGTAGCATGCTCGCAAGTTCTTGTATAAGATAATATCTTGAACAACTTGGTAGTTTTAAGTTTCTTCAAAAATAGATCAGAAAAACCTCAAATCGGCATTTTATATTTCTGGGCAGAATGTTGTTGAAATAAGAGTGCTAAGGTTTTTCATGTTTTTAGTAAGATAATTGTGATGTTGTGCTCAATCTTCTAGCTTGATCATATACCTATGATTATTAGGAATACATAACCTTGAAATGATTTTGATGTGTAATTAGTAAATTATGTTATATCATAAATAATGACTATTGCATAACTCAAGTAAGCGACTCGATACGATTATATATATAAATATGCGTGAAATTATTTTACATATATATTGTCGAGTACACACTAAACTAGTCATTCGATTGATGTAGACTGATTAGGCATAAATTCTTCACATTTATCCCCTTAATTTCGGTGTTTTTACGATCCCGTGCGGTGTAAATAGCTTGGATTTGTCTCATATCTATGCTACTAACCCTTTTTGGCAAATATTTCGTATTTTGTGTATCTCTTATGTGTTTTACTGGTATTTCATGCAAGAAAGATGGAAAAGAGAACTCAAAATAGTGAAAGAAACCAAGAATCGGGGAGTTGAGGGGCATTTTCGTAATTTTGTAGCCTTAGTCCGGAAGTGGGGCCAACTGGAAAGTTGAAGAGCTTTCAATTACAAGAACACTGGAAAAAACGGCACCTCAATCCGAGCTACGATGAAGAAGTTATGCCCATTTGAAGTTGAGAAGAAATCCAAGAAAAAAGCTGTCATACCCGAACCGAACCGAAGCTGAGTAAAAAGAACCAGTCTGGCCATTTGTCACGCTCCAGATCCGTTACGAAATTAGTCACGCTCCAGATCCGTTACGAAATTAGTCACGCTTTCTAAGTGTGACAAATTGGCAGATACGGGATTTTTATTTCGTGCTTATCTTTTAGCCAAAAGAGTTTTATGTTTTGAGGACTCTTCTAAACGACCCTTAGCCTATATATTTAGTCATTAGGACTCTTTTTATGAGGATTTCATTGATGTAAAAGCTCCATAACAAGTAGGAACATCGAGGAGAAGAATTTACATATTTTGCACCATTAATTCAAGGGCTTTTCCAGTTTTTCTTCAATCTTTGATTTCTTCTTGCATGTTCTTGTTCTTCAATCGTGGTAATTTTTATTTCCAGCACTTTTATTATTATTTACCATGTTAGGCTAGGTTTTTAAAGGTTGGGATACATGAACCCAACCTGATGTGTTAATTGCATGTGTATAATATTAGTCCTCTGAATTTAATGATTGATTATGATCGTATTGCGTAGTTACACAACAATTGTAGATCTTTATATCTCGTTTGCCTCTGGGTACTCGTGATGATTTAGAGTGCAATTCGAGTGCAACTATCGCGATACTGATTTACTCATCCTCAGATTAAGTATGACGCGGGCTTGAACCTCGCATACGTAATGCTTGGGAGTACTAAATTCCGGGTCAAATTAATCAGTTAAATTTACGATTAGTTTTATACCATCAATACTCTAGGGTTGGGGGATTGTGTCTCTACCTTAATTTTTCCAATTAGTTTTAGTTAACTTCTTTATTTTTCCCTTTTTCCTTTCTCACTCAATCATCATCTTTTACACTTTAATTTTTTTGAAGTATTAAATCAATTAAAATCTATCAAACATTCCCTGTGGATTCGATACCCAGACTCGCCACTATACTCCGCAAGAGTGTAGTTAAAGTTTAGGTTTTTTTTGTATTGTGGTTGGAAGCGGACAACAACGACTAGCGTATTTACACGGACGCTCGGTTTTCCAACTCGATCAAAATGGCGCCGTTGCCGGGGAATCTAGGTAGACTTAGGATTAGATCGAGTTAATCCAAAACTTTGACCAAAAATTCAAAAAAAAAATCCAAAAAAAAAAAAAGATTCACCATCATCTCTCCTGAACTTAATGCAAAATTCTGAAACCACTCCCACACCCCATAATACTCCAACCAGCATTCACGAAAATCCACTTGTTGAGTATAATCCTGATAGTCCCCACACTCCACAAGCCCCACAATTCTGGATCCCACCTCCCACACCGTCACACTCAATCTCTAGCAACACTCCCTTCTCCTTCGTAGGACACACGTCGTGCACACCTAGTGAGAGCACCGAATCGTCAAGTGAGATAGAGATGTCGCAATATAGCAATGCATCTACCGGTGAGGACGAGCCCCCGTACCGCCCGTTGAGAGAATTTTTATATCCCGAGCGCACTATCACTCCGGGATGCATTACACTCCCGTATAATGCCGGGCAATTTCGTTTCAAAAATGGGATGATCCAGACACTACCGCATTATCACGGTATGGATTCTGAAAAGCCATACCTCCACATAAGGGAATTTGAGGACGTGTGTGATACTCTCAACGATCAAACCTGCACACAAGAGGTAATCCGCCTCAAACTCTTCCCATTCTCGCTTAAAGATAAAGCTAAAGCTTGGCTATGGTCTTTACCTCCAAGCTCGATTCCATCCTGGAATGAGCTACAGTCTAAATTTCTCAAGAAATTCTTCCCAACACATCGAACAATCTCTATAAAGGCTCAAATTCAAGCATTTAGGCAACAAGAAAATGAGCCTTTCCATCGATGTTATGAACGTTTCAACGAGTTAGTGGCTTCGTGCCCCCATCATGGATTTGATCCATCGCAAATCATCTCTTTTATCTATAATGGGTTAAATCTTAATTCTAAACAGCTTGTTGAAACCATGGGAAGTGGTCCATTTGTCGATCTAGATGCCCATGACGCTGATCTTCACATGAGGTATGTCGCCGAGACTACCCAATCCTGGGATACCTCTGATCCGAACGCTTAAAACCGAAATCGATAATCTACCACCGCTCCGTCGACATCCGGTCTATTCCACGTAGATAAGAATTCTATGTCGGACTGTCGGTTGGACACCATTGAGAGAGGACTGCGAGACTTATGTGAGGTAGTTGGATCCATCAAGAATCCCGTCGAAAAGGTGTGTGCGATTTGTGAGGCTGGACATTCAACTGAGGAATGCCCGACGATACCCGCCTGCAAAGTAATATTACAAGAGCAAGTTAGTGGGATAGGAGGCTTTAAGGGTAATTTCGGTGCCCCGCACGGGAATTCATATAACCCTTCGTGGAAAAACCATCCCGGATTTAACTACGGGCAACAACATGCCGCAATGCATCCTCCATCGCATGTTGCCCCTCCTCCTCCACAACAATTTCAACAAGCTCCACACATGCAAGGTCATGTGCAAGCACCACCACCTCATGGAAATTACATCCTGCCACAGCGGAGAACTCTCGAGGATACTGTGAATCAATTCATCGCAAGCCAGGCCGCAACCAATGCCAAGTATGATCGTCTCATTGGCGACCTAAATGCAAACCTGTCTAAGATACAATCCTCGTTGAGTGTTCAAGAGAAGGGCAAATTCCCTGCCCAAGGCCAACGACCTCCCCAAGGTCAAACTAGTGTTAGCTCCACATCCACTGAACACCAGGAGCAATGTCAAGCAGTGACCACTATTCGTAGTGGAAGAGTCGTTGATTTATCACCTCCTCCACACGACACAACAAAAGACAAGGAGATTTCGCCCGGCACGAAAGAGGCCGAAGATGTCCCCTTGGACAAGAGTGATAAGGAAAGCACTAGTGAGCCTGAGGTGGTAGTTAAACCACCCTCCGCAGCACCATTTCCTCGAAGATTGATTCCTACTCAAAAAGGGACTCCACGTGATGAAGTGCTAGAAGTTCTAAAGCAAGTAAAGCTGAATCTACCCTTCCTTGATGCCATCAAACAAATTCCAGCCTACGGCAAAGTTATCAAAGACTTGTTGACGGTGAAAAGGAGGATGAAAGTTAAAAAGAACGTCTTTCTAGCTCAGAACGTGAGTTCCATTCTGCTAAATGGTCTCCCGCCTAAATTTAAAGATCCCGGTGCACCCACCATATCATGCATCATTGGAGATAATAAAATTGAGAAAGCCTTACTTGACTTGGGAGCAACTGTAAACATACTTCCTTACTCCATTTATAGGCAACTTGACTTGGGGGACCTCAAGCCCACAAAGGTCACTCTCCAACTGGCGGATCGATCAGTGAAGATTCCACGAGGCATAGTCGAGGACGTGATCGTCCAAGTGGACACTTTCTATTTCCCGATAGATTTTGTCATTTGGGACACGGAGCCCTCCTTTAACTCAAGCAACCATGTTCCCATCATCCTTGGTCGCCCTTTCTTAGCTACAGCTAATGCAATCATCAACACAAGGAATGGGCGAATGCAGCTCACCTTTGGGAACATGACCTTGGAAACCAACATCTTCCACATAGCCCAAAATGCAGGGGAGGAAGATGATCTTCACGCGGTGAGCCTCATAGATGAGGTAGTAGAAGAGTACTTCGAGGAAACTTTTTGTGGCGACGCCTTAGAGTTATGTTTAGCGACGAGCTATGAGTGTGAGGGGACGTCTACCCACTTCGAGAGGGATGTTGGAAGGTTGAGAGAATTACTCGATGAGAGTGCGTCGGACGAGGACGTGATAGAGTTTGATCGGGTTTCTAGATTCGAGGAACTACCTCCGAGGGATACACATATGGCTCCTTCCAGTGAAAAATTTCCAACCCTCGAATTAAAGAAACTCCCCTCCCATATCAAATATGCATACCTAGGAGAGGATGAGACATTTCCTGTTGTTATCTCCTCTAGCCTAGACGAAGGGCAGGAGGGCAAATTGATGAGAATTCTGAGGAAGCACCAGGGTGCTTTTGGTTGTTGTATAGCTGATTTAAAGGGGATAAGTCCTTTGATTTGCACTCACAAGATCCATCTCGAAGAGGATGTCAAGCCCTCTAGAGAAATGCAAAGAAGACTGAATCCCAATATGAAAGAAGTTGTGAGAACCGAGATCATCAAACTATTGGATGCCGGGATTATCTACCCAATCTCGGATAGCAAATGGGTGAGCCTTATTCAAGTCGTCCCGAAGAAGTCGGGTATGACTGTGATTGAGAATACCAAGCGAGAGCTTGTTCCCCAATGCACCACTACCGGTTGGCGTGTTTGCATTGATTACCGGAAACTCAATGCGGGAACAAGAAAAGACCATTTCCCCTTGCCATTCATCGATCAAATGCTTGAGAGAGTTGCGGGCCACCCTTATTATTGCTTCCTTGATGGTTATTCCGGATATAACCAAATTGAGGTAGATGTACTTGACCAAGAGAAGACGACTTTCACTTGCCCTTTTGGTACGTTTACCTACAAACGTATGCCATTTGGCTTGTGTAATGCACCCGCGACCTTTCAAAGGTGCATGTTGAGCTTATTTAGCGACATGGTCGAGAGAGGACTCGAGGTGTTCATGGACGATTTCAGCGTTTTTGGCACCTCTTTCGATCATTGTTTAGAAAAATTGGAAAAAGTACTTACCCGGTGTGTGGACAAGAACTTAGTGCTGAATTGGGAGAAGTGCCATTTCATGGTCACTGAGGGAATAGTTCTTGGTCACATAGTATCATCCAAGGGCATAGAAGTTGATAGGGCAAAGATAGATGTCATAGCTGACCTTCCCCCACCGAGATCGCTTAAAGACGTGCGCTCATTCTTGGGTCACGCCGGGTTTTATCGAAGGTTCATTAAGGATTTTAGCGCCATCGCTAGACCCTTAAGTAACCTTCTCATGAAGGATAACCCGTTTGAGTGGACTGAGGCATGCCAAAGCTCCTTTGATAAATTAAAGATCATACTCGTGTCCGCTCCCATCATGCAAGTTCCGGATTGGTCCCTACCGTTCGAACTTATGTATGATGCAAGCGATTACGCAATTGGGGCCGTTTTGGGCCAACGTAAAGATAAGCAAGCTCATGCCATCTACTACGCTAGTCGGACCCTTGCCGGACCTCAACTCAACTACTCTACCACGGAGAAGGAGTTGCTAGCGGTAGTCTTTGCCCTTGATAAGTTCAGATCGTATCTCATTGGTTCTCCTATCACTGTCTTCACCGACCACGCGGCTTTAAAATATCTACTCGCGAAGAAATACGCCAAGCCGCGCCTCATAAGGTGGATCCTACTCCTACAAGAGTTTAATCTCTCCATCAAAGACAAGAAAGGAGTAGAAAACGTCGTGGCCGACCACTTATCTCGGCTCTCGTCCGACGTACCTAGTGATTCCATACCCATAGACGAGCACTTTCCGGATGAGCAATTATTTGCCACCTCTTCTTGTCCCTGGTTTACGGACATAGTAAATTATCTAGTCACGGGAGTAGTCCCTCCCGATTGGACACCGCAAGATAAGAAGAGGTTTCTTACTTGGTCGCGCATGTTCTTTTACCATGATCCCTTCCTTTTTAAATATTGCGCCGACCAAATCATCCGACGATGTGTACCGGATGACGAGATTCCAAAGGTCATCCAGTTTTGTCATTCGGAAGCATGTGGAGGCCACTTCTCGACGAAAAAGACGGCCGCTAAAATTCTGCAATGCGGCCTCTATTGGCCCACAATCTTTCGGGATGCAAATGATGCATGCAAGTCATGTAATAGGTGCCAACGAATGGGAGCCATTTCTCGACGCGACATGATGCCCCTTACCCCCATACTCATCATTGAGATATTCGATTGTTGGGGTATTGACTTCATGGTTCCCTTCCCCCATCCTTTGGTTTCCTATACATCCTAGTCGCGGTAGACTACGTTTCTAAATGGGTAGAATCTATAGCTACTAGGACTAATGACAACAAAGTGGTGATAAAGTTTCTACAGGAACACATACTTTCTCGCTTCGGAGCATCGAAAGCGATAATTAGCGATAATGGCACGCACTTTTGCAATAAGCCATTTGAGAAGCTCATGAGAAAGTATGGGGTCGTCCACAAGGTTGGGACGACATATCACCCACAAACGAATGGGCAGGCCGAACTAGCGAATCGGGAGATCAAGAACATTCTTGAAAAGACCGTCAATCCTACCCGGGTTGAATGTGATTTATTGTGATTGATCCAGTTAGGGTCCGCTCGAGTACCGTGTCGGAGATAAACAGTCAGAATCGGGCACGTGGTTATAATGCGGGTCGGTTAGGAAGTCCTTGGGACACCATGTGAGTTAGGAATTCGTATGATTGCCCTTGTCACGTAATATTAGGTAATATTCGAGTGTAGGCCTATCGTTACAACTTATTTCCCCAGCTAACAATAGTGACCCGATATGATTTTTTGTGTGGGATATTATGCTTGTGTTTTAAAGTTAATATCATGAGTCGATACACTTTATATTATACTTGAATGAAATATTTCGATACATTAAATACTGAAATGACATTAATAATGATTAATCACGATACGATATGATACTACACGTTACTCTAGTTCGAATTAGGTAGTCATGATATAGGAGCATTGGTTGGGTAATTCAACGAATTAATTACTCGAGATAAATTGTGTTGAGTATTCATTCATCATATGTACATCTTATAACTCTATAGATTTTCTTGTTGTTGATGCCTGTTTCTATGTCTCATATCCCATCTCCTATATATATGTATTATACAGGTCCTCGCCCGACTGGGCAGTAGACTATGAAGTTAGATGACCTTGCATCTATTTTTAGGATCATGTAGTGGTGAACGTTAGTCCTTATCTTGTTTTTTTCACTCTTCCTTTGAGTGTGGTATCATATTTTTTCCCATTGTTAAGGATTTGAGAGTGTTGAGAGGTTCACATTATACACTCTACCCGATTTATTTTTAGGCCCGTATGCTTGGGCATTTTATATATTCAGTATTGATATTACTTGTGGATCCTATAGCCGATATGGCATCTTTTGATTACATGTATGGTAGTTAACATGTTTACTTTACTGCATTTATTTTGTTTCTGTTTCTAGTATCAGCATATTGACAACTTGGCCTAAAGTTTAATTGGGTGTAGCTAACCGAATCGGATTTAAAACGAGGGGTTGTCATAGTAATTGGTTGACTTATAAAGGCACTATACCTATCCCCCTAATATCTTTCTCCTATAAAGAGCACACAATCCCACTTAAAGGGGGGTGAGATGTAACACCCCGTATTTTTGTACATTTAATATTTAATTAATTTCGGAATTTTAAATTACTTGTGTATTGTAATTTTAATTGAATTAATTATGGCAATATATATATATTTAAATATTAAACGGGGAGTGAATGGTTAATGTTTAGGGAAATTTATTTACTAAGTGAATAGTAATAATTTAATTACGTCAATTCGAGTATTAATGACGCAGTATACACTTATCCCAACCGGGAGTCGGTATAGACAAAATTGGGTGTGAGATAAGAATTTCTATAAATTAATTCGGATGCCAATTATGTGTGCGTGGTTGAGTCCTGATGGGTCGAGATAGTCAGAAAAGAGTACCCGGGGGTAGTAATTGGGTCTTAGGGTATTTTTGGGCATAGCCGGGCCCACACGGGGTGAGTTGGGCCACTTTAATTAAGCCCATTAGGCTAAAAATGGGATGGAGGGTTTTTAACCTAAGTGAGGGATTAGGAAATCAGCAGCCAACACAACTCTAAACCTAGGGTTTGAGAGGGGATTTGGGGGAAAGAAAATCAAGAACAAATTGGAGGTTTTTGGAGCCAAATTGAGGGACATCAACAACGGATCAGACACTACAAACACTTAGAGGCAAGTGGTTAACTGTTTTGATTCTTAAAGTGTGATAATCAATTCATATCATAGTGATGTGTAAACCAAAATTCGTTTTGGGGATAAATGGGTACAAAAAGGGGATTTTGTTAATGGAACCATTGAATGAAATTTAAGGTAAGAATTAGTTGTGATATCTAATTTTGAGTATGATTATCTGGTTTAAATGAGAAAAATCGGAATATAAAAGGATGGAATTTGAATTTGAAATTGGGATTATACCCTAGAAATTTGTGTTCTTGGGTGGGTCAAGATTTATAGTGTTAATGATGTTAAAAGGTTTAGATGATGTTTTTGGTTCATGAGAAATGTTATAAGATGATTAATAGACTGATTTGAGGTTGGTTTTTGAGGAAAGAAACCTTGAAATTTCGTTAATGGTGGAATTCAGCGAGGAAGGAGCGCTGGCACGAAGGGATCGATCGATCAATCGGGGGGATCGATCGATCGACGATGGGAAATTCTGGGCAGTTCGGCCTTGGATGAGATATAAGGGGGGATTAATTATAAAATAATTTCCATACAGTTATTAGTGGTAAATAATTGTGAAACAAATATTCCTAGCAATTATTGGAGAAAGTAATTGGGACTAGGATGAATTTATGTGGGGCATTTAACAGATGAATTTGAGAGATGTTATTCCAAAATAGTGAGGTACGGATCAAGTGAGCGAATCCGGGTATATTGGTCAAGCGACCCCAAGGTAGTGAATTAAGTTTGGAGATAAACTAAGTAATTTAGAGTCGGGATATAGACTCGGGAAATATTTAATTTCGGGCCAAGTGAATCGAGTTCGGGTATGTTAATAATTATAGGCAAATATAATTGGGAAAATTATAGAAATAAAGGTGTGACACATTGTAGGCGAAAATGTGGGTATTATATTATGAGATGTAAATTGGACCAAGTGAGCGAGTTCGGGGATGTTGGTTAAGTGACGTCAAGGCATTAAATTAATTATTGAGAGAAAGTAATTAGTTTGGAGTCGGAACATTGACTCAGGAAATGTTGAGGTACGGGCCAAGTGAGAGGGTCCGGGAATAATGGTTGGGTGACACCAAGTTATTAAATTAATAAATGTGATAATTAATTTAATTAGAGTCGGATTGTAGACTCGGATATGTGTTGATTAATTAATGTGTAAATTAATTAAATAAAAGTCGGATTGTAGACTCGGGTAAGTATTAAATTAATGGGTGTAATAATTAATTTAATTAGAGTTGGACGATAGACTCGGGGAGATATTAAATTAATATGTGTGATAGTTAATTTAATTAGAGTTGGACGATAGACTCGGGGAGATATTAAATTAATATATGTGTTAGTTAATTTAATTAGAGTTGGGTGATAGACTCGGGGAGATATTAAATTAATATATGTGTTAGTTAATTTAATTAGAGTTGGGTGATAGACTCGGGGAGATATTAAATTAATAGGTGTGTTAATTAATTTATTTGGAGTCAGACCATAGACGCGGGAAGACGGTAAATTATTAAGTGAGAAAATTAATTACGTTGAGTCGAGCCACAGACTCAGGAAATTTTAGGCAGTATACGGGATATTTATAACACGGTAAAGCCAGGGTTATAATATATATATACAGTGTAGTGATAGTATATATATATATATATATATATATATATATATATATACGTGTATATTGTGCGTGATATTAAATTTCAGGCGGTATACGGGATAATTTGAGTACACGGTAAAGCCGGAGTTTATATTATATATATACGGTGTAGTGATAGTATATATATATATATATATGTGTATATATATTGTGTGTGATATTAAATATCAGTGACTAGATATTTATTCAAATTATATACTCTAATGCTATCAAGAGAGGTTGCGCGATGTGGGTGAATCCCCTAGCTTGAGGAGTAGGGTGAGTACATACCGAGGTCATAGCGTCCGGTACATGGGTGAGGAGATTATCTCATTTTCAGGAAGGAATATGACCGCCTCCAATTCGTTTATGTAGTAGACCAGGTTAGTCAGCGAATCCAACTTGGAAAACTAGGTTTTGTGAGCACACCTAGTGAGATGGCATTTTAGAGTGAATCATCCGGTGATGGTATACTTGGAAGGATGGATACACGTATGATAGATGTGTGGATGTTAGTAAAGATACGTATAATATGGTAATAAATATTATATGTAGGTGATAATACAGTGTGTGATGTATTTACCTTATATAACTCGGGTTACAGTTATATGTTGTTAATTAATGAGAAATTAATTAAGTTATTCATTTGTGGGAATAATAAAGTGTGTGACGTATTTACTTTATATAACTTGTGAGACGGTTATATGCTACTATTGAAGAGGAATTAATTAAGTTAATTGTGAGATAACTTATAATTCAAGAAATTATTATACTCGGGTTAGAGTAATATGGCAAGGGAAGGTTATACCAGGACTAGTTGGACGGAGTAGTACAACTAGGTGGGGTTAAGGTAACCGGTAGGTGTGCACAATAGTGGAGGGTGAGAATGTCCTCAAGGGAGTGCGACACTAACTTAAATATAAAGCACATTCATGCATTTTAAATTACTGCAGTTAATTCACTTGCTAAATATTTTCAAAATATTTTGGGTTCTAACCCTTGCTATAAAACTATTTTCAAAACCTTTTAGGTGTCCAACCACAGGGACGCCAGGATTGATATTCTATTCCAGGGACACGGAGCTGCGGCATATGTGGATGCTAGGAGGAGTTTGGATTAGACGCACCATTCATTCATTCCTAGAGTAGGAATCCTGTATCAATCTCAGTTTTATTTAGGGCTTGTAGCCCAGACTTCTCGGTACAGTTTTCAGGTGTAATTTATTCAGGTGTTGAATAATTGTATTGGATTATTTATTTGGTGGCCGGTGATTTATTTGGCAAGTTGTGTAATTATTATTCTATTTACTTTCATTCAGTTGTGTGAATGGTTTATATTTTTTATTTCGCATGTACTGTTTTGTTTAATTAAAAAGTTAAAATTGGCACCAGTTTTTGGAATACTAGGTGGTTAGTAAGTTTTAAAAAGTTTTCGACAGTGATGCTAAGGATGATCCAACTGGAATTCTTGTTTTAATTTGGTATAGGACTGATCACCCGGTATTTTATTTGGCGGGGTATCACAGATGGTATCAGAGCATCAGGTTCTAGTGTCCTTAGGATCTGTGCGGCTTTTCACATTTCGGCTTAGCAATCTTTGATATAGAGCCCTATCATAGGATTGTTGTATTCTCATACGTATGCGCATATACGTTCTTCTGCGAATTTATATTGAAAGTGAACTCATACAATTCGATTCTCATTCCTGATGACGCCCGGGAGAGAGAGAGCAACTAGGGCAGCTGGGGGAGATGAGAGAGGCTCTTCAGGGGCAAGAGTTACCGCGGCAACTTCCAGAGATGATTTTGGCAGCACAAGTAACGGAAGTAGTGGCGCAGGCGATTGAAACGACGGTAGTCGCAAACAACAAGGTACTTTCCACGGGATCCGCCACAAGTGTTAGTGGCGTCGTATGTTCAAACTCACGCGGGGTCGTTGGGGTGCAAATAAGAAAGAGAAGTTATTTTTAGTGGGAACCCACCAGAGTCGTGAGGAGGTTCAGGTGTAGTACTAGCGTGTCAAGGAAGAGAGGTATCCAGCGTCACCTACGCATGGGAGATTGCGATGGGGTGCAAAAATAAATGCTAACCACTTTTAGTTAGTGGGAGCGGTGCTACAGTGGTGGGGGTCGATCACCACAGTTGAGGAAAGGGACACACTAGCTACTGCAGAGTTTTGGGTGCGGTTCGATCGCAAGTATTTTTCTTCAGCGGTCGAGACCGAAATGAGGAGAAAATTTTGTGAGGAGACTCAAAGGGAGACCGTTCAGTGGCCGATTACGAGGAAGATTTCACTCGTTGGCAAAGTTTGTACCGAATGAGGTAAGCGAGGAAAAGAGAAAGAAAGCAAAGTTTATGGATTGGTTAGTCTGGAGAATCAGACAACATTTAATTGATAATTCCGCATTAGTGGGTTATACTGATGTCATTAATGCAACACTCCGGCACTGTTGGGAATATCGCTTCCACGCGAAAGGAAGCGGGAAGGGAGTGGGGATTAACCAGTTGGATGGGGCAGAAGGGAATAATACCAGTGGGGTATCCCAGCAGCAGACTGGGGGAGATCAGGGGAAGGGTTTCCGGTAAGGAAATCATGCCAAACGATCTAGAACTGGAGGCTATTGGCGGGATGGCCAGGAATTCCAACAAGGTTGGCATGGAAGGGATCAGTGGCAGGGTGAACATATTAGAAAGTGTTTCGTTTGTGGAAAAAGCGAGACACATGAAGAGATATTGCCTTAATCAAGGCATGGGTCAACTACAGGATGAGGTCCTGGATGTACATCCAATAAAGCAAGTCACGGGTGCATTCGGGCAGGGAGAAGCTGCTCCGAAAATCGAGAACCAGCCGTTGCAGCTGGAGTATAGAAGTAATTTTTTACCCTAGGGGCATGGGGTATATTGTTGAGTGACAAAGAGGATGTCACAGTATAAGACTTATGTTTTTACTAGAGTTCACAGGTGAGTCAAACTTAGTGGGTGCGTTGGCGGTAGCAGCCATAGCATGTGGGTAAACTTTCCGTAGGGTAGCGGATTCCTTAGTGCTCTTCATGGGAGAGTGGAGGCCTACACTGAGTGATTGGTTGAATTATGCGAGGAATTACTACTTTCGAGAATTATGGGAGTAGGGTTGATAATACTTTTTAAACATCGGCTGGATAGCGATGGAATTTAACTATTGTGGATAGTGGAGTTAAATTTTGCTGTCCGCGACACCAAGGTATGGTTGGTACTAGGTATCACCGGAGAGGGCGTATAGCCTATATATATGTGGATATATATGTTGTATTGCGTGGTGCGATGGCACGTAGTGAGGTTTTGTGTTCTCACATTTTATCCCGGTAAGTGGGGATGTTTACTGAAGTGAATCAGGGTGGTTAAATTGAATTTTCGAGCAAAGAGAGATAGCTCGGGGTTTATTTTGCGCAAGGACTAGTGGTAGTAAGGGCGCGGTATTATGTTGTCTTTGGTAACATAAGGATAAGTGTATATTCTTTTGTGATGAGAGATAAGTATTTATGGGGAGATAGTTGGACGTAGCATGGGTTGAGTACCCGGGCAGTAATTATATATATATAGAGAGAGAGGCAGGCTCCTATGCACACTAAGTTTGCACATTACATTTTATATATAGTAAAAAAAAGATTTTTGAGTTGATTTTTTTTGTGTGATATTTAAACATTTCAAGGAACCCATATAAAAAAAATCAGCTCAAAATTTTTTTTTTTGCTATTTTTAAAAAATCGGTCAAACTTTCGCAGTTTTTAACCCTTTAAAAACTACGAAAGTTTGACCGATTTTTTAAAAATAGCAAAAAGAGTTTTTTTGAGCTAATTTTTTTTATGTGAGTCCGTTGAAATGTTTAAATATCACACAAAAAAATTGGTGTGCGCCAGCACTAAGTTTGCACACTTTTAAAAGGTAATGTGCAAACTTAGTGTGCAAACTTAGTGTGCACAGGAGCCTGCCTCTATATATATATATATATATATGTATGTGTGATATGACTACGGGTTCGAAATTATATTACGGGTTACGACTAGCATAGTTGGGTAACTTTCGTGTGGTAGGGCACGGGGATAGGGTGTATGGGCACCCGGGTTAATTAAGGCAAAAATTTTGTGTGGTTAAGAACGGGAATAGGGTGTATGGGCGCCCTGGTTAATTTTAAATGCATACTGGTGCAACGTGGTTAGAAACGGATGGGATAGATATAGCGGGCTTGGAGGCACATGACTAGTGAGAAAGATGTGAATATCGGAACACTAGGTTTATCTTAATTTCAAGGGCGAAATTCCTTTGTAAGGGGGGAAGTATGTAACACCCCGTATTTTTTTACATTTAATATTTAATTAATTCGGGAATTTTAAATTACTTGTGTATTGTAATTTTAATTGAATTAATTATGGCAATATATATATATTTAAATATTAATCGGGGAGTGAATGGTTAATGTTTAGGAAAATTTATTTACTAAGTGAATAGTAATAATTTAATTACGTCATTTCGAGTATTAATGACGCAGTATACACTTATCCCAACCGGGAGTCGGTATAGACTAAATTGGGTGTGAGATAAGAATTTTTATAAATTAATTCGGATGCCAATTTTGAGTGCACGGTTGAGTCCGGATGGGTCGAGATAGTCAGAAAAGAGTACCCGGGGGTAATAATTGGGTCTCGGGGTATTTTTGGGCATAGTCGGGCCCACACGAGGTGAGTTGGGCCACTTTAATTACGCCCATTAGGCTAAAAACGGGATGGAGGGTTTTTAACCTAAGTGAGGGATTAGGAAATCAGCAGCCAACACAACTCTAAACCAAGGGTTTGAGAGGGGATTTGGGGAAAAGAAAATCAAGAACAAATTGGAGGTTTTTGGAGCCAAATTGAGAGACATCAACAACAGATCAGACACTACAAACACTTAGAGGCAAGTGGTTAACTGTTTTGATTCTTAAAGTGTGATAATCAATTCATATCATAGTGATGTGTAAACCAAAATTCGTTTTGGGGATAAATGGGTACAAAAAGGGGGTTTTGTTAATGGAACCATTGAATGAAATTTAAGGTAAGAATTAGTTGTGATATATAATTCTGAGTATGATTATCTAGTTTAAATGAGAAAAGTCGGAATATAAAAGGATGGAATTTGAATTTGAAATTGGGATTATACCCTAGAAATTTGTGTTCTTGGGTGGGTCAAGATTTATAGTGTTAATGATGTTAAAAGGTTTAGATGATGTTTTTGGTTCATGAGAAATGTTATAAGATGATTAATAGACTGATTTGAGGTTGGTTTTTGAGGAAAGAAACCTTGAAATTTCGTTAATGGTGGAATTCAGCGAGGAAGGAGCGCTGGCACGAAGGGATCGATCGATCAATCGGGGGGATCGATCGATCGACGATGGGAAATTCTGGGCAGTTCGGCCTTGGATGAGATATAAGGGGGGATTAATTATAAAATAATTTCCATACAGTTATTAGTGGTAAATAATTGTGAAACAAATATTCCTAGAAATTATTGGAGAAAGTAATTGGGACTAGGATGAATTTATGTGGGGCATTTAACGGATGAATTTGAGAGATGTTATTCCAAAATAGTGAGGTACGGATCAAGTGAGCGAATCCGGGTATATTGGCCAAGCGACCCCAAGGTAGTGAATTAAGTTTGGAGATAAACTAAGTAATTTAGAGTCGGGATATAGACTCGGAAAATATTTAATTTCAGGCCAAGTGAATCGAGTTCGGGTATGTTAATAATTATAGGCAAATATAATTCAAAAAATTATAGAAATAAAGGTGTGACATATTGTAGGCGAAAATGCGGGTATTATATTATGAGATGTAAATTGGAACAAGTGAGCGAGTCCGGTGATGTTGGTTAAGTGACATCAAGGCATCAAATTAATTTTTGAGAGAAAGTAATTAGTTTGGAGTCGGAACATTGACTCGGGAAATGTTGAGGTACGGGCCAAGTGAGAGAGTCCGGGAATAATCGTTGGGTGACACCAAGTTATTAAATTAATAAATGTGATAATTAATTTAATTAGAGTTGGATGGTAGACTCGGATATGTGTTGATTAATTAATGTGTTAATTAATTAAATAAAAGTCGGATTTTAGACTCCGGTAAGTATTAAATTAATGGGTGTAATAATTAATTTAATTAGAGTTGGACGATAGACTCGGGGAAATATTAAATTAATATGTGTGATAGTTAATTTAATTAGAGTTGGACGATAGACTCGGGGAGATATTAAATTAATATATGTGTTAGTTAATTTAATTAGAGTTGGGTGATAGACTCGGGGAAATATTAAATTAATAGGTGTGTTAAATTAATTTAATTGGATTCGGACCATAGACGCGGGAAGACAGTAAATTATTAAGTGAGAAAATTAATTACGTTGAGTCGAGCCACAGACTCAGAAAATTTCAGGCAGTATACGGGATATTTGTAACACGGTAAAGCCAGGGTTATAATATATATATACGGTGTAATGATAGTATATATATATATATATATATATATATATATATATATATATATATATATATATATATATATATATATATATATATATATATATTGTGCGTGATATTAAATTTCAGGAAGTATACGGGATAATTTGAGTAAACGGTAAAGCCGGAGTTTATATTATATATATACGGTGTTGTGATAGTATATATATATCTGTATATATATTGTGTGTGATATTAAATATCAGTGACTAGATATTTATTCAAATTATATACTCTAATGCTATCAAGGGAGGTTGCGCGATGTGGGTGAATCCCCTAGCTTGAGGAGTAGGGTGAGTATATCCCGAGGTCATAGCGTCCGGTACATGGGTGAGGAGATTATCTCATTTTCAGGAAGGAATATGACCGCCTCCAATTCGTTTATGTAGTAGACCAGGTTGGTGAGCGAATCCAACTTGGAAAACTAGGTTTTGTGAGCACACTTAGTGAGATGGCATTTTAGAGTGAATCATCCGGTGATGGTATACTCGGAAGGATGGATACACGTATGATATATGTGTGGATGTTAGTAAAGGTACGTATAATATGGTAATAAATATTATATGTAGGTGATAATACAGTGTGTGATGTATTTACCTTATATAACTCGGGTTACAGTTATATGCTGTTAATTAATGAGAAATTAATTAAGTTATTCATTTGTGGGAATAATACAGTATGTGATGTATTTACTTTATATAACTTGTGAGACGGTTATATGCTAGTATTGAAGAGGAATTAATTAAGTTAATTGTGAGATAACTTATAATTCAAGAAATTATTATACTCGGGTTAGAGTAATATGGCAAGGGAAGGTTATACCAGGACTAGTTGGACGGGGTAGTACAACTAGGTGGGGTTAAGGTAACCGGTAGGTGTGCACATTAGTGGAGGGGTGAGAATGTCCTCAAGGGAGTGCGACACTAACTTAAATATGAAGCGCATTCATGCAATTTAAATTACTGCAATTAATTCACTTGCTAAATATTTTCAAAATATTTTGGGTTCTAACCCTTGCTATAAAACTATTTTCAAAACCTTTTAGGTGTCCAGCCACAGGGACGCCAGGATTAATATTCTATTCCAGGGACACGGAGCTGCGGCATATGTGGATGCTAGCAGGAGTTTGGATTAGACGCATCATTCATTCATTTCTAAAGTAGGAATCCTGTATCAATCTCAGTTTTATTTATGGCTTGTAGCCCAGACTTCTCGGTACAGTTTTCAGGTGTAATTTATTCAGGTGTTGAATAATTGTATTGGATTATTTATTCGGTGGACAGTGATTTATTCGGCTAGTTGTGTAATTATTATTCTATTTACTTTCATTCAGTTGTGTGAAAAATTTATATTTTTTATTCCGCATGTATTGTTTTGTTTAATTAAAAAGTTAAAATTGGCACCAGTTTTAGGAATAGTAGGTGGTTAGTAAGTTTTAAAAAGTTTTCGACTGTGATGCTAAGGATGATCCAACTGGGATTCCTGTTTTAAGTTGGTATAGGACTGATCACCCGGTATTTTATTAGGCGGGGTGTCACATGAGATTGAAACGTTTCACATCCATACAGAGATACACTAGGAAGATCACTAAGTGATTGTATCCACTTTTCTGACGACTCCTGTTTAACTAAATAACATAAACCTTCATAGCACCTGTCCATGTTAACTCACCATTTCCTTATCTGTCTTTCACCTCTCTCTTAAATCTAAACCATTAATCTTTTTATTTGTTATTGTTCATCATTTTTATTTTTCAGCTAAGACTCATAAATCCATATACTAATTTTAAACGATAACACTAGTACAGTATATACACCTAACACAAACATCTATAATGTGGAAGTATCCCAACTGATAAATATGACATCTTTACTATAAGACATCTTTATGTTGTTTTAGTAAAAATAAAATGGTTTGAATTTCAATGGCTTTGGTGACTGTTCATATTGGTTGCTTAGCATATTGTCACCTTTACGGGCAATCACAAAAATTTCTTTCTGCAACTAGATGGCACTCACATGCGTTGCACGTGTAATGTAGGTTGGATTGATGTGCATGTAATTAAGAAGCAAAAACGATTGTAAAACAAAACCACAAATAAATTATATGATTTTGGGTATTAAAATATAGCTTATAATCATGTGTTGACAAATGACTAAAACTCACCTATACATATATTGAGCAGATGCATTTTTTTTTGTGTGTGAAATTGGTCACTAAGTAAAAAATCTTAAATATATTTTTCCTTAAATTGCGAATTAAATGATGATTTTTTTTATTATAAGTTGGAGTATGGTGCTAATTTACTGCTTAAAAACAAACTTATAGATTGACATTTGTCATTTACATATATAAAAAGATAAAAAAATATATGAGCGGGATTTGTTTTTTATTTCAACTTTGAACATAAACTTTATATCTTTAGGGAGGTTAATGTTTTGCAACTTTATTTGTATTTTTATTATTTTATGAAAGCGTGTCGTGGAGAAAAGTTGTTGTTGTTTTTTGTGAGGGGAGTTGGTGGAAAGGAAAATAAAATTATTTGGAAAGATGCATTTGTGTTTGAGTATAAATTTTTGGTTGCTTAGTTTAAAGAGAAGAAAATATAATTACTTCTTACGTAAAGACCTTACTAACTTTTATGTCATTTGATTCCATTGAATGACCTATATATATATATATATAATTTTGTAGTTTTATTTTCTATTACTTCCGAGTATGAATAAGTCTTATTGGGCTACCTTAGCTTCCACACTAAGGTCATTTACAGTTTCAACTATCTCATTATAAAAAGTTAATTTACAACATGCAATAAAAATCCACCTAGCTTAACACACATGATTAGAATCCATCATCATGTATTTGCGCTTTAATATTCTAAAGACATTCCTTTCTCTGCGTTTATTATAACTCTTTTTTTTTTAACTCTATTACCAGATATATAAGATTCTAAAACAACCTTATAAATGTACTTAACTGCATACTTATCTCTGAAGTAAAAATAAAGCCTACTCAAACAAATAATTTTTGGGGGAGAAAAAAAGTTAGATTCTCTTTGGAATCTCATCAAACAACTATCTTGCAAAAGTTAATGAGAAATTACATTTTAAGTGATAGATAAAGCTCCACGTTCTAAAAACAACAAAAAAAATGTAAGATAAAGACTTAAATTTAGGGAGACTTTCGAAACTAAAAAAATCCAAAAGAGAGTTGAATAAAGCGTATGAATTTTAAATTACATGGATTCAAGTTCACTTTCAAGAGAGATGGAGTGTGTAAGGTAAATGGGTTATGATTGAAGATCATATTCATATAGTATAAGGGAGGGGAAAAAAGGGGGAGTTCATTGTATAATGGAAGATAAAATGAACGAACTTTGGTAATGAAGGTTTGAAGGTGAGTTCATTTCATTGAGAGAGAGGAACCGAGTTGGGTTTTCTGGAGGAGGATTTATAGGGACTCCAAGAATGAGAAGGGATGTAGAGATAACTAATGATAAAGGGAGAGGGAGAGGGAGAGGAATAACTTATATCTAGTTGGTTTCATGGGTGAGTTTGGTACTTAATAATGTTATATTAATGGTAACTTTGTCATTATTTGATCTTTTGGGGATATAATGGTCCAAAGAGAAAAATTGTGTTTTACATACTTTTTAATTTAGTAAAAGTTTAAAAAATGGGTAATGGGTACCATAATCTATTAACTTGGTCAACAATGAAAGAGATTCTTTGAATGGTACAATGGTGTCAAAGTTGTTATTTTGTCAACTCAGTACATTAAAATGATCAACATAACCCAAAAATATCTCTAATAGATAACTACCTCGTTTTTTCGCAAAAAAAACTCATCAAATCTTTAAAAGTCCATCACTTCAAATTTTTAAACTTAATATTCATAAAATTTATAGATTTGGAATCGACTTGTCAAGATCTATCAAACAGCACCGATATTCGATATTTTTGTCGAAAAAAATGATATATATAAATTTACTATTTATGTAAAACCTTCATTTTTTTCAGTGAAACTCTTATTCTCTAGTTCTGATGATAGTGTCGTTAGCGCAGACTAAAAAACGGAAAGAATTATACAAAAAGGGAGAGAGAGGCAAATAATCCAATGAGGATATCTGGAGGGCTCCGGTGAGCTTCTCCAATGGACTATTCCAACGAGTCTCCTGCGTGGTACGGTGGGGGGTGATGGGGGTAGGACTGGGCCTCGGGCTGGTAGAAAGAGAAATAGTGGTTATGTGTTCGTTTTTATAGAGGGCAAGCGAGGTTAAAATGGATGTGGGTGAGGGATACATTTGTTTAATTTGTGTGATCTATAATGAAAAAGAATTTGGTGCAATAAAAAAAACTCAATTTAATTTTATACATAACCCATAATAATCACTACAAATTATAAAAACATGTTTCTAAATTTAAAAATATTTTATCCTAAAAAAATCTAGAGAGTAGGAATTTAATTTTTCCTATGTTTGTATAATTCTTATAATTGATGTTAATTTGTGATGTCCAACGAATGGTCTCACGTCACGTGAACACATTCCATCTATCTATTCTTTCTCCTTACAATCCACAATGATGGCCTCACCCTATTCCCCCCCCCCCCCGAGATCCGTGTTATTAATCACCATGGGCTCGTCCCGGACGTACTGGTTCACCGTCGGAGGAGCTGATGAGTGTATCTGTTCTTGTAGTTGTTCATCTTTGAGAGATAAGTCATGAATGAGAGATGTTAGGATTGAAAAGATTAATGACCCATTAGGGGAATCCAATACTAGTGAGGAGTGAGTTGTTTTGGTGGGTGGATTAATAAGACCAACTATACTCTTACGGGTAATCTCTCCAATGCAAATGTGAATTATTTTCTCCAATGCAATTTGTATTTTATGTGTGTAGGGGGGGCTTGAGGATCAGCGGGGCAGATCAGCGTGGCAGCTCAAGCGTGACATCTTGGTGAGGCAGCTCAGCGTGGCAGCTCAAGCGTGACATCTTGGTGAGGCAGCTCAGCGTGGCAACTCAAGCGTGACATCTTGGTGAGGCAGCTCAGCGTGGCAACTCAAGCGTGACATCTTGGGGAGGCAGCTCAGCGTGGCAACTCATATATTAGCTTATTGTTTTAATCACATCGTACTTTCATTATTGATTTCTGTAAGCTCTAACGATTGTAATGACGTAACGATAATAACTAAAGGGTTTTGTATGAGGTCAAACGGTACTTGCGAAAGACCAGGCTTGGCAGGGCCTGGGAGAGCTTTCATGCTCTATCGAATGACCTCACTGTGGGAACTTTAGAGGGACCTGGTTTGGAGGATTGAGAAGTAAGGCACCGTCGGGGCTTGTCCTGACCATCTTAGATACACCTGGTAAAACACCGAAGGACCCTGACCGTGGAACCTCAAGTGGAGCAGCTTGGAGTTCCATCGGGCATTGAGTTATGGACCAAAAGACCCTCTACTCAATGTCACATCTACTGTGGGTGATGTCACTAGCCATCTAAACGTTGTCAGACATGCACTTGAGTAAACCACTGTGGTATTTGGGGCTGTCAGGCAGTTGGTGAGCCACCTCTGCGACAACAACCCCCTGACACACAGTGGATAGACAAAAGGCATGTCTTGGCATTTAATGTTTATGGCATAAAGACAACTAGTGCATCAGGCATTTAATGTTGTGACATAAAGTATGAGGGATGTCTTTCATAGTCTTTAATGACTGAGTTACCTCGGGGGTGGTGTGGGGGGGCTATTTAAGGACCCAAACCACCTCTGAGGAGAGGATGATCTTTTGGGAGAATTAAAAAGGAGTTATTGCAAACTAGAGAGTTCACTGACTCACCATTGTCATTTATTGCGAAGCTTTTAATATTTGACAGAGATTCTTGAGGGTGTTTGGTGTGTTGCTACCTGCCTATCAGGGTGTATCTAGGGTGCTTATTTCCCTCTCCCTCTAGCTAAGCCACTTCTAAAGTTCATTATTATTCCCTGAGTTATACACGAGAGGCTTTGTGAGTTTAAACTGAGTCTATCTTCATGGGGTTCATGTTTATATGTCCTGTCATTGATTCTAAGCTCTAGCCAACTGATTTATCATTACCATACCCAATAGGGGGTCCCGCCTCCATTTATAATCTAAAGTACCCTCTTACATTTGGCGACTCTGCTGGGGAGGCATCCTTCTAAAGAAGGAGTATGGCGCAGGATAATGCTACTAGGAGACTCAACTTCGATGACATACAGCATAATGAAGAGCAGGCTAAGAGGGAGCAGGAGGCCCTAAGAGAGGGGGCTCCTCGAGTAGAGGCACCGCTGGCTCCAGCAACGATGGGGGTCCCAGGGGCTGCACAACCTTCCACGAGCGCAGGGCTGGGACCTGCCCAGATGGCGCTCCTCATGAGCAAATTTTACGAGTTTTTGCAAACCCCAGTAGCTTCCACTATGCTGGGAGGACTGGAGACTAATACCTTTGTGACACCAGGAGTGGCCTCAGGGGCCCCATCAGGGGCAGGCATTACAGGAGCAGTCCCAGCAAGCGTGCCCTCTGTTGTGAATCCCACCATAGGCGGCTCAGGAGTTTCAACGGCGCAACCGATAACGTTCCCCCCGGTTGCAACGAGCGCTCAACCGTCTGCCCCGTTGCAGGTGGCCCCAGTAGCCTCGCCCTTGGAAGAGATGAGAAAAGAGATGCAGAAGGAGATGCTGAAATTCATGCAGTCTTCCTCGCAGGCTGTGGGCGAGGTGGCTTCGGTCTATGATGACTTTCGAACACCTTACCCCCAGGAGTACAACGACGAACCCTACCCGAAGGACTATATTCCCCCTACCTTTGAAAAATACTCAGGGAAGGGTGGGAACCCGAAGGAGCACATCAAGCGTTTCGTTGAACACCTGGGGGCGCATTGCAATGACAAAAAGCTTAGGCTGAGGGAGTTTTCCAAATCCTTGACTGATAAAGCCTACACTTGGTACTCTCACCTGCCTCCCAATAGTGTCTCCACGTGGGAGGAGATGCACGTATTGTTTGTCCGAAAGTTCTTCTTGGCAGAAGATGAGTTCACCCTAACCCAACTTGGCAGGGAGAGGCAAAGGCCAGGAGAGGAGGTAGTGGCCTATATCCGAAGGTTTAGGGAAAGGTCCCTGGATGTGAGGGAAGAAGCTAAGGAGGCCAGGTTACTACAAATCTGTGCTGAGGGATTACTTCCTGAGTATATCTATCACCTGATCAATGAGACACGCGAGGGAACTTTTTCAGCTTTCTTAAAATCCGCAAGAAATATATCTTTGGTGGTGCGACCTAGCCCGGTAGCAGCCCCCATGATGTTCAGACAGCCGATACAACCCATCGGGGGAAGGTCTCAGGCCCCACGGGTGGGATATGTCGAGAGAGAAGATGGTGGCAAGGCTCAGAGGAAGGACAATAAAAGAAAGTTTGGAAGGGATAGAGAAGACCCGCCACCGTTGCCTTGTACGGTGGAGGAGGCCGTAAGTTGCTACAACGCAATGGTACAAGGCGGAACGGTTTACAAACCAAAAGGCATCCCGGGGGAGGAACCCGACGCGGCAACCAGGGCCAATCCCAAATATTGTCAGATTCATCGAAAGGTCCAGCACCCAACGGAAAGCTGCTTCACGCTGCGAAGAATCATAGACAAGTACATGAAGGCGGGAACGCTGCAAATCCCCCCACAGAACGTTAATAACAACCCGCTTCCAGCACATGGGGCCAACCTGGTAACGGCCTACGACGATGAGGCAGAAAGAGGAGAAGGAAAGGCGATAATGAGGCGAAGGGAATTCGAAGGAACTCTAGAACGTTGCACCACAGGAATGGCTAACGTAGTTTTAGCCTACGATGAAGCAAGTGCTAAAGACGTGGAAGACGTATACAGTGTTGAGGGCGAGGAAATAGAGGCAGCCGTTGAGTACAGCGCAGTTTCAAAATCCCCAAAGTTCGCTTGGTTCTTCGATCAAGTGGGGATGCCAAGGGAGAGCAGACTGGAAATAACTCAGGCGATTCTAGACATCGCGAGGAAGGACGCGGTTCCCTCGCTGAAATGGCGGGGACCCATGGCAAGGCTGGTGAAAAAGTTCCTATCAGAGGTAACCTTCAGCGATGCAGATAGAGCTGTAAGGTTCCCTCATAACAGGCCCTTGTATGTGACGGCCAGTGTCAACGGGGTTAGTTTCGCAAGGACGCTTATGGATGGGGGTGCGTCTATCAACATTATGCCGATCAACTCCTTCCACGCGGCTAATATCCCAGAAGAAAGGATGGTCCCCATACCTCTGGTGATCTCAGGATATGATAACCAATCTTCCAAATCCATTGGGTATGTGAATGTGGGAATTGTAATGGGAAATCTGAGTTCCCACATCAAGTTCCATGTAATAGAAAGTGCAACTTCCTATCATTTACTAATAGGAAGAGTATGGATGCACAATCAAGGTTTAGTTCCTTCAACATATCATCAATGCGCCAAGGCGAATGTCAAAGGAACAGAAGTGACCATTAGGGCCACAAAAAGGCCTTTTGCTATCGAGGAAGCTCACTTCGTAGATGCGGCCTTTTATACGGAGTTGGAGGAGGATGCTCGAGTCCTAACGAGAAGAATGGAGGGGGCATGGGTTCCCTCGATCAAAGATAGAATGGGGTCTCTGAAAGAGCAAAGCAAAGAAGCCGCGAGTAACGAAGGGGTGAGGGCCGAAGAAACCCATCAGAAGATCCCTCGACCCCAAAGCATCACGAAGCAGCTCAAAAACAAAGCAAAGCTTCAAATGGATCCTGTGGAGCATGAGGTCCAACGGCAAAGCGTGCTGAGTCGCTTTTCAGGGGGAAGAACCGCTGAGGCTTCGAGAGAAAGGAAGAGGAAGGCCCTTACAACAGTTACCAACAGACAATGCAAGAAGGTGGTCACTGAAGAGGGGAAGGTAGTATACCGTTTATAACGATGTGAGCGGGCGGCCGAAGAGACCGAGGATGGGGCTGACCCGTTATATGAATGTTTCTTGGTGGATCAACAGGGACAGTGTATGGTGATAGACAACTCCAACATACAGGAGTTCGTGGAGGAGGTCGCCGAAGAACCAGACTACATGGCAGATCAACCAAAGCCCCAATCACAGGAGTTGGAGCAGTTGAACCTGGCAGGAGAAGGGGAAGATCCAAGGCCCATCTTCATCGCGAAGGATCTCGGTAAGGAGAAACGAGAAGCCTTGGTTGGGCTAATTCGGGAGTTCATAGATGTCTTTGCATGGAAGTATATCGAAATGGAAGGGCTAGATGAGGAAGTGAGCTGCCACAAGCTAAACGTGATGCCTTCAGCCATCCCGGTGAAGCAGGCAACAAGGACTTATAAACCTGAGTTGGACTTGAAGATTAAGGAAGAGGTTCAGCGTTTGTTGGTAGCAGGATTCATCAAACCAATACAGCATCCCCTTTGGCTATCTAGCATTGTGCCAGTAGGGAAGAAGGACAAGAGTCAAATAAGGATATGTGTGGATTTCAGAGATTTGAACAGGGCTTACCCCAAAGATGAGTTCCCCCTACCCTCCATTGATAGCTTGATAGATGCCACGGCTGGGCATGAGATGTATAGCTTCATGGATGGGTACGTGGGATATAACCAGATCAAGATGGACCCTGCGGACGCAGAGAAAACGGCATTCAGAACCCCGTTGGGCAACTTCATGTACAAGGTCATGCCGTTTGGACTTAAGAACGCGGGAGCTACTTATCAAAGAACAATGATGGCCATTTTTCATGATTTCTTCCACAAATTTGTAGAATTCTATGTGGATGATTTGGTCATCAAATCGAAGAAGGAGGAGTCCCACCTAAACGACTTAAAGAAGGTGTTTGCTCGATGTAGGAAGTATAAATTAAGGATGAACCCATTGAAGTGCGTCTTCGGGGTAACAAGCGGGAAGTTTCTAGGCTTTGTGGTTGATCGACAAGGGGTGCAGATGGACCAGGATAAACAACGCGCGATCTTAGAGATGCCATGCCCAAGAACGGCGAAGGAGCTAAAAAGTTTCCTCGGTAAAGTCTCCTACCTCAGAAGATTTGTACCGGGATTGGCCGAGGTAACACACCCATTGATGCAACTGCTGCAAAAGAACACAAAGTTCGGGTGGGAAAAGGATCACCAGGAGTCTCTCGATGAGTTGAAGAAGCTGCTCATTTCACCGCAAATCATGGTTCCTCCACAGGCAGGAGCACCGTTGCAGCTATACCTCACCTCCACTATAAGGTCCATTGGAGCTTTGCTGGCACAGGAGATCGACGGGCAAGAACGGCCAGTGTATTACCTCAGTAGGATCATACATGGGCCAGAGATTAGATATAGCAGCCTAGAAAGGCATTGTTTGGCCTTAGTCTTTGTAGCACAAAAACTTAGACATTATATGCTGTCTTTTACAATTCATATTGTAACTAGGTGTGATCCTATTAAGTATTTGTTGGCTAGAACTATCTTGATTGGCAGGGCAGCTAGGTGGTTCCTTATTCTCTCCGAATATGATTTAAAGTGTGTGGTTCCCCGTGCTATTAAGAGCCAGGCGTATGCTGATCTGTTGGCGATCTTTCCATCAGGAACGTTTGAACCACCTAAAGAAGACATTACGGGAGACGACTTACAGGCCAACTATCTCAATGCAACCGATGAGGAATGGACGATGCAATTCGATGGGTCTTCGGCAGAGAAAAAAGGAGGGGCAGGGGTCATCCTTTCAAAAGGAACGGAGGAGATTTGTCTTTCCTACAAACTGGATTTCCCTTGCTCCAATAACGAAGCATAATACGAAGCATTGGTACTAGGGTTGCTGGAGGCTCTTCGAAGGGGAATTCGTTCGCTCTGCATCAAGGGTGACTCGAATTTAGTAATTCAGCAAGTTAACGGAGAATATGCGTTGAAGCACATGAGTTTGGCACCGTACAGAACGATCATTCAAAGGCTCCTCAGCCAGTTCCATCGGACCACAATTAGAAGACATCCCAGAACAATGAACCGTCATCCAGACGCTTATGCCACTATTGCTCAAAAGATGGTCATGAGGAGCGATACGACTATTGTTACGATCCAACGAAGAACAGCCCCTTCGATGGTGCAGTCGATACTACCGATGGAGGGAGACGCGGATTGGAGAGGAGAGATCAGGAAGCAACTGGAGTCTGGCGAAGGAGCTATGGGACTAAGAGAGTTAGCCCAATACTTTACAAACCAGGGAAATCTTTACTTCAGAAATGCAGGGGGATGGTTATCAAGATGTATTGGGCCAGAGGAAGCAGAGCGGAGGTTGAAGAAAACACATGGGGAGCACTGCGAAACAACTGAGATACCTCTTTATAGGAGAATGCAAAGAGGGGGGTATTTTTGGCCTAGAATGAAACAGGATGCGGCGAAACTACAACGGAATTGTGATAAGTGTCAGCTATTTTTCGAAGCAGCTGAATGCCATTTCATTGAAGCCCAAACAGACTGGAGGCAGCCCTATATCGACTTTATTCAGGATGGAATTGTCCCAACGGAGAAAATGGATGCAATGGGACTAAGGCGAAGGGCCCCGAGGTTCTATATCCAAGAGGGGCAGCTTTATCGAAGGGGGTACTTCAACAGGCCATTGCGTTGCATTACAAAAGAAGAAGCAACTGAGGTCCTCAAACAAGCCCATGACCCAGCTCACATGGGAGGGGCCAAGTTATATGATCAGCTGATGACGTTGGGGTATTATTGGCCAACGATGGAGAAAGACTCCGCCGAATTCGTTCGAAAATGCAAGGCTTGCCAGCTTCATGGAAATATGATCCATGTCCCATCGGTGGACTTACACTCTCTGGCAACGCCTTATCCTTTCCACACTTGGGCGTTCGACCTAGTGGGGGCGATACATCCTTCGTCGAGGGGCAAGATATGGATACTGATAGCAACGGAGTGCTTTACAAAATGGGCTGAAGCAATACCACTTAGAAGGGCAACGGCTGGGGTAGTAAGTAGCTTCATCAGAGAGTATATCATTTGCCGCTTTGGGATCCCAAAGGTTATTCTCTCAGATAATGGGACTCCCTTCGTCAACTCAGAAGTAACGATGCTCACAGACAAGTACTCCATTGTTCATCACACTTCAACGGTGGCATACCCGAAGGGGAATGGTCAGGCTGAAGCAACTAATAAAACTCTGGTTAATATCTTGGCTAAAATGATGGAGGACTTTCCAGGATCGTGGGATGACAAGATACCAACAGTGTTGTGGGCCTATCGAACGACGAAGAGGAAGCCCACGGGGTACACTCCGTTCTCCCTTGTCTATGGGGCTGAGGCAATTCTTCCAGTGGAGTTGGAAGTTCCCTCGGCTCGATACGCCTTGCGAAGTAGCATGCTTCCTCAGAACAGGCATGTGCAGTTGGAGGCATTGGATGAACACAGAGACAACGCGATGCAACATTTTCAAATGTATACAAAGCAGCTCTCTAGGGCATATGACAACATGGTAAGACCAAGAAGGTTCGTGGAGGGAGATCTCGTTTTGAAGGCAGCAGTGAAACACATTAGGGGACTTCCCCTGCCAAAGTTCGCAGCCAATTGGGAGGGACCTTTCATCGTGAACGAAGCTCATGATTCAGGTTATTGCCTAATTTCTAAGTTGGAGGAAGATAGGCCATTCAAAATTAATAATAAATGGCTGAAAGTATATCATGTGTAGACAGTTAGTTTGTACCATCGATGTATTGGGTCCTTTTATGAATATATAAGTTTTACTGATGATATGAAGTATAGACATTGATATGAAAGCAGGCATAACTCAGAGATAAACTGAACAATGTACATTCTTCCATTCATTAAAGAAGAGAGCATTACAAGCAAAATAGGGAACTACTGCCCAAGAATTACATGAATGAAAGAAAGAAAATATGTACAGGAGTTTTACTACCTTAGGAGAAACCACAGATCCGGGGAAGAGAAAAAATCCCCGGGAAGGCCCGAAGAAGCTGATGCAAATGAATTTTGAGCGTTGACAGCAACCTCTAGCCTGGTTTGCACCTGGGCGCGTTCAATAAGGAGCCTTTCCCGTTTTAGCTTGGCCAAACGCAGAGCTTCTTCGGCATTCGTTACTTCTTCATCGACCGATTCCAAAAGAGGTGCCAGCTCAGCTAACTTAACCTCCTCAGCCCGTTGGTCCTCCTGGTGCTTTATCAGCACTTCCCTCTGGCCGATCAGTTGCTGGTTCTTCAAAGTCTTCAGATGCGTTATAAGCCAGTCAAAACGGAAACCATCACGCCCCAACTCCTTCAGAAAACCTAGAAATTGGTTGAGAAGGGATCTGGTAACATTGGCGGTGGGGGTACTAGCAATTTCAGCAACAACGATCGCCATGCCTTGCAGCCTGTGACTCATCACATGAATATTCGAGCGCAGGCAATCCGGTGTGAAGGTCTCAGGATGGCGACCCACCAATTGTTCAATCACCAGCCGATGGTTGACGGGCATTTGAGGAGATTGCCAAAGCACCATGAGGCAGAACGAGTGAGGAGCTAGGTCGGGAAGAGGGACCTCACACCCAGATTCGCTCTCGACTGCAGCACCAGTCGTAGAAACTTGATCATCATGAATGGAATTTTCCGAAGCATCAGGTTCTCGGAAGGGCGAGCCTACAGGCGAGAGGACTGGGGGCGAATCTTCCCGAGCAACCTGAAAAGAAAAGCCCAAATAAGGAAATGAAAAATCTTAACAAGTGTTTTCGTTGTTAAGTCACCGTTATAAGGTGGAGTTTATAAAAAAATCTTAACAAATGTTTTCGTTGTTAAGTCACCGTTATAAGGTGGAGTTTGTGAAAAATCTTAACAAGTGTTTTCGTTGTTAAGTCACCGTTATAAGGTGGAGTTTGTGAAAAAAAAACTTAACAAGTGTTTTCGTTGTTAAGTCACCGTTATAAGGTGAAGTTTGTGGAAAAAATCTTAACAAGTGTTTTCGTTGTTAAGTCACCGTTATAAGGTGGAGTTTGTAGAAAAAACTTAACAAGTGTTTTCGTTGTTAAGTCACCGTTATAAGGTGGAGTTTGTGAAAAAATCTTAACAAGTGTTTTCGTTGTTAAGTCACCGTTATAAGGTGGAGTTTGTGAAAAAAACTTAACAAGTGTTTTCGTTGTTAAGTCACCGTTACAAGACGGAGCTTAAGAACAATCTTGTGAAAAAATCATCAGATGGAGATAACGGAAAATCTCAACGAAAGATAGCAAGAAAAACATACCTCAGTCACAACGGCAGCAGTCGAGGCAGCCACAGGGACAGGAACCGTTGTTGGAACGATTATTGCCTCAGATGGCATAACGGGGTCCCTGGGCGCAGAAGCCCCCACGCTTGTCCAAACCTGATCACCCGTATAGGGCACAAGGGCCAGCATATTGGGATCATCATGAGAAGACACGGGGCCCTCAAACAAAGCCACAGCAGGAGGGGGTGTAAACACACCAACCTGGGCCCTCACCACGAGAGTTGGTGCAAGATCAGGAGACAGCTGTGCACAAAGCCAAGTGTTAGAAAAGAAGAATGGGCACAGAAATTATGAAGAAATATCTCGACATATAACTTACCTCAGTTAGGGTGTTAAACAAAGGAATGACAGTCGGGGGCCTTATCAGCATCGTTGGAAGAAGAATGCTCGCCAACAACGAGGACACTTCCACCTGGGGTACCCAATACATATCATAATTCAGTAAGCCAAATAAGAAAAGAGTATGACCGAAAGACTACAACAAACAAATTACAGATCACATCTTACCTCGGGCTCACTCTCCTCCACAAGCACAATGGGCAGAGGAACCTCAGGTGAGGCCCGTGAATCAGAGGGGACAAAGGATGTTGTCTCAGGATGGGCCACTTCGGGCAAGATTATCACCTCAGGCGAGGAATCACTCGCATGATCAACATCATCACATCCCACAAAAACTTCCCTCGCACGTTGGCTGGCTCCACGGCGAGAATACGTGAGCCCTGTCATGGGGGAACGGGGAGGAGTCACATCGGTATGAGGGGCACTGAAGCGTCCCCCCACGAAATGGCTCACGGGAGGACTGGAAGGATCTGGGTCTTCTACTTCAACCCCCTGCAAAACAGTTGTCAAAGAAAGGGGGGGAGGGATAAGAATACACACAAGCAAAGACAGTCATCCTCAAGCAAAAAGGAGATAATAACTAAGTCAGCAGTACATACCTCCGATTCAGAAGGAGAACGAGAGGGCACAACCACGGGCGAGGTGGGAGGAGTGGCAGCAATTGAGGGGGCAGGGGTCGATTGCACCTCAGGGGTCATGCGTACTTCAGGAGTCCGTTTCTTCTGGGACTTGGTGCCCAGAGTCTTCTTCCTCGAGCTAGCTGCACTAACGCTGACCCCTTGAGGAACCCGGGAACTCTTCCTCTTTTTGGCCGTTGGCTCTGAAGGATCCACCAACACCGTGGGGAAAGCAGCGGGGGAAGGGACAACGACTGCATGCCGTTGGTACTCAGCATGTATTCGGTCCAGTTCTGCCTGGGCCTCCTGCCTCACACGCTCAGCCATCTCAGCAGGCATGGGAGGAGGAACGGATGCTATGGGAAGAGCTGCCACGGGAGTTTGGGGCTTCTGGGACTTCGACTTTGATTTCGATGTCCCACTCTTGGCCGTTCTTGCTTTTTTGGCAAGTGGTTGAGAAGCCCCCTCGTCGGTAGTAATTGCAGTAGAGGGGGAAGCCTTCTTCGCAGCAGCCGTTTTGGACTTGGGCGTGGCAACAGGGACCATGGCACAAAGTGGGGGAAGCTCGTGGGGAGGCGCTTTGTAGGTTGAGCTTAGAGGGAACTCTATCCCAAGCACAGAGTTGCCCTTTAGCCCCAACTCTAGGGCAGAAAATGAGCAAACAGGAGGATACACCGGCTCTTGCTCGATGAACTTAGCAATTTCAGCTAGTTGTCTTGGCCAATACTTGGTGGCAAACAGAGGGGTCACATCCCCATGCCTGGTAATGCTGGGAATGGTGACACGCCCAGCCATCACTGAAGATATCCCCCACGCAGCAGTTGAAGAAAATAAGGAGCATGCCTCGCCAAAGGAGACTTTGGGGTTTGATGCTTGAAAAACTGGACGCGGCACCCCCTGGTCAAACCCAAACTGACGGCTGCATCGGCTGGGGTTATAGTGCTCGCTCGTGTATCCCCACTCGGTGTAAGAGGGCAGATATGAAGGAGAAAGCAGAAGAACCACGGCAAGCGAGGGATCCTCAATGTCAGGAGAAGGGTCCTGTATCAACCTGGCATCATGATGAAAAAATCTACAAGTGTGGAAAAAGGCATCTGCTTGATAAGGCCTCATAACGAAGCTCTCAAAACGGTCAATCACCGAAATCAACTCCTTTCGGCTTTGCCTCTTATGGTAAATAAAGGGCCGAGGAGGCAAAATTGATTCAGCCGAAGGAGGACTGTTGCGCTTGGTCGCTACGGCAGGAAAGCGGAAGTAGAGAAAGCTGGTCAGAAGCACACTGTTGGCAAAGTTGGCCAGGTTATAACGACCAATGGAGCGTTCCATGTCGAATAAAATCCTGTCCAACCAGGTGTACAGGGATCCCAAGGCAATTGCAGCCAGGGGAAGCTTTATGCCTCGAGCTAGGCGAAGGGACAGGTTGATGAGGTCTCTTCTGGGCTGATCGTTAGGCTTGCCCGTCAAAAAGAAACGGGACAAAATCACAAGAATGTAAGCAGAAAGCTCCAACGATGTACCTTGACTAGGGGCAGTTGATGAAGAGCTGCCTTCGCCAGAACTCTGGAAGAAATAGTTGATCAGGGGAGAAAAAGTAGCTTTGTTCGAAGAACCGATGCAGCTTCGGCATATGCGATCCAACTCCGAACGATCCGCAGTCTCTTGAGCATCAAGAGCTTCATCGGTGTAAGGCTCATGGCCTGTTGCATCGAGGCCCAGGAGCTCACACACATCTTCCAGAGTTATGGTAAACTCACCCCAGGCAGCAATGAACGTATGAGTATCCACGTTCCAGCGAGAGACCAGTATAGGCAAGGCAGCGTTGTTCTTTGATAGAGTAAACTCACCGAACCACCTTGCCCGTTGCATTCCGATCTTAGTAAAGACATCAGCATAGGAACTCTGCATGTGAGAGTTCCAGGCAGCAAAGTGTGCGGGGGATCCCCCGGGGGCTACAAACTCAATATGGGACCATGGGAAGTCCCCTCGCTCTAAGCGAAATCTCAGAGTTCCTTCTGGGGGCAGAAATCCCCACTTAGACGCCTCTTCGTCTTCATCACCCAGCAAGAGGGCGTCAAACTTGGAGGAAAAGCAAACAGCCTTACAGGCAGCAGCAAAGCCATCACCCTCCCCAAAAATGGGAGAGCGACGGTAAAATCTCAGCTGTTCTTGGCGAGCAGCGCCCTGGGCGGATGCAGCAGTGGTGGTGGCAGACGGAACACTGGTGGCAGAAATGGTGGGGTTGCTTGAAGACGCCATGGCAGGAATGGTGCTTGAAGCCGTAACAAAGAAAGCTTCGAGAGAAAGGGATTGAAGGCAACAATGGAGACGGACGATCACAAGTAGTATTATATAGCTCTCTACAACAATGGCGTATTTATCTCTCTCTCTCTCTAAGAACAGAAGCGATAATCTGAGCAAAGAAGATAACAATGAAGTAAGGAAATAAGTGAGGAAGAGAAGAAGAAGTAGAAACAGACTCTTTAGGTTCAAAGTATTTTGAAAAATGGCTGTTGAGACTTTCGAGTCTGGCGTTTAGATTTTCCCACCCTCGCACGTGCACGGCCGCCTGTAATCATTTCACAAAAACACGTGGCACTTCGGGAAGTGCTGTGACAGTTGAAAAGACAGCGCACGTAATTAATGAAATGACGCATAGAGAACAGGAAGCGTTGCCTTCCTCAGCAAGTTTGAGTTTTGGCGCCAATCTCCTTGTCAGACTTATCCAACGGGGCCACAACGAAGAAGATGTTCCAACGGTTCCACAAAGAAAAATCCATCAAGATTGAGTCATTTCGTGCAGACATTTCTTGTCCCAATAAATCTCTCCACGAGGGGGCAAATGTAGGGGGGCTTGAGGCTCAGCGAGGCAGATCAGCGTGGCAGCTCAAGCGTGACATCTTGGTGAGGCAGCTCAGCGTGGCAGCTCAAGCGTGACATCTTGGTGAGGCAGGTCAGCGTGGCAACTCAAGCGTGACATCTTGGTGAGGCAGCTCAGCGTGGCAACTCAAGCGTGACATCTTGGGGAGGCAGCTCAGCGTGGCAACTCATATATTAGCTTATTGTTTTAATCACATCGTACTTTCATTATTGATTTCTGTAAGCTCTAACGATTGTAATGACGTAACGATAATAACTAAAGGGTTTTGTATGAGGTCAAACGGTACTTGCGAAAGACCAGGCTTGGCAGGGCCTGGGAGAGCTTTCATGCTCTATCGAATGACCTCACTGTGGGAACTTTAGAGGGACCTGGTTTGGAGGATTGAGAAGTAAGGCACCGTCGGGGCTTGTCCTGACCATCTTAGATACACCTGGTAAAACACCGAAGGACCCTGACCGTGGAACCTCAAGTGGAGCAGCTTGGAGTTCCATCGGGCATTGAGTTATGGACCAAAAGACCCTCTACTCAATGTCACATCTACTGTGGGTGATGTCACTAGCCATCTAAACGTTGTCAGACATGCACTTGAGTAAACCACTGTGGTATTTGGGGCTGTCAGGCAGTTGGTGAGCCACCTCTGCGACAACAACCCCCTGACACACAGTGGATAGACAAAAGGCATGTCTTGGCATTTAATGTTTATGGCATAAAGACAACTAGTGCATCAGGCATTTAATGTTGTGACATAAAGTATGAGGGATGTCTTTCATAGTCTTTAATGACTGAGTTACCTCGGGGGTGGTGTGGGGGGGCTATTTAAGGACCCCAACCACCTCTGAGGAGAGGATGATCTTTTGGGAGAATTAAAAAGGAGTTATTGCAAACTAGAGAGTTCACTGACTCACCATTGTCATTTATTGCGAAGCTTTTAATATTTGACAGAGATTCTTGAGGGTGTTTGGTGTGTTGCTACCTGCCTATCAGGGTGTATCTAGGGTGCTTATTTCCCTCTCCCTCTAGCTAAGCCACTTCTAAAGTTCATTATTATTCCCTGAGTTATACACGAGAGGCTTTGTGAGTTTAAACTGAGTCTATCTTCATGGGGTTCATGTTTATATGTCCTGTCATTGATTCTAAGCTCTAGCCAACTGATTTATCATTACCATACCCAATAGGGGGTCCCGCCTCCATTTATAATCTAAAGTACCCTCTTACAATGTGAAATAATTTTTTTTATCTAGACATTGTAAATAAAAAAATTATCTCTAATACAAATATTTAAAAGTAAATTTGAGTGATACATGTACGTATTTCATTTGTTTGTAAAATGTATAGAGAGAACGAAAATGACAAGGTGGAAAAATAAATATTTTGATCTGTTAGTTTTTCTCTTCACCATGTGGAAGAGAGCGTTTACATCTAGAGGGTCTACTTCACAATGTGAATATTAAATATTGACACATCACCTCCACATTCATTCTAGAGGGTTGCATTTGAGAATTTTTTTTTAACTCGTAGTGTGTTAATCATAAGTGGCACTTCTTATTCTCTCACTTCACATTACCATTGGAGATGCTCTAACTTTAAACAACGATATTGTTTTCAATCTTAACTTAAGACAAAAGACAAAAGACAAAAAAAAATATAAAAAAAAAAATTACGAAAACAATTTGCTGGAATCGAAACGACAAAAGAATATTTTTTTTTATGAAATATTATTTTCACGAGATACGAAACGAACTCTTTTTTTACGAGTCGTGACTTAGAACGATATAAAATCTTACTTTTTTATCTGGAAAGAAAAAACTCAAATAAAAGCTACAGGTTGTGACACAATACAATTTTTTTTTAACGAAATAGAAACACGATCCAAAAAAAAGTGACAGAACACGACATGAAATAATATTTTTTTTACTTATTTCGAATACGACCCAAGTAAAAGCGGCACATAAAAATGATTCAGTCTGACACTTAGGTAAAAAAAAATATTTCATGTTGTGTCGTGTTTATTTTGATCGGGTTTGTTTTTGGTTAAAAAAAATATTTTGTTTTGTGTCACTTTTATTTGGGTCATGTTTGAAATAAGTAAAAAAAATATTATTTCATATTGTATCATGTCACTTTTATTTGAATCGTGTTTGTATGTCGTTATAAAAAATTTGATTGTTTTTTTATCAGGTAAAAATATAAAATTTGGTATCGTTTTAAATCCTGACTCGTAAAAAAATATGAATTCTTATCATATCTTGTGAAAATAAGATTTCATCCAAAAAAATATATATTTATTATTTTGTCTTTTAGGTTCCAACAACTTGTTTTCCTAAATTTTTTTGGGATTTTTTGTCTCAAGCTAAGATTGAAAACAAAATATCATTGTTCAAAATTACAAAAATCATGTCACTTCTTCGGTAAGAATAGAATTTCTAAATTAATAATAGTTGATTGTTGTCTTGCGATGACGTCTGAGATGGTCTCCTCGTTCTCGTGTTCCATTTTCTTCCGATAAAGTATTGTATTTTTTTTTTTTTTGAAAGGTAAAGTATAGTATTGAGTGGTATAACTTTTGCCTTTGTTCACACCAGGTGTGTTTGGAATCGTAGACACTTATTTGGAGTTGAAAACGGGGTGGAAGGGGCCCCATAAGACATAACCAATGGTATTATATTGGCAGTTTTTACTTGGATCCAAAGGCGCACTTCCCACTGTAGAAAAGGGCACCCAATGCCTATATAGAATTATGTGATACCAAAGGGTTCTTATAAATACAATTAAAAAAATATATTTCAAAACATCACAAAATAATTAATTACAATTTTACTAATCACACTAAAAAATTTATACCATCTTTTCTTTCAAAATGTCTAATATATCCCAAAAAAAACAAAAAATTACACACACATTAACACTATGAGCTCAACACCGCATAATACAAAATCTCAAAACTCTTCAACTCCAAAATAACCTAACTATTTCCTCTTGTTCATTTGTCCCCAAAACCCCAAAAATTTATTGCAATAGTCCGCAAAACACCTCTACAAAATACATAATGTCTAAAACTATTTATAAAACATATATCAGATTAAAAAACTGAGTTTACTGTACTTACGATCCCCCGTCGCCGTAAGCATTGTTCTAAAAAAACGCGCCTACGCTTGAGGCTTGGGAGAAACACAACGCCTTAAGCTTTTTACTCCTTATTCTTGGTAAAAACCTTAAGGCGCACTTTTTCTAAAAACAACAATGCTTTAGTGAAACGATATCGCCTTTTAAAGATTTTTTTTTACAAGCCGAACCATTATCTCTTCCAAAATAATCAAACAGTATTTTAATTTGCAAATATTCAGACATATTTTTATGATATGTACAATTTTAGTATTTCAATAGCCTTGTTGTGGTTAAAAAATATTAAAATATATTAAGAAAGCCTAAACGTTTTTTCACGCCTAAGGTCCGCCTAGGCTTCTAAGGCTTAAGGCTTGGCCTACACGCCTCGTTCAGGCCCCGCGTTTTTTAGAACATTGGTCGTAAATGATGAGTATTTTCTATTAAAAGTGGTCGTGAAAGCAGTTGTTATAGTGACAAGTGACCGTGGTAAGTAGATTACAATGGAAAGAAACCGAAATAAATAAAATCATGGTGGGATGCAATCGAAATGAACTCACATACGATTAACTTGAAAAACGAAAATAAAATTTAAAAAAAATGGGATTACTATACTTATGGCTTCCCGTGACCGTAAGTGACAAATATTTTCGGTGGATGATAACTATAACCTATTTATTCACGGTTGGAAGTGGCCGTAAAAATAATAGTTACGGTAGCAAGTGCTCGTGGTAAGTGGATTACGGTGAGATGCAACCGAAATGAACCCACATACGGTTAACTTAGGCCGTGAAAACAGTTGTTACGGTGGCAGGTGGCCATGGGTTCCGGGTTCGCATATTTTTTTTTGTTTTAAAATCCTAGTTTGTTGATGATGCTAAGAATCAGCACCACCAGATAAGGTGTTTCCAAGCTCAATATATATATAACAATGGAAGCACAGCTATATAAAGAAGATAATAGAAGGTGGTGAGGATAAGAGGGTAGCACACCGGAATATAAGTGGTTCAGCCAATCTGGCCTACGTCCACTGTGAGTGTGTGTGAGTAATATCAATGGAAGAAGGCACTAATGGCCATGGATACAACCTCTCAAGCTCTCTCTCCTTATTGTATATTTAGACAGAGTTTTCGTTAGGGTTTTAATAGCTGGATCCTTTTGCAAGGTAGGGGGTGACCCCTATATATAGTGCCTAGGGGGCGTAATGTACCCCCCATGCATGCAATGAGCATGTGTGTGATATCCTCACCAATGTGGGAATGTCATCTGTCACTGTCACATGTAAGTAATGATGATGAAATATTCTCCCACGTGTGGAGAATAATCTTGTTACAACTGATTTATGCCCAGGTGTCCTTATCCAAATGTCAACAGATGTTCGGCAGTCATGTTGGTGAATGACCTCGGCCTGGGAGAGGCCGAGCTGTAAAGGCTTGATGTCCATTCAATCCGAGGTGTCGTAAGGAGTCTCGGCCTGATCTCAGCCGAGACATATGCTGGGGTCGGCCTGAGCTGAGGTTGGACATATAGCATGCTGATGATTATTAATGCTTCTCGCCACCTCGGCCCAAGCCGGCGTAGGACTAGTTCCATGTTGAAGGTGATCAGGACTCCTTGTCACCTCGGCCTACTACTGGCCGAGGTTGCTATACCCAGGTACATGAGGATGTTGTTGATGCCTGCGATGCGCGTAATGTCCATTGAAGTGTATATGGTAGTGTCGGCCTGGGCCGAGGTATGTCCGGCCGAGGGATGGTATCGCGGGCCCCTGGCCTTCATAGGATCGATCAATGTCTCGGCAATCATCTCGGTCGAGGTAGGTGTCCCTGGGCCGAGGTTATACTTGGGCATATCAATCACCCCCCAGCCCTTAGTCATATGCGAGATCAAGTGGCTAGGGGATTGCTTCACCTCCGAGGCCTGTCCGTCCCAAGGCTAATACCTGCATGACACCTGTCCCAATCTATGGCGTGCCAACTTGGCTGGTGTGTGCTGTCAGTTATCCCTTGGGTTTTCCCAAGGCAATAATGGGCCTTGGGAAGTGTGCCCAAGTATTTAAGGGGTTAAACCCTTCCTTTCTCTTTCTTCTTCCTCTTTTCTTTCCCGCGCACGCTGGTTCTTCCAAATTTCTGTCTCTTAAACTTCTTCGATCAGCACTCATCTACAGAGGATCTCATTGATTTCCTTTCAAGTTTTCTTCGTTTTCTTCGTCGATTCACTTCCAGGTATTTCTCCCTTCCCATTTCCTTTCTTTCTGATATTTGTTTGCATTTTCCGGTAAGATTTTGGGGTTTTCCGGTGATTGTTTGGATTTTCCGGCGAGCTCCATTAACTCAGGCGAACTAGGTTTTCTTGAAAACTTCTTAGTTTGATCTTTAGGCTTCTACATTTTATAAGCCAAACGTGTTTGTAGCTTTAGAGATTTTTCCCAAGTTTACGCCCGTCTCAAGTTTTAGGTCGTCCTCTGATGCTCAGACCCCTATACCAGCTTCTTGAGGATTTCCCCTCTCTTAGAGAGAAGACCTTAGAAAAAATTAGGCAAATAGAGAGAGCTCAGGAGGAAGCTCGTAGGTCACAGGAGTTCCCTATTAGACCTCTCTTTCCCCCACCTCTCAAGTTGGTATACCCTGATCCTCCTGAGAACTTCTATCAGATAGACGTCTCTGCTAACCCATTGCCGATGTCTGAGTCTGAGTCCTCCACCTCAGACCCCATGTCTGTGGACTCTTTCCATGAAGCCATGGATTTTACACCTCGGTCTGGTCAGGCCCCTGACCAGGCCAAGGTCTCCAGCTGAGCCTCGTCCCAAAATAGCTCAAGTACCTCAGGTTCTTCTCCAGAGGTTGAACTTGTTGAGCCAAGCGTGGCTGTGCCACCCGTCCTTGATGCCATCCCTCTGTCGGCCGTTACAGGGACTGAGTTTGCTCAGAGATTCCCTGGTCACCCGTCTACGTCTGCTCCAGCCGACGTTGAGCCTGATGATGATGAGGATGCTGAAAGTGATGTTGACATCTCTGAAGCAGACGAGTTCGAGAGCACAGTCACTGAGGTAGACCTTCTGTGCTTTAGGTACTTATACTCCATAAGCCCTTCCATCAAGTTAAGGAGACCTCTGAGGGAAGAGAGGGCTTATCATGGCCAAGATGGAGAAATCTGCTTGTACGAGCAGATATTCAAGTTAGGGTTTCGCCTACCCATTCACCCCGTCATCAGGTCCATTCTTTCCTTCATCAATTTGGACCCCTCGCAGCTCTCTCCCAATGCTTGGAGAGTTATTATAGGGGCCATCATCTTGTGGAGGGCAGTCCACCACTCTGACCTCCCAATTCAGGTCTTTGCTGGTTGTTACGTCCCTACCTCGGCCAAAAACGATCCGAGCTACTATCACTTCGTGGCTCGGAGGCCTGAGAAGAAGATGCTCCAGGTCACTCAGACCTCGAATCATAATTGGAAGCCCCGGTATTTTTTCGCCTCAGGGCCATGGGAATTTGGCTCATCTATTCCCTATTCCACTTTTGAGCCAAGGATACCCCTCAGATGGGGTAAGGTCACCATGTCTGCAAGGGCCGATCCTGGCCTAAGTCTTCAAAATAGCAAAAAGGTGAAGGCCCTTCAAGACCAAGGGGCACATGGCTTGTTTGTTAAGTTCGAGCATTTGTTGACCCCTCAGTTTCTCTCAGGGACGAGCCTGGGTGGGAGCCCCCTTGTTGACTTTGGTAAGAATTTTTCTTTTTCAAGTTTAACCTCTGAACTCATTTGTATATGATCTCTAACCCTTATCTTTTAACTTTTGCAGAGAGACCACCAGGTATCCCAGACGAATAGTGGGAGATGGCAGCTCCAAGTTTGGCAAGGCTTGCGAAGAAGGTTGGTTTGAATGCTCCTACTCCAGCTCCCACTACATGCAAATCCCAAGCTTCCAAGAAGAGGGCCCCCGAGGTCCCGGCCTCTGAGGATCAGAGGCCGACCTCGAGGCAAAAGAGGACCTCAGACGCTGCGATCCTCATCTCGGCTGACACCCTGTCGGCTCGTCTAGACCAGCTGAAGCTCACTGGTAGCGTGGTCGGCAACAGCAGACAGGCCATGGACGCACTCGCCAATGTGATGACCGAGGCAGACAAGCGTTTTTATAGAACCATGGACACCTCCATGATGGTTGAATTCGGCCTTCACAGAGTCGTTCAGGTATGAATTATTCCTTTGTCAGAATTTTATAAGTGCAACGTCTGATTTTACTCTCACCTAACCTCTTCATTAACTGTGCAGGGTGCGACTGCCATGTACCAACTGTCTAACTGGGCCATGAGGAAATTTCCCCTTATTCAGAAGGGGCAGGAGGCTGAGAAGGTCGAGAGCGCCCTGAATGCCGAGGTTAACCGCCTGAAGACAGAGTTGCAGAACTCTGAGAATAAGGCCAAGAATTCTGAAAATAAGGCCCAAGGTTTGGAAAAAGATATCTCTGCGCTCATCCAAAACCATGCCAAGGGCCTGAAAGATAAAGATGATGCTCTGCAGCGGAAGGTCAACGCGGTTGTGAAGGCTGCCCTTGCAGATGCCTCAGAGAAAATAATTTCTGACTACAAAGTCTCTGAGGAGTTCGTGGGTTTTTGTTTTGAATACCTCGAAAGAGGTATCAAAGCCACTACCAAATGGGCTAAGGTCAGAGAGAAGGAGGTCGGCACTATAAAGGCCTCCGACTTTATGGGCCTCGGCTTCGCCGACCCTTAATTTGCCCAGGCACTGCAAGAGGTGGAAGACGAGGCCGCTGCCCCAGTCGATACTGCAACCCTGGGAGGGTCTGATCTCAGAGGGATAGATCCTGTTGATGAGGTGGCCGAGGTTACTAATGCTGAGCAGACCAATCCGGCTAAGACTGTCAATGTCCCCCCCCCCCCCCCCAACCAGGAGTGATTTGTAACAACTAACATTTTGTAATTTGTAACATCAGTACTTTGTAATGAATATTTGTAATCGATGCCTCTGATTGCTATATTATCTTTCTTACTGAATGCCAATATCTTACTTTGTTTTGACCTCTGAATGTATCTGAATGCTATATGATCTCTAAAGTCATTACTTAATATGTTGTTCTCATAACCATCTTTACCAAATTAACCATGTTAAAGGTCTGAGGTCATCTAACCAAGGTGTCTGAGCTCAGACCTCGTCACCACCGAGTGATGTTATGAGGGTCTGAGGTCATCACCTAAGAGGTTAGCCTCATAATAAGTGTCACCAAATTAATGATGTTAAGGGTCTGAGGTCATCTAACCAAGGTGTCTGAGCTCAGACCTCGCCACCACCGAGTGATGTTATGAGGGTCTGAGGTCATCACCTAAGAGGTTAGCCTCATAATAAGTGTCACCAAATTAATGATGTTAAGGGTCTGAGGTCATCTAACCAAGGTGTCTGAGCTCAGACCTCGTCACCATCGAGTGATGTTATGAGGGTCTGAGGTCATCACCTAAGAGGTTAGCCTCATACTAAGCTTCTGGTCTAAAGAACAAAGCAAGAACTTGTTATGGAAACTGATCTTTATTAATAACCTCTTCTCAGTAAGATAGTACATTTTCATAAAATTCTATACATCATATGTAATATCTCTTGGGATGGTCAGCACTCCACGGGTTAGTGAAAGGTTCTCATCTAGGTTTTCTAGCCTGTAAGTGCCAGGCACAACCTCTTCCGTCACCTTGTAGGGGCCATGCCAGTTTGGGTGTAGCTTGTTTGCCTTTTGTAGTGTATTCTTTAGCACTAGATCTCCCACTGCAATGGGTCTTGACTTCACCCTCTGGTTGTAGAATTTTGCTGCCCTCTGCTGGTAGGCTGATTTTCTGACCTCTGCGTCTTCCCTTCTTTCTTCGATGAGATCCAGGTCTAGCCTTCTCTTCTCCCCATTGCTGTCAGGGTCGTAGGTCTGAATCCGATGAGTTAGCAGTCCTACCTCCGTTGGTATGACGGCCTTTGAGCCATGTGCCAGCATGAATGGGGTTTCTCCCATTGGTGTCCTTGTCGTGGTTATGTAGGCCCATAACACTGCGCAGACCTCTTCCGTCCATCTACCCTTCGTATCTTCCAACCTCTTCTTGATTCCGTCCAAGATGGTTCTGTTTGTGACCTCGGTCTGGCCATTAGCCTGAGGACGACCAGGGGATGAGAAGAACTGTTTAATCCCCACTCTTAGGCAATATTTTTCTAAAGAGGAGTTCTTGAACTGGGTGCCATTGTCTGAGATAAGAGTGTTTGGGAGGCCATATCTGCATATGATGTTCTTCCAAATGAACTGGAAGGTCTTCTGCTCTGTAATTGTTATCATCGGTTCCGCCTCCACCCACTTTGAAAAGTAGTCAATGGCAACTATCAAGAATCTATAATTGTTGGCAGCTCTTGGCAAAGGTCCTACCAAGTCAATTCCCCATACAGCAAATGGCCATGGAGAAGAGATCGACGTCATAGGCTGATGAGGTTGATGAGGGATAGTGGCGAACCTTTGACATTTGTCACACTTCTTCACATAGTCTGCAGCGTCCTTAGACAAGGTAGGCCACCAGTACCCCTGAGTGATGATCCTCTTGGCTAAGGGCCTTCCCCCTATGTGGCTAGAGCAGGAACCCTCATGAACCTCCTGTAAGACCTGGGGTACCTCCATGGGATGCACACATCTGAGGAGAGGCAAAAGAAACCCCTTTTTGTACAGTACGTCTCCTACTATTGAGAACTTGGCAGCCTTGTATCTCAACTTTCTCCTTTCCATCTTGGACTCAGGTAGCTCTCCGTCTCTTGGTATCTGACGAGCGGGTCAATCCATGAGTCTCCCAGGTTCACATTGTGACAAGGGCTACACACCTCATCCTCCTCGATGCTTGCTTTTCCTAAGACCTCGATTGGAATGGTCCTTCCCAAGTCTATCTTCATTGCCGAGGCCAGCCTTGCCAATGCATCAACGTGGTTGTTGCTCAGCCGAGGCACTCTCTTCAGCTTTGCTTCTTCAAAATACTCTAGCAATCCTCTTACCTTCTTTAGGTATTTGGCCATCCTTTCGTCCTTGGCCTCGTATGCCCCCAGCACTTGATTGACAACCAACCTCGAGTCGCTATGGAGTAGGAGCCGCTTTACTCGAAGAGTTGTTGCCAATAAGAGACCTGCTATCATGGCCTCATACTCAAACTCGTTATTGGAGGCCTTGAAATTAAATCTCAAGGCGTACTCAATGTTGGCGCCATCTGGAGCAGAGAGTACTAGCCTCGCGCCGCATCCATTGTCACAAGAAGAGCCATCAACGAAGAGGCTCCACACGTCTGCATCTGATGAGAAGACCCCTTCTCTCATAACCCCCTTCTTGAAGAGGTACCGATCCTCTTCGTTCTCTTCCACTCTGCTCCGGGTTTTTCCTGGTACAACCTCTTCTCGGCCTCGAAAGACGTTCGGGGCAGTCTCTTTCGAATTTGGAAAGACACTTCGGTTCGTCTCTTCCCCGTCATCTGAACCTTTCTCTGTCTCGGCCTCTTCCCAGGTGAACTCTGCGATAAAGTATGTGAGGGCCTGCCCTTTGATGGTTGTCCTAGGCTGGTAGGTAAGATCATATTCTCCTAGCTCGATGGCCCAGTTCATCAATCTTTCGGACTTCTCAGGCTTGTGCAGAACCTGCCTTAGTGGGGAGACAGTGAGGACTAGCATGGAGTGAGCTTGGAAGCAAGGCTTCATCTTCCTTGAGGCGTGTATCAGGGCATAAGCCAACTTCTCCATCCGGGGATAGTTTTGTTCAGACCCTTGAAGGGCCTTACTGTTGAAGTATACAGGCCTCTGCATTCCATCCTCTTCTCGTACGATGGTTGCGCTGATGGCTGACTCAGATACTGCCAGATACACAAATAACCTCTCCCCCGTGATGGGCCGAGACAGCAACAACGGAGATCCCAAGTAGGACTTGAGTTGGTCAAAAGCTTTTTCACACTCTTCGTCCCACTGGAAGGCCCTTCTCAGAACTTTAAAGAACGGAAGACACTTGTCCGTTGCCCTGGAAACAAACCTGTTAAGGGCAGCCACTCTTCCGGTGAGTCTCTGGATATCCTTGATACTCCTAGGAGTCTTCATGTCGAGCAAGGCCTTGATCTTCTCAGGGTTTGCTTCAATCCCCCTCTGATTAACGATGAACCCCAAGAACTTCCCAGCTCCTACCCCGAAGACACACTTTGCTGGGTTGAGCTTCATCTTGTACGAGTCCATGACATCAAAGGTCTTCTCAAGGTCTGCTACGTTAGTACATGCTTTCAGGCTTTTCATTAGCATATCATCCACATACACCTCCATGGTCTTACCTATCTGCTCCTCGAACATCTTATTGACAAGACGTTGATATGTTGCCCCCGCATTTTTCAGACCAAAGGGCATCACCTTGTAACAGTACGTCCCCTTGTCAGTAATGAAGGCAGTCTTCTCAGAGTCTTCGGTATCCATGAAGATTTGGTTATAACCTGAATAAGCATCCATGAAACTCATAAGCTCATGCCCTGCCGTTGCATCCACCATCTGGTCTATCCTAGGTAAGGGATAGCTGTCTTTCGAGCAAGACCTGTTCAGGTCTGTGAAATCTACACACATCCGCCACTTTCCATTGGCCTTAGGTACGATGACTGCATTTGAGAGCCATTCCGGATAAGTAACCTCTCTTATGAACTCGGCCTCCTCCAACTTTTTCACCTCTTCCCGGATGACCTCATACTTCTCTCTGGAGTAGACTCTTCGCCTCTGTTTAATAGGCCTAGCATCTCTGTCTACGTTGAGCTTGTGGGTCATGATCTCAAGGTCGATACCAGGCATATCTGCGTGACTCCATGCGAAGACACTCTGCCTCCTCCTGAGGAAGTTTATCAGCTCTTCCTTGATCCTTGGATCTAGGGCTTTGCCGACCTGGATGGTTTTTTTCGGCTCGTCCTCATTGAGGACGATGGATTCTACCTCTTCCCCGGCCTCGCCCTTCTTTAATTTTGTTTCATCTCTCGGGTCAAGAGTGTCAATGCTGTAAGTGGCGGTTGCTCTCTTATGGGACTCTCTCTCTTCGACCGAGTTGAAGTAACATTCCCGTGCCGTGGTCTGGTCCCCTTGCACTTCCCCTACTCCATAAGGAGTCAGGAATTTTAGCATCTGATGGACCGTCGACGGCACGGCTTTAAACTCTTTAAGGGCCACTCTTTCGATGATGAGGTTGTAAGCCGAGAAGACATTTTCGTCCATAACAAAAAAGTTGATCTTCTTGGTCAACCTCTTAGGCCATTCATCCCCCATCCGTACATCCATTTCATACATGCCCAATGGGTGCACCTTCTCACCACTGAAGCCTATCAACGGGTGATGGTAGGGCACCAGCCTTGCCCTGCTAAGACCCAAACTCTTGAAACAAGGCCAGAACATTACATCTGCTGAGCTTCCCCCATCTATGAGGATCCTCCCTACATCGCACCCATGCACCCTTGTTGTTATGACCAAAGGGTCATCATGGGGGGCTAAGATGCCCTTGAAGTCAAGTCTGGAGAACCCCACCACGAGGGTGTCCATGTCTACCTTCTTTCTCTTCTACACTGCATCAGAAGACGTCAGATTCACAACCTCAGGCTTGGCCACTGACTTGGCCTCTACTACATGAGCCTTCCTATCGGCTACCTCAGAGCCACCTCCTGCGAATCCCTCACATATGGTGCTAACACCAAAGGAGATCATTCCTACCCTCTTCACCGGGGTGTTGTCATCCTTTGGTGGGAGATCCGGGTCATCTCCATCATCTCCCTCTGAGTCATCGTCCCTTCTGGCCGGGACATCGCCACGGCATCGGTCATTTTTTCTCTTCTTAGGGTCTTCTCTTCCACCCTTTGGGGCCTTTCCATCCACATACCTTCTCAGCTTCCCAGATTTCAGCATCTTCTCAATCTCATCCTTTAAAGCGAATCATCTATCTGTGACATGGTCGTGATCCTGATGGAACTCACACCAGAGGTTTTTATTCCTCTTATGTGGTGGGGCCTTCAATTTCTCTGGCCACCTCAGAGTCCGGTCAGTCTTGATCTCATTAAGGATGTGCTCACATCTCACAGTTAGAGGAGTGTAATGAGAGAACTTGTCATCTACTGACCTTTTCTTCCCCTCTTTCTTGCCCTGGGACCTCCCAGTGTTACCACGGTTCTCCTCCTCATATTTGGCGGCCATTGCCTCTTGCGCATTCATCACTTTTCCCGCGGTTGCCAGCAACTCTGCCATAGACTTAGGAGGGTCTTCCGTCAGTTTCCACAGTAGCTTTCCCTTCTGGAGGCCTCCTATAAGGGCGGTCATGGCTATGCTCTCTTCGTAATCCTCCACCTCCAACTTCTCCTTATTGAATCTTGCTATGTAGTCTCTTAGGCTTTCACCCTTAGCCTGTTTGACATATAGGAGGTGGGTAGTCTTCTTTTGAGGTCTTACCCCAAAGCAGAAGTTGTGGATGAACTGCTCAGCTAAGCCTTTGAAGTTCTCGATCGAGTTCTTCGGAAGAGAGGTGAACCAGTTGTGTGCTGCCCCTATCAAGGTTCCTGAGAAGGCCCTGCACTTCATCTCATCGAGTATCGAGTAAATATCTGCCGCCGACTGATACATCTCGATATGGTGCACTGGGTTAGTGCTGCCATCATATTTAGGAGTCACTGTAGGAGGCTTGAACTTAGCTGGGGTTGGGAACCCCACTATCCTGGCTACAAACGGGGAGCCCTCCGAGTAGCCCCTCTGCAATGGGTCTCTGCTCTTTATGAGGTCTCCTATCTTCTCCTCTAGGCGTTGGATAGAGTCATTCCAGGGTCTTCTTTCTTCAGCTTGGCCGAGGTTATCCCGTGCCACCTCCCTGCGATGGACAGATGGTTCCCCAGCCACAACACATTGATTGTTGACCTCTTCCTGCTCCCTGGCTCTTCTCTCCAAGGGTCGGCCTTGATCTGGCCGAGCCTTCCTATTCCCTCTTTGAGAGCCTGCCGCGCTCCTCGACCTTGATAGCCTCTGTCTTAGGTCATTCACCGGGCCCAGCCTCTCAAAGGCCGACCCTCTCTGTTGGGCCTCATCTCTTCTTCGGCCGACACATCCTTGACTCTGCCTGTCAAAGGCCGACCCTCTTTGTTGGGCCTCATCTCTTCTTCGGCCGACACATCCTTGACTCTGCCTAAGAGGTCGTACGGTGTTATCTGACACCTTATACGGCTCCCAGCAGTCTTCAGGGGCCTCTTCAACTTCTAGGTCATCATACTTGTCCTCTGGGCAAGGGTTTCCCTGCCTCCCTAGGCGCAAGCGCCTAGGGTCAGCAACGTCCCTCCTCCGCTGGGGTGCAGGTTGGTCCTTCATAGGCGCCTGGGGTGGTCCCCTGGCGTCAGGATGAGGCTGAACTGCCGCCGGAGTTATCATGTCCGGTGAGACTCCAGGTGGCCTCATCATCATGGTTTGGCTGAGCTGGGCAAATTGCTCCTTCATGGCTTGTTGTGTTGCAGCTAAAGATTTCAAGGCTGCTGCCACCTCCGCCATTTCGGACTGGGGAGGAGCCTGACTGGAGCTAGCCCCTCCACCTCCGGGCGGCGGAAGAGGCGGTGGTAATTCTGGTGCCATGTGTTAATAATAAAGAGCTTGTGCAGCAAGTGAGCTTAATACCTTAAAGGACCTCTTTCAATGGTGAAACAGCTCCACACAAGGGGTGGTTCCTGTTTCACCACCAGAGTCTCCGGTGAGATAAAGCAAAAAAAGAGGAAGAGATAGCCTCCCGATTCCCATAGACGGCGCCAAAATGATGATGCTAAGAATCAGCACCACCAGATAAGGTGTTTCCAAGCTCAATATATATATAACAATGGCAGCACAGCTTTATAAAGAAGATAATGGAAGGTGGTGAGGATAAGAGGGTAGCACACCGGAATATAAGTGGTTCAGCCAATCTGGCCTACGTCCACTGTGAGTGTGTGTGAGTAATATCAATGGAAGAAGGCACTAATGGTCATGGATACAACCTCTCAAGCTCTCTCTCCTTACTGTATATTTAGACAGAGTTTTTGCTAGGGTTTTAATAGCTGGATCCTTTTGCAAAGTAGGGGTTGACCCCTATATATAGTGCCTAGGGGGCGTAATGTACCCCCCATGCATGCAATGAGCATGTGTGTGATATCCTCACCAATGTGGGATGCCATCTGTCACTGTCACATGTAAGTAATGATGATGAAATATTCTCCCACATGTGGAGAATAATCTTGTTACAACTGATTTGTGCCCAGGTGTCCTTATCCAAATGTCAACAGATGTTCGGCAGTCATGTTGGTGAATGACCTCGGCCTGGGAGAGGCCGAGCTGTAAAGGCTTGATGTCCGTTCAATTCGAGGTGTCGTAAGGAGTCTCGGCCTGATCTCAGCCGAGACATATGCTGGGGTCGGCCTGAGCCGAAGTTGGACATATAGCATGCTGATGATTATTAATGCTTCTCGCCACCTCGGCCCAAGCCGAGGTAGGACTAGTTCCATGTTGAAGGTGATCAGGGCTCCTTGTCACCTCGGCCTACTACTGGCCGAGGTTGCTATACCCAGGTACATGAGGATGCTGTTGATGCCTGCGATGCGCGTAGTGTCCATTGAAGTGTATATGGTAGTGTCGGCCTGGGCCGAGGTATGTCCGGCCGAGGGATGGTATCGCGGGCCCCTGGCCTTCATAGGGTCGATCAATGTCTCGGCCATCATCTCGGCCGAGGTAGGTGTCCCTGGGCCGAGGTTATACAACGGCATATCATTTGTCTCTTTCCTTTTTTATGTAATATATTACCAATGTTCATATTAGGGTTATTAAATGGGTTTATGCAATATATTTCCATTTGAGAGAGAGGTTTGGGAGGGAAGTTAAATAGAGAGAGGGGAAATAGAAAAAATAAGGTTTAGATTTTTTTGAATTTTTATATGGGACAAAGTATATGTGGTGTTGTGTGTGTTTGGTGTTTTGTACAAATATCGGGCACTTATGTGGTGTTTTGTACAAAAGGGTATTTTGAAGTAAAAAATTTAGTGTATTTATTAGGACCCGATACCAAAAGGCAAGACCCATAAAGTATTATAGTAAAAGTAAATTCACATTAATCTATCAAGAAATTAAAGAATCAAGAGTAAATTATTCATTTAGGCCCTAAATTGTTATGAATATTTTATAATGACTTTCAAACATTAAAAGTATCAATTAAGCTCCAATAATAAGAACGGATTTAACAAACTATTTTCGTTCGTTTAGGTCATTAACATTGACAGAAAATAATTTATAAGGAAAAAATAGTTCTTATGAATATTTGCAGATAAAGTTATAATTTAACTATAATATATGTTAATGCCTAAAACTGGTATGTGGGTTTATATCTTAGCTTAATATACAAGATCTAGTTGCATAACAAACAGAGAGAGAGGTTAACCCACGAAATACTTTTAAAGCTTGAGTAATAGAGAATAAATGAGAGAAAAGAGAAAAGAAGACATGCTTACGTGGTTCGCCCATGCGGTACCTACGTCCACGGGTACAGCGGTGAAATTGATTATACTCAAGGGGTACCTGCAATGGATGGTGGTAATATTACTTCTTTTTCTAGAATTGGGCAGCATAACGGTAGGGTAAAAACTTTCCATCCCCCTCTAAGGAAGATAAGGATCTTTATATATGCCTAGAAGCTTAATCCCTAAGAGCAAATATAATGGAGACAAAAAGAATGTATGGTGACAGGTGGCCTGCCTTTATAAATTAGGCTAGCCCACCTTTTTATAAGATTTTATGGAAAGGTGAATGGGCATACGTGTCCCATAAACAATGGGGATAAACTATCTTGGGATTCCTTAAACCTATATTTTGAGTGCTTATGACATCCCTATGCTAAAAGGCGTCCACCTATAGATAAGTGTAAGTGGCCTATGACTTAGCTAAACTAGGATAACTGCCTGTCATTCTGGGGCCGACCATATTACCCTGGCTGACCAGAATGATATCTGAGCCGAACACATTCATATGTCTGCGAGGGGTGTTAATGAGTCATCGTATAGTTTTTCGAACAATTTATATTTATGGTACAATAAAATCCCGCAAGAATTTACTAACGATTGAGGACTGAGGTAGATTCTGCAAGGTGTTATGCCATTGGAGTGTCTGCCAAGGTGATGAGTAAGTGAAGTTTTATCCAAAGAGAATGTTGTCATTTTCATAAAATATCCTCGACCTGTGCGGAGCAGATAGACTTGCAAGATTTTCATTCAATCAAATAATTTGGACACGTGTAGCTACTGGGTTTTGGCACCCAGCGTGATCATCACGCATGTTGAGCAGCGCCGCACGTTTCCAGCCGCTTTGTCTATCTGCTTTCCCAAGCATGACATCAGGGAGTAATGATTAATCATTATCGCCTTTTCTTAAATATAAAAGGAAAATTCAAATATTATTTCCTCTTTTCCATTTCAGTTATCACCTTCACTTTAGAGAGAGAGAGAGAGAGAGAGAAAACAAAGCTCATCATCTTCATCTTGCTTCTGTCGTTGCAGCTTTGCATTTCCATCTTTCCTTCATCTCCTTCCAGCTTTAAGGTGATTTCTTTCCCCCGGAAAGCGTATTTGGAGTTTCCAGGTATGCCATTTTAGTAACTCTTTTCAATTTATGGCTTTTTTTGGGAAAATCCTTTTTTTTCTTCTTATTTCTTGTTGCGATAGTTGGATTATTGGAAAATTAATTTGGTTATTGGAGTATCAAGGGATGTAAACGGCCATTGCATTGGATGGCTGACGCGATTGAAAATATGTCAAAAGTGCATGCTTATATAGGCTCAAGTGAAAACCTGTCGCGTAAGTAACAAACCCAGTAAGACGGGGTCGATTCTTAGGGAATTAGGACGATTGCTCGTCAGGACGAAGGAAAGGAGACTAACCCTAAAATGATTCGAGGAAAAAGAGAAAAGTAGATAAATTTTGGAATTGATTTCTACTAGCTAATTGCAAACTACAATTAAAATTAATAACAAAACTAAGTGCGCAAAATTAAACCTACTGCAGGTGATTAACAATGAATGATAAAAAGAAGGTTAGGATACAATCCTCCAAACCCTAGTACATTTACGGGATAGAAAACTAGCTTTTGAATTAGATAATTGATTAAACTCAGTCTTTATTAATCCCAAGCATTACATATATAAGGGTATTATCCCACACCATACGTAATCAAGGGCAAGAATAAAGTAGTGTTGTAGTAGCCAACACACATATCGCATCCTTAAACACCTCGGTTACCTAGGGCAAACGAGATTAGAAGATCTATGATGTTTGTATTCACTACACAACACGATTCATTTAATATTTAATTCAAAACCAATTTTCTATACATATAAACTACATCGGGTTGGGTTCAAGCACCCCAGCCCTTAGAAATCTAGCTAGACATGATTAAACTATAATGAACACAAAATCTATTTTGTATGAATTCATAATTGCGTAAAAAATGGGATGAAACTTGTAAAAATGAATTGTAACCTATTTCCTACGAATCATCAAACACAAATATGAAAGCAATTGAAAGCATTAAGGAAACATTACTTGGAATAAAGAAACTCTTTAATTAATGCTTAAAACTTGAACCATTATTGAAGAAAGTAATTTCCTAGGGTTCTTGGCTTCAAAAGCTCTCTAAAATAAATAAAAAACTGCCTAATGTCTGGTAATCAGTTGGAATAAATACCCTACGGATTTGTAAGAGTTTGATCTAAGTACAACTCTAATTTTGAAAAGAATAAATCAAAAATTGATAGCCGAAACCATCCGGTCTAGGGTCATCAGTTCGGTTTGGTACACCGGACCGATTTGTTTTTAGTTGACACCGGATCGGTCCGCACTTTACATGATATTTGTTTTCATCGAACCAGTTCATTTTTAGTTGACATCGGATCGGTCCGCTATTTACAGGGACTTTGTCTTCACTGGATCGATTCGTTTTTGGTACACATCGGATCGGTTCGATGATAGCTTTCTTCCTGCTCTTCTTGTGATTTTCTCCCAACTTCAAATCTTCATAACTTTTGATTCGAGACTCAAACTTGGATGCCGTTTATTACTACATGCTTGTAGACTCGAGGTATTCAACTTTCATTTTGGTCCCTCGTCCGAATTCCAGATGTAAAATTACTCTTCTACCCTCCGACTTTCTTTCTTTTCTTTCTTTATTGGTTTCTCGATTATTGAGTTTCCTCTTCTCTTCACTTGTATAAAATACCTTCAAAATGCAAGAAGAATGCATGAAACTCGATACACTATAAAAAAAATATCAGTAGCAAAGATAAGAGATAAATCAACACATTTTACATTGTATAAGGTGATAAAAGCCTCTAAATTAATGGGATAAATCGAAAGAATTTATACCTAATCAAACCCCCTAACTTAGAACTTTGATCGTCCCGAGCAATGTAAAAGAATCGAAACAAGGCTCAACTCTTGAAAAACATTTTATTAGGATAAGATACCTCTTACGCTGGCAAGCGATTGTATTTAGCGTATGAAACAAGCTGTTAAACCCCTAGGTTACCCTAGTAAGACGAGTGGTGTCTCGTGAGGGTTTGCAGTGAATATACCCACAAAATTGGGTTTCGACTCAATAAAAATTTAAAATACCTAAAACTTGTCCATTCTAAACTTTTCTAAAAATAATCACCATAAATTTATATTCTCAAGTCTCAATCTGTCTCGTGTGTATGTGAAGCCAAAAATTTAACCGCAAATTTGCACCTATTGATCATTACGTTACTTTCCAAAAATTCGTTTTGATTTTAAAATCTCACGAGATGCTCTCACAAACGAATCACTCGGATTATGGCTACTTCTCTTGGTATTCGTGATATAAAGAGTAAATATAATGAACACAAATTCACGCATACAAATTTGAAAGATGGAATTTTTATGGTGGAAATATCTCATCATCAGATTACAGTCATTGAAAAACGGGAAACATCATCTTTTATTCACACGAATTGATCTCTCTTATTATCTTTTCCTGTTTTTGCTCTCCACGCAGTAATTAATTTCAAAATTCGGACTCGGTTAGGAATTTTTCGGGTTTATAAGGTATATTAGGTAACTTGGGAAAGGTTGGGTAATTCAGAATTTGAAAATTTACTTATGATATCCTTGGACACTTTTTCGGGCATTTGCTCATTTTCTTTTCTTTTTCTATTTTTTCACATTTTTTTCTTGCTATGTTTGTGAGTATTATTCCATTTTTTTATTGCCCCTTTTTATTGCACTGTTTGGATTCAATCTCTGAATTTTCCTTTTTCACAATTTCGCGCTATATGGTTTTTTTCGGGTTATAAACGAAATGGAAAAATTTTATCAGGCTCAATTTGGGTAGCAAAAGGATACTTTTTCACATCTTTTTATGGATAATCTTTTTGGGTAACAAATAAGAGCCTAACTTCATTTATCCGAATTACTAATTATATTACCATATGTGTCTCGAGATTAATTTAGTTTAGAGATATTTTAGCGTACTTTTCAAAACAACATCTCACACTTTTCCCATAACCGCTCAAAATAAAGGAGTTGAGATCTTCAACGACTTGTTAAAATGCTGGAAAAAACTTTGAGCATACCATTAACTCGGATTGATTTTAAAAACTCAGAAAAATCTATAGGCTCGAAATCTCCCCAGGTTGGTTAATCTCCACACTTATTCGTAAAGTCGTCAACTTTCTTTCAATTTCCATCTTTGGTCAATTTTGGCTTAGCGCATTTAATTTTTTTTCAATTTGAGACTTCAAACAAAATTTCGTGACATTTTTGAAAAATTTAAATTCCAAATTTTATTTATTTTGAAGAAAAATATTTTTGGCTTTTTTTCAAACTTTTCAATTTCTTTTTGGAAATTTTTGTAGTTTTCTAAAAAAAAAATTGAGGGGGGGGATGAATTTTGAACTTTGTGAAATTTTTGAAGCGCATGCGTACCCCCTCTAACTTAGACTTTTGCAAAGTTCATGCAAAAGGACTAAAAGCGAAACTAAAGAGAGAAGGCATAGAAAATAAACAAAATAGAAAATGCAGTAATAAAACAAGCAGGTATAAGAAACGAATAGATAGGCATGTCAAATCTTCCATTACATAATCAGATTATAAGAATGTATAAATAGCAAAATGGATGAATTACACAAAACAACCAACTCAAAACATGTTACTGAGGGGGAAGGTGAGATGCGCTGGGAGCATTCGGGTCATATGGGTTGTAAAAATAGCTCGGTGGTGGCACACCTATAGTCATGCGATATAACTCATCCTGAAGGCGATGCATCATGCTAGTATCGCACTGGTAGGCCCGACAATCCTCTTGGCAGTTAACATTGTATTGAGTGATGAACCCGTCGAAGCGCGATGATGCGTCGATCAAACTCCGCGCCCGGTGGCTCAAAATTAGAATATGCCTCTTCATCGTACTCTTCATCCTCACCCTCTCCCATTTCAACATCCGTAGCCATTTCTTCATCGTCATCCTCCTCATCCTCATCCTCATCCATCTCATCATTATCCTCGTCATCATCCTCATCATCTTCCTCCCTCCGTGCTCATAGGATTTCCCTTTGCTTTTCAATTTTAGTGTTGGTTCATATACAATAGGATTGGGAAGGCAAGGAACTGCTGGCGGAGAAACAATGTCGGCATCGGCTTAGATAAAACTGATAAGTCAGGCATAAGGTAGATGGGTTGTACCCTTCTTTTCCATGGCGGCGTAAATGATGTCTGTCTAGAGAATGCGGGCCAAGTGGATAGGGGTCGAACAGGTGGTAATCAAGGGTATCTTGGCGGGGACGCATCGCCGAGTCGTTGGATATTTGGAGGATGTCGGCGCACACAATTTGAAAGGTGATACGGTCCTTGTCATTTATCTTGTCCATCAAAAAGGTCTCGGTACCCCAATGTTTGTCGAGCGTAAGGCGGGCCATGCATGTAGCTTTTATAAGTGGGGCGAGATTATTGGGATACGTATATTGGGTCGGGATCGGGACTCCTTTGGCCATTAACTTTCGGGTGAGAATATCCAAAGAGATTTGGATGGGAGTGGCGTCAACATAGACTTCGTATGTATACTCAGCTGTGGGGACAAGAGAGCCTTAAAAAGTGCGTACTTCGGCCACCCACACCGCTCCATGGGGCTCATTGAAAAAATGACACCACCCCCTCGAAAGGAAGAGGTTAGTGACGGAGGTGGTGAGCTCGTTCCATCGCACTTGGCTCTCCATGTTGATTTTGCGTGAGGGACTGAAAAATATCTCTCGTCATATTTACTCCTGGTGCGACAGGAACACCCCGTTACCATTGGGGAGAACTTCGACGGAGGGGTATTTTTTGGGGAGGGACCTATTTTCCATATGGAAATGGAATGGGGATTATGGGAGAGTATGAAATAGAGAATAAGAGAGTGGGGTGATGGTGAAATGGGGGGAAAGAAGGTGTATTTGTAGGTGGTGAGTGGAGGAGGGGTGATTTTTGGTGGGAAATGGTTTTGGGGGGAAAGGGGGATGAACCTTGGGAAGAAACAAATTTACAGACACCGAATCGATCCGGGTCACCAGTGGTGGATTGGTTCAGTTCCTTATTTTTTTCTCAATTTTTTTCATAACCGAGCTGATCCGGGTCCCCAAGGGAGAACCGATTCGATATGCTGTAAGTTTTTTATCCCCTCTCCAAATGATGATCTCTTCTCTCTCAATTTTTTGGATATTCCCATAATTATTCCTATGCAAGGTTGACCTTGGGCCTCCCAACACTTACTTCGAAACCCTATACGCTTTCTCGAAATGTATGCTTCCGCTCCTATCCTAAAGTGACTTATACCTACGAACTCGTAACTACCCCAACCTACTCATAACTACTCTATACAAGAATCACCACATACGGGTCAGGGGTGCGACGACTTTGCCATTACAGCTCATTTAGCCCCATAAATGGGGCTTGACAACCAGATCGTGTCGGCTTCTTCTGCATACGCCTCTAGACATGGCGTTAGACACTGTCCGTTAACTTTGAATGTATCCCCCCCTTTTGGATCTTCTAATTAAATCGCTCCATGGGGGAATACATTTCTCACAACAAATGGGCCTATCCATCTAGACCGCAATTTTCTCTAAAACAAATGTAGCCGAGAGTTGTAGAGAATCACCTTTTCTCCCGAATAAAACTCTTTGCATCGGATCATCTTATTATGTGCAAGTTTCATCTGTTCTTTGGAAATCTTGGCATTCTCGTACGCATCATTGCGCATCTCTTCCAACTCATTTAATTGAAGCTTGCGAGCTTCTCTGGCTTTATCCATATTGTAGTTTAGCCTCTTGATTTCCCAATACGCCTTGTGCTCTAGCTCCACAGGGAGATGGCACGGCTTTCCATAGACAAAGAGAAATGGATACATCCCGAGGGGGTTCTTGTATACAGTCCTATAAGCCCATAGCGCCTCGTTCAATCAAAGGGACCAATCTTTCCTATTGGGGTCGACGATCTTGTCAATGATGTTTTTTATTTCATTATTTGCTAGCTTGGCTTGCCCACTCGTTTGAGGGTGATAAGTTCTTCCAACCTTGAACAACTCCATACTTTCTCATAAGCTTCTCAAATAGCTTATTGCAAAAATGCTTGCCATTAATTATCACCTTTGGAGCCCCAAAACGAGAGAATATGTGTTCTTACAAGAACTCAATCACCACTTTATTGTCATTCGTTTTGATAGTTGTAGCCTCCACCCATTTAGACATGTAATCTACCGTAACTAGGATGTATAGGAAGCCAAAGGATGGGGGAAAAGGGCCCATAAATTCAGTACCCCAACAGTCAAAGATCTCAATGATGAGTATAGGGGTTAATGGCATCATGTCTTTTCGGGTGATATTCCCCATCCGTTGACACTATTGCAAGATTTATAATACGCATTTACATCTCGGAAGATTATGGGCCAATAGAGGCCGCTTTGAAGGATCTTAGTTGTTGTTTTGTTCGTGGAAAATTAGCCTCCACATGCTTCCGTATGATAGAATCGGATGACGCTATGAGTCTCATCATCCGATACACAACGTTGGATGATTTGGTCTGCATAATATTTAAACATGAATGGATCATTGTAGAAAAATATGTGTGACCAAGTAATGAACCTCTTCTTTTCTTGCGGTGTCCAGTCAAGAGGGACGGCTCCCATGACAAGGTAGTTAATTATGTCTGCAAACCAGAGAAGAGAAGAGGTGGCAAATAGCTACTCATCTAAAAAATACTCATCTATGGGTATTGGATCACTAGGCACGTTGGACGAGAGTCGTGATAAATAGTTGGCGATGATGTTTTTTACCCCTTTCTTAAGTTTTATAAATAGGTTGAACTCTTATAGGAGAAGGATCCACCTTATAAGGCGCGGCTTTGCATCCTTCTTAGTAAGGAGATATTTAAGTGTCGCGTGGTCAGTAAAGCATGTAATGGGTGACCCAACAAGATACGAGAGAAATTTGTCCCAAACAAAAACTATCGCTAGAAACTTTTTTTTCGTAGTGGAGCAGTTAAGTTGTGGCCCGACCAACGTCCGGCTAGCATAATAGATTACATGAGCTTTCTTGTCCTTTCTTTTTCCCAAAATAGCCCCAATCACATAATCACTCTCATCACACATAAGGTCAAATGGAAGGGACCAATTCGGAGCTTGTATGATGGGGGCAGAAATTAGCATGCTTTTCAATTTATCGAAAGCCTCTTGGCATGCGTCATTCCACTCAAAGGGAGAATCCTTTATCAGGAGGTTACTCAAAGGTCTAGCGATGGAACTTAAATCCTTGATAAACCTTCTATAAAATCCTGCATGGTCCAACATCTTTTAGTGATTTAGGCGGGGGCTATCACACCTATTTTTGCTCGGTCAACTTCTATGCCTTTAGATGAGATTATGTGACCAAGAACTATACCCTCGGTAACCATGAAGTGGCATTTTTCTCAATTGAGCACCAAGTTCTTTTCCACACACCGGGATAGTACTTTCTCAAGATTCGCTAGACAATGATCAAAATAGGGGACAAAAATGCTAAAATCGTCCATGAAAACCTCAAATCCTCTCTCTACCATGTCACTAAAGAGACTAAGCATACACCGTTCAAAGGTCGCAGGTGCATTGTACAATCCAAAAGGCATACATTTGCAGGCAAATGTGCCAAATGGACATGTAAAAGTCATCTTGTCTTGATCTAATGTCTCTACCTCAATTTGGTTATATCAGGAATAACCATCAAGGGAGCAATAATATGGGTGACCCGCTACGCGTTCAAGCATTTGGTCGATGAACGGCAAGGGAAAGTTGTCTTTTCTCATTCCGGAATTGAGTTTTCGATAAACAATACAAACACGCCACCCAGTGGTGGTGCGTTGAGGAATTAATTCTCCCTTAGAATTTTTTACCACAGTCATGCCCGACTTCTCGGGATGACTTGAACTGGGCTTACCCGTTTGCTATCCGAGATAGGGTAGATAATCCTAGCATCTAATAACTTGATGATCTCCACTCTAACAACTTCTTTCGTAGTTGGGTTTAGTCGCTTTTGCATTTCCCTCAAGGGCTTCACATCCTCCTCGAGGTGGATTTTGTGGGTACAAATTAAGGGACTTATACCCTTCAAATCCGCTATGCTCCAACCAAAAGCACCTATGTTCTTCCTCAAAATTTCTAACAACTTACCCCCTTCCTCTTCATCTAGGCTAGAAGAGACAACAACAGGAAATGTCTCACCCCCTCCTAAATAAGCATATTTTATATTAGAGGGTAGTTTCTTCACTCGAGGGTGGGAAATTTCTCTTCGGAGGGGATCAAGCATGACTCCCTTGTCGATAGCTCCTCGAATCTAGAAACCCAGGGAATATCTCTCAAGTCCTCAATTGACGTTCCCTCGTCTAATATCTCTTTTAACTCCTCGACCTCTTGCTCAAACTAAGTATATGGAATCTTACTCCCAACACCTCCCACTAGACATTATTCTAAATCACCCCCACCCATGGTTCTCTCGATGGGCTCCTCTACTACCTCCTCTATGAGATTAACCGTGTGGATTCCATCTTCTTCACCCACTTGGTTAGAAACATTGAATATGTTCGTCTCGGGGTTCATGTTCCCAAAAGTGAGTTACATTTGCCCATTGTGTGTATTGATTAAAACATTAGTCGTGGCTAATAATGGGGGGCCTAAAATGATGGGAACATGGTTGCTAGAATAGATGGGAAACTTCGTGTCCCAAATGACAAAGTCTACCGGAAAGTAGAATGTGTCCACTTGGACTACCACGTCCTCGACACTGTGCGATCCGCTAGTTGGGGAGTGATTCGTGTGGGCTTAAGGTCACCCAAATCAAGCTAACTATAAATGGAGTGTGGAAGGATATTAAAACTCGAGCCTAAATCCAGTAAGACTTTCTCAATTTGACGCTCTCTAATAACACATGAAATCGTGGGTGCGCCTGGATCTTTAAACTTGGGAGGGAGGTCGTTAAGTATAACAGAGCTCACATTTTGCTCTTGGAAGATATTATTTTTCACCTTTAACCGTCTTTTCATCATCAAAATATCTTTAATGACTTTGTCATAGTCGGGAATTTACTGAATGGCATCAAGATTTAAGTGTATGAAGGTTGTCGCTTTATTAGCAATACAAGTTATAGGACTACTGTTGCTTTGTTATCAATACAGGTCATTGGTCGGGCTTTATTGTTTGTCGAGCTTCCCTGTTGATCGGGCTTCATTATTGGTCGGGCTTCTTTGTTGGTCGGGATGACTTGGACTTGTGCCACATTGGATAACACGTGCTAGCTTGTGAATGGTCCACGTAGGGTGGTAAATTTTGGTATCAACAGAAGCCCCCAATGTTTCATACTTGGAGATGACCCGAAAGTGTGAAATATTATGCTTCAACGGGAGTTCGGGCTATTTGGTTCAGCTGCAAACCTCCCAGACTTGTGAAATTTATCTACTTGATTGACGATTTTTGGGCACGAATGGCGATTTTGTAAATATTTCAAATTTTAGCAAACTTTTATGGGATATCTTCGTATTTTCCTTTGTTATCCATCGTAAACCCAAACATTGTTCGCTTTAGTCATTACTTCTCCCAATGTTCGATGCGTCTTATAAAAAGGGCGATAAAAACTCCAATCATCTTTTACCTCTTACTTTTGATTGTGTTGATGTGTTCTTTGCTTTTTCATGCAATCGTTTTCTTTTCTGTCTTCAGTTCTTGCTGAATCCTTAAATCTTTGTAAGAATTTTTCTTCTCTTCTTCTTTGTTTTCTTCATCACGATTTATTCTATCGAGTCACTTGATAAGTTCAGAATCGATTTTAATATTCCATCTTGGGTTGTATTAGAACATCCCACTTTTGCTTATGATTTTTTCTCTCTTGCTGAGGGTCATTGGTTCCCTTCCATCTTTATTAGTGAATGTGGTTTCACATTTCCTCCCAATCCCCTGTATTTGGAGTTTTGTCAATGTTTTGACATTGTACCTGCAAGAGTGGCTTCTAACACATGGAGAGTTGTAAATGGAGTTTATAGGTTAAATAAAATTTATGGAACCCATCTAGGAATTTTAGAAATTATGTTTTGTTATGAATGGGTAACTATTGATACCACCTTTTATTTGAAAACTAGGGTTGTTAGTAAACCTTTAGTAGTCAATCTCCCTGATTCTAATAGGGATTATTTTGATCACGGGGTAATTGTAAAAAATTAGCAACATGCTTCTTTAGTTAGAGGAGCTAAATATCAAGGACCTAGATGTCCGATCTTTGGCAACGGAATAGGTTGTTTTATGCTTTAGTAAATTTTCCCTGTTTATGTTTGATAAAATTTCATACTGACTGTTGTTTTATATATTGTATTGCAGTTGAGAAAAAAAGAAAGTGCCCCAAAGAGAGTGAAGTAAATTTGAGAGAGTTAAAGTTTATCTGGGGACTTCACAAGGTAGTTGCTGAAGAGCACGTTAGGTGTGCCTCCTATCTGCTCCAGTACAGAAACACTATTTCTTCGTTTATTTCCAGACTTGTTGCATCTCCTGCTCTGGTAATTGATCTTAACTAATAGGTTATTGTTGATTCTGATACTCCTTTATTTGAAATTATGAAGTATAGGAAGTTTCCTGACCTTTACAACGGTAGTGCTTCTGGCTCCCAATCATCTGTTGAAGGAGACGAGAAGAAAACAGGGGAGGTTATGAATCCCCCAGTCCCCATGGATTGAGTCCCTAAATATCCAACCCCCAAAGACCTGGCTCCGAAGGATGTAGCTCCCAAATAGGTTGAAGTTCCTCTTAGGATACTTAGGAGAGGGATTTTAGAGAAGCAAGTCGACTAGGTAACTGATCAACTGTCCTTAGTAGATTTATTCTCTTCTGGTGTTGTTCCTCCATCAGATATTACTCTTGGTTTGGCCAGGAAATTGATCAAGTCTGGTACTCTTCCAAACCACATGGGAGTGGACGTCATGCTCCCTAGAATGAGGGTTTCTGAATTAGCTGCTCAGAACCTTGAATCAGTAAGTAATTTCCATTTTCTTGGTTTGGTTGTCCTTTATATCTATCATATACTCATTTTGATCTTCATCTTTTGTAGTTTTTGGTATACTTCAATAATATGTTGGAGCAGGATGATGCAATTAAGGCTTCTTGTTCTTCAAACGAGGTGGAGAAAGCCTTGACTGGCTTGAAGAAATTTTTACTTGAATCTCAGCAGGCCTTGGAGACTGAAAAGAGAACTTGGGCAGAGAAACTGAAGATAACTAAAGATGCTCGGCTGAAGTCTAATGAGAGTTCCCTTTAAGCTGAGCGTAGGCCAAGAAAGTTGAGCTCAAGGGGAAGGAGGTTGAGCGCAAGAAAGAGGAAATTGAGCGCAGGGCAGAGGAAGCTGAGCTCAGGGCAAAAGTTATCGAATATCTTGTATCCTCTGCCAGAGTTAAGAGAAAGTCTACTGTAAAGGCCTCCTTCAGTGCTGGTTGGGACAAGTGATTAGGCATAAATTCTTCACATTTATCCCCTTAATTTCGGTATTTTTATGATTTCGTGCGGTGTAAATAGATTGGATTTGGCTTATATTTATGCTACTAACCCTTTTTGGCAAGTATTCTGTATTTTGTGTATCTCTTATGTGTTTTACAGGTATTTCATGCAAGGTAGTGCCAAAGAGAACTCAAAACAGTGAAAGAAAACCAAGAAACGGGGAGTAAAGGGCATTTTCGTAATTTTGCAGCCTTATTCCGGAGGTGGGGCCAACTTGAAAGTTAAAGATCTTTCAACTACAAGAACACTGGAAAAAACGGCACCTCAATCGGAGTCCGGGTGTGAAAGTTATGAGCAGTCAAAGATAGAAGAAAAAGTCAAATAGAGAGGGGACCGGCCCGCCCAGAAATTAAAAGAACCGGTCCGCCCTGGGACCGGTCCGCCCAGAAATTAAAAGAACCGGTCCGCTGTGCAAACTCCAGTAGACCTCGGATCGAAAGCAAACCGAAGAAGGAAGAAATTAAAAGAACCGGTCCGCCCTGGGACCGGTCCGCCCCAGAAATAAAAGAACCGGTCCGCATTCAAGGCAAACCGGTCCGGGGGAGAAGGGGACCGGTCCGCCTGTCGCAGTTTTAATTTTCTAATTTTCCTCTAATAGAGAGTCCTAGTGCTGCTAAAAATTCGGGGAGTCTTGTAGGGTATATAAACCCATTTTATTATCATTCTTAAGGGGGAGATTAGAGGAGATTTTAGATAGTTTTTCTTTTCTTTCCGAAAAACCTAGTTTTAGATAAAATTTCCTGTTTTATTCAAGGTTTGAAGATTTATTCGGAGTTTGTGTGATTACCAGTTTTATTTATTGCTGCGATTATTCCTTGGGTAATTTTAGTAAGTTGTTTCTTCTTTGTGATTCTATTCTACATTATTCCATCAATTGTCCTTAGATTAATCATGAACACTTGCATATTAAACACTGTTTTCATCACTTTCATCATGTTAGGCTAGATTTTCTAAGGTCGGGGTACATGAACCTAGCCTGATGTGTTAATTGTATGCATATAACATTAATCCTCTGAATTTAGTGATTGAATGCGACCGTATTGCGTAGGAACATAACAATTGTAGGTCTTTATATCTCGTTTGCCTCTGGGTAACCGTGATGATTTAGAATACAATTTGAGTGTTATTATGGCGATACTGATTTACTCGTCCTCAGATTAAGTATGACGCGGGCTTGAACCTCGTATACGTAATGCTTGGGAGTACTAAATTCTGGGTCAATTTAATCATTTAAATTCATGATTAGTGTTATAGTTGCGATTCACTAGGGTTGGGGGATTGTATTCCCGTCCTGTTTTTCCCATCACTTAGTCAAAAGTTTCAAATCATCTTTCATTCATATTTTAGGTAGTTTAGTATAGTTGCATTTCTTCATAATTTCAAAATTGAATTTAGCATAATCATTCTCAAATACCAAATCAATTTTCCTTTTTCTTTAGAGTTAGAGTTAGGATTTCTCTGTCTATCCAACATCGTCACGTTCACTCGTCCTAGTTCCCTGAGGATTCGATACCCACACTAGCCACTATACTCCACAAGAGTGTAGTTATAGTTTAGGTTTTTGTATTGTGGTTGGAAGCCGATAACAACGACTAGCGTATTACACGGACGCTCGATTTTCCAACACGGTGAACAAGGTCTGGAACAAATCCATTTCTACTGCGTCTGCTCAGATTGAGTGTGTGAATCAAAAATATTTCATAGATTGTTGGGTTTCTACCCTTCAAGAGTTGAACACAACTGAAGACTCTGAAATTTTTTAGAGGTATATTCATGGTCCTCCTCCAGTCATAGAGGATGAGGTTGAACATGAAGCTGCTTCTGAAGAGTCTTCATTTGTGGTTGAGTTTGTTGCAAAACAACCTCAAATCCCTGAGTCTTGTCTCCCTCCGATCGAGCAAACCGAGAAACCCCCGCCTATAGTTCCTTCTTCTGAGTGGGATAAGAGGGTTGATAGGGAGAAGGTGTAAAGTTTTTTGGCATTTGACCTTTTTATTTCTTTCTCTTCATATTTATTGTACTTGAACTTTTTATTATCAATAAAAGAACCTTTTGCTCCTTTTCGTCTCTTATGGATTGTACATGTTCTCTATTCTTATTTATTGGTTGGTGGTTATTTCTTCTTGCTAGTTTATTGCGAAGATGGAACAACTGTCTTCCCATGATATCGAGCTACTGAGGCAGTGCAGTGTTTTTTCAAAGCTGGTCAAACGGACTTGTCCGGAAAAGAAATGACTCAGTTGCTCAGTGATAATGCCTCAGAGCAGGTTAAAGAAGTTTACCAATATTTAAAGTACTTACTTGATCGGGCGGTAGCAAATAATATTGCCTATTATGAAATGATAGAAGAACTTTAAGAACAATATAAAGAATCTACTGTGTTATTGCATCAGAGCTATAAGCAGAAATATCAAATCTTAAGTGTAGGTCGGGGCTTTGATAAATTTTCTCTATTTATAATAAAAAGGAGTTTCTTATTAAACTTGAAGTTAAAGGAACTAGAACTGTTTCCAAACTTCTAGAAGAGGAGAATAATAATTTGAGGGATGAAGTGAATCTTCTGAAGTCTGCCTATGGAACTGTTGTTGCTACTACCAATGAAGGTTATTCTTTTATTAAAGCTGTAAATGCAACATTAAAAAATGAATTGGAGGCCTTGAAAAACATTAAATCTGCATCTTCGTCCTGATCTAGAAATAGGCCTTGCCAATTAAGCTGTACGTTAAAAGTAAAAGACCGAGCTAGTGTTGAGATGTAACAAAAGCTGTAGACCTTATCTGAATAACTATCCACTTAATCTTCCCAATTAGAGGTTAAGGATGGGGTACTGAAGAAGCTACAATCACAAGTTGATAAATTAACCTTTCAGTTCTATAAACAGTCAAGAAAAGTTTGGATGGATGGGTATAATGAAGCTTTGGGACATTTTGACGATAAACTTCAACAGTCCCAGAACGAATCCTATAAATATGGTTGGATGAACGCTTTAACTGTGATGAAGGTAGATCAGAACAACTCTTTATGGTATTGGTATGATCCGAGATTGCTTCATCTTGACAATCCTCCATTCTAGTTAGATGTTAACTGGAAATTTGTTCATCGTATTCCTCAATGCTTGATTTCAAAATACTTGGGAGATTATGAGCTACATGATGAACTAGAGATCGTTCGACCACCTCATCCACTTGATCATCCTAGTAGTAGAAATTTCAGAATGCTTCAAGAGTTTAACTTTATCAACTCTCCTTTTACATTGGATTATCCTCCTGCTGGCATGGATCCTATTTCTAAGGTTGAAGGGAAACATCATGCAGAATAATCTTTTGTATTTTATTTTTCCATATTTAAACAACAATATGTAATCATTTTTTTTATTTAATGAAAAGTTTATTGTATGAATGGATCAACATTTTGCTAATCTCTGAATGTTTTATTAGTCTTTGACTATGAATGGATCAACTTTTTTAGTGAATCTCTAGTTTTTCATCGGTTCTACTGATATCCTTAGGATTATCCTAAGTTTTAGACCAATTACAAATGCTTCACCATGGTTCTACTAATGTACATAAATTTTATGGTAATTGCATTAGTTACCTTGGTTCCCAAGCGTGAGTGGAACATTTGTCCATCTTTTATCCCAGTTTAGATAAAAATTATTCATCCGGTTCTTCGTTAACCAAGCATTTGGGACTTATAATTTTCCTTGTGTGGTATTATATATTTGACAACCAACTTTGTTAGTGCATTTATTGATGTCGACCAACTTTGTTAGTGGCCTTTGTTGATGCCGACCAACTCTGATGGTGGCCTTCATTGATATCGACCAACTTTGTTGGTGGTTTTGTTGATGCCGACCAACTGGTGGCCTTTGTTGATACCGACCAACTTTGTTGGTGGTCTTCATTGACACCGACCAACTTTATTGGTGGTTTGTTGCTGCCGACCAACTTTGTTGGTGGCCTTTATTGATTCCGACCAACTTTGTTGGTGGTATTCATTGACTTCGGCCAACTTTGTTGGTGGTCTTTATAATGTTTGCAAACGCATAGCACTAGTACTCCAAAAAGGAAAACAATAAGATAACAATTTTGGGAAAGTCATGTTCTCATTAAATTTAAAGTGAAGTGAGTAAAACATAACTACATTTACTGATAATACTTCTTCAGGTGTTCTGCATTCCATGTATTCTTTAATTCTTACCCTTCCAAAGTCTGAATCCGATATGTGTCTGGTCATATAACTGCAATAATACGATAAGTCCCATGCCAATTGGCTTCCAGCTTATTACTCTTCTGAATCACTTTCTTCAAAATATAATCACCCTATTTTAAGTTGCTCAGCATGACCCTCTTGTTGTAGAAACATGCAGTTCTTTGTTGATAAGTTGCATTCCCTAAAGTTGCATCTTTACGGACTTCTTCCAATATGTCCAAATCTAACCTTCTCATTAAATCACTGACTGGGGTATTGAAGTTAAGAAATCTATGTGTAGGTAAACCTAGCTCGATAGAAATTACGACTTCAGTACCAAACTCCAATAGGGAGGGAATTTCTCCAGTAGTTATTCTAGAAGTTATTCGGTAAGCCCACATGACATAATGCAGTTCATTGATCCAAATTCCTTTTTTATTTTCCCACCTTTTTTTCAGCCCATTCGGCAAAGTTCGGTTAGTTACCTCTGTTTGGCCATTGCTTTGAGGATGGTCATGGGCAGAGTGGAATTTTTGGACGTTGGACTGGGCACAATAAGTAACAAATTCGTCGTTGTCAAACTGTGTGCAATGATCTGTAATAAAGATATAGGGTAAGCCATACTTGCATATGATACTATTCCAAATAAACTGATAAACCTTTTCATAGGTGATATCAATCAACGGTTCAGCTTCCACCCATTTATTAAAGTAATCATCATGTACAATTAGGTACATGAACCTTCCTTAGGTGGTCGGCAGAGGCCAGACCAAGTTAATTCCTCACATAGCAAAGGGCCAGTGTGAAGTAATTGGTATTAGGAGAGCTTGTGGAGCCTTGAATGCTGGAAAACCCCTAGCACTTATCACACTTCTTGTCAAAATCTACATAATTTGCTCGCATAGTTGGCCAGTAGTACCCTTGTGTATGGATTATCTGCAATAACGTTATTCCTGCTACATAGGCTCCACGGGACCCTTCATGAACTTCTTCGATCAAATCCTTCACTTCATCTAGATGCACACATCGTTTTAGACCAACAGTTAATCCTCTTCTATATAACACACCACTATCTAGCACATATCTTACAGCTTTGTATTTCAGCCTCTTAGCTTCAAGTAGATCGAATGGAAGAATCCCATCTTCAATATATGCTCTTGTGGGGTCCATCCAAAATAGCCCCATATCGACTGCAATAAAGTTAACCATCAGATCTTCATTAATGCTCCTATTATAAAGTAGATCAATAGGAATAGTTCTTCATATCTCCGTTCTTGTTGCTGAAGCTAACCGAGCAAGTGCATCTACTCGGTCATTCTCCAATCTTAGAATTCTGACCATCTAGATAACTAGAAAAGTGGTAATTATTTCCAAAGTTTTGTCCAAATATCTAGTCATCAGCTCTCCTTTTGCTGCATATAAGCTCAACAATTGATTTACCACCAACTGTGAATCACGATACACCATAACTTGCTCGGCGTTCAGTGATTTAGCTAGATTTAACCCAATAATCACTGCTTCATATTCTGCCTCTTTATTGGAAGCATAAAATTATAATCGTAGAGTGTACTCTACATCTAGTTTGTATGGCGTATTGAGAATGATTCCATCCCCACATCCAGTTGCGCATGATTACCCATCAACATACAAGCTCCATATAGGAATAGCGTTGTCGAACACTTGGTTTGTTAGAATTCCATGATGGAAAATTTTATCCCTCACTTGATTATATTTCTTTTTCCTCTTTTATACTCCACTGGAGAGTTCTGGTTGATCAGTTGTACCTTCCTTTACAGTTTCCTTTGGTTGGAGTTGGTCAGCCATATCTTCAATAAGTCTGTTGAATCCTGAATATTGCTTGGCTAAAGTCCCTTACTGCTCGGGGGCATCTGAGTAAGTGAATTTTATAATAAAATTAGCCACAATTTGTCCTTTTAAAGCAGTCATTGGTACATATACAAGGTCATATTCCCCCAACTCCACAGCCAAATATATCAATCTCCCGAATTTCTCTAGCTTACGCAAAGTTTGCCTCCGTGGCTTGTCAGTGTATACCACTATGGTGTGAGCTTGAAAATATGGCTTCATTCCTCTACTGGCCTCAATTAAGGCCAACACTAATTTCTCCAGTCTGGGATATCTAACCTCTACTCCTCAAAAAGCTTTGATAGTGTAATAAACTAGATTTTGGACTCTATTCTCCTCCCTGATCAAGCCAAAGCTAATAGTTGACTCAGAAATCGCCAAATATATATACATCTTTTCTCCCAACACTGGTCAGGAGAGTGGTGGTGGTGTTCCTAGGTACTTTTTCAATTCTAGGAAGGATTTTTCACATTCATAGTTCCATTCAAAGGTTTTTTTTAGCACATTAAAGAATGGCAAGCATTTATACGTTGTTCAGGATACAAATCTGTTGAGTGCTGCTACGCGTCCTGTTAGTTTTTGAACATCCTTTTTACTGGTCGGGGACTGCATTTCAATCAGACCTTTAATCTTATCTGGATTAGCTTCAATGCCCCTTTGATTCACTATATACCTAAGGAACATTCCCTCCTACACTCCAAAGACACATTTGGTGTGGTTTAATTTCATCTGGTGCTTTTCCAATTGATTAAACGTCTAGTTAAGGTCGGAAATATGATCAGCAACTTTTTTGCTCTTAGTAAGCATATCATTAATGTACAACTCCATATTATTGCCTATCTGCTCCTCGAATACTTTGTTTCCCATTCTCTGATAAGTAGCACCTATATTTTTCATACCAAATGGCATAATATTATAGTAATAAGTTCCTAGGGGAGTGATAAAGGAAGTGATTTATCTATCTCCGTGCTTCATTTTGATCTAGTTATAACCAGAATATGCATCCATGAAACTCGTGAGCTCATGCCCTGAAGTAGCATCTACCAATTGATCAATTTATGGTAAAGGAAAGTGATCCTTTGGGCACGCTTTATTCCAGTAAAATCCACACATCCTCCATTTGTTGTTCTTCTTCTTGACCATAACTACGTTGGCCAACCCGTTCGGGTATTTCACATATTCAATAAAGGAAGATTTTTTAAGCTTCACCACTTCTTCATGTATACCCTGGTTCTTCTCTGGGCTAAAAACTCTCCTGCGTTGCTTCACAGGTTTAACCTCATTATTAACATTAAGCTCATGGCATAGGAAAATTGGGTCTATGCCTGGCATATCCCCATAACTCCAAGCGAACACCTATTTTCTTTGCCTCAAGAAAGCCACCAACTCTTGTTTAAGAACTAGCTCCAATGATGCTCCTATTTGAGTTGTTCATTTTGTTTTATCATCGTCCATAACAATGCTTTCTGTTGCCTCCATCACTTGGCCTTTTATAAGATCAGATTCATCTCATGGATCTAAGGTTTCAACCTCAGACTCACTGTTCAACTCAGATATATCCACTTGATAAGTGGTTATTTTCCTCTTTGTCTCCAACATATCTTCTTCCTTAGCAGAGAAATAGTAGCACTCCCGAGATACTTTCTGATCTTCTTTCACTACTGCAGCTCCGAAGTTGGTCGGGAACTTCAGGCATTAATGAACAGTAGAGGGTAAGGCTTCGAATTTCTTCAGACCAACTCTTCCCATGATCATATTATTGGCGGAATGAACATTTTTATCCATTACAAATAATCTCACTTTCTTTGTCCTGCTCGCCAACCATGTCCCGATCAATACGTCTAGTTGGATTGTCCCGAGTGGAAATACTTTCTCGCCAGAAAATCCAATTAGTGTCCTCTGGTAAGGCTCCAGTTGGTTGAGTTTTAATCCCACACTATCAAAATAGGGATAAAACATAATGTCTGCTGGACTGCCATTGTCTACTAATGTTCTTGCCACTAGCACTTCTTTCCTCTTGACTCTGATCACTAAAGGATCATCATGAGGATATAACACTCTAGATAGATCATATTTGGTAAAGCAAATTACGAGCTTATCCTTGTTAACCTTTCTTGGTCGGTCTTCCTCGGTGAGGTTAATTCGTTGAATATAGGAATAAGCTTGGGTCTCATTGAGGTCATCTTTCCTTTCTGCTGTATAATCTCCTCCTCCTGTATCTCCACCTGTAATCATGTGGAAATCAAAAGATCCAAAACTGAGTGTGAATACCTCACATTCTGGTTATCTAGGCTTCTTGGGGAGATCATGATCATCTTCTGGATCTTCATAATGGATCCTCTTCTTATCTTCTCTAGGCTTAACTGGTGATTTAGATCTCTGCCGACCTCTACCTCCAGTTCTTCCACCAACCTATCGATCAACAAATCTCTCCAACTTTCCTCTTTGGATGAGTGCTTCTATCTCATTATGGAGGGCAATACAATGGTTGGTAGTATGACCATGATCTTTGTGAAACTCACAATACTTGGACTTATCCCTCTTATCAGCAGGTGACCTTAACTTTTTAGGCCAGCTCAAATCATTGTTGTGCCTGATTTCCTCTAACATGTTATGTATTTCCACCGTTAAGGGAGTGTAATTAGTGAATTTCCTAATCCGATCTAGGCTTTGTTTTACTTTTGAACTCCTTCGCTCATTGTGATTCTTGTGCTCTTTCTTATCTGTCTTACCTTATGTGTTTGCTTTCGCCTTTGCGTCTGAATTATTTTTAGCAGCCATAGCTTCCTCCACGTTCATAATCTCTGTTGCCTTAGTCATTAATTATGTCATCGTCTTCAGTGGATCTTTTTCCAAAGTATAAAATAATTTATCAGGGAGCAAACCACTCATGAGGGTAGTGATTGCGGTCTTCTGTTCATAATCAATGACTTCCAATTTCTCGTTATTAAAATGACAGATGTAATCCCTGTTACTTTCTCCTTCCTTTTATCTTACACTGAGCAAATGAGTTACTCGCTTCAATGGTTTTTCTCCAAAGAAAAAATTACCAATAAATAGCTCGACGAGTTGTTGAAATCAATAAATCTTCCCCCGAGGAAGGCTATTGTACCAGATTTGAGTAGATCCAGTGATTGTTTCTGAAAATTCCCTATATTTTATCTCATCAGGAATTGCATAGATATCAGCAGCTGCTTGATATTGTTCTAATGAAGAACTGGATCAATCTTCCCATCATACTTGGGAGTGACCACTGGAGCTTTAAACTTATTAGGCGTAGGGAAATCTACGATGATTTGCACAAAGGGGCTCCCTTAATAAAACTTCTTTGGAGGGGATTCTTGGCCTTGGCCATTTCTACCATTATGTCTTCTAAACGTTGAATGGAACCTTTTCAGGCATCACTGCCAGCACTATGGGTGGTAGCTTTTTTATACCGACTAACAGATCATGTTGAACTTTCTTCTTACGAACCTTCCCTCTGACTGGATCTATCAGTTTGTCGGGTGCTTAATCTGGATTGGGCTGAACCTTCCCTTAAATTACTTAGTCATCGAGTATTTCTCGATGCAAACCGTAGGGCATTTCCCTGGGGTCACAAATAATCATAAGGAGAGAACCTACTTAGCCTTTCTAAGGCTCACAATCTTTCTGGGATAAGGGACTGTCCATCAGTGCAGTTAGTGATCCTGATTAAAGAAGTTTCTCCAGGAAGGTATGAAGGATCCCTAGAAGTTCTGGAATGGCTATGCCCAACACTCCTTATTGGCGACGGTGGAATATTCCTTTAATTAAATTGTGCAGGATCTCCAGTTTGCAGAGTTTGCGCCAACTGTCGTATAGTGTCTTGTATAGCCTCTTGACCCTTTGCCAAACTAGCCAAAATTCTTCTTAGATCATTGTTGTTTAGAGGGACAGAGGGATTAGGCGGAATTCCCTCATTTCTAGTACTTGATTCAGGTATTTCAGCCATGGATGGTGAATTAATGAAAACGTTAAGCAATATGTTCCCACATGCAGCGGCAATCTGTTGATGCAAAAAACTAGACTAGGCCTAATTAATTGATCGCAAACAAATGAAGTAAAATAAACAAGACACAAGAAATTTTAGAGTGGTTCGGCTAAAGAAATATCCTACGTCCATTGTTATGTATTGACTGTCTTGATTTATTTTTCAGTCCCTTGCAATAAGGCTGATATAAAGTATTTATAGCCCAAGAGGGATCCTAATAGTTGTGGTGTGGAAGGATGGAATGCCTTTATTTGTTAGTCATTTACATCAATACATAATAAGAATTAATTGTATGAAGGTTGTCACTTCATTAGTAATACATGTTGTAGGACTGATGTCGCTTTGTTATCAATACAGGCCATTGTTCAGGCTTCCCCATTGGCGAATGGCCTTCCCTATTGGTCGGGCTTCATTATTGGTCGTTCTTCATTGTTACTCAGGCTTCTTTGTTGGTCGGGATGAGTTAGAGTTGTGCCACATTGGATGACACGTGCTGGCTTGTAAATGATCCACGCAGGGTGGTAAATTTTGGTATCAATAATTATCTTAACTTTAAGGAGATCTCTGGCCTTGAGACGAAGACTTTCCCTTCTCTTGGACACTTAACAAGGATTATAACCTAGATATGCTCGTATTTATCTCAGTGAACATGTGCTCAAACTTGGCTTTGGTTGCATTTTTAGCTTGGATGAACTGGTATAAATTGTCCTCAAGAGTGGGGTGATGTATGGGCCAAGAGGTGCTGCTTGCATAGGTGGTGCTTGTTGAAATTGAAGAGGGGGCAGAGGTAGGGCAACATGTGAATTTGGATTCAACGCAGCTTGTCCTTGCCCGTACCTAAAATCGGGATGGTTCCTCCATGAAAGGTTGTAAGTGTTTCTTTGCGGGGCATTGAAATTCAACTTAAATCCCTCAATTTCTTCCACTTTCTTGTTAAGCATGCATTTATAGGCGGGTATCATCGGACATTCCTTTATTCAATGTCCTGCCTCACAAATGGCACACACCTTCTCTTTCACAGCTCGGGTGGATCTGATGGTGTCTCTAGTCGTTCCTCAAGTATGTCTCTCATACTTTTCTCAAATTAATCGAGTCGACGGTATAACAAGGTATCTTTGTCTAATTGGTATAGACCGGATGCAGAAGGAGTGGTGGACACTTATCGAGGTCAGTTTTGGGCAGTGGGATCGAATGTGTCCCATGCTTGTATAGTCTCAGCAACATACTTAAGATACGCCTCGGCATCGCTCGCATCTAACTCCCAAAATGGTCTTTCACACATAGTTTGAATAAGTTGTTTAGATGTTATAGTAAGCCCTTGATGGAAGAAAGAGATAAGGTGATGCTTCACAAATCCATGATGTGGGAAAGCGTTAACTAACTCTTAGAAGCGTTCCCAATACCGATCAAATGACTCATGATCTTGTTGTCGAAAGGCATGAATTTGAGCCTTGATGGAGTTGGCTTTATGTTGTGGCAATAATTTCAAGAGAAACTTGGATTGCATATCCTTCCATGATATAATGGATTTTGGTGGCAAAAACCAAATCCAAGTCTTAGCTTTATCCTTTAAGGAAAAGGGAAAAAGGAAAAAGTTTTAGGCGAACGACGTCTTACGTGCAAGATTGATCACTAAATGTTTCTCACGCCTCTTAAACGCGGATGTGGAGGTATGATTTCTCCGAATCCATGCCATGAAACGTGGGAAGAATTTGTATCATTCTATTGGGAAAGTGTAACTGTCCTGCATTGTATGGAAGTAAAATGCACCCAGGGGTGACAGTTCACTCAGGAAATAAGAGTTCTTTCATGGGATAATATGGTAAATTCTCATCACCCGTATCTAAACTGGCTATATCAGATATTGCTCTCTCTCCAATTGACTCGGGATCCTCACTCGGTGTTTTAGACGTGTGACTTAGCGTGTGACTTGTGATGGAGTTTGGAGGGGTAGGACGTGGAACCCAGAATTGTGGGACACGAGGAGTGTGGGGGCTATCAGGCTCTTACTCAACTATAAGATTTTCATGAATATGTGTAGGAGTGGGTTTGTTGCGGATTTTTCATGAAAGGGTTTTGAGAGATGTTTTTTTTTTTTACTTTTCAATTTTTTGATTTTCTTTTTTGGATTTTTGAATTTTTTTTATTTTTTTGGCTTTTTAAGATTTGGAATCAATTTTTGGATTAATTCAACCTAACCTAAAAATCTACCTAGTTCCTAGGCAACGGCGATAAAAACTTGACACGACTGAAAATGCATTTAAAGTGTGTGCTTATATAGGCTCAAGTGCAAGCAGGCCGCGTAAGTAATAAACCCAGTAAGACGAGGTCGATCCTCGGGGAATTAGGACGATTACTCGTAATAACGAAGGAAAGGAGACTAACCCTATACTGATTCGAGAAAAAAGCGAAAGGGTGATAAATTTTGATATTGAATTCTACTTGTTAAATGTAAACTACAATTAAAATTACTAACTAAACAAAGTGCACAAAATTAAAACTACTGCAAGTGAATGACAATGAATGATAAAAAGCAAGTTAGGATACAATCCCCCAAACCCTAGTACATTTACCGGATAGAAAACTAGCTTTTGAATTAGATAGTTGATTAAACCCAGTATTTATGAATCCCAAACATTACATATCTGAGGGTACTACCCCACATCATACGTAATCCAGGGCAAGAATAAAGCGGTGCTGCAGTAGGCAACACGCACATCACATCCTTAAACACCCCGGTTACCTAGGGCAAACAAGGTTAAAACATCTACGATGTTTGTATTCACTATACAACACGATTCATTCAATATTTAATTCAAAACCAATTTTCTATACATGTAAACTACATTGGGTTGGGTGCATGCAAACCAACCTTTAGAAATCTTGCTAGACATGATTAAACTATACTGAACACAAAATATATTTTGTATGAATTCATATTTGCATAAAAATGTGACGAAACTTGTAAAAATGAATTGTAACCTATTTCCTACGAATCATCAAACACAAATATGAAAGAAATTGAAATCATTAAACAAACATTACTTGTAATGAAGAAACTCTTTAATTAATGCTTAAAACTTGAACAATTATTGAAGAAAGTAATTTCCTAGGGTTCTTGGCTTCAAAAGCTCTCTAAAATTTAAATAAAAAATAAAAAATAAAACTGCCTAATATCTGGTAATCAATTGGAATAAATACCCTACAGATTTATAAGAGTTTTATCTAAGTACAAAAGTAATTTTGAAAAGAATAAGTCAGAAAATCGATAGCCGAACCGATCCGGTCTGGGGTCATCGGTTCGATTTGGTACACCGTACCGGTTCATTTTTAGTTGACACTGGATCGGTCCGCTCTTTACATGAACTTTGTTTTCATCGAACCGGTTCATTTTTAGTTGACATCAAATCGGTTCTCTCTTTACAGGAACCTTTTCTTCACCGGACCGGTTCATTTTTGGTACACATCAGATCGGTTCCACGATAGATTTCTTCCTGCTCTTCTTATGATTTTTTCTCAACTTCAAAGCTTCATAAGTATTCATCCAAGACTCATATTTGGATGTCGTTGTTACTATGTGCTTGTAGACTCGAGGTCTTCAACTTTAATTTTGGTTCCTCGTCCGAATTCCAGATGTAAAATTACTCGTTTGCCCTCTGACTTTCTTTCTTTTCTTTCTTTCTTGATTTCTCGATTTTTGAGTCTCCTCTTCTCTTCACTTGTATAAAATTCCTGCAAAATGCAAGAAGAATACACGAAACTCGATACACTATATAGGAAATATCAATAGCAAAGATATGAGATAAATCAACACATTTTGCATTGTATAAGGTGATAAACGCCTCTAAATTAAGGGGATAAATCGAAAGAATTTATTGAAAATGAATTTCTTGATGCGATAGTTGGATTATTGGAAAATTAATTTGGTTATTGAAGTATCGAGGGTTGTAAACAGCCATTGTATTAGATGGCTGACGCGATTGAAAATGTGTCTAAAGTGCTTTCTTATATAGGCTCAAGTGCAAGCCTAACGCGTAAGTAATAAACCCAGTAAGACGGGGTCGATCCTTAAGGAATTAGGACGATTGCTTGTAACGACGAAGGAAAGGAGACTAACCCTAAACTGATTCGAGAAAAAAGCGAAAAGGTGAAAAATTTTGGAATTGAATTCTACTAGCTAAATGCAAACTACAATTAAAATTACTAACAAAACTAAGTGCACAAAATTAAAACTACTGTAGGTGATTAACAATGAATGAGGAAAAGCGGTTTAGGATACAATCCCCCAAACCCTAGTACATTTACCGGATAGAAAACTAGATTTTGAATTCAATTGTTGATTAAACCCAGTCTCTATTAATCCCAAGCATTACATATAAGAGGGTACTATCCCATATCATACGTAATCAAGGGCAAGAATAAAGCGGTGCTGTAGTAGCTAACACGCATATCACATCCTTAAACACCCCGGTTACCTAGGGCAAACGAGGTTAAAATATCTACGATGTTTGTATTCACTACACAACATGATTCATTCAATATTTAATTCAAAACCAATTTTCTATACATGTAAACTACATCAGGTTGGGTTCATGCACCCCAACCCTTAGAAATCTAACTAGACATGATTAAACTATGCTTGAACACGAAATCTATTTTGCATGGATTCATAATTGTGTGAAAAATGGGAGGAAATTTATAAAAACGAATTGTAACCTATTTCTTACGAATCATCAAACTCAAATATGAAAGCAATTGAAAGCATTAAGGAAACATTACTTGGAAGGAAGAAACTCTTGAATTAATGCTTAAAACTTGAACAATTATTGAAGAAAGTAATTTCCTAGGGTTCTTGGCTTCAAAAGCTCCCTAATTGTTTTTTTAAAAAAGAACTACCTAATGTCTGGTTATAAGTTGGAATAAATACCCTACGTATTTACAGGAGTTTGAGTTAGGTACAACTCTAATTTTGAAAAGAATAAGTCAGAAAATCGACAGCCAAACCGATCCGGTCTGGGGTCATCGGTTCGGTTTAGTACACCGGACCGGTTCATTTTTAGTTTACACTGGATTGGTCCGCTCTTTACAAGAACTTTGTCTTCACTGGATCGGATCAGTCCGCTCTTTACAGGAACTTTGTCTTCACCAGACCGGTGTAACAACCCGCGTAATTTTGGGCTATTTTAATTAATTTCTGGAAAATTGAGGAAAATAAAGTTTTTGATAAAATTATTTTTATTGCTCAAATATGTTGAATATTATTTTTAAAGGCGAGAATTTCAAACGGTTTCAAAAACGGAGTTAAAACGGATTTTAAAATGATTTTTAAATGTTTTTAACTCTTGGAGTTGTTTTGACTTCCAACTCTTCATTTACTTGCCTTATTTAAAGGAGTCTTTTGGATTCCAACTCTTCATTTCTTTGCATTATAAAAGGAAGTCGTGGGAAACCTTTTTAACCTACTTTTGACACAAATTTTGGCAGCAAATATATTTTATATTCCTCTTCTTTTTATATACACATTGGCCCTTGAGATTTGTGAGTTCCAACCTTAGATTAGATGTGTTCTTGGGGCTATTTTTGAGGATATTCTTGGAGGAGCTTTTGTAGATCTTTTGTGTTGATCTTGAGGATGTGATCGTTGGTTTCTCATCATGGTTTGAGGTATGGGGTTTTACACAATATGCTCCTTAAATCTCGCGAGTGTCATTCTCTTTAAATTCTTGTTTAATTGAACTCATATTTGAATTGATAAATTCATTGAAATCTGGAAAATAATTGTTGAAATTATTTTGATTCATGTGGTATCATTATATTGTTGATGAGCACGTTGTCATGAGATTTTAATATGGCACGGATGTTGTGAACCCGCCAAAATACCTATTCCCAGGCTATGGCTTGATAAAGCATATGCGAATGGGGTGAGGCCTGGTTACCCATTGATGTGTTGTTGAGAAACTATATTGATAAATGCTTTGAGATTTGCATTTCGATTTGAATATTCGTACTCGTGTTGTTACGTTTTATTCATCGCTAAAATATTTGTTGAGCATCTTTTCTGTCGTATTGTGTACTTCCCCATATTTTCTTTTAGTGGCAGGTTAGCGTGGATTTTGGGGCGCTATGGAGATTGATTTTAGCGAGGATTGTTTGGGAAAGATTTGTATTATTTTGATGTATAGAGCTTTTGAGATTTGTATTTTATTTTTGAGTTAGTTGTTGTATTTTTATTCGAGAGACTTGTTGTAATTGAAGAGATTGAGATTAGTGAATTTTAATTACATTGTGGGATTTATTTAGATGCTCTATACCTTGTTACTTGTGGATTTTGATTTATTTTATCGCATTAGCGCTCCGTTCGCCCTCCCCGAGCGGGCGGGGTGTTACAACCGGTTCGTTTTTTTGTACACATCGGTTCGATGATAGCTTTTTTCCTGCTCTTCTAGTGATTTTCTCTCAACTTCAAAGCTTCATAACTTTTTATCCGGGACTCAGATTTGGATGTCGTTCATTCCGACATGCTTGTATACTCGAGGTCTTTAACTTTCATTTTAGTTCCTTATCCGAATTCCATATGTAACATTACTCTTTTTCCTTCTGACTTTCTTTTTTTTCTTTCTTTCTTGGTTTCTCGATTTTTGAGTTTCTTCTTCTATTCACTTGTATAAAATACCTGCAAAACGCAAGAAGAATACACGAAACTCGATGCACTATATAGAAAATGTTAATAGCAAATATATGAGATAAATCAACACATTTTACATTGTATAAGGTGATAAAAGCTTCTAAATTAAGTGGATAAATCGGAAGAATTTATGCCTAATCACTGGCTTAGGAATTATGTTGGCATTTTGGATTTTTTTTTATTAGGGTTTTACTGTATGCGGTCATCATTATTGGTCTTGTACTTGTGTAGCCCCCAAATTCTAGTGTTTTGGTCTTTTTTAAATGAGTTTCCCTCCTCATGTTCAATGTATTTCCGAAATCTTAATAGAACTGAAACCCACTAACCTTGGTATATTTTCCAAGAGGTTTCCCAAACCCATTCATGTACTCCATCCAGAAGATGATCTGAAAAATCCTTGGTTTAGACCTAAAGTTTCCTCTTCTACAGGTTCTATTATAGGCCCCTCCTTAGTTGGAGTTGAGTTACCTATTGTTGTGGACGTTACAATTTCAACCCCCCCCCCTTTTTAATTAGGAAAGTCTTACTAACCCCGTGTCGATGTCAATGGTGATCTTAATCCTTCTCCTCCCCGTGCTTGCCCCAGGGAACATAGGGATTCAACCTCCCTTATAGTTGTGCCCCCCAGTGATGAGGGGATTTTCAGGGCTTATAACTCTTGGGACCCAGTGTCTACTAATGCAGCAAACCATCATTGTGGCATTATATAGGATTATGGATGACTTGAAGGACATTTACAATATACTTATTAGCATTTCTCTTCATCTTCTTGAGCCCGATGAGAGAGTTTACGACCGACGTAATGCTAAGGAAATTTGTTTTCATGTTTGGGCCTTGTAGGTTGGGGTTCGACTGCCCCTCCACCCAATCAGTTGTTCTATTTTGAGGGGATTGTGACACCCCACCTAATTAAATATTAGGTGATCAGTCATTTATTGAATTAAAAGAGATTTCTCATTTGGTTCATTCTCAGCATCACTGTTGAAACCATATTAATTACTAACGACCTATTATTAAATTAAGCAGATGTCAATTTTTTATTTTTTTTTTAAATAATTGATAATAATATGCTGGAAACTAAATTAAAACATTCACACTATTAATGTACTCTAAACCATTACCAGAAATAAATGATGAATAACTATCTTGCCGAATAAATCATCGGCTACAAAATCCAAATCCAAATAATAAGTCCAACAAATAATAAATAAATCCCATTATAAGTCTAAAATGAAAAACTTAAATAAATGAAGTATAAATGGGGAAACATGCCCAACAAAGATACTGAAATGAAATCCTACACTAGGAATGAAATATATAAGCATCTAATCAAGTCCTGCAAGCCTCCACAGTGTTGAAACTAGTCATCCCTGGAATAGATTGTCAAGTCTGGCGTCCCTGTGGATGGACGCCTAAAATGTTTTGGAAAATATTTATATCAAGGCTTAGAACCTAAAATATTTTGAAACCATTTAGCAAGTATTTATCACAACTTAAAAATTAGTTATTGATTACACATTTTAGGTTCACGTACACTCTCTTGAGTTTCCTCACCTCTCAACTATTATGCACGCCTAACGTTTTTTACTTAGACCACTTAGCCATACTACCGATGCTAACTAGACGTAAGTATCTATCTAGATTAAAAATACCTATAAGTCCTTGTACCACCCATACAGTACGCTATCCAAATTAATATCTCTCGTTTGTTATCAATATCATGAGTGACATTCTCCATCTTTTATCATTTAATTATTTAATTAAGTTTCAATACTTAATTCATTATTTATATACACACTATAAATCTGTCTACTATCACACGTAAGTAGAATTATTCAAATGGTTATATATATTTATCTCACTAATATATCTAATTAATGTGTTTCTCACAAGGACCGCCGTGAAAGTAGGCATACTCTGCTATCAGTCCATGTACCTCTCATATCAAAATAAGGATTATTTGTTAGGCATGTCTCCTTGAACCCAAAAATCAAATATCAATCAAGCAATGGAGGCAAACATAGTTTTAAGCCTTTGAGCTACGCACATACCTAACGTACCCAAATGACCTGCCAATCTCATTAATGCACAGCACATAGTGAGCTACCCTAAGTTCTATGTTTTGGGTCACAACTCCAGACCTCCTTAAAATTGGCAAGGTGGGATCGCCCACTTTATGGGAACCTCCGTGATAGCAGGCAGCATAGGTATGCTCACATTTAACACCAATCATATAATAAGTATACACACAACCTATATGTTGATGTCAAAAAATGGACTAGATCCAATTTTCTAATCACAGATAATATATATGATTACGATAAAATAATTAAATGAATGACAAAAAGTTTTAAAGTGGTTCGGTTGTGTAAGAAAACCTATATCCACTGTGTGAAGACAATGATTGTGCAACACAAATAAATATGAGAGAAGTAATGACCAAGAAAGAACAAAGAAAATAAAACGCCAATCACACAACAACGGATGTACGTGGTTCAACAAAGATGTGCCTACGTCCACGGTGGTGCAGTCAGTATTATTTCTCAATATTCTGGAGAATGAGTACAGAGAATACAACTTGTCCTTTGCCCCGGACCTAGGGTTTAATTTATATGTGTGTATGTTAGTTAGTGGAGATGATGGGTTCCTCCATATTAGCCATCTTCCCTATAACTTCCCTTCATGGGATCGTGCTCCCCTATAACTTCCCTTCATGGGATCATGGGGAAATTGGATCAATACAAAAGATGAGGGGCCTGGACTTTGGGCCGCTAGGGCTGGGCTACTCGTCCAGGCCTGTAGCACTAAATTCCGGGTACCCACAATTGCCCCTAAATTTGTTGTGCCATGCATGTGGGCTCAATAGATTTAAATGATTAGCCATAATAGTCGTGTTGCAATTCCTCGGGAGCTGTAGAGTTGATTTCTGGCGGCAGCCGCTTCGCTTACTGTGCGATATGATTAGATTTTGAAGGTTTGTTGGAATAAGGCTCATTTCTTTTCGTCGTTTCAGCTTTTCCAGTACTCTTCTATCTTCTGAGAATTCTTGCGCTTCGTACCTTCTACTTTCGATCTCCATTCTCGTTGCTTCTTCGTCATTTGACCTGATCTTCTGTCTTGTAAGTTTCTCTTGCCCTTTGCATTTTCTCTTTGGTTTGTAGCTTTTCTTGTATTTTCCAATGGCGAAGATTGGAAATAGGTCAATCTCAGAATTTAGAAAATTCTACAACATTCCTGAGTGGGTGGAGATTGAGTGTTGTGCCTCGCCTTCTAGGAACGTTAGGGATATAGAGGATGCCCACTAGATTCATGCTTTGTTTCTTTCCCAGGGGGGACTTACTTTTCCCCCTAATGATCTGTTTTTGCATTTTTTTAGCTGTTTTAGTATTGTACCTGCACAATGTTCGCCCAATGTATGGAAAATAGTGAACGGCGTGCATAGGATAAATCAATTGTATGGCACAAGGTTAGGGCTTGCCGAGGTCTGCTTTTGTTACTCCTTCTCTCGAACTAGTTCAGGTGTCCTGTACCTCAAAGCTAGGAGCCCTGATAGGGTATTGGTAGTAAATCTACCTGATTCCCATAAGGACTACTGGCAGGAAGGTTTTCTTGTTAGGAATTGGCAGTTCTCTCCCCAATCTGAATTGAAAGATTCACTATTCCCTTTTATGGGGAAGAATATATAGGTAGATATTTGTACTGTTGCTTCAATCTCTGTTGACTTATGACTTTTCTGACACCTTTCTGCGTTTTCTTTTACAGCGAGGTCATGGAACTTGGAGCCTGCTCTTAGCGAGGTCCGAATTTCTGAGTTGGTTAAAGCTTGGAACATCAAAGAGCCTTTGGGTGACGGCGAGCATCCCAGATCTGCCGCTTTCTTGTTAGAGTATAAGAACGTAGGCTCTAGCTTCATAGCACGACCTGTGGACAGTGTTCCAGAGTTTGTTTCCTTCGAAGAGACTACTGCCGAGCTAATCCAGTTGGACGAAGAGGAGAGGAGCTCTGAAAGTGAGCCTGTCGGTAATCTTGGTGGAGGGAGATCTGTCAGTAGCAGTTCTTCTAATTCTGAGGAGGATTCTGAAGCTCAAGGATCGTCGAGCACTTCCAACAGTTCTGGTGAAGAGATGCCTCCCAGGAAGAATTTGATCAGAGATGATGACGATGATGATGACGTGCTTCTTGCACAGAGGTCCAAGAAACTGAAGTCTGCATCTGGGGTCATAGCTACTGGTTCTCGGCCTTCTTCTCAGGATCAAGAGAAGAAGAGGAGAGAGGAGGAACAGATGAGAGAGAGGGAGAGGAAAAAGGACGAGGAGAGGAGGAAGGTGGAGGAGAAGAAGAAAGTGGAGGAGAGAAAGAGAAAGGAGAGAGAAAAGGAGGAGGAGAGGAGGAAGATGGAATCGAGGACCAAAACAGGTCAAGCCCTGGTCCCAGTATCTGCCTTGCCTGAGGGGGCTTCGGTGGCCACTTCTCCTCAGCTAGCCCCTGCGCTGCTCGAGAGAGCAGTCCTTCCTACGGATCGCCAAAGGGCGTTGGAGTCCGATCAACTGGCTCTGCAAGCTAGCCAGAGGCTTACCTTGGTAAAGTTCTCTTCTAATTCTCAATTTCTTTTAACAAGTCTCGATGGTTTCTTCTTCTTGATTTCTTCTTTAATCTTTGTAGTTTGTGACCGACTTCGCTGTGCTCTATCGCTCCCGCGACGAGCTGGTGAGGAGGAATGGTGAGCTGGAACAGCAAAAATCTACTCTGAAAGCCAGGGGCTCTCAGCTGGAGGCCGACCTGAAGGCTGCTGATGCAGCTCGAGTTTCATCTGACCTGGCCCTTGTCAATTCTGCTCGCGAGAGAGATGATGCGGTCAGGGAGCTTGGCGAGCTGAGGAAGGCTTATGATCTGGTGTGCACGAGCAAGCTGGACCTTGCAGAGAAGAACAGGGTTCTGAACGAGCAACTGGAGGCGGAGAAAGCCCAGGCAACCACCCTTAAGGAGGACTCGTATAACTCTGGCTGGGCTGCTGCGTATGAGGACGCTGAAGTTCAGATAGGCTATATCAGCCGTCTGAACTTCAAGAAATGGTGGAATAAGGCTCTCGTGGCTGCTGGGGTGGACGTTGCATCCCCACTCTTTGACGAGCACGATCCAGGGCCGAAGCCAGTCGTAGATGAGGACCCTGCCCCAACTGCTGATGGCACTGATCCTGTCTCTCAGGTGACTCCTGTTGACGCTCCTTTGGTTGAGAGGACTGAGGACACCCCTGCAGAGGGTAATGCCCCTGCTGATGCTGATAAGGACAAGAGACCATCCACCTCTGGGCCACCCGAGGTTGCTAATTGATAGGGCTGCTTTGTAATTTTTTCTTTTTCAATCTGATGTAACCTCATTCCTTATTAATGAGACTATCAGATGAAAGAAAGTTCTTCAAACTCTGATGAAAGAAAGTTCTTCAAACTCTGATAGTCTCGTGGGAGCATCCAACCAGCCCTGATCGTATCCATCAGACCACACTTGGCGAGGGCCCTTCTTGAATAGATGCCATAGTCGGGAAACGTCCCTCTGGAGCCCAGCAGCAATTACATAAGCTCACCGAACATCATCGCGCAGCTCCCCAATCTCCCTATCACGCTGTTCGACGGCTTCCCTGTTCCTACCCCTGGCACTCCTGCCAGCACGCGGGAGGGGAGGCCGAGCAGCTCGCGATGAAGAAGAGCCTTACAGGACTATTGGAACGGTGCTCGGTGAATTCTCCTTAAGCTTCGAGACCTCCCGCCTCAGGTCTTCGTTCTCCTGCTGCAGGAACTCCCAACTTGGTTAATCTCGGTGGCCTCCAGTAACTTTGCTCTCAGTGCACTAACTTCTTCTTGTATTGAGGCACCGATTTCTTCCATTTCCTGGAGCCTATCCTTCAGCTTAGCCACTAGCTCGGATTTCTCCTTATATTTCTGATTCCTTGACTTAGCAAACTTGCAAAGTCTAGCAAAGGCCTGGCGAATTTCAGGGCTTGCATTAGGACCAAGAGTCCTACCCAGTTGGGAGGTAACAGGAATATAGTCATCAACATCAACCAGCTACAAGTAAAAGAAAGAGGAGAGAAAGAGATCAGCATAAACAACAATGAAGTCTTTTCATTAATAAGGAATGAGGTTACATCAGATTGAAAAAGAAAAAATTACAAAGCAGCCCTATCAATTAGCAACCTCGGGTGGCCCAGAGGTGGATGGTCTCTTGTCCTTATCAGCATCAGCAGGGGCATTACCCTCTGCAGGGGTGTCCTCAGTCCTCTCAACCAAAGGAGCGTCAACAGGAGTCACCTGAGAGACAGGATCAGTGCCATCAGCAGTTGGGGCAGGGTCCTCATCTACGACTGGCTTTGGCCCTGGATCGTGCTCATCAAAGAGTGGGGATGCAGGTCCCGAGGAACTCGGTGTTATGGTATCGACACGAGATGTCCTCCTCCACTCTGATGCCCAATCCATTCAGGAGGGCTGATCGATGGATCCCCATTGATGCTATTCCCCGGCAACTATTGGAGTTGGACGCAAATGAGGTCGTGGAAGAGCTAGCCCCCGCTCCTGATGATGGAAGGAGAGCTAAAGTTGCTGATTATCTTGCTCGGAGGCTTCCACTTCCTTGAGATTTTGTTATTCTTTTTCTTTTTGATAATGTAAATGCTTTGGGCGAGCTTCGCCGACTAAACATGTATTATCATTGTTTGTAAATATAAAGAATTAACGAAAAGTTCGCGTTTTGGGCAATTTTGCCGACTAAACGTGTTCATCCAATCTTTTAATATTTTTGCTGCTTCATAATCTTTTTTATTTTGTCATGCGAGTGTCCCCCCAGTCCAGTATAATGCAAGAATACCATTGTGCCCTCACTTTACCTTTTAGGATGTGTCGTCACACTCCCTTAGGCCTAAGTAGGGCAATTGGCGAGGACACACCTGGTATTGGATGTCTTCATCCGATCAGGATTTTGTTTAACCAAAGTAGGTTTGATGCCTAAGAATACTCTGTAGGGCTTCATATATTGTCAGGGGCAATGCTAAGAGGTCTGTCGTGCTTCATGACGATGACCAGAGGAGGGGTGTTCCCCTGCTATGTCGACCATTATGCCTGTGATTTGGAAGGGATGCGTAATAAAATATAACTGTTACTAATTAGGGAGTGATCAACTGAGAGATTTTCATTAGTGAAATGGGAAATGAACTGTCCTTTCACATAATGAATACAATAAAAGATTTAATAATAGAATTTCTAAAAATAAAATTTCTTGAGATTAGCTGCGTTCCATGCTCGTGGTATCTCTCTGCCCTCCATCGTTTCCAAATGATAGGCACCTTGCAGGTCATCTCTAATTATCTTATAAGGTCCTTCCCAATTTGGGCCCAGTTTACCGTCTGATGGCTTCACTGTGTTGCCCAGGACCTTTCTTAGAACATAGTCTCCAACTTTGAATCTCCTCGGGTTGACCCTTTTGCTGTAGTGCTTCGCGAGCTGTTGCTGATAGCTCGCTAGTTTCACTAGGGCAAGTTCCCTGCGCTCGTCGGCCAGGTCGAGTTCAGCGAGCAAAGCCTCATCATTCTGGTCTTGTTCCACAAGGTCGTATCTCATTGTTGGCAATCCCGCTTCTAGTGGGATGATTTCCTCCATACCATATGTTAGTGAGAATGGCGTTTCTCCTGTTGCTCGCCTAGGAGTCGTTCTGTATGCCCATAGGATATGCGGTAGCTCGGTTGCCCATGCGCCTTTGGCTAGCGATCACTGTTTTGTTGGAAGCTTCAGCTTGTCCGTTGCTTTGAGGGTAGCCCACCGAGCAGAAGTGGTGCCTGATCCCGTGTTCGTTGCAGAAATCCTAAAAAGGGCCACTTTCGAACTGTGTTCCATTGTCAGTGATGATGGTTCTGGGGATTCCGAATCGAGTGATTATATTCCTCCATACGAACCTTATCATGTCAGCATCTCGGATGTTCGCCAGTGGTTCTGCCTCGATCCACTTGGTAAAGTAGTCAGTTGTAACTAACAGGTATTTGCGATTGCCGGTAGCGGTGGGCAGTGGTCCCACGATGTCCATTCCCCATTGGGCGAAAGGCCAGAGGCTGGTCAGGGATTTTAATTCGCTGGCGGGCTGGTGGACCATAGGAGCGTGAAGTTGGCATTTCAGGCATTTGCGGACATATACTGCGGAGTCTTTTTGCATGTATGGCCACCAATAGCCTTCCTTCATTGCTCGGAAGGCTAGAGATCTTCCTCCGACATGACTTCCACAGATTCCTTCGTGAAGCTCGTGAAGCACTGCCTTGACATCGCCTGGGTGGACGCATCTAAGGTAGGGACCGGAGAAAGATCTTTTATACAAGTCGCCTCCTGTGGATAAGTGAAAGCGAGCAGCTTTGACCCTTATCTGGTGGGCAGTTCTCTTGTCCTCTGGAAGCGTTCCGTCCTTTAAATAGTCCTTCAAGGGATCCATCCAGCTGGGGGCTGATTCCAATTGGAGTATTGGTTCCGCGTTTGGCAGCTCGCAGTTGGAGTAAATGCTTGGGCAACTGAGGAAATCGATAGGGATAACCCTTTTAAGGCTAGAATCAACTGCCGAACTCAGGGCTGCTAACGCATCAGCGTGGCTGTTTTTCCCCCTGGGAAACTGCTGGATGTTGATCTCTTCAAAGCTCGTCATTAAGTTTTTCACCAAGGAGAGGTAGGCTGCCATTCTTTCATCCTTTGCGTTATAGTCTCCACTTATCTGGTTGGAAACTAGTTGCGAATCGCCGAATACCTGTAAACGCTTTGCTCCCAGAGTTTGCACTTTGTGGAGACCTGCTATTAGGGCTTCGTATTCTGCTTCGTTGTTGGAGGCTGCAAATCCCAGCCTGATTCCTTGCTCAAGGACTGTGTTTTCTGGAGTGATGAGAACAATTCCTACCCCTGCCCCATTTGAGTTGGAGGCTCCATCAACGAATAGTTTCCAGCTTTCCACTGTAGCTTGGTTATTTTGCTCTGTTGGCTTAGGCTGGTCGGAGGGTTCTTCGCCTGTGAATTCAGCTATGAAATCAGCAAGGATTTGACCCTTGATAGTTGTCCTTGGTTGAAATTGGATGTCAAACCGGCCGAGCTCGACTGACCATTTAGACAATCTGACTGACAAATCCGCCTTCCTTAGGACAGCCTTGAGGGGGTGTGATGTAAGGACGATGATCGTATGAGCTTCGAAGTAATGCTTCAGCTTTCTCGAGGCTATTATTAGGGTGAATGCGAGCTTTTCTAATGCTAGGTAGCGCTGCTCGGCATCTAATAGGGTTTTGCTCGCGTAATAGACGGGATGTTGGATTCATGTAACTTCGCACATTAGCGCCGAGCTGACAGTATGACTGGATACAGAGAGGTAGAGGTACAAAGAGTCCATTTGCTATGGTATGACAAGCAGTTGTGGAGTGCTTACGTAGGACTTGAGCTCGTCCAATGCTCGCGAGCAATCTGGGCTCCACTCTACTGTTTTGCTTCCCTTTAAGAGTTGGAAGAAAGGCTTGCATCTCTCGGAGGATTTAGAAATGAAACGATTTAGAGCAGCGAGCATTCCAGTGAGCTTCTGTACATCCCGGATTGTGCGACGAGGTTACACTCTATTGATTGCATCAATCTGGTCCGGATTAGCCTCTATGCCTCGCTTGCTGACCAAATACCCAAGAAACTTTCCTGACTGGACACCGAAGGAACACTTGCTCGCATTAAGTTTCATTCAGTACTTCCTGAGGATTTCGAAGGTACTTGACAGGTCCGAGAGGTGATTCTCCTTCTCCTTGCTCTTGACGAGCATGTCGTCGATGTAGACCTCCATTGTGTCTCCCATTTGATTCTTGAACATTTTAGTAACTAGCCGCTGATAGGTTGCCCCTGCATTTTTTAGCCCAAAAGGCATGACCTTGTAACAATATAAACCAACCGTCGTGATAAACGTCGTTTTGTCCTGATCTGAGGCATACAAGGGAATTTGGTGATACCCTGAGTATGCGTCCAGGAAACTCATTCGTTCGTGAGCTACGGTGGCGTCTACTAGTTGGTCTATTTTTGGAAGAGGGAGAGGTCAGTGAAATCTATGCAAACTCTCCACTTTTCGTTGCTTTTCGAAACAACCACTGGGTTGGATAACCATTTGGGGAATTGCACTTCTCGTATGGATCCTGCATCCAGCAGTTTTTCGACTTCTTTTTCTATTGCTCTGGCCTTCTCGGGAGCAGTTCACCGTGCCTTCTGCGTTATCGGCTTGAATATGGGATTGACATGCAACTGGTGGCAGACCATATTGGGATCGATTCCTGGCAGCTCATAAGATTCCCAAGCGAAAACATCTATATTGCTTTTGAGTAAGGTTGACAACTCCTTTTGCTCTTGGTTGATGAGTGATGCTCCGATCAGGAAGACTCTGCTATTGTCGCCTTCCCTAGCCGCCACTTCTACCAGGTCCTCGACGACACGCTCGGAGGGGAGGAGCCTGGTCTCTTCTACTCCAGGCCTTCCGTATTTTAATTACTATTTGGAAGGAATTGCACCTTCCTCCACTTTCTCACTGGGTTGATCAGCTTTTTTCTCTGGCTTTGGTCGGATGGCGGCTATGAAGCACTTCCTTGCTGTCGCCTGGTCACCGTGTATCCCCATTACTCCTCGCTCGGTAACATATTTGAGCTTCTGATGGTAGGTCGAGGAGACTGCCTTCATCGCGTGAAGCCATCCCCTGCCGAGGATGGCCTGATACGGTGAATCAATGTCGACCACCAAAAACTCGATCATCTTGGAGACATTTCCAGCGCGCACCGGCAGTACTATTTTTCCCAGGGGCATGGTTATTTTTCCAGCGAAGCCGACCAGAGGGACGGTAGCTCCCATTAAGTCGGCGACGCTCAACTTCAATTTCCTGAACAGGTCGATGTACATTACTTCGGATGAGCTTCCTTGATCGACGAGCATCCTGTCGATGTCAAAGTTGGCTATCCTGAGTGTAATGACCAAGGCATCATGATGTGGGGTCCTTACTCCCACTAGGTCTTCATCCGTGAAAATAATATGCTTGTTGTAGTTGATGTCCTCTGCTCTATGACGTTTTCCTGACTGTGATTTTGCTGGATCAATCTGAAAAGCTTGCATTACCGCTGTCAGTTTCTTTACCTCCATTCGAGCTGAGTTCCCTTGTATTTTCTTGACGTCAGATACTCCGTGGATTACTGCGAATTCATGTCCGGCATCATCCTCCAGCACGTTATCGGGTTTCGCCTCTCTGTGGGCAGCCACTTTCTCTACCTTCTTTTCCACAAAGTCATTCAAATGTCCATACAGGGCCAACTCCTCGAGGTGGGACTTAAGAGCCTTGCAGTGCTCGGTCTTATGCCCTCCTCTTTGTGGAAAACGCATCTTAATGCATTGTTTCGTTTCGAGGGGTCTCCTCCCATTTTTTGGGGCCATTTGATGAACGGCTCATCCTTGATCTTCGCGAGAATTTTGTAAATTGGCTCTTTGAAGACGGTGTTGACCGCCTGGAACGATTTTGTTACGTCAGGGTTCCCTCCGTTTTTGGAGCCATTCTTGCCCCCACTCTTTCCTCCTTTCTTCTGGTTCTCAACTTTCTCACTTCCCTTGGAAGTGAGCTTGGCTCGACTGTTTTCTCCTACATTAAGGCGGGTGACATCTTCCACCTTTGCGTATTTCTCAATCCGGGCCATCAGGTCATCAATGGTCGTAGCTTCCTTCTTCATCAAGGACTGGTAAAGGAGGGAAGAGCTAGGTAGCCCAATTTTGAAGGAAGCCACTACCACCTCTTCCACGCAGTCCTCGATCTCGTTGAATAACTCCCAGTAACTCTTTGCATAGTCTCGGAGTGTTTCTTGAGGCGTTTTCTTCATTGTTAATAAAGCATCCATCCTTTTGGGATGAGAGCTGCTGGTGATGAACCAGGCCGTAAAGAGCTCGGCCAGGGATTTGAAATTTCTGATGGATCGGTGAGGGAGTTTTTTGAACCATTTCTGGGCCACGTCATGGAGGCTCGAGGGGAAAATACGGCACATCAGTGCATCCCGGTGATTCCAGCCTGTCGGTACTGCCTGACATGATTAATGGGATCAGTCTTCCCGTCGTAAATCTTGAACCTTGGAATGGCAAATTTCTTGGGAGACTCTTCCTCTTCAATTTCCCTTTTGAAGGGTGACTTCATCTGGGTCTTGAGGGATCTCCTGGCGAGTTCTCTGGTCGACCTGGTGCCGCGGTGAGCTGGATGTTGGTCCATTTCTCTACGGACCAGGTTCCGTATGTTTTCGTCGCTGCGAGCAGGGCTCTGGTAGCGGCGAGCTCTTCTTAGTTGTTCGCGGAGGTCGTCGTCTGAGTCGCCACCTTCGACCCCTTGATATTCCCGCCTAGGGCTCCTTCCTCGGCTGCGAGATTTGCTCGCCTGAGGGCTAGGAGTGCGATAGGGGTGTCTCCTAGTATCAGGACGTAGTTCCTTCTCCAGTCTTTCCAGTCTTCTTTTCAAGCGAGCATTCTCAGCCTCGTATCTGCGAGAAGACTCCCTCTGCTCGTGGAGCCTTGCCTCGTATGCATCAATCAATCTGGATATCTGCGTGGACCTTGCTGGTCCTTGACTTTCTTCTGAGGCTGGCATTTCCAAGCGAGCCCCACGATCTGAATGTCGGACTTCAGACCTAATCCTGTGAGGGGCAGGTGGCTCTTGAATATCTCCTGCTTGAGGAGCGTTGCTGCTGTGACCAAACATCTTAGATTCTTTTCTGGGCGTGGGCTCTTCTCAGGGAAAGATGAACGTTTCCCACAGACGGTGCCAATTGTGGAGACAATGATTGTGCAACACAAATAAATATGAGAGAAGTAATGACCAAGAAAGAACAAAGAAAATAAAACGCCAATCACACAACAACAGATGTACGTGGTTCAGCAAAGATGTGCCTACGTCCACGGTGGTGCAGTCAGTATTATTTCTCAATATTCTGGAGAATGAGTACAGAGAATACAACTTGTCCTTTGCCCCGGACCTAGGGTTTAATTTATATGTGTGTATGTTAGTTAGTAGAGATGATGGGTTCCTCCATATTAGCCATCTTCCCTATAACTTCCCTTCATGGGATCGTGCTCCCCTATAACTTCCCTTCATGGGATCGTGGGGAAATTGGATCAATACAAAAGATGAGGGGCCTGGACTTTGGACCGCTAGGGCTGGGCTACTCGTCCAGGCCTGTAGCACTAAATTCCGGGTACCCACACACTGTTATGGTATTGGTTTGAGTGATTACAGAAAGTTAGGTACTCTTGTTAAAAAGAATATCCTAGAATCCATTTTATCTTGCCTTTGATGAAAGGGATACATTGTATTTATTGTGACCTGGAGATCAAGGGTTGGAATGCCTTTATATATTTAACCATTTACACCCATACATAATGAATGTGATGGTTGATTATCTATTCCATGTGCGAAAATACTCTTGCATGTACTTCCCCTGTGGTGGTTTTTCATTTATATTGATGGTCTACATTCTTCTTGTTACTCGGCATGCCTGTCGAGCAACTGTTGGTTCAGTGACTATTAACTAGGAGTTCTGCCATGTAAGGAGACAAGTTTCCTCTTCTAATTGACCCACGTAGGTGGAAAAATTTTGGTATCAACAAAATCCCCCAATACTTCATTCTTGATGCTCTTGTTGAAAGGATGGCGTATATTTTCTTCAGAGTTGGTCGGTTCATGTCGACGTGTAGGACTTGTGAAAAATTTTCATGTTTTGATTTTGTATTGGAATTTTAGCACTTTCAGAACTGTGAAGCCGTCAGAACATCATTCGTCGATACAAGTAACCATTTTTTGCACGATTTCCTAGGTAAGCTATAAGAGAAGAGATTTTGTCATATTTTCATACCAAGCTTTCGAACTCTCTCCTTCTTCTCCAAGTTCTCTGTCTTTGAGATTTCCTTTGCTATCTACCTTCGTTTCAGTCACCATTTTCTCTGTAATCTTTCTTCTCCCCTTTCATTTCTCTTTCTTTCTTTCTTTACTGTAGCCATGGTTTATATAGTTTATGGGGATTTTTAAGATGAGTTTAGGCCAAAAAGGAATATCCCTGACTGTGTAGAGTTAAAAATGCCCATACTACCTGTTGAGGTGTTGTCACTGCTTGAGGGTCATTAGATTCCCTCTCTGTTCATTGATGAATGTGGTTTCACCTTTTCCCCCAATTGATTTTGTTTAGAGTTTTATCAATACTTTGACGTTGTCCCTGTTAGGGTATTTTCAACACTTGAAGAGGGGTAAATGGGATACATAGGTTGAATCAAATATATGAAGCACACATTGGCATCCCTGAGCTGATGTTCTATTACAAATGGAGTACTAGTGACAGTACTTATTATTTGAAGACGAGGTTTGCTAATAGGCCCTTGGTTGTTAATTTTACAGACTCATATAATGATTATTTTGATTATGGAGTTATTAAGAAAAATTGGCAACATGCTCCTTTACAAACAGGAGAGGTGTATGATGGCCCCAGGTACCCCCAAGTGGGTCATGGTAGAGGTTGTTGAATTTTATTGTTGCATTCCTCTATTTTTTCTAACCAATTGTTTGTTGATATGCTAAATTATATTTTCTTGTCTTGTTTCCGGTTTTTCTCAGTTGAGAGCAAGAAAAAGTGTCCCAAAGAAGGGGACGTTAACATTCGAGAACTAAAATTCCTTTAGAACATCCACCAGAGGATTGGCGAGGAACACCATAGATCTTCCTCGTCTCTATTGCAGTACAGCAGTTCCATTACCTCCTTTATTTCTAGGCCCAGCACTTCTACAGTTGTAGATCTTATTAATCTTGAGGACGAGTCAATCCCTACCTCTTCCGCTGAAGAATATGCTAGTGCTGATAAGGATTTTGGGACATCTTCCTCTTTTGAATTGCTGGACATTTTAACTATTCCCTGTTCACCACATTTTGATATAGAAAAGAGAAAGATTCCTGACCTAATGACTGAATCTTTGTCTCCAACTGCCAAGAGAGATGCCTAGAAGACTGGAAAAGTGGCAAAGTTAGGGATGCTAAGAAACCAAAAAAACATCCAAGGTTTATGAGACATAGAAAGTTCCTTGGGTCATCACCTTTAAGGGAAGTAAATGTTATTTTTCCTCAATTTAAAAGGAAAAGGTTTGCTCGAGAAACAAGTTGAGAAAGGCTCTACCGACCAGGAGTTGTTCAAAAAAGTTCATGAGGTCATTCTCAGTTGTAATTCATCTTAGTGTTTTCGGGAAGTAAATCATGACTGATAGAGCAACTTTTGCCCCAATGAAAATATTGAAGATAGTAGAAAATGCTTGCCAAAGTTTGGCTATGCTAATTATTTATTTTTCATTACTTGCCCTTGGTGACTTTATCTCCTAGTACTCCTTGTAATTTGATATCGTCCTTTATGCACTTTTTTACAAATTTTAATCAAATGTTGGAGAAGGATGACCAGATTCGTTCTTCTGGAGGAGATGTTGAGGAGGCCCTTAAGGATCTAAGGTAGTCTGTTGAGACTTCAAGGCAGCTGTTGGAGTCCAAGGAGAAGACTTGGGATGCTGAATTACAGAAGGCTATTGATTGAGCCACCCCTAATAAAGGAGAGTTGGCAACTATTAAAACCAATTTAACAGCTACTAAGGGAAAGCTGGTGACTACTGAGGTTAGCTTGACATCTTTTAAGAATAAGGCCAAGATGGTCGAAGATAAATTGGTTGAAAATCAATCTCTTCTGAAGTCTGCCAAGGAGAAAGTTGTTGGTCTATCTTCAGAGTTGGTCATAGGGAAGGCCAATAATAAGAAACCTAAAGAGGACTCCTTCAATAAAGGCTGGGATAATTCATTTTTATTAGCCTCTGTTCGGATTGAGTTCGTGAGGAATAAGTCTTTAAAGATGGTTGATCAGCCTTAAGGAGGTCAATACTCCAGCAGAGTCTGAGTTATTCTTGAAGCATGGTCCAGGCTCTCCTCCAAACTTGGAGGAAGAGTTTGATGACAAGGAAAGATCTGGGGAATCTTCCCTTCGATCTGCTGGGTCTGCTTTAAATCCCCTTGAAGAAATTACCCCTTCTATCGACCATCCTTATAGAAACAATGTCCAGTATAAAGAGAAGGTTTAACTCCTTTGTTCTTTTACGATTTTTCTTATCTTCTTTATAATAGGACCAACGGTTTGTAACACCTTTTTGGTTATTAATGAAAACATTTCTTCTTTTATCTACATGTGTTGTATTTATCTTACTTTTTTCTTTTCTCGCTCGGTTGAGTGAAGTCTCATACTTTATGTCATGTTTGCTCAGTGGTCATATTTGCGTACTTGCACTTGCAATTTTTAGTTTGATGCTAAGAAGCAGGTCATAGTTTTTGCTGAATATGACCTAGTTAAGCGGAGTAAAAAAATGTTAGAAGGTGTCCATGTTCCTTTAACTGACAAAGACTTAGTCGACTTGCTTGGCCCAAAGATATCCAACTAAGTAAAAGAGTCATATGTCCATCTCCACTGTTTGCTGGACAGGGTTATAGCAAATAATACAGCTTATTATGAAATGATTAAAGATTTGCAGGAAGATCACAAATTTACTTTGGCTCCAGTCCATGCTTACTATGAAGCTAAGTACAAAGCTTTGAGAAAAGGCTGGGGTTTTGAGAAGAAGTTTAAAGAATATGCTTTTTAATACAGGAGAAAAGAATTCCTATTAAGCCAATAAGTAGATAAGGCTAGGGAAATTGCCAAACTCCTTGAGGAGGAAAATAATAAACTCATAAATGAGTTGGACATATTGAAACAGTCATCCACCAGTGATACTAATGAAGGGGTGTCTTTCTTGGAGACTGAGAATGACAGTCTAGTGGAGGAACTTGAAGCTCGAAAGAAAACCAAGCCTGGCCAAACTTCTAAATAGCAAAGGAATAGTTGACCAACTGTAAAATAACCCAGCTGAAAGCAAAGACTCAGGCTATCGCTGATTTATCTGTGAAGCTGGAAGCTAAAGATAAAGACATTATTGACCAATCTCTTCACTTGAAGGTGAAGAGTGATGTTTTTAAAAATCTTTAACATCAAGTTAAAAGGTTAACCTTTTTATTTTACAAATAACCCATAGAAGTGTGGATGGAAGGCTACAATGAAGCTCTTATCCATGTTAATGATCACCTTTCGCAGAGCCATCATGAAGGTTATAAGTGGGGGTGGACCAACTACTTAGCTTTGCTGAGATATGATCGTAACAGTGAGTTGTGGTATTGGAATGATCCTGGTTTGTTAGATTGTGACAAGCCTCCTTTCAAGTTGGACATATCATGGATCCCTATTGATGCTATTCTATAGTGCTTAATCACCAAATATTTGGGGGGCTTGGTTTGCATAATGTTCATGAGATAGTTTGTCCTCCCCATCTAATAAATGCACCGAGCAGCAGTATTAGGCAAATGCTGAGAGTATTTAATTTCATTAATTCTCCTTATACTCTAGATGATCCTCCTGCTAGTATGGAGAGAGTGCATCCAACTTTCAAAGCTCAAGGAAAACGTCCAGTTGAATAGCTTTTATGTATATTGTTATTCATTTGATCTTGAATGTAATATAACTAGTATTTGAATAAAAATCCATATTTTTGTGTTGTCAACTCTTGATTATTTAATCAATTATTCAACTGAGTTATTGTCTAATAATGAATTATTGAACTGTGATTGTAGGGCCATATATTCTACTAATACACTTAGATGAAACTATAAATAGTTTTACTGATCCAAGTTTAGCATTATTTATCAGTGGGGACCAAGTGTATGAGGAATATATGTGTGTCTTCCAATGGTTAGGAATATTTACATGCCTTCCTGCATTTAACTTAGTCGGGTAAAACTTATTTATAACTATTTGAGTTATATACGAAGTTTTACAGACTTCTTGTTCTTGACTTATCAAAGACGTAGTCATAGATGAAGTAAATTATTCTTGTCGACCAAGTGCGTTAGGATGGTATTCTTGTATTTAACTTAGTCGGATAATACTTCTTGTTCGTGACTTGTTAACACAAAGTCAAACACAAAGTAATAACTATTTATTTTTCATGACTTACACATATAAAGTCATACATGAAGTTTGAACTTAGGCAAGAAACGATTATTCCTTAGCTGTTGGTGCATCTAGAATTTGATAATTTTGACCTGATTAAGTATATGCTACTGATCGGTTGATAAGTTCAAGTTGATTAAGTATGTTTTGCGGATCATCAAGATCTGAAGACCAAGAGACATTTTTTATTTGTTGTTTCTGGGGGATTTATATCGACGTACTCCGAAAAAAATCAAAAAAATTAAAGGGACTAAAATCATGATTTTATTAAAATTGAATAATAGTTGTGTTGAACATAAATTAAAAGAACTAAAATATTGTAATCCCTGTAATCACTGATAATACTTTCGAAGGTGCTCGACGTTCTAGGGTTTTTAAATTCTTTCCCTTCCAAGGTATCAAGTCGATAGGCCCCTGGTCAATTGACTGCGGAAATGTGATATGGGCTATGCCAATTAGCCTCAAGCTTGTTGGTCTTCAGGATGACCTTCTTAAGAACATAGTCACCTTTTTTTAAGTTGGTCGACTTAACCCTTTTTTGTAGAAGTGAGTTGTCCTGTATTGGTACGCAACATTTCAGAGAGTAGCATCTTCTCGAACGTCCTCCAATATGTCTAAATCCAAGTGTGTTATCAAGTCACTGGTTGGAGAATCATAATTCGTCACCTTGTGAGTTGGTAGTCCTATCTTGGCTGGCACCATGGCTTTGGTCCCAAATGCAAGCCTATAAGGTGTATCCCCAGCTGCTGTCCTCGACGTTGTTCTATAAGCCTATAGAACAAAATGAAATTCATTAATCAAGTTTCCTTTGGTGGCATCAAACCTTTTTTAGTCCATTAAACAAAGGTATATTTTTACTTTCGTTTGACCATTGCTTTATGGATGGCTTGATGCAAAATGGAGCTTCTAGATCTTGGATTGAACACAATATGCTTCAAACTTGTCGTTGTCAAATTAGGTTCCATGGTCTGTAATGAAGGCATAAGGCATCCCTTACCTACATATAATGCTCTTACAGATGAAATGATACAGCTTCTCATAAGGCATCTCTATTAATGTCTCTACTTCCACCCATTTTTTAAAGTAGTCAACAATAACTACCAAGTACTTGAAGCTGCCTTTGGTGTCGACAGTGGGCTATCTAAGTCAATTCCTGAAATAGCAAAAGTCCAAGGTGAAGTAATTAGATCTAGAGCAGTGTAGGGTGATTTGGGAATTGCAGATAACTTCTGGCACTTGTCACACTTTATTGCAAAGGCCTTACAATATGCCCTCATAGTCAGCCAGTAGTATCCCCGAGTGTTGATTCTTAGAAGCAATGACCGACCAGCTGAATGAGCTCCACAAGAACCTTCATGCAATTCCTTAACTAAACCTTCCACCACTAATAAATGAACACAGTGTAATAAGGAGATAATTAATCCCCTTATGTCTCCAACACATATCTGGTTGATTTATACCGGAGCTTTTTAACTTTTTTATAATCGATTAGTAGGATTCCTTCTTCAATGTTACACCTGATCGGACCCATCCATGAAAGTAACAAGTCTATAGTAATGAAACTAACCATTAAGTCCTCATCTATGATCCGATATTCCAGAATCTGTATCGAAATGGTTCTCCGGAGTTTAATTCTTATTGCTGAAGCTAATTGAGTAAGTGCGTCAGCTCGGGCTTTAGTTATTCTTGGTATCATATTTATTTAAACCCTTAAAAACTTGGAAATAACTTCTATGGCTTTGGAAAAGTATTTGGTCATCAATTATCCCTTGACTCCATATAAATGACGCATTTGGTTGACAACCAGTTGTGAATCACTATGCACCACTACCTTCTCGGTGCCTAATGAATGGGCCAAATCCAGTTCGACTATCATAACTCCATAGTTTGCTTCATTATTTGATGCCTTGAATTAAAACCTAAGTTCATATTCAACATCAATATCATCGGGAGTATTGAGTATTATACCTTCTTCACTTCCAATCGCACAGGAAGATCCATCTATGTATAAGTTCCAGAACGGGATATCACTGCTAAAGATTTCCACTGAAAGAACTCCATAGTGGAATATATTCTTACTCTCTTTTGTATAATTTTAATCCATTTCCTGAGTTTTTATATGATTTGAGTTGATCGGCTGTAACTTCAGCTTAATTTTAAGCTAAGCTCTCTTCCTTAGAAGTCTGCTCGGCAGACAAGTTTTATTGGTCGGCAACCTCTGAATAAGTAAACTCTGCAATGAAATCTGCCAAAGCTTGGCCTTTCAATAAAGACCTTGGTCCATAGATAATGTCATACTCCCAGTTTTATTACCGAGTACATCAATATTCCCGACTTCGTAGGTTTGTGGAGTTCTTGCCAAAGAGGTAGATCAGTATACATAATTATACTGTGTCTGGACGCTTCAATGACTGCTAGGGCTAGTTTTTACAAGCATGGATACATGATCTATGCTACTCTAAATGATTTGCTGGAGTAGTAATCTAGTTTTAGGATCCCATCATCCAATCGAACCAATGCCGAGCTAACTACGATCTCAGAAATAGCTAAGTATAAGTATAACTTTTCTTCCAAAACAGGTCGGGAGAATAAAGGTGGTGATACCAAATACTTCTTCAATTATTGGAATGATTTTTCACATACTTCATTCCACTCAGAGGCCTTTCTAAGTACCTTGAATAATGGCAAACACGTATTTGTTGCCTGAGAAATGAACCTGTTTAAAGTTGATACTCTACCAGTGAGTCTTTGTACATCTTTTTTCGAAGTTGACGACTGCATTTCTATCAAAGATTTTATTTTGAATGGATTAGCTTTAATTCCCCTTTGATTCACTATGAAGTTGAGGAATATTCCTTCCTGTACCTCGAACACACACTTGGTTGGATCCAGCTTCATCTGATACTTTTTCAGCTGATCAAAAGTCTGACTGAGATCCCTGATATGATCTTAAGCCTTCTTGATTTTAGTTAACATATTATCCATATAAACCTCTATATTATTTCTTATCTACTCTTCAAATACCTTGTTGACCAACCTTTGGTATGTTGCTTCAGCATTTTTGAGCCCAAAGGGCATTACGTTGTAGCAATAAGTACCTCAACTGGTGATGAAAGCAGTCTTTTACCCATCTTATGGTTTCATTTTTATCTGGTTATAACCAAAATAAGCATCTATGAAGCTTAACAGCTCATGTTCTGATGTAGCATCCACAACTGATCAATTTTAAGCGGGGAAAAGTGGTCATTTGGTCAAGCTTTATTCAGATAAGAAAAATCTACACACATTCTCCACTTATCATTTTTCTTTTTGACCATTACAATATAGGCCAACTAAGTTGGATATTTAACACCCTCAATGAAATGGGCTCTTTGGAGTTTCTCCACATCTTCCTTAATAGCTTGATTTCTTTCCAGACTGAAAACTATACGTCTTTGCTTGATCGGATTGGCATCCTTATTGATGTTGAACTAATGACAGGATAATGTTGAGTTAATGATAAGTGGTGGTATTCTTCTTCAAATTAATCAAGTCTTCTTGCTCGGCTAAGGATTAATAACACTCTCTTGCCACCTTTTGGTCACCTTTCACAACACCAACCCCAAAATGAGTTAGGAACTTTAAACACTGATGGACTGTAGGTGGTACATCTTTAAACTTCTTCAATCAACCCTGCCGAGGATCATATTATAGGAAGATTGAAAGTTTTTATCCATCATAAAAAGCGTATTTTTTTAGTACGGCTCGTCGTCCAGGTACTGAACGAGATTTCTAGCTTGATCATCCCCAGTGGGTAGAATTTTTCTCCTAAAAATCTATCTATGGCTGTGGTAAGGTTCCAGTTGACTGATTTTCAAATCTAGACTCTGAAAGCATGGGTAAAACATTATATCATCCTAGCTCCCATTATCAATCAAAACCCTGACGATGATGGCATCCTAGATTCTGTACTTCATGACCAATAGATCATCATGGGGATAAAGTACCCCAAAGAGGTATTTCTTGGAAAAGTCGATTAGCAATTTATCTTTGTTGACCTTCTTAGGCCAATCATCTCTATTTATATTGATTCTCTGAATATAAGAATAGGTATGCGCTTCATTCAAGTAGGCCTTTCTCTTGGGAGTGTGATCTCATCCTCCTGCATCTCCACTTATAATTACATGACAATCAAAAGAACCAAAACTTATCATAGCTACCTCGCGCTCTAGTTTCTTAGGCTTCTTTGGTAGGTCGGGGATCATCTTCATAACCATCTTTATGGTTTATCTTCCTATCATCTCTGGGCTTACAGGGAGACTTGACATTCTACCTTCTTCTCTGCTTTCTCGCTGATCAATAAATTTGTTCAGTTTTCCTCGGTGAATGAGGGACTCCACTTCATTATTCAAAGCGATATAGTTGTTAGTCGTATGTCCATGATCCTTATGGAACTCACAATATTTAGATTTGTCCCTCCTATTATGAGTGCTCTCAATCTCTCGAGCCATCGCAAGTCCTTATTGTGTTTGATTTCCTCTAGGATATGGTGAATGCTGGCAGTCAGTGGATTATATGTTCCATACTTTTTGATATTATCATCCTTCTTCGGCTTCTGCTCCTTTTGATCCTTTTTATCAGGCTTAGTAGTTGCACTCTACTTTGCATCCATTGCTTCCTTGGCATTCATGACTTTTCCTACCTTAGCTATGAGTTCAGTTATGATTTTAGGAAGATCTTTTGCCAGAGCATAATATAATTTTTCTGGAAGCATTCCACTTATTAGAGCAGTAACGGCTATTTTCGCTTCATAATCAACCACTTCCAGTTTCTCATTATTAAAACGAGTGATGTACTCCCTGTTAGTTTCCCCTACTCGTTGCCTTACCCTCAAGAGATGGGCTACTCTCTTTACTGGCTTGGCCTCAGAATAGAAGTTTGATATGAATAGCTCGGTAAGCTGGTTGAAGTTGGCAATTTATCCTCGGGGAAAGTTATTGTACCATATTTGGGTTGAACCCGTAATGGTACTTGAAAATGTTCTACATCTCATCTTATCTTATCGGGAACTAAATAAATGTCAGTTGTAGCTTGATATAGCTCAATGTGATAAACTGGATCAGCTTTACCATCATATTTTGGGGTGACCAAGGGGGATTTAAACTTGGATAGAGTTGGAAAATCAATAATTGCCTGAACGAAAGGATATCCTTTAACAAATTCCTCTACAAGGGATTCTTTGCTTTTTCCATCTCTCCCAATTGATCTACTAATCACTGGATTAATCCTTTCCATGATGGATTGCCTGCGTCAGATTTGTGTGAAGCAGCTCGATTGTCCTTACCATATGTTTGCGCTAAGATCTTTTTCTGATAATTCTGCTTGACATGTACAGATCGTTGGACGCTTGATCTTCACCTGATTGAGGCTTTACGATGATCGACTGGGTGTTGATTAGTTCTGGATAACTCTGCAGGAGGGTTTTTATTTTCTCAACTGAAGTGAATCCTGGATGATAAGTCCTACCATACGAAGATCTGTAATAGCTATGTCAGTTATGCCATGGAGGTGGATGTGGCATTTATCTCCTTGGCGAAGGAACCATTTCCCTCTTGGAAAGGGCTGAAGACCTGGATTGTAATGACTGATCCAATTGCCTTATTATTTCCTGCATGGCATCTTAACCCCAGGCAATACTAGTAGGGATTCCATTTAGGTCGGATGTTGTAGGTGGAGAAGAAGGGACGGTTGGATTACCTTTATTTCTGACACTGGGATCCGGATCATCCATCTTTCTTTCAATAACGACGTACGAGATTGAGAACGATAATTAAACACACATTCTCATAGACGGCGCCAATCTGTTGATGTCAAAAAATGAACTAGATCCAATTTTCTAATCACAAATAAAATATATGATTGCAATAAAATAAGTAAATGAAAGATAAAGAGTTTGAAAGTGGTTCGTCTTTGTAATAAAGTCCACATCCACTATTATGGTATTGATTTGGGTGATTACATAAAGGTAGGTCCTCTTGTTAATAACAATATCCTAGAATTCGTTATATCTTGCCCTTGATGAAAGGCATACATTGTATTTATAGTGACCAGGAGATCAAGTGTTGTAATGCCTTTATATATTTATGCATTTACACCCGTTGATATTGAATGTGATGGTCATTTATCTATTCCACGTATGAAAAGTCTCTAGGTTGTACTTCCCCTATGGTGGATTTTCATTTATATTTATGGTTTGCATTCTTCTTATTGCTCAGCACGCCTGTCGAGCAACTGTTAGTTCAGTGACTTTTGATTAGCATTTCTTCCACATAAGGAGACAGATGTCCTCTTCTAATTGATCCACGTAAGTCGAAAATTTTTGGTATCAACACTATATATACATTAAATCAGTAGGTATTCGCACAACCTAATTATCATAATTCATACGTAGTATTTTTCTCTCGAATACTCGTCATACCATCAAATTAAGATTATTCTCACTATCATGTTAATCTGAGTATTACCCTTTACTCTGAGGGTCATAGTACGCCTTAAATAAAATTCAGTAGCTAGATCTATCTTACGTTATTGGTCTATTACATAAATTCAATTAAATTCCCCATAACTCATTCTCCTTCTCTATAATTGATTATGCCTCAATTTAAGTATATTAAATCTCGTCTCAATCCTCTTATTAAGACTCGGTCATAAACTCATCACAAGCCTACTGTAATATAACTAATCTGTCATTATATTTTAATAAATCCCCAAAAGTTTCCTCGACAAAATTAGTGGAGTTATAGGCTTAAAAAGAGAAATTTCACATTTCCTAGAAATCTGAATTGATTCTCTAGGAGGCCGAATCAATTTTATTTCTGAATCGATTTGCCCCTAGACCGAATCAATTCGAAATTACGCAGTTCATCTTCTTCCTCTACGCAAGTGCATTTTTCACCATTTTTCTCATTCAATTCTCCATGATTCTTTACCAAACTTCAAACCAATTGTCCTAAACATCATCTACATGTATTAGGATGATTTCCAACATAATACAATCCACAAAACATTAAGATTTTTAATCAAACATGGATCATAACATCTATTCATCAAAACCCTAAAAGTTCATGTTCTTCATTTATACACAACATAAAGCCTAGATTTTTCTCATTTATATTATCACTTATGATCTCATTTCATCCCGGTTTGATAATATGATGATAATTTGCAAAAATCAACACTTAAACATAAAAATAAGCCGTTAAAGGTCGAAAACCCAAACCTGCCCCCAAACGACCCCGTAAGAGGCACGAACACCTCACACGGGACCAATGTAACTTGTAGGAACTGACCGCGTAGTCCCGAGTCCCCCGATTTTGGAATACGACGATAATTTGCAAAAATCAACACTTAAACTTGAAAATAAGCCGTTAAAGAGCAAACCAACCCCCAAACGACCCCGCAAGAGGCACGAACACCTCGCACGGGACCAATGTAACTTGTAGGAACTGACCGCGTAGTCCCAGGTCTCCCGGTTTGAGAATATGAGGATAATTTCCAAAATCAAGACTTAAACTTAAAAATAAGTCGTTAAAGGGTGAAACCCCAAACAACCCGGTAAGAGGCACGAACACCTCGCACGGGACCAATGTAACTTCTAGGAACTGATCGCGTAATCCCGGGTCTCCCGATATTGGAATACGACGATAATTTGCAAAAAACAACACTTAAACTTGAAAACAAGTCGTTAAAGGGTGAACCTCCAAACGACCCCGTAAGAGGAACGAACACCTCGCACGGGACCAAAGTAAATTGTAGGAACTGACCGCGTAGTCCTAGGTCTCCAGGTTTGTGAATATGATGATAATTTGCAAAAATGACACTTAAACTTAAAGACAAGCCGTTAAAGGTTAAAAATCCAAACCAGTCACCAAACGAGCTCGTGAGAGGCACGAACACCTCGCACGGTACCAATGTAACTTGTAAGAACTGACCGCGTAGTCCCGGGTCTCCCGGTTTGACAATATGACGATAATTTGTAAAAATCAACACTTAAACGTAAAAACAAGCCGTTAAAGGGTCAAAACCCAAACCAACCACCAAACGACCCCGTAAGAGGCACGAACAACTCGCACGGGACCAATGTAACTTGTAGGAACTGACTGCGTAGTCCCGGGTCTCCCGGTTTGGGAATATGATGATAATTTGCAAAAATCAAACTTTGATTTAAAAATAAGTCGTTAAAGGGCAAAACCCGAACCAGCCCCCAAACGACCCCGTAAGAAGCAAGAACTCCTCGTACGGGACCAATGTAACTTCTAGGAACTGACCGCATAGTCCCGGGTCTCCCGATTTTGGAATACAATAATAATTTATAAAAATCAACACTTAAACTTGAAAATAAGCCGTTAAAGGGTGAAAACCCAAACCAATCCCCAAACGACCCCGTAGGAGGCACGAACACCTCGCACGGGACCAATGTAACTTATTGGAACTGACCGCGTAGTCCCGGGTCTCCCGGTTTATGAATATGACGATAATTTGCAAAAATCACACTTAAACTTAAAAACAAGCCGTTAAAGGTTGAAAACCCAAACCAGTCACCAAACGACCCCGTGAGAGGCACGAACACCTCGCACGGGACCAATGTAACTTGTAGGAACGGATCGCGTAGTCTCGGGTCTCTCGGTTTGAAAATATGACGATAATTTGCAAAAATCAATACTTAGTCTTTAAAATAAGCCCTTAAAGGGTGAAAACCCAAACCAGACACCAAACGACCCCGTAAGAGGCATCAACAACTCGTACGGGACCAATATAACTTATAGGAACTGACCACGCAGTCTCGAGTCTCCCGATTTGAGAATATAATGATAATTTGCAAAAATCACACTTAGACTTAAAAACAAGCCGTTAAAGGTTGAAAATCGAAACCAACCCCCAAACGACCCCGTGAGAGGCACGAACACCTCGCACGAGACCAATGTAACTTGTAGGAACTGACCGCGTAGTCCCGGGTCTCCCAATTTGAAAATGTGAGGATAATTTGCAAAAATCACAATTAGATTTAAAAACAAGCCGTTAGAGGGTGAAAACCCAAACCAGCCCCCAAACGACTCGGTAAGAGGCACGAACACCTCGCACGGGACCAATGTAACTTCTAGGAACTAACCGCGTAGTCCCGGGTCTCCCGATTTTGGAATACGAGTATAATTTGAAAAAATCAACACTTAAACTTGAAAATAAGCCGTTAATGGGTGAAAACCCAAACCAACCACCAAACGACCCCATAAGAGGCACGAACACCTCCCACGAGACCAATGTAACTTGTAGGAACTGACCGCGTAGTCCCGGGTCTCCCAGTTTGTGAATATGATGATAATTTGATAAAATCAAACTTAGACTTAACGGCAAGCCGTTAGAGGCTGAAAACCTGAACTAGCCCCCAAACGATCCCGTAAGAGGGACGAACACCTCGCACGGGACCAATGTAACTTCTAGGAACTGACCGCGAAGTCCCGGGTCTCTCGATTTGAGAATATAACAATAATTTGCAAAAATCAACACTTCTTAAACGTAAAAACAAGTCGTTTAAGGTCGAAAACCCAAACCTGCCCCCAAACGACCTCGTAAGAGGCACGAACACCTCGCACGGGACCAATGTAACTTCTAGGAACTGACCGCGTAGTCCCGGTGTAATACCCCGTACTTTTGGCTATATTTATTTTTGGGATTAATTAATTATATGTGTATTAATTGGAAATTAATCCGGGTTAAAATACTAACGAGATGCGAGTTGGTATATGATTATGTGCATACATGTTTTGATATATGTATTTGGTATTATGAAATTTGTCGTGAGATTTATATTCGGCATTTTAGAAATTTTGTTGAGACGCGTGGGACCGCCGCGTCACGGTGTAATATTTTGATAATAAAAGTGAATTTAAAATCTATAATCCGTATGGTCGTTTTGAGTGCGCCGACGCGTCCGGAAGGGTCGAGATAGTCAGAAAACACTAGCCGGGGGTATAATTTGGGTCCCGAGGTATTTTTAGGCCATACCGGCATCTTAAAAGGGTATTTTGGTAATTTTACATTTTTAGGAATTAAAAGTGATGAAAATTAGAGATGTAAATCTGATGTGGATTAAACCCACAAAGCCCACTAACCATCCCATATTAAACCATTAAGCTACGGAGGTTATCTTTAGGTTTACAACTTTCCCCAAAATAAACCCTAGCCACCTTAAGCCACCATTGGAGAAGGAGCTTGGAGAGAAGAAATTCTGCAGAAAAACATCATCAAACCTACACCAAAGTCAGAAATCGAACCAAGGCAAGTGACTTTATTCCATTTAATTTCAGAGAATGTCTTTTCCATGTTAGAAATTGGAGAATATTAATTGTTCTTGAAAGATAATGAAAACCCATGTAGTTTAGATCATAGAACTTGAGAAATTTGAGAAGGATTGCATGTAGAATGATAGGTAGATGTTCTTACTGATTATATACATGATTGGAAAGAAATTAAAACGGATTTTGTTGGGTTAATTCATGATTCAAAATGTTAGGGTTCATGTTCTTGAGATAATTGGGGAAAAGTGTAGAAATTCATATGTTGATTGATGTTGAAGAGATTTAATCCTTGAAAACATGTTAGGAGTTGACTTGAATATGTTTAGGATCACTTAGAGACCATAAAACGTTATTGGGATGAACTTTGGATGTGATTAGAAGTGTTAAAATGGTTAAAAACGAATTGGGGAAAAATCTGGGCCGAATCTGGTAGCTCGTTAGAAGCCCCTACCCAGGTCGTTCGAACGAACTCGTTCGAACGAGCTTCTAACAAGTTGACCAGTCGCTGCTAACGAGAATGGATTTCGTTCGATATCTCGTTCGAACGAGATATCGTTAGAAGGTACAGTTCGTTCGAACGAACTGGGACCTCGTTCGAACAGCCTCGTTCGAACGAGACTTCTAACGAGTTGGCAGAGGAATCTCGTTCGAACAGCCTCGTTCGAATGAGACTTCTAACGAGTTGACAATTTGGTCCATTTTGGAATGTTTTGATATTTGGAGTTCCGTAAACTTATTCGAGGATATAGATATCATTCCGTAGATGTAGTAATGATAGAATTGGGACATTTGGGTATTTATGAGAAGGAATTTACATACGAGGGTTGTATTACATAGACGGTTTGGGTTGAAACGTGAGTGTCTACTACGAGAGTAAATTATGGCGCGTAGGATTTCAAACCGGAATAGTATAAATTGTGATAAGTATAAGTTAGTACGAGAATGCGAGATGTACTACGATTAAAAATACGGTATTACTAAGACGTGTGTTTACTTAGTATTAGTATATGATTTGTGTGTATGACATACCTACCATACTTGCTATCACGGGAGGTTTGCGTTCGCTTAGGGTCCTCTAATCCTTGTGTTGCCCGGATTTAGACTGGTTACCTTGATGAACATAGGTCAGAGAAAGACTTATTGGGATGTTAATAAGTCCGCTGATCGTGGGAGCGTAGGTATGTACGTGACCCATGTGATGTGACTGTGTTCGCCTCCACTATTTGTGATTTGTGTTATCTGAACTATTCCTGAGAGATTCGGAATATGTGATCCTTATGTACGTGATGTACCGGGATGGATAGCAGAGTATGTGTGCACCGCAGCTTAGTTCTCGGGGTGCTTGTATTGTATATTTATGATGTGAATAATATACACTTAATTAATGAAAACATTCATGTTAATGTTGTGAATATAATTACGGTATTGTTTCGAGAATATAACGAGTTAACTTACAGTGGTATATATTGCTTATGGAGCTTCTGAGTTTACGTTAAACCCCTACTTAATTACGAGCGTTATTATATTAATTAGAACCGAGTAATATGGGTAGGAACTATTACAGTCTAGCTAGTTATGATGTCACTTAACTAGTGGTTTATATCGTTGTAGATGGGTACGTACGTTAGGAGTGCACAGTTAGACGAGAGGTGAGAATATCATGTGAGTGCACGTCCTAACATGTACTTTGCATTTAATGTTTTAAATGTTTTTAAAGCACTTGCAGGTTTTTAAAATATAACTCCACATTCGGGCTCTGACCCGTTTGCTTTTCAAATCTTTTTCTTGTAAAACCATTTTAGGTGCCCAGCCACAGGGACACCAAGCATAGGATACTCATTCAGGTGACGAGTTGTAGCTGTTTGTGGAAGCTACAGGGATTTGCATGTAGACGCTTCTATCTTTTGGATTCCAGAGTCACTATCTATCAGTTGTAGGGCATGTTGTCCATTTCTATTTAGAGACATCTTTTACATTTCAGTTTTCAGACTTTAGCATGTATTGTTTCAGTATTCAGTTTACTTTTCAGTTGTGGGATTTGTAGTGAGGAGTTTTCCTCCAGACTTTATTTACTCTATTTGTGATGGTTATTCGTTTTACTTCAGTATGGTGAATGGTGTTATTTAGTTCTTCATTACACTTGTTGCATGTTAATCAGACTTAAATTAAAATTTGGCAACTTACTTTTTAAATACTAGGTGGTTATTAAAAAAAAATGTTTTCAACAGTGATGCTATTAACTGAGCCAACTTGGCATTTTGAATTAATTTAATAAAGGAGTAGCTACCCGGTATTTAATTAGTCGGGGTGTCACACCCGGGTCTCCCGGTTTGAGAATATGATGATAATTTGTAAAAATCAAACTTAGAATTAAAAATAAGTCGTTAAAGGGCAAAACCCGAACCAACCCCCAAACGACCCCGTAAGAAGCAGGAACTCCTCGTACGGGACCAATGTAACTTCTAGGAACTGACCGTGTAGTCCCGGGTCTCCCGATTTTGGAATACGATGATAATTTACAAAAATCAACACTTAGACTTGAAAACAAGCCGTTAAAGGGTGAAAATCCAAACCAATCCCCAAACGACCCCGTAGGAGGCACGAACACCTCGCACGGGACCAGTGTAACTTATAGGAACTGACCGCGTAGTACAGGGTCTCCCGGTTTGTGAATATGATGATAATTTGCAAAAATCACACTTAAACTTAAAAATAAGTCGTTAAAGGTTGAAAACCCAAACCAGTCACCAAACGACCCTGTGAGAGGCACGAACACCTCGCACGGGACCAATGTAACTTGTAGGAGCTGACCGCGTAGTCTCGGGTCTCTCGGTTTGAAAATATGACGATAATTTGCAAAAATCAACACTTAAACTTAAAAATAAGCCGTTAAAGCGTGAAAGCCCAAACCAGATACCAAAGACCCCGTAAGAGGCATGAACACCTCGTACGGGACCAATATAACTTGTAGGAACTTACCGCGCACTCTCGAGTCTCCCGATTGAGAATATAATGATAATTTGCAAAAATGACACTTAGACTTAAAAATAAGCCGTTGAAGGTTGAAAATCGAAACGAACCCCCAAACGACCCCATGAGAGGCACGAACACCTCGCACGGGACCAATGTAACTTGTAGGAACTGACCGCGTAGTCCCGGGTCTCTCGATTTGTGAATATGATGATAATTTATAAAAATCACACTTAGACTTAAAAATAAGCCGTTAAAGGGTGAAAACCCAAACCAACCCCCAAACGACCCTGTAAGAGGCACTAACACCTCGCACGTGACCAATGAAACTTGTAGGAACTAACCGCGTAGTCCCTAGTCTCCCGGTTTCAGAATATGACGATAATTTGCCAAAATCATCACTTAGACTTAAAAATAAGCCGTTAAAGGGAAAAAACCCAAACCATCCACCAAACGACCCCGTAAGAGGCACGAACACCTCGTACGGGACCAATGTAACTTCTAGGAACTGACCGCGTAGTCCCGGGTCTCCCGATTTTGGAATACAATGATAATTTACAAAAATCAACACTTAAACTTGAAAATAAGCCGTTAAAGGGTGAAAACCCAAACCAATCCCCAAACGACCCCGTAGGAGGCACGAACACCTCGCACGGGACCAATGTAACTTATAGGAACTAACCGCGTAGTCCCGGGTCTCCCGATTTGTGAATATGATGATAATTTGCAAAAATCACACTTAAACTTAAAAACAAGCCGTTAAAGGTTGAAAACCCAAACCAGTCACCAAACGACCCTATGAGAGGCACGAACACCTCGCACGGGACCAATGTAATTTGTAGGAACTGATTGCGTAGTCTCGGGTCTCTCGGTTTGAAAATATTACGATAATTTGCAAAAATCAATACTTAGACTTAAAAATAAGCCGTTAAAGGATGAAAACCCAAACCAGTCACCAAACGATCCCGTAAGAGGCACGAACACCTCGTACGGGACCAATGTAACTTCTAGGAACTGACTGCGTAGTCCCGGGTCTCTCGATTTGAGAATATAACAATAATTTGAAAAAATCAACCCTTAAACTTAAAAACAAGCCGTTAAAGGGTGAAAACCCAAACCAGCCACCAAACGGCCCCGTAAGAGGCACGAACACCTCGCAATGGACCAATGTAACTAGTAGGAACTGACCGCGTAGTCCTAGATCTCCCGATTTGAGAATATGATGATAATTTGCAAAAATCACACTTAAACTTAAAAATAAGCCGTTAAAGGGTGAAAACCCAAACCAGCCCCCAAATTGCCCCGTAAAAGGCACGAACACCTCGTACGGGACCAATGTAACTTGTAGGAACTAACCGCGTATCTTCGGGTCTCCCAGTTTGTGAATATGACGATAATTTGCAAAAATCACACTTAGACTTAAAAACAAGCCGTTAAAGGGTGAAAACCCAAACCAGCCATCAAACGACCCCGTGAGAGGCACGAACACCTCGTACGGGACCAATATAACTTGTGGGAACTGACCGCGTAGTCCCGGGTCTCACGATTTGAGAATGTGAGGATAATTTGCCAAAATCACACTTAGACTTAAAAACAAGCCGTTAAAGGGTGAAAACCCAAACCAGCCCCCAAACGACCCTGTAAGAGGCACGAACACCTCGCACGGGACCAATGTAACTTCTAGGAACTAATCGCGTAGTCCCGGGTCTTCCAATTTTGGAATACGACGATAATTTGAAAAAGTCAACACTTAAACTTGAAAATAAGCCGTCAATGGGTGAAAATCCAAACCAACCCCCAAACAACCCCGTAAGAGGCACGAACACCTCCCACGGGACCAATGTAACTTATAGGAACTGATCGCGTAGTCCCGGGTCTCCCAGTTTGTGAATATGATGATAATTTGCAAAAATCAAACCTAGACTTAACGACAAGTCGTTAAAGGGTGAAAACCTGAACTAGCCCCCAAACGACCCCGTAAGAGGCACGAACACCTCGCACGGGACTAATGTAACTTCTAAGAACTGATCGCGTAGTCCCGGGTCTCCCGGTTTGAGAATATAACAATAATTTACAAAAATCAACACTTAAACATAAAAACAAGTCGTTTAAGGTCAAAAACCCAAACATGCCCCCAAACGACCCCGTAAGAGGCACGAACACCTCGCACGGGACCAATGTAACTTCTAGGAACTGACCGCGTAGTCCCGAGTCTCCTAATTTTGGAATAAGATGATAATTTGCAAAAATTAACACTATGAAAATAAGCCGTTAAAGGGTTGAAACCCAAACCAACCCCCAAACGACCCCATAAGAGGCACGAACACCTCGCACGGGACCAATGTAACTTGTAGAACTGACCGCGTAGTCTCGGGTCTCCTGGTTTGAGATTATGATGATAATTTGCAAAAATCAACACTTAGACTTAAAAATAAGTTGTTAAAGGGGGAAACCCCAAACCAGCCCCCAAACGACCCGGTAAGAGGCACGAACACCTCACACGGGACCAATGTAACTTCTAGGAACTGATCGCGTAATCTCGGGTCTCCTAATTTTGGAATACAATGTTAATTTATGAAAATCAACACTTAAACTTGAAAACAAACCGTTAAAGGGTGAAAACCCAAACCAATCCCCAAACGACCCCGTAGGAGGCACGAACACCTCGCACGTGACCAATGTAACTTGTAGGAACGGACCGCGTAGTCCCGAGTCTCCCGATTTGTGAATATGACGATAATTTGCAAAAATCACACTTAAACTTAAAAACAAGCCGTTAAAGGTTTAAAACCCAAAGCAATCACCCAACGACCCCGTGAGAGGCACGAACACCTCGCACGGGACCAATATAACTTGTAGGAACTAACCGCGTAGTCTCGGGTCTCTCGATTTGAAAATATGACGATAATTTTCCAAAATTAACACTTGAACTTAAAAATAAGCCGTTAAAGCGTTAAAACCCAAACCAGGCACCAAACGACCCCGTAAGAGGCACAAGTACGCAAGAGACCAATGTAACTTGTAGAAACTGACTGCACAGTATCGAGTCTCTCGGTTTGAGAATATAATGATAATTTTGCAAAAATCACACTTAGACTTAAAAATAAGCCGTTAAAGGTTGAAAACCGAAACCATCCCCAAACGACCCCGTGAGAGGCACGAACACCACGCACGGGACCGATGTAACTTCAAGGAAGTGACCGCGTAGTCCCGGGTCTCCCGATTTGTGAATATGATGATAATTTACAAAAATCACACTTAGACTTAAAAATAAGCCGTTAAAGGGTGAAAACCCAGACCAACCCGCAAACGACCCTGTAAGAGGCACGAACACCTCGCACGTGACCAATGAAACTTGTAGGAACTGACCGCGTAGTCCCTCGTCTCTCAGTTTGAGAATATTATGATAATTTGCAAAAATCATCACTTAGACTTAAAAGCAAGCCGTTAAAGGGTGAAAACCCAAACCAGCCACCAAACGACCCCGTAAGAGGCACGAACACCTCGCACGGGACCAATGTAACTAGTAGGAACTGATCGCGTAGTCTCGAGTCTCCCGATTTGAGAATATAATGATAATTTGCAAAAATCATACCTAGACTTAAAAACAAGCCGTTAAAGGCTGAAAACCCAAACTAGCCCCCAAACGATCCCGTGAGAGGCACGAACACCTCTTATGGGACCAATGTAACTTATAGGAACTGATCGCGTAGTCCCAGATCACCCGGTTTGTGAATATGATGATAATTTGCAAAAATCACACTTAGACTTAAAAATAAGCCGATAAAGGGTGAAAACCCTAACCAACCACCAAACGACCCCGTAAGAGGCACGAACACCTCGTACGGGACCAATGTAACTTGTAGGAACTGACCGCGTAGTCCCGGGTCTCCCGGTTTGAGAATATGATGATAATTTATAAAAATTAACACTTGAACTTAAAAACAAACCGTTAAAGGGTGAAAACCCAAACCAGCCACCAAATGACCCCGTAAGTGGCACGAACACCTCGCACGGGACTAATGTAACTTGTAGAAACTGACCACGTAGTCCCAGGTCTCCCGATTTGGGAATATGATGATAATTTGTAAAAATCACACTTAGACTTAAAAATAGGCTGTTAAAGGGTAAAAACCCAAACCAGCCCCCAAACGACCCCGTAAGAGGCACGAACACCTCGCACGTGACCAATGTAACTTGTAGGAACTGACCGCGTAGTCTCGGGTCTCCGAATTTGTGAATATGATGATAATTTGCAAAAAAACACTTAGACTTAAAAACAAGCCGTTAAAGGGTGAAAACCCAAACCAATCACCAAACGACCCCGTAAGAGGCACGAACACCTCGTAATAGACCGATGTAACTTGTAGGAATTGGCCGCGTAGTCACGGGTCTCTCGGTTCGAGAATATGATGATAATTTGCAAAAATCAAACCTTAAACTTAAAAATAAGTCGTTGAAGGGTGAAAGCCCAAACCAGCCACCAAATGACCCCGTAAGAGGCACGAACACCTCGCAATGGACCAATGTAACTTGTAGGAACTGACCGCCTAGTCTCGGGTCTCCCGATTTGGGAATATGATGATAATTTGCAAAAATCACACTTAGACTTAAAAATAAGCCGTTAAAGGGTGAAAATCCAAACCAGCACCCAAATGACCCCGTAAGAGGCACGAACACCTCGCACGGGACCAATGTAACTTATAGGAACTGACCGCGTAGTCCTGGGTCCCCCAGTTAATGAATATGATGATAATTTGTAAAAATCACACTTCGACTTAAAAACAAGTCGTTAAAGGGTTAAAACCCAAACCAGCAACCAAACGACCCCGTGAGAGGTACGAACACCTCCCACGGGACCAATATAACTTGTAGGAACTGACCGCGTAGTCCCGGGTCTCAATATTTGTGAATGTGATAATAATTTGCAAAAATCACACTTAGACTTAAAAATAAGTCGTTAAAGGGTGAAAACCCAAACCAACCCCCAAACGACCCCGTAAGAGGCACGAACACTTCGCATGGGACAAATGTAACTTGTAAGAACTGACCGCGTAGTCCCGAGTCTCCCGATTTGAGAATATGACGATAATTTGCAAAAATCAACGCTTAAACTTAAAAACAAGTCGTTAAAGGGTGAATACTCAGACCAGTCCCCAAACGATCCCATAGGAGGCACAAACACTTCGCACGGGACTAATGTAACTTGTAGGAACAGACCGCGTAGTCTCGAGTCTCCCGGTTTGAAAATATAATGATAATTTGCGAAAATCAACACTTAAACTTAAAAACAATCCGTTAATGGGTCAAAACCCAAACCAACCCCAAACGACCACATAGGAGGCACAAACACCTCGCACGGGACCAATGTAACTTGTACGAACTGACCGCGTAGTCCCGGGTCTCCCTGTTTGAGAATATGACGTTAATTTTTACTCCTATATATAATTTTTTTCGTTTGAATAAAAAAAAATTGTAAATTATTGAGTTAGTAATATCATATCTTTTTTGTATCCTATTTTTTTTGCAGAATAACAGTTTACCATTGGCATTTATTCACGTGGAACAAACAAAGAACTCAATGGTTTACAACAAGGGGTTTATTCATGATTCCATTTTTTTGTGTTATGGCCATACGGGCTTTTATAATTTTATTGTTAACTTTTATGGTCGTGCGAGCTTTTGTAAGTTAATTGTTATATTTTGTGGTCGTGTGGGTTTTATGTTAGGCAGGTTTTGTATTAGCAGGTTTTGGAATGCCCAAAAAATAGAGGAAACTCTGCCCAATTTTTTTTTGTCTGTGAACAATTAAAGACTTGTAATATTTTGAAGTTTGTATGTACATTAGTTTATTAACAATGTGCAATATTTTTAATTTGTGATTTTTTTTGCTTTCAAATAATTAATTATTTTTTTCTTTTTATAAAAAAATTTGTCACACTTCAAAGCTGTGGCAAAAGTGTATCATATTTTGGCACGGTTTTGAACTGTGTCAAATTTGTTTAAACTGTGCCGAATCTGGCACAGTTAAAAACTGTGCCAAAAGTGTGCCAGAAATATCAAATTCTGGCATGGTTTAAAAGTGTGCCAGAAGTGTTCCTGTTTGGCCAAATTTGCCACACTTTTGAGCCGTGCCAGAAAAAATGGCCATTTTGGAACACCTGATTTTGGCACAGTTCAAAACCGTGCCAGATTTGATCTGGCACAGTTTTAAACCGTGCCAGATTCCTGTTTTTACTGTAGTGACATGGACGCCAGACTTGACTCATTATAGGGATCCGTTGCTGCAGCATATAGGGATGTTGCGGGAGTTTTATAGGTGCCTCATTCTTTTTCATTTCTAGTATGGAAATTTTCTATCAGTTACTCGAGCATGATGCTCACAGCTTTATTTAGTATTTATGTCAGACTTGTTGAGATTTATCATTATTGTCTTTACTTTTGTTGGATTTTCACCGATGGTTTATTCGGTCAGATTATTTAGCTGTGAATGGTTGATTTCAGTTAATTGCGATTGTTTAAATTATTTTATTTCCACATGAGTTTTTTCATAAATTAATGAAAGATAAAACTTTGCACCAGTCTAATTTCTCACTTAGGTGGTTAGTAACTAAAAAGTCGACAGTGATGCTAAGAATGAACCAACTGAGAAACCTGTTCTAATTTAATTTAGGGTTGATCACCCGGGGTTAATTAGGCAGGGTGACACATAGATTTCCCATGCTTAAGATAACTTCTTGTTCGTGAACTGTCCTAGACAAAAATATATAGGAAGTTTTGGACGAGCCTAAGTTGTCCTGACCTCGATTCTACCCATGTTTGTGTTGACTTATTGGTCGTATGAATGAATCTTGTCGCCCAGACCATGCGTCAACATATATTAACAGAGTCATTGAAATTAATATGATTTATCCTTGCGTAAGTAGATTGTGTTCGAATCTTGTCATTCACCATAACTTTGTTGGATTTATTGCATTTTAGATGCCTTACTGTCCGCGGTCTGTCCTAGATGAGATCGTACATGAAGTTTTGGATGAGCCTAAGCTGCCCTGATTGAGGTTATATCCATGCTTGTGTCGGCTAACTGGTCGCACGTACGGATCTTATTATCCAGACCATGGGTCAGCATATATTACCAAAGTCATTATGTTTAACCGAATCTATCCGTTCATAAGTATATTGTGTTCGGATCTTATCATTCACAAAAATTGCCCTGTATTTCCCATACTTGAGGTGACTTCTTGCTCGCGATTTATCCTAGACGAGATCGTACATGAAATTTTGGATAATCCTAAGCTATCCTGACCTATTTTTTATCCGTGCTTGTTTTGGCTCACTGGTCGCAATCTTATTTTTCTAACTGTCAATATGTTAATTCTTCCACCATGCATCGCTTGATCTTGTTGGTAGTATCTCCTCAAATACTTGTAGTTCCAAGTATTTTTGAACTGCTCACCATTTAGAGTTTTAATTATGTATGTTCTCGGTCGGATGGCAGTGGATACTCTATATGGCCCGTTCTAATTGGATTATATCTTATAATTCTTCTGGATAATCTTATTCAGTACGTAGTCTCCATTTTTTAAAATGCTCAATTTTACTCTTTTATAATAAAATTGAGCAGTCCTCTGTTGGTAGGCTGCGACTCTAAATTAAGGCTTTCCCTAACATCTTCAACTACGTCTAGGTCAAGTCTTATCATCCGATTACTCTTTGGTGAATCAAAGTTCTGTACTCGGTGATTGGGCAGTCCAATCTCAGTGGATACTACCGCTTCAGGGCCAAATGCTAGCATGAAAAGGGTTTCACTTATGGTCATTATAGTTGTGGTCCTATATGACCACAACACGCTCCATCGCTCATTAGTCTAGTTCCTCATTGCGTCATCTAATCCCTTCTTCATCTCACTGAGTAGGTTTTGGTTTGTTATCTCCATCTGTTCGTTCCATTACAGGTGATCGGGTGCAGAGTGCAACTTCTGGATATTTGATCGTATATAGTATTCTTTGAAGTCATTATTGTAAAACTGGTTCCCATGGTTGGTGATGAACACGAAAGTCATTCCATAATGGAATATGATGTTCTTTCATAGAAAGTGGAACACATTCTCGTGTGGCATTACAACCAGAGGCTCGGACTTAACCCATTTGGTGAACTAATCCACCGCTATGACCAGATATTTGAATTTACCCCTCGCCTTTAGAAGTGGGCCGACCAGATCAATTCCCCATATAGAAAAAGGCCATGGTAATGTGATCAACGCCAGTGTTTCTCGTGGTCTTGTATGGATTACTCTGAACTTTTGACACTTATCACAGCTTTTAGCGTAGTCCGCACAATCTTCTTTCATCGTTGGCCAATAATAACCTTGGGTGGATACTCGCTTGACCAACGATCTACCCGCTGAATGAGACCCGCATAGCCCTCATGTACCTCTTTGATAAAGTTGTCAACTTTGGACAGATGAACACACTGGAGAAGTGATATTATGAATCCTTTTCTAAATAGGATTCATCCTTCCATCACGTACCTTGTTGTCTTATATCGAAGTCTCCTTTTCTCCTTTGGATCGAATGGGACTGTTTCGAACTTCAGATATGCTCGAATTGGATCCCTCCAGGAAGGAACCATGTTTATCTTAATTGTGACACACTTTCTTCGTCTGTGTTGCGGTGCTTTAGGACTTCTATATGTATAGTTATTAGTAATTTATCTCTTGTGGCTAATGCTAGACAGGCAAGTGCATCTCTCTATTATGGGTAACCTGATGATCTACACAACATAGAATTTTGATAGCAAGGCTTTCGCATTGATTAATAATTTCACCATTGAACCCTCTCTAGCTTTGTAAATTCTAAAGACTTAATTTACTATAAGCTGGGAGTCGTTATGAACTGATAATTGTTGAGCGCCAAGTGATGATGCCAATCCTAAACCTTCTATTAAGGCCTCGTACTTCACCTCTGAGCGTGCGACTATATATGTAATAGGAAGTAGATATTGTATAACCAACAATACATTTATATATAAGATACGCGTACATAACCATAATATAAAGTATTACATATAAAAGATAGTATACATAATAGACTATATAAGTAATACAGAATACATGCACATATATAAATTCACACTAGTTAAAAAAAATATTTAACCTTTCAAACATAATTCTGAAAATTTATTTATACGAAAATGTTTAGCCACATATATTCCAAATTAAATTTTAAATAATTTCAAAAATGTTTTTTAAATAATATCAACACGCAATCAATAGTCATGATAGAATACAGCGTGGTGAAAAGTGTCCTATGTGAATATCATAAATCCTATGAGCCATAAAGGGTGTTAGAGATAACCTTTCATAACTGGCTGAATTCGGAGATCGAAAATATAATTCGGAGTTGGCGTCGACTTCCGTACGGAGATTGGCATAGGCAAATAGACTCGCCCTAAATACCAAAAAATCTTGTCAAAATTTAAGTCCAACTAGATAAAGGTCTATATAGCTACGACACGAAAAACTAACCCTATGAGTGCTCTATATAGGTACCTTCAAACTCCCCCATTGGACTAATTTTGACAAAACCCTTGAGTACATCAAATGATATAGTAAGGTAAAAACAATTCCTAAAATGTCCTATACAAAAGTATTTTTAACTACTTACCCATCCTAGAAAAGAAAAGACTTAACTCATATCAACGATGAACGAGAAAACCTGCAAAATATAAATACCTTTATGTTGAGAAATCAACTTAGTAGCACTTGAATGACTGAAAAAAATGTGCAGAAAAAAATGACAGAATAATATGTATGAAATAATATCAACATATAAGACAGGAACATGTACTCAACTCTCCCCCATTTTGACTAAATTAGACAATGGTAATGGAAAATAATAAATGAATGTTTATAAACTGCAAAATAAACGTCTCCTACATTAAACATGGTTTCAAGAGATACCGTTAGTAGTAGATATGTTTATCCTAAAACCTCATAGATCTAGTAATCAAAATACAAAATAAACACAAGCTAGTATTCAAGTACAATTTCCCCAGTCATATGTGGAAGTTATTTCTAAACAAGATTTATCAAAAGAAACAGGAAGTATAACAGCAAGTTGAAAATCACAAGCAATAGAAGGAACTACCCCCAATTTATTTGGGAGTTTTTGGAGCACTAAAGTGGTAAGAATATCCATTAGCCTCACAATGCATGATAACTCCATTTTGATTAAACTCACCTCCCCCATCATTGAATAAATCTAAGGTTTTGGTGGTTTTTATATCCTTTATCTTCTCGTGAGGAGATTCATTAATTTCCTCAATTTTGCATGCATCACAAACATTAGTTGGGTATTTCTTCGATTTTAAAAAATCAATTTGAGGCCTCAAATCTCAAGTCCTAATCCAAATAGGCAAAGTTTTAAAAGGTTTTTGGGACTTTCGAAATTTAGGATAGAATTTTTCTTTGGAGAAGATTTTCTTGTTAATATGAGGCCTAGACTTAATGAAGAAATTATTCCAATTATTATTAGTGCACTGCCTAGGAAAATTTGTAAATCGCATCACTTTCTGGTTATGGGATTTAAAATGAGTACATTTCTTGCGATTACTATGGCATTCCAAGTTTTGGTAACCAAAAACATCACAAAAACTGTAATAGCTACTAACAGTAGGCTGTTTAACATCAGGAACAGATTTTGTAGGCTTATAGCCACCTAACTCATGTATAGTACTCATGTTTGTCCTTTTAGGGGGTGGAATGTATTTAGGAGAATTAGCATACATTACATGAGGATAATTTTGATCAAGTCTAGTTTTAGAAGTACTCTCATTTAAAATATGTTTTCCTTTATCAACTGGAAAACTACTCAGATTTGGTTTGACTTAGGTATTATTCCTAACAAATATAATATGCTTAATATAAGGATTATTTTTAAACTTTTCTTCATAACCAAGTACTTTTGTATTAAAATCATATTTCTGAGAGTCCAATAGTTTATCCAAATCAAAATCTTCTTTTGATCTTTCTAAGTCTATTTCTCTAATCCTTTTAAAAGCATCGACACACATTTTTTTAGATTTTTCAAGAGTAACCAATGTGGCCTTATATTTTTGTTCAAAAATAGAAAACTTTTCATTAAGATTAGATATTTCATTTTCAAAATTAAATTTTTGTTTCTGAAAATCAGTTCTTTTTTTTCAAAATTTGATTTGATACCAGTTATCTCCTTTCAGTTTGTCCCATATTGATTTTCTAAGGACTCACAAAGAATTTTAACCAGATTTGATAATTCTTGTCAATTTTGCAATGTTCTGACATATAATTTTGAGGAATCATCATAGCTAACAAAGTTTTCATTATCCCTAGTGTCCGTGTGAGAAGTATTGATATCATCATATTTAGTACCATACACATCACGTTTGCATCAAACGGAGTGGTCAATTGAAGCATAGAAGGTTATCTAGCTAATAAAGATTTAGCAGCATCAATCAAATCAAGTACTTCATCGAATTCACGTTCATCTTCAGAATCAGTCATTCCTGCTAAGTACATATCTTCACAACAGTCATAAACTTCTCCCAAAAATGCAAGGCATTTTGATTCAGAATCTCCTTGGTCATATTCTGATTCAGAACCAGAAGAGTCATCCCAAGTTTTAATAATGTGAGCCTTGTGCATTTTAGAATGAATGGACTGTGGCTTAGACCTACATTCAGCAATAAAGTGGTCAAGTTTTCCACAATTATTACAAGCCAATTTAGATTTATCAATCTTATTACTTCTACTATCATAATCAGAAGTTTTCTTTGAATTTCTGTTATGGTTCTAAGTGGACTGACTTCATTGATTATTCACTTGCGTACGTCTTTTAGCAACAACATTTATGTGCTTCAAAAGTTTCTTAAATTATGAAGACATTACAGTAATTTGATAGTCAATCTCATTAATTTCTTCCGAATCCACATCAGAGTCACCATCCAACTTAGATTGTTGTTTAACTACCTTATACTTATTTTTATTAGGACAGACAGTTTTAAAAGCAACTTTGGAAGTATTGGTCAACTCATTCTTAGCAAAAGATGTGAGAGTCTTCATAAATGTTGATTCAAGTACCATAGTTCTCAATTTAGAGCATAGTAATTCTGGCGTGAGAGATGGATCATTAATATCTTCTATGATATAACATTTATGATAAAATCTAGGGGCAAGGGACCTTAAAATTTTAGCACACACTTGTTTATCAGAATATACTATACCATTAGCATGTAGTTGTGTAATGATATCAGTCAAACGCATATAAAAGTCATCAAATGGTTCATTATCATTCATTACTAACATATTGTATTGTTGAACCAACATTTGAATATTACATTCCTTTACCCTATCATCACCCTCATGTGATATTACTAAAGTATCCCCAGCATCTTTACTAGTAGTGCAATGACATATACGTTTTAATTCAGTTTCACTCACACTCTTGAAAATCACATTTTTTGCCCTTATTATTGAAATTACTTATCTTTTTCTTATCAGCACTTAATTCAAATGTTTTAAGTTTTCTAAAAATAGTTCTACCTTATGCTATAGGAGTAGTGGGGTAACTGTAACCAATTTTAATTAAATCCCAAACTTCATCTCCAAATGTGCCTTGAATAAATACAACCATTCTAATTTTCCAGTATGGAAAATTTGTGCCATCGAAAATAGGAGGTCTATGGAAATATCCTAACCTAAGTAACTGCCTTGAATCCCCCATGAAAACAAGGTAAAAAGAGTTTAGCAAGAGTTTATAAAATATATCTTTTGTAAAGTCTTGCTCTGATACCACTTGAGCGTGCGGCTATATATGTAATAGGGAGTAGATATTGTATAACCAACATCACTTATATATAAGGTACACGTACATAACCATAATATAAATATTACATATAAAAAGACAATATACATAATAGACTATATAATTAATATAGCATACATGCACATATATAAATTCACACTAGTTAAAAAAATATTTAACCTTTCAAACATAATTCTGAAATTTTATTTTTTACGAAAATGTTTGGTCACATGTATTCCAAATTAAATTTTAAGCAGTTTCAAAAATACTTTTCAAATAATATCAACACACGATCAATAGTCATGATAAAATGCAGTGTAATGCAGTGTGGTGCAAAGTGTCCTATGTGAATATTATAAATCCTATAAGCCATAGAATGTGTGAGAGATAACCTTTCATGACTGTCTAAATTTGGAGATCGAAAAGATAATGAGAAGTTGGTGTCAACTTCTGTAGGAAGCTAGGCGTAGGTAACTATACTCACCCTAAATACAAAAAAAAAATCATGTCAAGATTGAAGTCCAACTAGTTTAAGGTCTATATAGCTACAACACGAGAAACAAACCCTAGGGGTTCTCTATATAGGTACCTTCAACCTCCATGTTAGACACATCAAAGTTAAATCTTAGAGAATACTCTATATCAATCCCGTCTGAAGTTGTGACTATCAGACCTACTTCACTATCATTGGCGTAAGACGAGCCCTCTATGAATAATTGCCAAACTGACGATTTTTCTACAAAACTTCCTCCATTAATTTCTTGAATCTGAATATTTTCATAATTTTCTTATGATTTTAAGATTGTTGTAAGATGGCAGCCTGATCAGATGTGTAAGTTACCTAGATATTCCATTGAAGTTTGCTTAGTAATATGGGCTTGGAGCTCTCTCCCGTACAAGTCCGATCGATTGGGATAATAGTTGAGCTATCTTCCTTGGAAGTCTGCTCGATATGTATTATAGTTGAGCTCTCTTTCGGAGAAGTCTGCTAAGGTTCATGGGTATCTGTGCTCTCTCCCGTAAAAGTATACTCTGTTGGATTGCTCATCGAGCTATCTTTCGTAAAGGTCTGCTCAATTTTCTTCCTCTGGGCTAAGATCTCTTTCGGAGAAGTCTGCTCGATTGGTTTTTCATCATAAGTGATCTTCGTTATGAAATCAACCACTGTCTGGCCCTTGATTGCTATTCTCAGCTAATAATGGGTATTGTACTCCCCAAGTTTTACTGCCTAAAACATTAGTCCATCAAATTTCTCTATCTTGTGGACGAATTATCAAAGAGGATGGTCCATGTAGACGATAATGGTGTGGACCTATAAATACAATTTTATTCTTCTGTAAGCCTTAATCAAAGCTAAGGATAACTTCTCCATTCTGGGATACCGATAATATTCTCTCCACAATATTCTTTACTGATGTAATTGACTAGATTATGTACTCTGACATATTATCAAATCAATACCAACATAATAATAGATTTTGATACTGCCAAGTACAAATAGAGCTTAATGCCTTTGACTGGTTTAACTGGTTTACATAGAAGTGGTGTTTATCCCATGTGCCTCTTCAGTTCTAGGAATTCCATCTCGCATTACTCATTCCATTTGAAGGCCTTCTTCAGGATTTTAAAGAATGGGAGGCATCTATCCATAGCTATAGACACAAACCTGTTCAAGGATACTACTCGAGCGTTTAATCTTTGAATGTCTTTCTTACTTGTTGTGGATTTCATGTCTATTCGTGCTTAGATCTTTTTCGAGTTTGCTTTTATGCCCCTTTGGTCGATTATGAAATCGAGGAATTTCCCCTCTTTGACCCTAAATACACACTTGCCTAGCCATACTAGCGTCGGCTTTAGACGATCTTTCCCCCAGTCTCTCTGATAGACTGGCTTCTATCTGGTTTTCTTCTTTGTCGGCATCGTCCCAGGTGAACTAGGCCACAAAATCTACTAATGCTTAACCTTTGATTGCTACCTGCGGTTGATAAACTATGTCATAGTCTCCCAGCTCAATGGCCCAAGCCATCAACTTACCTGATTTCTCAAGTTTATGGATGACTTGCCTAAGGGGGAGTCCGTCAAGATGACCATTGTGTGAGCTTAAAAGTAGGGCGTCATCTTCCTTGAAGCATGGATGAGAGCATATGCCAGTTTTTACATCTTAGGTTACCACTGCTCGGCCCCTTGTAGGGCTTTACTATTAAAGTTGACCGATCTATGTACCCCACTGTCGTCTCTAACTATAGCCGCACTAATGGCCGACTCTGATACAACCAAGTATAAATAAAGCATCTTTCCTTGCACAGGTCGGGACAATAAGAGAGGTGAGCCAAGGTAAACCTTTAATTCCTAAAAAGATTTTTTGCACTCCTCGTCCCATTCAAAGGCCTTTCTAAGCACTTTAAAGAATGGCAAACATTTATTTGTGACTCTAGAGATAAACTTGTTTAGAACAGCCACTCGTCCAGTGAGTCTCTAAACTTCCTTGATGGTCTTTGGAGTCTTTATGTCCACCAACGCTTTAATTGTTTCGAGATTTGCCTATATCCCCCTCTGATTTACAATGAATCCCAAAAACTTGCCTACTCCTACTCTGAACACACACTTTGCTGGATTGAGGTTCATTCTGTATTCGTCCATGGTGTCAAAAGTGCGCTCAAGGTCAGCCGCATGAGTGTCGGCCTTGAGTCTCTTCGTTAGCATATCATCGACATAAACTTCCATGGACTTTCAAATCTAATCTTTGAATATCTTGTTTACCAGACGCTAATAGGTGGCCCCAGTCTTCTTTCGACCAAAGGGCATGACTTTATAACAATAGGTACCCTTATCGGTGATGAAGGTTGTCTTCTTTTCATCAGTCGAGTCCAGGAAGATTTTATTATAGCTTGAGTATGCATCCATAAATCTCATTAACTCATGCCCAACCATAGCATCCACCATCTGATCAATACGAGGGAGACGTAAGTTGTTTAGGGGGCAAGATTTGCTCAAATCAGTGAAGTCCATCCTCCACTTGCTGTTGACTTTAGTTACTATGACTGCATTTGAAAGCCATTCAGGGTATCTCACCTCCCTGATGAACTCAGACTTCTCAAGATTCTTAACCTCGTCTCTGATGACCTCGTACTTATCTCTTGAGTAGACCCTTCTTATCTGTTCTATCGGCTTTGTACCATCAAGAATATTCAACTTATGAGACATTTCCTTTGGGTCAATCCCCGGCATGTCTTCATGGATCCACACAAAAATACTTTGTCTCTTTCTTAGCAATTTAACCATCTCATCCTTGAACTCTTGCTTTAGGACTTTAGCGACCTGGATGGTTTTTCCCGTCTCGTCCTCATTGAGGACAATGGATTCTACCTCTTTCTCGACCTCCCCCTTCTTGAGTTTTGTCTCGTCTCTAGGATCAAAGGTGTCAATCTTGTATGTGGCTTTTATTTTCTTATGTTCTTCTCTCTCCTCATTTGAGTTAAAGTAGCATTCAAATGATAAAATTCTTTGTGGATGTTAACTCAAATGAAGAGAGAGAAGAACATAAGAAAATAACAGCCACATAAAGAGTCTTTATGTTCTTCCCGAACTTAAGAACATAAAGAGTCGGGAACATAAGAAAATTCTCTCCTTATTTGGTCACCCTGAACTTCCCCTACTCCATAAAGAGTCAGGAATTTTATTATTTGGTGGACTGTTAAAGGCATGGCCTCAAATTCTTTGAGGACTACCCGTCCCAGTATAAGGTTATTATCCGAGAAGACATTCTCATCCATAATAAAAAAGTTTATCTTCTTTGTCAGCCTCTTCGGCCACATGTCTCCTATTTGGACATCCATTTCGTACATTCTAAGTGGGTGAACCTTCTCTTCGCTGAATCCTATCAGAGGATGGTGGTATAGGACAAGCCTAGCCTTGTTAAGTCCTAAGACTATGAAGCACGGCCAGAACATGACATCTGGAGAGCTTCCTCCATTAACCAGGATTCTTGGCGCATCACATCCATGTACTCTAGTGGTAATAACGAACGGGTCATCATGAGGGGCTAGGATACCCTTGAAATCTAGTCTTGAGAAGCCGACTATGAGGGTTTCTATATCCACTTTCTTCTTTTTCGTGAGTTTAACACCAATAGAGGTTGAGTTCACTCCCTGGCCATGGTCACTGACTTTCCCTCAGCCACGTGTGTTTTATGGTCGGCCACCTCTCTGCCTTCACCTACCAGGCCACCACAAATCATGCCTACATTAAACGAAATTATGTTGAGCTATTTTACATGGTGGTGAAATTCACACCACATGCTTTTATTACTCTTGTGAGAAGGATTCTTTAATTTTTTTAGCCACCTAAGAGACCGATCATTTTTTTATCTCGTTCAAAATGTGCTTACAACTAACTGTCATAGGGGTGTAGTCTACAAATTTGTCAACTATCGGATTTTTTTTTCTATCTTTCCCCTTTGATTTTTTAAAGTTTCCATCACTGTTAGCTCTCTTCTCTTCATTACCTTTGGCGGTTATCCCTTCATCTGCATTCATGTCCCTCCCAGACATAGCCAAGAGTTCAGCCATGGACTTTGGAGGTCCTTGGCTAGCTTTCAGAGTAACTTTGCTTTCTGAAAGCCTCCCATTAGGGTTGTCATTGCGATGCTTTCTTCATAATCCTCAACCTCTAGTTTCTCCTTGTTAAAAATGGATATATACTCCCTCAGAGTCTCATCCTTCTCTTGTTTGACATACAGCAGGTGGGTCATCTTTTTCCAGGGTTTTACCCCAAAGCAAAAGCTATGGATAAAACTATCGGTCAGTTGCTTAAAACTTCCTATTAGGCCCTTAGTAAGAGAATTGAACCATACGTGGGATGCCCCTATAACTTTACTGGAGAATGCCCGGTATCTCCTCTCGTTTGATATTAAATAGATGTCGGAGGCTTACTGATACGTTTCAATATGGTGCACTGGGTTTGTGCTCCCGTCATACCTCGGAGTAACCAACGGCGACTTAAACTTGGTCGGGGTTAGATAGCCTACTATCTTTTCCACATGGGGGAGACTTCAGTATATCCCCTCTACAAGGTATCTTGACTCTTAATGATGTCACCTATTTTGTTCTCCAATCTCTGTATGGACTAATTCCAAGGTTTTTTAGCTACAACATCGGCATTAGCTGGGAGGACATTATCCCCAACCCCTTCTTTATCGTCCAGCCAAGCTGACCCACCTATTTACTGGGTGCACGGAGGATTCTCTGCTAGGAAACCTTCATCAAATATTGACCTCTCTTTGATCCTCTCGTCCGCAGGAGGGTCTGAGGTCATCCTGCCTTTCACTCCTTGATCTGAAGAGTCGGTTACTCAAGTCCTCTTGTGGGCCGAGCCTGAGAAAGCTCGACCCTCTCCTCAGCCTGTCTAAGGTTGATTATCGCGGTCTATAATCTTAGCCTTCAAAATCTTTGCTCTGTCACAAAGGATGAAAAGTGCCTCTAGACACTTGATAAGGTTCCAAGAATTCCATCTCTTCATCATCCTCATAGAGGTCGTCTCCTGCCACATTATCACAGAGTTCTTGACTTTGACTCCCCAAGCGTAGACACCTAGGGTCAGCAACGTCTCTCCAGCTTTAATGCGGAGGGAGGTCTTTTTCTGGAGCTAGGGGTGGTCCCTTGTATTGGAGATTGGGGACGTCTTCCCTCGTGGTAATAGTTACAAACTCATCTCTGGCGCCGCCAGTCCCGGTCGTGAGATTCTGGCTAAACATAACCAATTGGGTTTACATTTGTTGCTGGCTAGCTATGAGAGAGCGCAGCACCACTGCTACCTCAGCCATTTCTGACTGAGGTGGTGCTTGACTGGAGCTAGTACCAACCCCTGGTGGTGGTGCTAGATAATTTTGAGTAGGAGGAGGAGGAGGAGGAGCAGGAGGATCCATATCTATTTGTGTAAACTGAATGAGTTGTGAGATGAAGAAGAAAAGCTTGAAAGCTCAACAAGATCTCCTTCATGTAATACCCCGTATTTTTATGCTATAATTAATTTGGGGATTTATTTAATAAAAATCCGGAAATTAATTATGTTATAATTATTAACGTGACGTGAGTTAGTAATAATATGAAATTGTTGAATATTACTTAAGAGCATAGTAATATATGGTAAATGTCACGAGTGAATGAAAATGACAATTTTGGTAATTTTAGTCGGGACGCGCCCGTGTCGCGTCGGGACTAATTATTGAGAAATAAAAGTAAATATTTTATGAGTTGTCCGTATGGTCGTTTTGAGTGCGCCAACGCGTCCGGAAGGGTCGAGATAGTCAGAAAAGTGTACCCGGGGGTTTAGTTTGGGTCTCGGGATGTTTTTAGGCTTAATTAGTGACCCGGGAGGGCGTTTTGGTAATTTTACAAATTAGGGTAATTAAACCCACGAATTTCAGCCATCCTTAGCAGCCATTTAAGTCAGCCTTTTAGGGTTAAATCATTCAGAACCCTAAGACGGCTAGTGGAGAAGAGAGGAGAGACCTTGCTAGGTGATTCAAGGCCAAAAACACCACCTTCTGCACCACCGTCACCACCAACGCGTAGATCGCGAGGAGGAGAACGCAGCCATACCAATATCAGCAGGAAACCAGACCTCTGAAATCCCAGGCAAGTGTTTAACTTGCGTATTTTCGTTGGTGCAATAATCATGTTAGTGTAGGAATGATTAAGAGTATAATCCATGGAGGAAAACCCAATTTTGATAGGGATTTGCATGTAGAAATCATATGAACCTTATTCTGGAAATTAATATGTGAATTAGATGTTTAACCCACGAAATTATGATGATTTGTTAGAAGGAATTTCTGGAGAAAACTGATTAGAACAAAGGTTAAGAAAACTGTAGGGTTCTTGATGATTAGATGAAATATTAGGTTGTTTAATCATGTTTATTGATGTATATACGCATGCTGATCGTTAAAGAAACCTGGAATTATGTTAGGATGTAAGCAGTACACTTTTTGGGTCAATTAGAGTTGGAAAATATGAGTTTTGATGAAGAAACCTAAGCAACCCCGTCACTGCAGTTTCTGCAGAATTTTCACAGACCTGCTCGATCGATCGATCGACCCTAGATCGTCGATCGATCGAAGGTTCGATCGGTCGACCCCAGACGTCGATCGATCGACCCTCCCTGGCAGCCTATTATTCCCCCTGTTTAATTAGTCGAATTAATTTATCGTGGAATAAACCTTGGGCATTCTAAATAAAATGATTTGGGAGATATTGAGGACCAGTAGAGTATATGGACATATGTTAGAACCTTTAATCTTCAACGAAGATGGTAATTATGGGATATTTACTTTAGGCTGTTAGATTTATGAAACTTAAGGGTGAGGTGCGTAAGAGAGTTACGTTGGAATCAAATGAAGTTATTTACTGAATTTTAGAATTGTAAAGTTATAACCCATGAGTATTAGGTAATGAGTGAGAAAACCCTTCGAATTAAGGTTAGAGGCGAAACCTTATACGTTATACTAATAAGGTGAAATTTAGGACAAAGGTTGTAATTATGGGTAATGAGAGTGACCTATATTAATATGATGAAATCGGTATATTTATATGAATGTGTGTACATATATTATATACATGTGAAAAACGTACCCGCGCTACTTGCTATCCCTGAGGTTACCGCGCTGGGACGATCGTATCCTGTGTTGCTTTATGGGGATATTGAATCGTACCCTAGAAGATAGAGATCCTAGGTACGGGCTATTAAATTGATAGTCGGACGGTCCTAAGAGACGTGTGGGTATGTACTGACCTCTTGGACTTGGAATCTATGCTTTGCCTCAACGTTGTTTTGTATATGTTAATACAGTTCGAGAGTGATTCCGAACTTGTATTTCCCTTTATGTGAGCGATACGGGGATTGGATAGCAGAGTATGCCCGCACCATAGTTTAGTTGGGGTGCCATTATATATATATTTTATGCGAGTAGTTAATATATATATGAGGTTATAAACTTTGAACTGCCTACTGTGATTTGATAAGTAGAACGTGGTTGTTGACTCAAATTATTAAATACTTGTTTTGTGAAAATATGAAAAGGTACGGGGAAATCTTATAATTTAATGAAGCTAAAACGAGAGGAATACTACAAATTGAAAGTAACCTTTTTATAACATTGTTATCGTTCAGTTTTTGAAAACATTTGAGTAAGTTAAGATAAACGAACCATTGGGAAGGCTAGTACGATAGGAGTGCACATTAGAAGAGAGGTGAGTATTTCTCAAGAGAGAGACGAACTAATATGAAGTTGCATTGGCCTGTATCTATTTAAATACTTGCTTAACGTATTCTAAAATCAAACACACTTTCGGGCCCTGACCCGTTTCTTTTTTTTTTTTTTTTTTCTCTCTCTCTTATATATATATGTATATTTTTCAGGTGCCCAGCCACAGGGGAGTCTTGCTTAGGATTCTTTGAGAAGAACGAGCTGCAGCCTAGGTGGGAGTTGCAGGTCCCTTGAGTAGACGGCTTCTGTCATTGACTCCACTCCTATTACTCTCATTTATGGGGCACGTGTCGCCCTTTTTATCATTTCATTTATTGTTGGGAATTTTTATATTTCAGTTATTCCAGTATTGTTTATGGGATTTGTTTCAGGATGGTTTATGATTTTAGTTTTATATTATTGTCATTCGATTGGTGAATGTATGGTTTTATTTAGATTTCGTGGTGTGATTCTATAATGTAGAAATGTTGTTTTGGTATTAATAAAATCTTTTCTTTAATAAAATTTGGAAGTTTGTATGAAAAATGTTTTGACACTTAGCTTAATTACTTAGGGTGTTAAATTGGAAAAATTATTTTTATCGACAGTGATGCTGAGAATGAACCAACTGTTTACCTTGATTTAATTTAATAAAGGAGTGATCGCCCGGTATTTAATTAGGCGGGGTGTCACACTTCAATGGTGAAACAGTTCCACAAAGTGGGAGGATTGGTTCACCACCAGAGACTCCAGTGAGTGTAAACTAAAATAGGGAAGATATGACTATCTTTGTTCCCACAAACGGTGCCAGATTGATGATGCTGTAAATAGCACCACCAAGTTAATACAATGTATATGAGCTTGAACTAGTATAATAATGGTATAACATCAATGTAATAGTGAATAATCAGAAGAGATGAGGAGAAAAGGATAAACACACAGATGTATAAGTGGTTCAACCAAATTTAGCCTACATCCACTGTGGGGTGTGTGAGTATGAATCCACTAATGAGGCTCTAATGGCTTGGGAATAAAACACCCATACATAAGTTTTCTCTCTCTACAATTACACAGAGTTTAGCTAGGGTTTTGAATAAGCGTTCCCTTCTCATTGAGAAAATGATATGTATAGTGTTTAGGGGGTGTAATGCACCCCCAATCATGCAATAGGCGCATGGTCCTAAAAGTCTCTAGTAGGAAGATGACACCTGTCATAGACACATGTAACTAAAGATGATGCAATATTTCCTCATGTAAGGAAATAATTTGATTGTAACTGAATTATTCACGTGGACCAGGTAGGAGTGCATCCTGAGCTACCCGTGCGGAGAGTGTCTTCTATAAAGGACTCAGTTGGGCTAAGTACGAGACTTGAAGGCCGACGTCTAACATGATGGCAACGAATGACTGGAGTCTCGGCTGATATGAATATGTTGAGATAATGTTTCACCCGATACAGTTGACTATTATTTACACCGAACGAGATGATGCAGACATCCAGGATGACATGTTACCATCTCAGCTAAGTCCTGAACGAGACTACATGATATGATGGCAGGCCTCCTTGCAAGGTGGGTTTCACTTGGTCGGCCCAGGCTAAGCATAACTAGGTATGTCCGAGGGTACACTTGTGGTATATCACCACTCAATATTGTGTCAGATATGGACAAGGCATTTTTATCCCACTTTTGGAGGAGGTTCCAGCAGGCATTAGCGGCGGAGTTGAGGTTGAGTACCTTGTATCACCCACAGATGGATGGCCAGACAGAGAGGGTGAATTATATTATGGAGGACATGTTGTGGATGTGCATTTTTTACTTCAAAGGTAGTTGGGGGAAATACTTACCATTAGTGGAGTTTACTTACAACAGCAATTACCAGTTCACTATTGGTACGGAACCTTGCAAGGCATTATACGGGAGGCCTTATTGTTCACCCTTTTGTTGATTAGAAATGGGGGATAACAAGCTTATCAGACCAGAGTTTATCCATGATACATTGAAGAAGGTTGATATGATCAGAGCTAGGATTTGGATTGCTCAGGATCGACAGAAAAGTTATACAGATGCAAATAAGAGGTACTTCGATTTGGGGGTTGGAAATCATTTTCCACTCAGGGTGTCTCCCATGAAGTGAGTGATGTGATCTGGGAAGAAAGGAAGTTATTTACTTGATATGTGGGATCATTCCCTACTATTGAGAAGATTGGAACAATATCTTATCGATTTGCCTTACCGGATCAATTACAGAGGATTCTTGATGTTTTTCATGTTTCGATGTTATGAAGATTCCTTATAGACGAGGTAGCATATCACCAAACATATCCTAACGAGATAGAGATCTAGCTCGATGTGAGTTATGAGGAGAGACATGCCTCCATTGTGGACCATAAGGAGCATAGAATTCGTTCCAAGGTAGTTCCTTTAGTGCGTTGTAATACATCGTATTTCTGCATTTGAAATTTAATTAATTCAGTAGATTATTCGTTTATTTTAAATTACGCGAGCGAAGTAATTTGATGGAATAAAAAAATATGGTTTTTAAATATTAATCAAGAGAAAGAAATAATGATTAATATTAGGTGTTAAAAATTTACTAAGTGAATAGTAATTAATTTATGGAAATTATTACACATCATAACGAGTGAAACTGGCAAAAATTGAATTTATCTCAACGGGTAGTTGCGTACAGACAAAATTGAGGTCGAGATAGGAAAATTGTGTAGAGTGACTCCGATGATGATTTCGAGGTCACGGTTGACTCCAAAAAGGTCAAAATAGTTAGAGTAGTATACCCGGGGGTATTATTTGGATCTCGGGACATTTTTAGACTAAACTGGGACCGTATGAGGGTATTTTAGTCTTTCGTTAGCCTAGGGTAGATAGAGCTATGAATTTCATAGCCTTATATCAGACGTTAGAGATGAGGGCCTAGGGATAAGAGCGTAGAAAACAAAGGGGAACCGTTAGAGAAGAAAATGAGAGAATTCTTGGAGGTTTTGAAGAGTTCTTAAAGAATTAAAGTGTGTTCTTGCACCACAATCAAACTTGGAGTGTGGATTGGAGGAGAAGACAACCAAAACAACCTTTCAATCACGAAATCAGGCCCTAATGATCAAAGGCAAGTGCTTATTGCAAATTCTTTTGAGGTTATAATGCCCATGTTGTGAGGGTTTCATTATAGTTTGATTAATTTGATATTCTGGGAAGAAAAGAATAAATTAAATGTATGTTTGGGTAGGAATTGCATGTAGTATGATTAAAAATCAGTAAAGGAAAAGAAATCAGAGATTATGTGTTAATAATCACGAATTTAACCTGGGTTTATGTTGATTATTAATTCAGAAAAATGAAACCTAAGGTTTTTGAGGTTTAACGGATTCAATCTGTTCTTGAATGAAAATCGTAATATTTTTATGTTAAAACTACGTTAGAAACTGTCCTAATACATGTAGAAAAGGTTTAGGACAATTGGTTTAGATTTTGGTGGAGATACATGTAAGTTGTGTGAATGAAAATGGTGAAAAAATTCACTCGCGTAAGGAAGAAGATGACTTGGTACAAAACGAATCGATTCGGCCCTTGGGTGAATCGATTCGGTTTGACCAGAATTGCCTATTTTGCCTATTTCATCCTAGGAACTTTGGAAAATTATTTGGGTGACCTTTGGAGCCTCTTTAAATTATTATGATGGACTTATGGGAATACAGTAGGTCAATGATAGAATCGAGCAGTAGATTATTCGTTTATTTTAAATTACGCGAGCGAAGTAATTTGATGGAATAAAAAAATATGGTTTTTAAATATTAATCAAGAGAAAGAAATAATGATTAATATTAGGTGTTAAAAATTTACTAAGTGAATAGTAATTAATTTATGGAAATTATTACACGTCATAACGAGTGAAACTGGCAAAAATTGAATTTATCTCAACGGGTAGTTGCGTACAGACAAAATTGAGGTCGAGATAGGAAAATTGTGTAGAGTGACTCGGATGATGATTTCGAGGTCACGGTTGACTCCAAAAAGGTCGAAATAGTTAGAGTAGTATACCCGGGGGTATTATTTGGATCTCGGGACATTTTTAGACTAAACTGGGACCGTATGAGGGTATTTTAGTCTTTCGTTAGCCTAGGGTAGATAGAGCTATGAATTTCATAGCCTTATATTAGACGTTAGAGATGAAGGGCTAGGGATAAGAGCGTAGATAACAAAGGGGAACCGTTAGAGAAGAAAATGGGAGAATTCTTGGAGGTTTTGAAGAGTTCTTGAAGAATTAAAGTGTGTTCTTGCACCACAATCAAACTTGGAGTGTGGATTGGAGGAGAAGACAACCAAAACAACCTTTCAATCACGAAATCATGCCCTAATGATCAAAGGCAAGTGCTTATTGCAAATTCTTTTGAGGTTATAATGCCCATGTTGTGAGGGTTTCATTATAGTTTGATTAATTTGATATTCTGGGAAGAAAAGAATAAATTAAATGTATGTTTGGGTAGGAATTGCATGTAGTATGATTAAAAATCAGTAAAGGAAAAGAAATCAGAGATTATGTGTTAATAATCATGAATTTAACCTGGGTTTATGTTGATTATTAATTCAGAAAAATGAAACCTAAGGTTTTTGAGGTTTAACGGATTCAATCTGTTCTTGAATGAAAATCGTAATATTTTTATGTTAAAATTACGTTAGAAACTGTCCTAATACATGTAGAAAAGGTTTAGGACAATTGGTTTAGATTTTGGTGGAGATACATGTAAGTTGTGTGAATGAAAATGGTGAAAAAATTCACTCGCGTAAGGAAGAAGATGACTTGGTACAAAACGAATCGATTCGCCCCTTGGGCGAATCGATTCGGTTTGACCAGAATTGCCTATTTTGCCTATTTCATCCTAGGAACTTTGGAAAATTATTTGGGTGACCTTTGGAGCCTCTTTAAATTATTATGAGGGACTTATGGGAATACAGTAGGTCAATGATAGAATCGAGCAGTAGTATTATAGAGAGAATTAAGGTTAAAACTGTTTTGGCTTAAATTGTAAAGTAATCAAATCGAGAGTATGAGAATAAATTATGGATGTTTCGAATGAAACTATGATGTGGACCAGTAGAGTAAGAAAGACTTAACTACTAAAATAATAAAAAGGGATAACTGGGATCCTTATAGTAAAGAATAAAACTCTAGTAATTACGATAATGAGAGTATTCGTAACATGATAGTACAGTGATTATTCAAGGGATAAATACTACGTACAAAATACGATAAATGGGGTTGTGTGTATACCTACTGAATATATATATATATATATATATATATCACTGTTCTAAAAAAATGCCTAGGCTTAAGGCTTGAGAGAAACGCCTCACCTTAAGTTTTTTACGCCTTATTCTTGGTAAAACCCTTAAGGCGCACTTTTTTCTAAAAACAACAATGCTTTAGTGAAACGATATCGCCTTTAAAAAAAATTATTAACCGAACCATTATCTCATCCAAAATAATCAAATAGTATTTTAATTTGCATATATTCAGACATATTTTTATGATATGTATAATTTTAGTATTTTAATAGCCTTGTTATGGTTAAAAAATATTAAAAATATATTAAGAAGGCCTAAACGCCTTTTTACGCCTAGGCTTCTAAGGCGTAAGGCTTGGCCTCCACGCCTCGATCACACCTCGCATTTTTTAGAACCTTGATATATATATATATATATGTGTATATATATATATATATATATATATATATATATATATATATATATATATATATATCGCCTGAAAAGACAGATTGCCTATCTTTTCCTTCATCGCGGGAGAAATACGATCGGGAGGAGATAATTCAAACCCCTCCGGTAAAATGAGAATGCCCCCTACATTCAAAGCTCCCTTTTTACCATTAGCAAGAACTTGTTTCAGTTGCATATCATAAGGAATTCGAACAACTGCTTCAAATACATTATCAGGAAGTACCGTTTGCGGAAGCTATAATATAATTGGTGATTGTACGTGAACATACCTACGTTGCCTACTATCATGGAGGTTCTCGCGTAGTGGGAGATCCCACCTTGCCGATTCCAGGGAGGTTTAGATATGGGTCCCAGAACAGAGAACTTAGTGCGGCCCACTATATGTCGTGTATTAGTGGGACCGGCATGTGACAACCTGGATATAATTATGATAAATAACGTTTAAATCATTCTTACCTTATGTAATATGGATAATGTGTTATTAGGATATATAATGTTAAGTTATTATATTTAGTTTAATCCGACCTTCAGAACTCATGAAATATCGAATTAGTTGTAAATACAAAATTTTGTAGTTTCGGTTGGAATGTTCATGTTGGAGACCAGTTTTGACCCTTATAATATAACAATCTACTTGAGGTGAAAAATAGATAGTTGTAGATATATGATTTATGTTTGTAACACAACAAACGGTGTGTTAAACGGAAGTCCAATCAAGCCGTTATACCAAAATTATGAGACAAGGGCAAATTTGTACATTTGTTAAGTGGTATTTTGTCTTATTAGGACACCATGTGTTATGTTTTAATTGGTTGGAAGAGGGGGCTGGTTTGGCCGACTTTAAACCCTTGAAATAACCTCCTCCTTCATCAAATTCAGCCATGAGAGAGTTGGATCTTGAGGAGATATAATCGGGAAGTTTAGGAAGAAGAAAGTGAGGAGAAAAGTCCGTAGGAAATTATGTAAAAGTCCCTAAGATAATTCTAATCTATAAATCTTATTGTTTTGTTTTATATTACTGATTGAAATGATGTAAATCATCGATTTTTTTATTAAAATTTCATTCCTTTATGTATACGTATGGATAGATAGAAGTTCAAATAAAGACGAAGGTGTAAATTCTTTATATTGCCTTGTTTAAAACCATTGTGTGTTCAAACTTTTATAAGTTTTTTTATACTTATTGAAATTGAGAAATTCTAGTTTGATATGAAAATAGACTCATATATGTATAACATATCCAAAAATTATGTAGAAATATCAAGAAATGAATATTAAGTGATAGTTTGAAGTTCAGGTATAGAATCTGCCCCAAAAGTGTAAGTATCCATACCAGGTGTTTAACGGTTTGCTTGACATAGCAAATGAACTCTAATAGTTATGAAAATTTAATTTTGTATTATTAAATATGTTTATGAAATTTGGTGGGATATCATAAAAAGTTATGACATGGAAAAATTATGAAAATTCCTGAAAGATGACTGAATGATAGAGAGGTCTATAAGGCATATTTGCTTTGTAGTAAAGAAATAGGCATATCTTGCTCTAGGAAATTTGAAATAATGTGTCTTCCTTTGTATTGGGAACCTAATATGATAAGAATTGTATTACAAAGAAGCAATTAAAGTATGTTTGGACTAAGAATTGGATATATTAAATATCTTAATATGAAATTGGATGGGATTTCATTTATGATAAATGATTTGAATGGGATCATATAATGCTTATGAATTGAGTTACGTTTAAGTGATTCTTTGGATTTTTAATATTCTTATAGTAAGGGAAGGAGGATCGGTTGAACAAGTGTCATACCAAGGCTAGGGAAAAACCCGTTAAGTGGCCCAGATGAGTGTACTCATTGGTAAGATGAATTCATACATGGCTATGGATATGATCAGAATATTACTCAGTGGTAAGATGCATTTTTGCATGGTTATGGATATGATCATAATGTAATGAATATTAAACTGTTCATTTTGGTTTACCGAAATAGAAGGTTACTCCCTGACCTGGAATGGGGAAAAATTGTCTATAGCAGACAGGATATGTGAATCATGATTCAAAAATTTGGTCATTCTTTATGAATGAGCCAAAAATTAGGTCATTCGTTATGAATGAGCTATATATATATATATATATTGTAAGGACATAATTTTATAAATGTTCGTTATCAATTGAGTATGTCGTATACTGTTACAATCGTCGAAGAATTATTCAATATCATTCAAGCATCGAGACAGATCTGAATATCAAGCTTCTTCAACATTCAAACCTTTGCAAGGTTAATTTCGGTGAGAAAGTATTTCAGTGCCTTTACGGTTCACTTAAAGGTGTTGGGATAATTTTTAAAGGAGGCTTGAAATTTTTTCTAAAATATTTTCTAAGTGTTGGAGCGGATTTTTTCATCAAAATTAATTCTCGAAGTTTTAAGGCGCTGCATTTACTAGAAAAATAAAAAGAAAAATATTTGTTTAAAACGACACTGGATATCGTTCAAACGACAGGCTATCTCGTTTGAGCGACCTTCCACCTTAAGGTTTTTATAAATAGTATTCTCCAACTCCGTTTTTAAGAAGAAGACCTGCAATTTTCTATTCATGAAAAAATTACTATTGCAGAAACATTTGTCTTCTCACTTTTAGAGGTTTAATCCTTCTTTTCAATTCATAAAACATCCCAAACCTTATGTGAATTGTTTTGGAACCCAAAATACAATATTCTTGAATTTTACTCTTGTAGGGAGGATAACATATTACTGACTATGACTGCGTGTCGATTGGGAGTGCTTGAGGGTGTCCTTGCTGAAGATAAAACTGCGTGTTTTTGTGGACTGTTGCGATTGTTCTATTGCAGACGACGCGCGACTGGCGTCTGTGGGTATTCGTGTGTCACCATATTTCATTGTAATTCATGTAAGTTGTGATTTACAAATTATAGTGAAATAAAAGGTTTTGCCCTTTTGAGGATTTTTCCGAAATTGGTTTCCTTTGCATGTTTATTTATTTATGATTTTAAATCACCTTTATGCATGTGTTAGGGTTTATCTAAAATTTGGGTTTAATTAAAATTGATTGGTTTGTCACATAATTAAAATTGAATTTATTTGAGAAGCCGCATTATTCCGTTGTAGCACACTCACAAATCAGTATCAGGGTGGGTTGCACTAATTTATTGTGTTGTGATCCTGATTTTTCAAAATTGGTTTTAAAATTGATTTTCTTAAAGTATGGCTTTTAGCGATTTTGATGATTTAAGATGTCAAATTTTTGAAAAGTCTAATTGGAAAATTCACTCAAATTCTTGTTTTAAATCTTTGGTTGAAAGTAACTCTGAGAGGTGTCGTTCTTATGAGGGAATTGGTCACACGATAGATGAGTGTCCGACAAATTTAACGAAGTAATTGAAAAAATCAGCATCTTGTGTTTCAACCCTTAGTGTTAGTGATTCGAAAGAAGAAGTTTTTTACGCGTCCAGGCGAGAGCTTCCCACCCGTGTGACTAGTGATGAGAGTGGGGGTGAAAAGAGTGAAGAGATATAGGAAGAACTTAGTGAGTTGCAAGTTGCCTACAATAATTTGTATGTGTAATCTTTAAAGATAAAGAAGTCAAACTTGAAATTAGAAGCTCAGTTGAAAGAACGTGTCTTAGATAGGAACAACACTAATGCATTAATTGCGGATTTTAGGACACGTGAGAAAATGCTTAGAGAGAAGCTAGAATATGTCAAGGGTGAGAGAGATAGTCTTAGAGGGTTGATGGAGACTATGAAAAATGAACTTTTAGAGTTTCAAGATTCTAGACGTGTACTTGAGTCGAGGATAGCTGAGGTTAAGAAGAGTTTAAAAGAGTCAAGTAAAGTAAAGTTTGATTTGGAGTCTAGGTCAGCAAAGCTAGATAAGATGTTAGACACTATCCAAAACTAGGAGGATAGGGCTGGTATAGGCTTCGATGATAGTGTTGCACCCATTCCCAAAGCCAATCCCACGCGTGCGAGAGAGCCTCCTAGGGTTGTTAGGAAAGGGGCACCGAAGGTTGTTAAAATGGAGCCACCTATTAACATCATGAGAGAGGCACCTAGGAATTTTAGGAGAGTGCCACCTAGAAACTTTAGGAGAAGGCCACCTTTAAGTAACACTCATCGCACGATTTACACTTGCACACATTGTGGTAGGCAAGGTCATCTTAGGCATTTCTGTTACAAACTTTTAAATGGACCTATGAAGGTTAATAAAGGAATAAATTTGATTCACCAAACCCCCACATGTCATTAGAAATTTGTTTGCGTTAGGAAATCAGATTTAGTGACTTATGGTCTAATTATTCACAATTCTCGTTTGCTTGCGCGCGATTCATCCCATGTGAGATCTTTTTGTTGATTGCATTTAATATTTATCATACTCTAGTTATGCTCCATGATATACTCTTACTAGTGTTATGACTTACTCTGTTGTAGTTTAAATTGTTCTATTAGTATGTTACTGTTTTAGCACTGTTTTGCTTCTGTCAGTACCTTCCAGGTATTGGTTTCTGGAAAAAAATTCACTTGGCAACACTGTTTAACATTTTGGGCAATCTATGAAAATTTGTTTTTCTCGTTCGAGAGAAATCAATTTTCGTTCGAGTGATTCATGTTGTAGTTTAATCACACATGCTTTGATTATTGATTCATTCATGTGATTAGTATTTGCTAGCATAGGATGACTTTCATATTGATATCATATGCCTATTGATAGTTATACTACAATTGTGATATACTTTTCGAAAAATCCAAAAAGATTTTTTTGTATCAAATTCTTTTTTGCGAAATGATAAAAAGAGTTTTGTATTTTGTTTTACACCGTATATGAATGGGCACTTAGGATGATCGAGTCACAATTTTATTCCAATTATCCATGTGACAATTTGATAGTGTTATGAGACAATATATCATGTCATCCATATGCTTTACAATGATTAGAGTCTTTGAGATGTTATTCGTTGATACTTCCTACATGTTTGACTCATTATTTCCTTTATTGCACACATGCACGGATTTGTTTGATTATTATACTTGTCTATCACATGTTGATCGAGTGCTTTCATCTCAATCCCGTCCTTAAAACGAACATAGTGTAATAATATGAGAGTAATAAAAGTAATGCATGTAAAAACCATTGCCCGTGAGGAATTTATTTAAATTTGAAAAAATAATGAGTGCACGGGAAACCGCTATGAGTGAATAATAACCATGTCGTGAAAGTCACCATTTGAAAAGAGCCTGTACAAAAAAAATTAAGGCAATAAAATTGTGAAATGTGCCAAAATTTGGGCCAATAGGTTTTCTCTAAGTTGAGAATTTAGAACCTATTTAGAAAAATAAAAAGATTATTATTTATGAGGGAGATTTGGTTGGATGTGTATCAATGCATTTGTACATACTTTGAAAAGTTCTCTAAATGACACTAAATAGTTTTGGACGTTATTGGTTAGAAAATCACTTAGGCTTTGATTTGTTGATTTGATTTAGGCGATATCATCTAAATTCAACAATTTTACACCTGAGGACATTTTTATGTTCATTCGATAGGAGTACTCTTATGCGTCATGCACATATGCTTGATTGAGTTTTATTACCTATTGAATGCGTTCACACCGATCCATTTCGTTTCCATGACTTGCTTGTTTTAGTGTAAATTCATGGTGTGATTTTTGTTTTTGTTTTTTGTAGAAAAAAGTTAAAAAATCAAAAATAGTTTGTGGAATATGTTTGAGTATCTCTTTGTGATCGTATTTTGAGTGCCTTGTTTATCATGACAACTCCATGCTTGATTTGGTTAGTCGTTTCCTTGTCTATTTTGGTCGAATAAAAAGGGGAGAATGAATTATGGGGGAGTTTTTTGCATTATGAGGGATATTTGATTATGATGATTGATGTATTTTTACATCATTTCAAACTCGATGCGTCACGAGGTATATGCTTTGTCTCATGTGTGTAGGTACAGCAATTGAAGATCATATATTGCACACCCTGATGAGAAAAGCTCAAAGATTTGAAGATTTGAAGTTGAAGATGTTTTGAAGTAAAGATTGAAGACTTGGCATTTTATCTTTCAACTTTCGGGTTCATGTGAGGGTAGATTTGTATAAGTCATATTTGAGTTGATAATTCTGATGTTTTTATTTTGTACTGGCATAGACATAGGGGAAGATTTGTTAGGACATAATTTTAAAATTATCCGTTATCAATTAAGTACGTCGTATACCGTTACAATCGTCGAAGAATTGTTCAAGATCATTCAAGCATCAAGACGGATCCGAATATCAAGCTTCTTCAACATTCAAGCCTCAACAAGGTTAATTTTGGTGAGAAAATATTTAAGTACCTTTACGGTTTACTTAACGTTGTTTGGATCATTTTTAAAGGAGGCTTGAAAATTTTTCTAAAATGTTTTCTAAGTATTGGAGCGGATTTTTTCGGCAAAAATAATTTTCGGAGTTTTAATGCGCTACATTTACTGGAAAAAGAAAAAGAAAAATATTTGTTTAAAATTCTCATTCGAACGACAGCCTATGTCGTTCAAAAGACAGGGTATGTCACGCGAAGTGCCAGTTGTCGTTCAAACGACACTGGATATCGTTCAAATAACAAGCTATCTCGTTTGAGCGACCTGTCACCTTAAGGTTTTTATAAATAGGATTCTCCAACTCCGTTTTTAAGAAGAAGACCGGTGATTTTTTGTTCATAAAAAAAATTCTACTACAGAAACATTTGTCTTCTCACTTTTAGAGGTTTCATCCTTTTTTTGAATTCACAAAACATCCCAAACCTTATGTAAATTGTTTTGTAATCCAAGATACAATCTTCTTGAAGTTTACTCTTGTAGGGAGGATAACCTGCTGCTGACTACGACTGCGTGTCGATTGGGAGTGCTTGAGGGTGTTACTTGTTGAAGATAGAATTGCGTGTTCTTGTGGTCTGTCCCGGTTGTTCGATTGCTGATGACGCCGACCGACGCCTGCGGGTATTCGTGTGCTCTGTATTTCATTGTAATCCGTGTAAGTTGCGATTTACAAATTATAGTTAAATAAAAGGTTTTACCCTTCCGGGATTTTTCCTAAAATTGGTTTCCTTTGCATATTTATTGATTTATGATTTTAAATCACCAAGATGCATGTGTTAGGGTTTATCTAAAATTTAGGTTTAATTAAAAGTGGTTAGTTTGTCACATATAATATATATATATATATATATATATCATCATCACAGGGATATGATTTATTGCATTTAATTTTATACAATAGTATAGTAGTGATGTATTCGTTGAGCTATTTTTCTCACGGTTTCAAATGTTTGTGTTTTGAGGTAACTGCCAAATCTAGGAGGTCGGTTGGGGTTAGCAAGGAATGCATAAAACCATATTGTGGTCAAACGTAAATGGGGTAATTTAAGCCTATTTATCCTTTCAATAAGCTTGAATAAGCATTAATTATATAAAATTATGAAAAGTTTTAGTTTTATGGATTCATGTTAATAACTCAAAAAGGATACTCGTGTTGATGGTTATGTTAAGGTAATTATGGTTTAACTCACTTTGACTTTCAAACTTAATTATAAGTATATGGTTTGGGCATGCCATGACATGTAGTTTGGGTACGTTAGGTATGTGCGTAGCCCAAAGGATTAGACCTAGGCTCGCTTCCATTGCTTGTTATTTTATTTTGGGTTTGAAGAGACATACTGAACCAATAGTCCTTATTTTAGTACGAGAGGTACATGGACCGATAGCAGAGTATGCCTATTGTACGGTGGTGGTCCTTTTGAGAGACATCGTGATTACATATATTGATGAGATAAATATATATAACCATTTGACTTATTCTACTTACGTGTGATAGTAGACGAATTGATAGTGTGTGTATAAATAATGATTTAAATCGTGAAACTTAACTAAATGATTAGATGACCAGGGATAGAGAATGGTACTTGAGAGTGCGCCAGCAGTCAATGTTCAACTTAATTAATTAAATTACAATTTTAGACCAATTCAGGCTTAACTCTTGCAAACAATTGTGACAGATAAATGAAATAAATCAAACATGTAAGACAGTCACAATTTGAGGAAAAACCCCCCAAAGGGGCAAACACCTTGTTTTTATTTCACTATAATTTGTAAATATCTATTTACACGTATTACAATGAAATACAGTGACACATAAAATACCCGTTGGTGTCGGTTTGGCGTCGTCAGCGAGACGTCCCGCAAGAACTCCAAGATCAACAGTGGAAAATTAGCCTTCTTCATCTCCACAAGAACTCCAGATGAGTGGAACAATTTTCGTGGGTCTAGAGGATTTACATAAATGATTGGGAATTGTTTGTGAATCAAAGAAGTGCATAAAACATGAGAAACGAAGTCTGTTTGAATGCAGAAACATTGCCAAAACGTAAGTGCCAAAGCCTTAAAAATTGTGTAGAATGGGCACTGCTTAAATACAAAAATCGAGGCGATGGGTCGCTCGAACGAGATTGACTGACGCTCGAATGAAAAGCTACGTCGCTCGAATTACTTTGCGCGACATGAGTTGTCGTTTGAACAACAAGCTATGTCGTTCGAACAATCGAAACGACGTGTACAGTTCGCCTCTACACTTAGAAAAAATTCTTGTTTTGAGATAAACATTTCAGACTTCAAAAAATTGTTTTAAAAGCGTTCCCTAATATTTATGCAAATATTAAAAACTTCAAATAAATTATTTTACCATAATTATAAGTGGAGTAGTGGGAACAGATGAACGCTGAAGACGCACGTTGCACGATAGACCAATGTTGATGCACTACGCGTATGAAAGTAGTCGGTGCGTGATAGCTTCGGATCCAAGTTGAGGCCGGCATGGGTAAATGTGGAGACAAGCCAAATGTAGCGTATCAGACATACTTGCAGTAATCTAGGATATACAGAAAAACTTCTTAGATACTAAACAGACATTTATAAAATCATATCCTTACAAATCTTCCCCTATGTCTATGCCGGTGCATACATAAAAACTATATTAATTATGCTACCCAACCCAAAAATGAAGAACATAAATCAAATGCAAATGGAGAATGTCTCAAAATAACCATACTTTATCTTTTTGAATTCTTCAAAATATTTGTCATGGAATATACACAGAGAATCACACCATGAAAGAACACCAAAACAACCAAGTCGGTGATAGCGGAATTGGGGATATGAACAGATTCGACGGGAAAATCAATACAAACAACCACAGCATATGTGCACAATGAATTTTGGATATTCCTAACGAATTAACTTCAACATCTTCCTTAGGTGTAAAAACAGAATTGTGGAATTAAAAGGAATCGACTCAATCAAATCAATAAATCAAAGTTCAAAGTGATTTCCACACCAATAACGTCCAAAAAGTTGTAACGCTTTTTCATGATTTTCAAGGACGTGCAAACCCGTTTTTCATTTCTTTCCATCCAAACTCCCTCATAAATAATTATGCATTATATCTTTCTTTTGAGGTGATGAAACTAAAACCTATCGGCCCCTTTAAATTGGCATATTTTTCTTGTTATTGCCATTTAATTTTGAACAGGGGCTTTCACGACAAGTAAATTTTGAACTCTCGCAGCCCTTCACCATGATTCACTCATCATATTTTGTTGCAATTAAATCCCCATGGTAAACGGTTTTTACATGCACTACTATCTTGTCAAGTTTTATCGCATTTTGGTCGTTGTATAGACAGAATTGAGGTGGAAACACTCAAGCCAATATGTAATAGACAAGTACAATACTCAAATAATGCCGTGCATGTGTGCTATAAAGGAGATAAGGAGTCAAACATATAGAATATATCACTGATCACATCTCAAAGACTCCAAACAATGTAAAACACGTGGATGAAATGATGTAGCATCTTAAATCACTATCAAACAATCACGTGGAATATGAAATGAAGTTGAGACTATGGATATCTTAAATGTTTATCCATAAACGGTGTAAACAAAATACAAAAATATTTTTATGTTTTTCAAAAAATTTATAAACAAAAATCTTTTTGACTTTTCTAAAAAATTTCAAAAATAAAATCTTTTTGGATTTTTCAGTTTTTCAAAAAAATAATAAAAACCAATAGGAAACAAATGATACAATATAGAGATAGGAATCATATGATATGTCCATGAAAAAAATTCATCCTACTCTAGTCAAGGTGACCACCCTTAAGTCAACTGTACAAATTCTTAAATACTTCCTAAGGCTCTCGAATCTAAGGGCATCTAAAGGTTTCGTGAAAACATTGGCTAACTGGAGGTTAGTAGATACAAAACTCAAGGATACGAACTTCTCTTCTACTAGCTCTCGGATAAAGTGATCACGTATCCTAATGTGCTTAGTGCGCGAATGCTGGACTGGATTACAGGATATGTGTATCGCGCTCATCCTATCACAGGAAATAGTCATGGTGTCCTGTGATATCCTATAATCCTCTAACATCTGCTTCATCCACAGAAGTTGAATGCAACAACTCCCGATGGCTATGTACTCAACCTCCGTAGTCGACAAAGATATGGAGTTTTTCTTCTTAGTCAACCAAGAGACAAGAGCAGAACCAAATAAGAAACATCCACCATAAGTGCACCTACATCCATCTGCATCCTCGGCCCAATCGACATACGAATAAGCGAATAAATGGTCAGTGGTATCAAATGAATACCAAATGTAAGTGAGAGAGTCCCACTCAGGTATTTGATAATACTTTTAAGAGTGAGTAAGTGTGACTCTTTCAGGGACACCTGATATCGTGCACATACTCCAACACTAAAGGCGATGTCGGGATGACTGTCAGTCAAGTAAAGAAGACTACCTATCATACTCCGATATAAGGTTTGCTATATGTCCTTGCCCGAGGTGTCCTTGGTAAGCTTTGTTGAGGTACTAATCGGTGTATATGCGTGCTTAGTAGAGTTTATACCATTTAGTTATTCCACATAAACCTCCTTCTGTAGAATGCCATTCAGAAAGGCACTCTTGACATCCATCTGATATAACTTGAAGCACGGATGACATGCGATGGGGAGTAGTAAGCGGGCGGACTTAAGCCTCGCAATAGGAGCGAATGACTCGTCAAAGTCTACACCCTCTATTTGTGTGTAGCCTTGAGCGACCAAATTAACCTTATTTTGAATAATAGTACTAGTCTCATCCACCTTATTCTTGAATATCCACTTGGTATCTATCATATTTATTTCACTAGGTCGGGGGACCAGTTCTCAGACATCATTCTTTCTAAACTGAGGAAACTTATCTTGCATAGTGCATATCCAGTGTTCATCTTTCAGTTCTTCCTTTTTGTAATTCTTGGGCTCGACTTTAAACGTGAAGCAAATATATCTAATAATGTTCTCTAGCTGAGCACGAGTCTTGACCCCAATTGTGGGATCTCCTAGAATATCAGTAGTATCATGACTCTTATGAACCTAAGCAGGAGTGTCCCCTAAATCAGAATAGCGTCCACTCTTGGTGTGCGAGGCATAATGGTATCATCAGTCAAAAGTGCGCCATCCTCACACAAAAGGTTAGAATCAACAAATGGCGACGGTTCGTCATCTTGCACGGTGACATTTATTGACTCCATAACCTTAGAGATACTCAGGTTAAAAACCCGATATGCTCTACTAGTCGATGAATAACCTAACAGTATCCCCTCAACGCTCCGAGAGTTAAAATCACCTGATTGCTCACTATCCCGTAGGATGTAGCATTTACTTCCAAAGACACGAAAATATGAAACGTTGGGCTTCTTTCCAGTCCACAATTCGTAGGGTGTCTTAAGTGTGTGTGGACAAAGGTAAACCCTATTCACCATGTCGCATACGGTAGACACCGCCTCTACCTAAAATCTCCTAGCAACTTTACGACCTAGAAGCATAGATCTATCTATCTCCTGAATCATCCGATTCTTCCTCTCAATAATATAATTTTGCTGAGGAGTCTTTACGGATGAAAATTCATGCTTGATCCCGAGGCTATTACAGTAAAGATCTACTTTAGCTTCTATAAACTCGGTGTCATTATCACTACGTATCCTATTGATAGTGACACCGTGTTGATTCTGCGAGACACGGCCCTTCGTCATAAGAAATTCCACAGCATCAAATTTCTCTCTAAGAAAACCTACAATCGAGTAACGAGAGAAATCATCTACCATCACGAGGATATACCTCTTACCACCCAAACTCTCAGTACGAGTAGGACCCATAAGATCTATGTGTATCAACTCAAGTACTCATGAAGTGGTAATGGAATTCAACATCCTATGGGGGCTACGGACTTTTTTCCCCAACTGATAGGGTCCACAAACAGTGAAAGTAGGCTTTCCAAATGAGGTCACGCCACGTACTATATCATTTTTAGTTAATTTATCTAAATTTCTAAGTTTCACATGACCTAAACGTTGATGCCACAGGTCCATAGGAGTGATTGTGGCGTTGTTACAGACAAATGAGGACCTGGGCACAATCCCATAGCAATTATCTCCAGTCCTCACCCCTTGCAATATAAGTTTACCAGCTTGATCATAAATATTGCATTCGTTCCGGTCAAACTTTACTATAAAGTCAGCGTCGCACAGTTGGTTAATGCTAAGAAGGTTTGCTTTCAAACCTTTGACGTACAAAACATCCTTTAGTTTAGGAAATCCCGGTATCTCTATTATACCTCATCCAACTATGCTAGACTTGTTCCAATATCTAAAGGTGACTTTACCTTCCATGCGATTCTCTAGGTAGGTTAAAAATAAGATATCACATGTCATATGCTAGGAGCACCCACTATTGAAATACCACTGAGAGGTATTATGTTCTTTAAGATCAACATGAACAACAAGGGCTTTTGCGTCATGTTTAGGTACCCAAAATGAGGTAACCTTCTGTTTGCCCTTATCATTGTTGACTATAGTCGAGATTTTAGAAGTGTCCACTAACGGTATAGAGATCCGTTGGAACTCTTCCATTAGATTCTGAGAAGTGGCAACTAGAAACTCAACATGCTCTCTAAGACTTTCAAAATCATTAGTGACACGAGGCGGAGCAAAAGTACTGTAATACCCCGCAATTTTATTCATTTTTTTTTATTAACGGATTAATTGAATTAAATGAGAATTAACTTGGAAATTAATCCGGAGGCAAATACTAGCGAGAGGTGAGTTGGTATTTGATTATGATATTAAAATATAATATTAGTGAGAATCTATGGTAATATATGAGTATTGAAAATATTAAAATTGTCACGAGATAGAAATAAGACAATTTGGGAAATTTAGTTGGGACGCGCGTGTCAATCGCATCAGGAATGAATTTATTTAAATTAAAAAGTAAATTATATTTTTATCAACCGAATGGTCATTTTGAGTGCTCCAACGTGTTCGGAAGGGTCGAAATTGTCAAAAAACACTAGTCGGGAGTTTAGTTTGGGTCCCAGGGCATTTTTAGGCCAAACCAACAATCCAGAAGGGTATTTTGATAATTTTAAAAATTTAAGGATTTAAACCCACGAATTTTATAGTTAAATTAGAGATTATTAGAGGGTCCACTAGGGCCATTACCAGAAAATTATAAGAGAGTGGGCTACGGGAGTTTTGAGAGAAGTTGGAGAGAGGTTACAAGAGAGCCAAACCAAGCCGTCACCCATCACCACCATTCTGGAAGGATTTGTGACAAAAAGAGGAGAAATTCAGCCTAGAATCACCGACAACAAATCTGAAGAACAACCCTAAGGCAATTGATTTGATGTTATTAAGTTCAACGAATATTTCCTCCATGTTTAGTGTAGGAATTGTATATGCCTTGATAGTTTTGATGAAAAACCCAATGGGATTGTTGTGAAACTCATGATTTTGGATAGCGATTGCATGTAGAATGATTATGGACGAATTCAATACGCAAAAATGTAACTTTTGATGATTTAAAAATGGATTAATAAGAAGTCTTGGTAGTCAATTAAATTATGAGTTCATGTTCATAGGGTTTGGGGCAAGAATTGGAGATTTATGATTATTGCATGTTGATTTTTAAGAATTGACCCTAAAAATATATTAAGGAGTGACCTAGGGTGACTTAGAATAGTTTTAAAACATTAAAATGTTATTGGTATGATCTTAGGATGGATTTAAAGAAGAGAAAATGAAGAAAAACAAAGTTGGGAAATTTTTGGGCGTAATCTGCCATCTCGTTAGAAGATCTGCCCAGGTCGTTCGAACGACCTCGTTCGAATGATACTTCTAACGAGATTACAGTACCCCTTCAAACGAATTCATTTGAAGCCCTTCGTTCGAACGAGATTTCTAACGAGTTGACAGAATGGCCTTTTTAGGCCGGATTTTATTTCGAACTTCCAGTAGACTTATTTAATTGAGTGTTAACCTTCCCTTGTTGACTAGTGGGCATAGTTGTGATATTGGAGTACGTTGAGGATTAGAACTTAGAATTTTGTAATAAACCGGATGACATCTATGGGTTAGGAAATAAGTACTGGAATTTGCGATGTGAGAAGAGTTGATTATCTATTGATGTATATTATTCGGGAACTTGTAAGTGTACTACATTAATGACGGTGTAGGAATGTAAAATATACCTCTATTAAGATTATAAGATATCTAAGATGTGTGAATGCTTAGTATATGTGGTTATATATGTACAACATACCTACCTTACTTGCTATCACGGGAGGTCGGCGTTCGATCAGGGCCATCTAATCTTTGTGTGACTACAGGGGGATTTAGATTGGCACCTCGAGGACATAGATCAGAGAATGACTTATTGAGGAGCTAATAAGTCTGCTGATCATGGGAGCGTAGGTATGTTCGTGACCCATGTGATGTGAACTATGTTTGCCTCCATTATGTGTGTTTGTTACTTATCGAAACGGTTTCTGAGAGATTCGGAATACGTGATCCTTATGTACGTGATGTACCGGGATTTGATAGCAGAGTATGTGTGCACCGCAGCTTAGTCTAGGGGTGCCATTATTGTATATTTATGATGAGATTGATATACTGAAATATTGAAATGAACTGTTTATATAAGTACAGGTGTGAATTAATGTAACATCTTTGTAGAGTTAAAAATGGGAAAACTCTTAGTAATTATTGTAACTAATTCTGAAGAATGAAGGTAAAACTCTCAGTTTATATTAAGATGTCGGGAATTAAACCATGAATAGTATAGTAAAAATCAGATATTGAATTAGAATAGTTAGTTAATGGAATAACTAGAATGGGTATGGGTACGTAGGAGCGCACAATTAGTTGAGAGGTGAGGAACTCATGTGAGTGCACGCGCTATCATGTATTTTATATTCATTGTTTAATGATATTAAACACTTTCTGTATTTTAAACTGTTTTCATAATCGGGCTCTGACCCGTTTGCTTTCAAATCCATTTTTCTTGTAAAAACTTTTAGGTGCCCAGCCACAAGGACACTAAGCTTAGGAGTTCTATTCCGGTGACGTGCTGTAGCTGTTGTGGAAGTTACAGGACCTCGATTATAGATGCCTCCACTTTCTACTTTGATTCCAGTTCAGACTTATTTATTTGTAGGACATGTCGCCCCTTTTTCTTTTAGACAGCTTAATTATTTAGCTTTATTTCAGTTTTTGATTTAATTAATTAGTGATTCAGACTTTGCATTTGGTTGTATTCAGTATTCGAATTATTGAGAGGAGTACTCCTCCAGATTCATTGTTATTCCATGGTTATTCTATTGTAACTATGTTGTGGTTGTTTTATTAGTATTTAATAATTTAAATTGGTTGTATGTTAATCGAATTTAATTAAAATTGACAACTCACTTTTTAAATATTAGGTGGTTAGAAATTGTTAAAACGATTTTCGACAGTGATGCTATGAACTGAACCAACTTGACATTTTGTATTAATTTGAATAAAGGAGTAGCTACCCGGTATTTAATTAGTCGGGGTGTCACAAGTACGTCGTGTCCAACCCAAAATATAGAAAAACTCCCTAAGGTGTCCCTTTTTTTTGCAGTGGGTACAAAGTACACAGCCTTTGGTCAACCTTAGTTTGCCTTTCTTGGTCGAACTCTCTTATGAGTTTTCAGTGGGTGGCTATATGGATTTGTAGCAAATTTAGGACCAAGTTCCAATGTCGAATGGGACGTGGAAGTGCCATCAAAACCTATTCCCGACCTCTTACCTAAACCCAAAGCAGGGGTGAGGAGCATCTTACCCATCTTACCAGATATGTCCTCTATTCTTACCATGACCTCCAAGGCTCTCTCAAAGTCATGAGTGAGCTGGGTTATAAGGGTTTCCAATTTCTTTCGAGTGTCTAGGAAGGAATGAAGCTCACTTATCAGATCATCCACTTACTTGGTCAAGTCCCCTTTCTCTTTCTCTAACACGCTTCCTCTATCTCCAAACACTTTCTCTCTCTTCCTAAATTGACTTTCTCTTTCTACACAAACCTTTTATCTTTCAACACAAAGGGTCTCTCTCTCAAGGTGGTGCTCATGGATGACTCTCTCTCTCTCGTATCTCCTAAATCCTTCTCTAAGGCTGCTATCCTAGGAGCTAACTCTTTGTTACGCTTTTAGGTCTTGAAAGTATCAGCATATAAATTAACGCACACGTGTCATAGATCACTCTCGCTCCCACTTTCACCATCCTCCCCCTCGTTCACATCACTATCACTGTGTGAGTTTGCATCCTCACCATCGTGAGGAGCACCGTCAGTACTCACATGACTATCCATGAATGCGGTGAAGTTACATTCATGCGGTGATTATTCTCCTGAATCCACCGACTTGACCTCACTGTCGTCACTCAGGGAGGCATTTAAAACAGCTTTGGGATCCAAATGCTTTAACCTAGTTGCACACTCAAACCCCCTTTGACCTCTACCCCTACACTCAAAGTATCTTTCTTCATCTTTTTTAGGGTTGTCCTTTTTATCTTTCTCAAATTTCTTTTCAAATTTATTTTTTTCAAAATTCTTTTTATCTTTGAAATTCCCATTTTTCTTTAATTTAGGATTTTTTTTGAATTTGTTTGCAAATAAGGCCAAATTGTCTAAGTCAAAATCAGACATATCTTCCTCTCTTTTCCTAGATGAATCACCTCTCTTTCTCACCGACACATAACTCTTCTAGGCCTGGGCTTTAAGTGCTACCCCTTTAGGGAACATGTCGATTTCATAGGCCTCTAGGTCTCCAACTAACTCTTCTAATTTCAGCCTACTCAAATTACCTAATGAATTTAACGCAGTGACTTTGGGGATAAATCTCTTAAGCAGTGACCTTAAAATTTTCTTAACTACTCTAGCATCCGGTTATGTTCACCTAAGTTGAAACTAGTGTTTATAATATTAGATAAGCATGCATAAAATTCATCAAAACACTCAGAATCAAGCATGGTGATAGTTTCAAATTGTGTAGTTAAATTTTGCAATTTTGATTCTTTAACAGCCCATGCTTCTTTAGACGTGGTACACGTCATGATGCGTCGGAACTCGTCAGGTGTGATGACTCCAGAAATGGAACTAAGCCCACGTGAGTTATATGTGCTCCATTTAAATTCATCCTCGGTTCATGCAGTCACAGCTTTTAAAGTAGTTACGTCATTTATAGCGACAGTGGGAGGCATCCACCCTCTTTCACACACAACCCAAACACGTTTGTCAATGGCCTTTAAGTGAGATTTTATATAGGATTTCCAATATGCGTAATTTGACCCGTAAAAAATTAGGACTCTATTATATAAGTTTTCCACTGAAATTGCGCCTTTTTAAAAAATTAATTTTTAGAACAAAATTGATATCCAGAAAAATTTTGCTGAAAAGTTACACGGTAAAATTGTGTAATTGGATTTGATACCAATTTGAGAGTGCGTGAGAAATCAATGTCCAACTTATTTAATTAAATTCCAATTTTAGATCAATTCATTCTTAACTCTTGCAAATAATTGTAACAGATAAATGAAATAAATCAAACATGCAAGACAGTCACAATTTGAGGAAAATCCACAAGAGCGACAAAACCTTGTTTTTATTTCACTATAATTTGTAAATCTCTACTTACATGGATTACAATGAAATACAGTGACACACGAAATACCCGCAGGTGGCGGTTCGACGTCATCAGAAAGAGGTCCCGTAAGAACTCCAAGATCAGCAGTGGAAATCAGCCTTCTTCTTCTCCACAAGAACTCCAGATGAGTAGAGCAATTTTCTTGGGTTTAGAAAATTCACATAAATGATTGGGAATTGTTTGTGAATCAATATAGTGTATAAAACATGAAAAACGAAGTCTGTTTGAATGTAGAAACACTATAGAAATGTGAGTGCCAAAGACTTGAAAATCGTGTAGAATGGGCACTGCTTAAATATAGAAATTGAGGCGATGGGTTGCTCGAACGAGATGGACTGTCACTCGAACAAAAAGCTACGTCGCTTGAACTACTTCGCACGACATAAGCTATCGTTTGAACGACAAGCTCTGTCGTTCGAACGATCTGAACGACTTGTACAGTTCGCTTCTACATTTAGAAAAAATTCTTATTTCGAGATAAAATATTTCGGACTTCAAAAAATTATTTTAAAAATGTTCCCAAATATTTATGCAAATATTAAAAACTCCAATTAAATTATTTTACCATAATTGTGAGTGGAGTAGTGGGAACATATGAACGTTGAAGATGCACATTGCACGATAGAATAGTTGATGCACTACGCACGTGTGAAGGTAGTGGGTGCGTGATAACTTCGTATCCAAGTCGAGGCCGTCATGGGTGAACTTGGAAACGTGCCGAATGTAGCGGTATCAGATATACTTGCAGTGATCTAGGATATACAGAAAAACTTCCTAAATACTAAATGGACATTTATTAAATCATGTCCTTATAGTACTTATAATATCAATAACATACGAGAGATGTTAATCCGAATAGCGTACTGTATGGGCGGTATGGGGGACTTATAGGTGTCGATAGTCCAATTAGATACTTATGTCTAGTTAGCTTGGGTAGTACGGCTAGGTGGGCTAAGTAGAATCGTTAGGCGCGCATAATAGATGAGAGGTGAGAAAACTCAAGGGAGTGTACGTGAATATAACATGTGTAACCAATAACTAATTTTTAAATTGTGATAAATACTTGCAAAATATTTTCAAAATATTTTGGGTTCTAACCCTTGCTATAAATATTTTTCAAAACCTTTTAGGTGTCCATCCACGGGGACGCCAGACTTGACGATCCATTACAGGGACGATTAGTTGCAGCACTGTGGAAGCTTGCAGGACTTGCTTAGACCCTTATATCATTCATTTTTAGTGTAGGCTTTCTCTCTAGTATCTCAGTTGGGCATGTTGCCCCAATTAGACTTTATTTATTTTAGTTATTTATTTCAGACTTGTAGTGGGATTTATTTTCATATTTATTGGATTTTTATTTGGGTTAGATTTTAGCCGATGATTTATTCGGCAAGACATTATTCATTTATTTACTTCATTATGATGGTTGAGACTATATTAATAGTGCCAATGTTTTAATTTAGTTTCAGCATATTATTATCAATTGTTTAATTAAGGATAAAATTTTGACACCAGCTTAATCAGCTAATAGGTGGTTAGTAATTATTATGGTTTTCAACACTGATGCTGAGAATGACTCAAATGAGATAACTCTTTTAATTAATAAAGGCATGATCACCCGGTATTTAATTAGGTTGGGTGTCACATACGCGTGCAGTGGGGACAACATAAAGATGACGAGTCAATGCAGGAGAAGGAGCATGACATGAGAGAGAGGTATCTGAAACTCTTCAAGTCAGGTATGTATCGAATTCCTCGGATGGGATTATGTTATTGAGGGAAGGATGTAACACTCTATATATTTATGTCATTTAAATTAGTAGAATTGTAATAAATAAACATCTTGGATATGATTGTGCATTATTAAGTGATTCAATTATACGAATGTGTGCATTGGTAGAATAAATATAATTTGAAAGTTAAGTAAAGCAATGTTATTACACGATTAGTATAATTGAAATGTGTAATTTATGGTAGACGTTGTTTGAGTACATTCAGGAGTGATTTACGAACTCATTTAGGCGTTTTAAATGTCATAGGTTGGGCTCAAGGATAGGTATACTCTTAAGGAATATTTCGACCAATCCGAGTGTCATGGCCTTATTTGGGGGCCCAAAACTATGTTTTAAGAGGAGATACGGGATCAAGAGGTTTAATGAGATTATAAACCAACTTAATTAGGTATTCCATCGACTTATAAGTTAACCTATAAGCCTTACACACTCCAGGAGAACTTACCAAACTTGGACAAGAAGAGAGGAAGAAGGGCTCAAAGGATGAGGCTTTTATCATCTCTAAAGGCGAAATTTTTAATAATATGTCTCATAATTCATATGAATGCCTTTCATACAAATTTTGGGTTATAAAATTGTTTGGGAATTGAATCAAATATGGATTTTCATCCACAACTGTTTAGAACAAACTAATGTTAATTATGCCTTGAAAGTTAAAGACAATGGTGACAAACCTGAAATTAATAACAAAAAATTGGAGAAAATATAATTAGAATCCATGTGATAGGATTGAATTTCATTAATGAATTTGAATCATAAATTGATCATTTATTTCTAGAAATCTTATATGAGAATTATGGATATTGATACCAAATTTAGTCTGCTGAGAAGGACCAATTACTTGAAGACACGTGTCAACCTACGTGGCAAATACAAATACTTTAAACGAACAACATACTGTCACTGAGCAACTCAGGAGCCCCGGGAAACTTAAGCGTACCGAGCAACTCAGGCCCCCCGAGAAACTTAAGCATACCGAGCAACTTAAGCGGTCCGAGCTACTTAGCGTGCAGAGCATCCAAATCAAGAGAATCAAAAGACAACTACGCATTAAATGCGCATTAATTCTCGTACAGATGTATATGTCTACTAGATAACAGCGCATTATCCTTTCATATGTACAGCCTCAAGGATATAAATACATGGTAACTTCCTCATAAGAAGGGGACTTTGGATCTCTTGGTAAACTTATTATCGAGATTCCAAATAAACAGTCAGCAATATAAGAACAGTGGACGTAGGCCATTCTCACAAGGCTGAACCACTTTAAAAATCCTTTGTCTTATTAATTTCTTTATTTGTGATTGATTAATTAGAGATAATCCAGTTTTTTACATCAACAGATTGGCGTCGTCTGTGGGAAACGACTGTACTTAGCGTTTTTCACCCAAATAATTCATCATCTATGGCTGATAATCCGGAATCCAGTAATCGAAACACTGGGGTCCCTCCAAATTATTCTACTCCCCCAAATATTCAAGATCTGGCTAGCATAATGGCTAATTTAGCCCAAGGCCAAATGGCCATGCAAGAAACCATGCGCTAACTTATTCAAACTGTCCAAGGTGGAATGCCGGCTCAATCAGGACAACGAAGTGTTCAAAGAAATACCCATTTGCCATCTTCAAGAACTAGAAGAACGTTATCCACGGAGGCCTCTCAATCTAGACGTGCTGACTCATATCGTACTGAAAGATCTAGTGATCCTTCATATCAACCAGGCCGAACTTCATCAGTACGAGCTAATGATTCCCATCGAAATGTCACTCTCACTCCAGAAAGGACTAGTGCTATAAAGAGGTTGAGTAGAGTATCTCCTTTTGATCGATTGGGCCCTAGGAGGAATAGAAGTCCTCCTAGTATTGTGTCGAGGAACTCTCAACGACCATTCGATCTAAGGGAAGGCTCTGCCCAAACACGACCAGCAGCTCGTATTGAAAGATCCCAAGAGGAAAATTCAACACGATCAGTTGCTCGAACAAATAGGCTCGAGATAGGAAATGATGCATGGAAAGGCTCTATTCAAAGGTTGGAGGACAAATTAGGGGAAATGGCTAAGGCCAAGAATCATCTACAAAGAACTTTTGTCCAAGGGACACTATTCGTACAGGCAATTGTGGACTTTCCCACACCATCAAAATTCAAAGCTCCTATAGTGACGCCTAAATACGATGGAAAAACTGACCATGTCCTTCATATAGAACAATACCAAGCTGCTGCCGACATCTATGCGATTCCAGATGAGATGAGATGTAGGGCGTTTTCAGGAACTCTCACTGGGTCAGCCCAGATATGGTACAACAACCTTCCTCGGGGAAAGATTGCAACTTTATTTCAACTGGCAGAGTTGTTCATAGGGAATTTCTATTTTGGAGCAAAACTAGTTAAACGAGTAGCACACTTACTGAGTGTTAGACAGAAGCCAGAAGAAAGTACTAGGGACTATATTACTCATTTCAATAATGAGAAGCTTGAAGTAATTGATTACAAGGAAAAGACAGCAATTACTGCTCTGATGAGTGGACTGTTACCATATAAGTTTTACTATACTCTGGCCAAGGATCCACCTAGGACCATGGCAGAACTGATGCCAAAGGCAGCCAAAATCATGAACGCCGAGGAAGCCATGGCTGCGAAGAGGAATACATAAACTAAGGAGACCAAGGTTGAAGTTGGTAAAACCGAGAAGAATGATCAGAAGAACAATGGTGGCAACAGGCCATCAAAAGGAAAGCAAGCACTGGAGCAGATGAGGAAATTTGGAAATTATAATCCCTTAAAGGTAGATATAAATCACATTCTGAAAGAAATCAAAAACAGCGAGGAGTTAGCTTGGCCAGGGAAAATAAAGGCGGATCCTGACAAAAGGGACAAGTCTAGATATTGTGAATTCCACAAAGACCATGGTCACACGACCAAACGTTGCATAGCTCTCCAGAATGAAATTGAAGCACTCATCAGGCGAGGAAAATTAGCTAAGTATGTTGATAGCCAAAATAGTGAAAAAACTAGCGACCGAGGAAGGCAAAGATCTAAATCTCCTCGTCGAGCAAAAGAAGACAAGAAAAGAGATCACGAAGATGATCCAGAAGATGATCCCGACCTTCCTAAAAGACGAAAACAGCCAGAGCGTGAGGTATTTTCAGTTCATTTTGGATTATTTGAATGTAATGTTATTACAGGTGGAGATACAGGAGGTGGAGATCTTACTGCGGAGAGGAAAGCTTACCTCAATGAGGCTCAAGCTTGCTCGTACATACAGCGAATAAACTTGGCTGAAGAGGATCACCCGAGGAAGGTGAATAAGGACAAATTGGTCATCGGTTTCTCTAAAAATGACCTAACAGGTGTACTATATCCTCATGATGACCCATTGGTGATCAAGATGAGAATGAAGGAAGTAGTGATTTCACGGGTGCTGGTGGACAATGGTAGCTCTGCAAACATCATGTTCTACCCATGCTTCGACAGTTTGAATTTAAAGTTAGCCCAGTTGGATCCCTATCATAGGCCCTTCCTAGGTTTTACTGGCGAAAAGGTTTTGCCACTTAGGACGATCAAGTTGGATATGCTTATCGGTACATGGCCTGCTTGTCGAACAGAAAGAGTACGCTTTTTTGTAATGGATAAAAATGTCTAATCAGCTTATAATATCATCATGGGAAGGGTAAGTTTGAAGAAGTTCAAAGCAGTACCATCTACTGTACATTAATATTTAAAATTCCCAACAAATTTTGGAATGGGAGTGGTGAAAGGCGATCAGAAAATAGCTCGGGAATGCTACTATTCATCTGTTGAACAAGAGGAATGCGAAGAATCCAGGAAAAAGACTACTACTTATCAAGTGAATAAAATAAAAGATACGGAGATTGAAACATTAAACCCTAGAAACGAGTCTCAACTCGTGAAGGTCCAGGTCATGGAAGCTACCGAAAATATCGTTCTGGACGATGAACACCCAGAACAAACAACCCAAATTGGTGCGTCATTGAATGAATCGATAAAAAGGAATTGATAGCATTTCTAAGGCGCATAAAATATACTTTTGCTTGGAGTCATGAAGACATGCCAGGGATAGACTCGAGTTTCCTGTGCCACGAGCTCAACGTGAACAAGGAGGTCAAGCCAGTGAAGCAGCGAAGAAGGGTGTTTAGCCTGAAAAGAATCAAACTATACAGGAAGAAGTAGAGAAACAACAAAAAGGCTTTTTTATTAAGGATGTCAAATATCCTAATTGGCTAGCAAATGTGGTGATGGTAAAGAAGAAAAATAATAAGTGGAGGATGTGTGTGGACTTCACTGATCTTAATAAAGCATGCCCAAAGTATCATTTTCCCTTGCCTCGAATCGATCAGCTAGTGGATGCTACCTCGGGGCATGAATTATTGAGTTTCATGAAGGCTTATTCTGGCTATAACCAGATTAAGATGAAGCCTGAGGACAGGGAAAGTACCTCTTTTATCACCCCAAGGGGAACTTATTGCTATAATGTTATGCCTTTCGGACTTAAAAATGCAGGTGCAACATATCAGCGGCTGATGAAAAAGGTGTTCGCAGAGCAAATCAGTCACAACATGGAGGTTTATGTCGACGATATGCTGACGAAGAGCAAGAAAGTTGTCGATCATCTAGTTGACCTAGGTCAGACCTTTGATCAACTAGAAAAATATCAAATGAAGTTGAATCCCACCAAATGCATATTTGGGGTGCGAGAAGACATGTTTCTCAAATATATTGTTAACCGACGAGGTATCGAGGAGAACCCCGAAAAGATCAAAGCCCTATTGGAACTACGATCTCCAACTACGAAGAAGGAAGTGCAAAGTCTCATTGGGCAAGTTGCAGCACTTAACAGGTTTGTGTCACGAGCAACAGACAGATGCCTCCCATTCTTCAAAACACTTCGAAAAACTTTTGAGTGGAATGATGGATGCAAGAAGGCATTCCAAGAGTTATATAAATATCTGGGGACTCCTCCATTGTTATCTAGACCAGTGATGGGAGAAAAATTATACTTGTATCTGGCAGTTTCAGAGAACGCAGTTAGCTCGGCATTGATAAGAGTGGAAGAGGGAGTACATAAACCAGTTTATTACACCAGCAAGGTTTTTCAAGGAATAGAGATCAGATATCCAAGGTTGGAAAAGTTGGCACTGCCACTAATCAAAGCGAGCTGAAGGATGAGGCCATACTTCTAAGCCCATACTATAGTGGTGTACACTGATATGCCATTAAGACAAGCCCTATATAAACTGGAGAAATCAGGAAGATTGATATAGTGGGTAGTAGAACTTGGTGAATATGACATAATTTATGAGCCTAGATCATCGCTTAAGGGGCAGGCAGTAGCGGATTTTATCACACAGTTTACTCAGGAAGATACCTCTGAAGAACAGGAGTTTAATACAGACTAACCCGTGGATGTTACAGGATCATCAAATTTAACCCCCGATCAACTTCTATCCATGAACGAGTAAGAGAAGATAATCAACGAGCAGCGAGAAGGGTCGGGGTAGGACAAAAGGAAGTATCAAATATTCCATCGAGGAACTCTGTCTGATAAAAAATTTGATAATGAAGTACCTGTATGGAATCTGTATGTGGATGGCTCTTCATGTGCCACAAGCAGTGAAGCAGGAATTATTTTAAACAGTCCTGATGAGATTGATATAGAATATGCTCTACGTTTTCAGTTTAAAGCCTCTAATAATGAAGCTGAATATGAGGCTATGATCGTGGGTCTAAGTTTGGCCAAAACCATGAAGGCAGAGCAGGTCGTGGTGTTCAGGGATTCACAGTTAATCGTAAATCAAATTCTTGGATTGTATGCAGCAAAAGTAGAACTAATGGTCAAGTATCATGCAAAGGTTATGGAGGTTATCTCGACGTTTATCGCAGTACAGTTGATCAAAATACCGAGACTGGAGAACGCAAGAGCCGATGCCCTAGCTCGGCTAGCATCAGTAACACGCACCGAGCTACGAAGAATAATCCTAATAGAAATCCTAGTTGGTCGGAGCATAGAAGAAGATTTGATAATGAACTTCATTACCCTTGACTTGGGACCATCTTGGATGGACCCCATCAGGGCCTATATCGAAGAGGGGGCTTTCCCAGTGATAAAGTCACAGCCAAGAAACTAAAGTTTAAAGCTGCTCGTTATGTATTGATCAATGGCATTTTATATAAAAGAGGAGATATAGCAGCACTCCAGAGATGTGTCCATCCCTTCGAAGTTAAGGACTTGATTGAAGAGGTTCACGAAGGGTCCTGTGGAGCCCATGTAGCAGGTCAGACGCTTTTACAGAGAATAACAACACAGGGGTACCACTGGCCAATGATGAGAGATGATTGCGCAGCTTATGCTAAGAAATGCAATAAATGCCAACGTTTCTCTTCCATTCGAAGAACTCCTCAGGCATTGTTAACACCCATTACATCCCCTTGGCTATTCGTCATGTGGGGGATAGACTTGGTCGGGCAACTTCCTACAACTAAAGGAATATTCAAATACCTCGTGGCTACTGTGGATTATTTTACCAAATGGGTGGAAGCTGAACCTCTCATTGATATGACATATGACAAGGTCTATTAATTTATTTGGAAGAGTATTATTTACATATATGGTCTCCCACACGCATTTATTACTGACGAGGAATTTGCTGCATATTATCATTAATCTAATGTATAAAAAAATCCACTCTGCGCCAGGCCATCCCCAGAGCAATGGGCAAACTGAAGTGACGAACAGAACCCTATTGAATGGTTTGAAAAAACGGTTGGATGATGCAAAGGGAAATTGGAGCAACGAGCTTCACTCTGTGTTATGGGCTTATCGCACTACACCACGAACAGCAACTGGGGAGTCTCCATACATGTTGACATTTGGAAGTGAGGCTTTCATACATGCTGAATTGGGTCTACCCGCACATATGGTGCTTAATTTAAGTTCTCCTGTCATTAACTTGATGAGACGATTAGACCTGGATATACTCGAAGAAGTTAGAGAAGAAGCAGCAATCAGGAATGCAGCATACCCACAACGAACAGCTTTGTTCTATAACAAAAGAGTGAAGAAGTGTGATTTGAAAGAGGGGGATTATGTACTGAAGAAAGCTATCCAAAAGCATAACAAACTAGAAGCCAACTGGCATGGATCTTACAGAGTAACTGAAGTTGTTCGTCCAGGGACATACAGAATTGAAACTTTAGAGGGAGAAGAATTCAAGAATGCATGGAATGCGGAACACCTACGAAAGTACTATTCGTAATTGAAATTCCTATGTAATACAGTTTCTTCAATATGAATAAAGTGATGTTTCGCCCATATTTACTTATTTGTTGAAATTTTTCGAAATATTAATGCTACACACTACACAAACCTGGAATCAAAGCAAACACCACCAACTCCGGTTGGTCGGCAACTCATTCCCATCAACTCCGATTAATTGGCAATTCAATTACCACCAACTCCGATTGGTCGGTAACTCAATACCACCAACTTCAATTGGTCAATAATTCAATTATCACCAATTCCGATTGGTTGGTAATTCAATACCACCAACTTTGATTGGTCAGCATCTCATTACCACTAACTCCGATTGGTCGGTAAATTAATACCACCAACTCCGGTTGGTCGACAATTCAATTACCACCAACTTCAGTTGGTTGGTAACTCAATACCACCAACTCCGGTTGGTCGGCATATTATTACCACCAACTCCGGTTGGTCGGTAACTCAATACCACCAACTCCAGTTGGTTGGCATCTTATTACCACCAACTTCGGTTGGTCGGTAACTCAATACCACCAACTCCGATTGGTCGAGATCTTATTACCACCAACTCCGATTGGTCGGTAAATTAATAACCACCAACTTCGGTTGGCTGGTACCAAACTAGGCAAGAAGCTGGACGACCTCCCGGGGCATCCACTGTCTAGGCAACCAGGTAATCCATACGATATTACTACAATTAAGCAGGAACATGGGATGAAAATCATTCCATTACTTAGGCCCAAAGGGTGACAAGTCACTATAATCAAACAACAAATGGGATTAGTATGGTATATATATATATTCACCAACCAACAAACAAAGACATTATACAAATTATTTCGAAGAAGAATGAAATTATCAAAGACTAAATTTTTTTTCATTAAAATCAAGTAGATTACATATGATATGAAGTTTCATTCATTACATAAACATATCCTATTCTATGGATTTCTTTCCCTCTGCTTTTGAAACAGGTTCCACCCCAGCTGGAGGATCATCTAATGCATAAGGAGAATTTATAAAGTTTAGATCTCGCAGCATTCTGACATTCATTATGGATGAACGATGGAGCAAGTGTTCTAGACGGGATATCTCAAAATTTGAATGAAGGCTGTAGTCACCGAGATACTTGGAGATCAAAATCTGAGGAATAGCATGGGTTGGAATCCAGTTAAGGTCAAGTTTAAAAGGAGGCACTGGAAAATTAAGAACTCCAGGTTCATAGTAATCCCACAAGAAATGACCTTGATCCAATTTCAGGACACATAAGGCATTCAACCACCCTTGCTTATATCCTTCGTTGTTCGACTGCTGCAAGCGAGCATCAAGGTGATACAGAGCTTCATTATACCTAGCCATCCAAAATACCCTAGGCTGCTTGTGAAATTGATAAGTCAATCTCTCAAGTTGCTCGTGGAGCTTCTTCACCAAAATTTCTTTACTTTCCAGAGCAGAACTCTGGGTGGAGAGTTAGTCAGTGAAATTTAGAATCTTCTTAGACATCTCTGCTAATGTTTGGTTCTTCATTATTAACTGAACGGCTTGATTCTCTAAAGCTGACTGAGTTCTAATTTCTTCAACGGTAACCCGACCAGCCCTTGCACGTCCACGAGAAGAAGATCTTGCTTTGCCACGAGCAGGTGTGGAAGATCCTGCTCATTTCAAAGTTTCTAACTCATCCCTTAAGTTAGCATTTTCTACTTCTAAAAATGAAAAAACATCTTCATTTATGGGGACCAAGGCTCCCGAAGAAGAAGAAGCAGATTTGATTTGTTTTATTTCCTCCTGCAAAGCGATGTTCTCCTGCTCCAGTAACTTGGCGGTATGTCTATGTTCTTCAATTTCAAGCTTAAGTACACTCTCCTTTTTCTCATGAGCATAAATGAACTTGGCATATCCCTTATCAGCACTCAATTGCTGGTATTTTTTCTCATAGCCTTAATGCAAAAGTATGGTAGACTCCTTGTACTACTGTTGAAGTTCCTCAATCGTTCTTTAGATATCTTCAATCATTTCGTAGTAGGCCACATTATTGGCTATGGCATGATCAAGTAGGCACTTCAGATATTGATAAGCACCAATGGCTCGCTCAGAAGCATCGGATCCGAGGATGTCAATGATTTGAGCTTCAGTAAAATCTGCATGACCAGCTTTGAAATAGTCATTGCATTTCTTCATCAACTCTGAATCATGAGGTGATAAAAGTTCCATCTTGGCCATAAACTAGCAAAGAGAAGATGAAAAACAAAATCAACAATGGTGCGAACAGAGCAAGTAAGAGAGAAATTCTAGACTAACAACAGAAGTTCAAATTTTTTTCCATCATGATAAAAGAAAACATAGTTCCAGATTACATTCATGAAAAATAATAAAATAAAAGACCCGAACAACTTTCCACCTTATCCTTATTTCCTATGACTGCTTCAGACGGTTTGGATAAAGGGGTTGGTTGCTCGGAGAGCAATGGCATCTGCTCGTCAAATGTGCTAGCTGGTTGGACTTGCTCGGAAGGTTGAACAACAGGAAACTACTCTCTTGTCATCATAGAAGATTCCTCTGAAGCAGCTCCATCTTTTTCTTCTTCTCCAGGAGAGGGAGGTGGGCCATGAGTATGCTGCTGGAACAACTCAAAATTCTCAACAACCTTCAATTCATTTAAGGCTGCTACCCATCCATCCCTAAAATATTTAACACTGGCATACTCCATTTGAGAAGACATGACATCCAAGCCTTTGTTCCAACCCTTGTCCCAACCAGCACTAAGGGATTTTTTAACTGCATCTTTCCTTTTTGCTCTCTCCGAGGAGGTCCTTCCCCTAAGGAGCTCTTCGACAGACTTTAGCTTTTATTCTACCTCTATCTTATGCTGCTCAACATCTTAAAGCCAAGCAATATTTTCCTCAGCAGATTTAAGCTTGATCTCAAGCTCCTCTTTACCTTGTTCGGCCTCCTTCAATTTTTTCTCTAACTTTTTGGAGGCAATTACAGCTTCATCTCGATTTGCTTCAACAGACTTGATTTGCTTCTCCCAAGCATCTTTGTCTTCCTCGTATTTCTGATGAGATTCTCTCAAGGATTGAGTTAGTCCAGTAAAAGCTTCTTCCACTCCACCCGAGGAGCTGGAAGCCCTGATGGCTTCATCTTTCTTCAAAATACTATTGAAGCAAGTCACGAGCTGAAAAAAGGAAGAATTTTGAGTCAATATATGAATATAGTACTAGAAAATAAAGGAGTCAGGTCAACGATACTTACTAAAGTAATGTATTGAGCAGCCAATGTAGTAAGTCTCTCACAAGAAAAGGTGTCTTCAACACCTTGTGATTCTGGAATAGTCCAAGATTTTATCAAGCCCATAGTAGAGCTCGAAATAATAAGAGCTGGAACACTACCTTCAACATTTGAAGGTTGAGAGCTAGGTTCAACAGGTCTCTCAGAAGAACTTCTTTCTAATCTCCTCAGATGAGCAGGAACATTTTCGATTAAAGGATCTATCTCCGTTGGTGGAATGACAACAGTCTCACTCGAAGGAGAGATGATAACAATCTTACTCGGAGGCACAAGGGGCTTCTTGCCAGCTTATTTGGCAGCAATAGAAGGGGGTACATCTATATTCTTTGTCCCCTCCTCTAGGACATCTTGTTTGTTTTTCTTTGCCTCCTCAGTGGCAAAAGCAGACTTGTCAAAAAACGCAGGAGCTCTTCTCTTCTTCATTAGATCAGTAATAGGAATACTCAAGTCAAAAGAAGAACCTTCTACATAGGTTTCAGAGGTTGGTACCTGATCAAGATCAACCACCATAGGACGAGGACGAGCAATAAAAGATGAAGTGTAGCTTTTGTATTGCAATAAATAAGAAGTAGATCTAACGTGCTCCCCAGTAATAGATTGATGCAAACCCCAGATAAGTTTAAAATGCTTTATATTAACCACGGTTTCTTTTGGAGGTTTTATTTTACTGTCAACTGTAACAAACAAAATCAAATGTCAGTGGTGCATTTCATCGAATACAAAGAAAACAAGATTTTATAAATAAAAACAACATATCTCATTACCATAAAGCGGACACCTGGGACCTTCGTACACATCATCTCCACTTAATGGAGGGTGTTGCCAATTTTTCATCACAACCCGATGATCAAAATAATCCCTATTGGCATCGGGAATATTGACAACTAACGCTCTGTTCGAAAACCTAGTTTTTAAATAGAAAGTATTGTCGCTAGTGACCCATCTATAGCAATACATAATTTCTGAAATTCCCAAGCGAGTTCCATGAAGTTGATTCAACCTATGTACACCATTAACTACCCTCCATATATTTGGATCTACTCTTGCAGGTACAATATCGAAATATTGGCAAAACTCCAAACACTGGGGATTTTACGGGAAAGAAAAACCACACTCAGCTACAAAAAGACTTGGGAACCAGTGTCCCTCCTCCAAAGAAATTAAATCACAAGGATAAGAAAGTTCTTCTAAGATAACCCACGAAGGGATTGAAAACTCAGACCGAAATATATCTAGGGATTCAACAAGACAAACCACGGTGAATAAAGAAAATAAAAAAGAAGGAAGAAAATCTTACAGAGGAAATAGAGATCAGTTGTCAATGAACGATGGAAAGAATGAAGGCACAAGATAGAGAGAAGATTAAAAGTTTAGAGATACAGATTTGAAAAGTGAAAAATGATAGGATTTTTGTCGCATTTAAATACTTTATCTCGGGAATAGAGAAAAACAATGATTACAAAGAAAGACGTTTGCGTTTCCGGTGGCTAAAAGAAGAAAAAGGCACAAATATCGAAGTGATCGTGAAAATTCAAAATATTTATGAAGCTTGATTGTATGCGCTCAAAAAGGAATTTGAATTTTTTTCTAAAATCCATGAAGATCAGTAATCCAAGCAGTTTTCAAGCAAAATGTTCCACACTCTCATTCAACCTCAACTATGAAATATTGGGGGCTTTTGTTGATACCAAATTTAGTCTGCTGACATGGACCAATTACTTAAAGATACGTGTCAACCTACGTAGTAAATACAAATACTTTAGATGAATAATATAATATCACCGAGCAACTCAGGCGCCCCGAGCAACTTAAGCATACTGAGCAACTCAGGTGCCCCGAGCAACTTAAGCATACCGAGCAACTTAAGCGGTCCGAGCTACTTAGCGTGTAGAGCATCCAAATCAAGAGAATCAAAAGACAGCTATACATTAAATACGCATTAAATCTCGTACAAATGTATATGTCTACTAGATAACAACGCATTATCCTTTCATATGTACAGCCTCAAGGCTATAAATACATGGTAACTTCCTCATAAGAAGGGGACTTTGGATCTCTTGGTAAACCTATTATCGAGATTCCAAATAAACAGTCAGCAATATAAGAACAATGGACGTAGGCCATTCTAACAAGGTTGAACCACTTTAAAAATCCTTTGTCTTATTAATTTCTTTATCTGTGATTGATTAATTAGAGATAATCTAGTTTTTTACAACAACAACGAACTTGTTGGTTTAGACAAACTGTGACTTCAATGAGCCCAGAACTTGAATTACTGGGGACTATCATGTGTATATGAGTTATAGATCCATGTAAATATGTTTTATTGATTGTGATAAAGTCTTGATTATAAAAAAATGAGTTGTATAAAGCCTTCAAAAATGTTTATGGAAATATGGGAAGAAAACTCGTATTGAAATTTGACAGACTCTGGGCTCACTGCCAGAAGCAAATCGATTTGCCTCCCAGGGCAAATCAATTCAGCCCTGGGAGAATCGGTTTGGCTCTGAGGGTGAATTAATTCAACTCTTGGACCTTGGTTAAGGATTAGACCGTGAAATGTTTGGGGAATTTTTACAAGTCCATGTGAGTATCCATTGATCCACTCCTAAGTTTAGGAGTTGAGTGAGGTTAAGGGGAGCCTGAAAGCACCGGTTAGTCACTCCATAAGTCAGAATCACGCACGGGATGCACCATTGGAAAGGGTATTTAGAGACCTTAGAATATTCATTTATTCTCGCTCGGTTCAGAGAGTTGACCTTCGTTAAATGGGGCTCGAAAGCACTCAACGACCCTTCAGAGTAAAATGGGTCGTTCATTCGTACCGTAAGGTTAATTCATGCACGGGTTAGACCATTGTAAAGGGGACTAAGATACCTTCAAAGATACATTTAGTCTTATTCGAGCTGAAGAGTTGACAGGAGTCAAATAGAGCTCGAGAGCGCCTGGTGGCCTCCAAATTAGTTTTGGGGGTAAAATATCTCATTCGTCCGAATCGTAAGTCTGATTCGTGCATGAGATGGACCGTTATAAAGGAGATTTAGAACCTTTCAAAGATCCATTGAGCTTATTCTCAGGCAAGGAAGTTGATTGGGGTCAAAATGGACCTCGAGAATGCCTAGTGGCCTCTAAATCTATTTTTAATGGTAAAACGAATTATTTATCCGAATAGTAAGCTCGATTCGTACACGGAGTAGACCTTAAAAGGGGGACTTGGATAACTTTGAATATTCATTGAGCTTTTGCTTTAGCGAGGAAGTTGATCGGAGTCAAATGGGACCCATGAGCGCCCAATGGATTTTAGATCGGTACTTGAAGTATGACCTAGAGTTTTCAGTGGATGAGTGAGTTATAGGGGCATAATGAGGTTCTTAGGATAGTACTATAATGGGTTGTCTATAGATATCCCCTCAATGCACAACTTGGAACAAGTGAAGGTCATTAAATGATAGACACCGCATTAACGTCGGGAAAGAAGTTTGGTAGGTCGATTATGAGGATCTTGAGGAAAAGGTCAATCAATTCAGCGAATCGAGGTCAATTATGAGGACCTAAGGAGATCAAGATTATAAATTCAATGGGTCGAAGATGTGTTAAGATTGGTTCTAGGAACTAAAAAGACCAATTTAGTGCGTCGAGGTCGATTCTATGGACTTAAGTTTAACTTTCAAGTTGTGCTAGGGATGATCAATTCTGAGGGTCAAGGTTTATTATGAGGACTTAAATCTTTTAGTGACCAATTCTGAGTTTCGAGGTCAATTTTATGGACCTAAAGTTATGATAATCGATTCTGAGGACCTAAAGTTATAGCGACTAATTCTGAGGGTCGATGTCAATTCTGAGGACCTTTAGTTATGATGACCAATTCTGAGGGTCGAGGTCAATTCTAAGGAACTTCAGTTGTAACGACCAATCCTTAAGGGTCGAGGTCAATTCTGAGGACCTTAAGTTGTGACGACCAATTCTGAGGTTCGAGGTCAATTCTGAGAACCTAAAGTTGTAGCGACCAATTTTGAGGGCCAAGGTCATTTTTTAGGACCAAAGGTTATGACGATCGATTTCGCGATCCAAGGTCAATTCTGAGGATCTAAAGTCATAATAACCAATTCTGAGGGCGAGGTCAATTTTGAGTACCCAAAGTTGTATCGACCAATTCTGAGGGTTGAGTTCAATTCTGAGGACCTAAAGTGATAACGACCAATTCTCAGGGCCAAGGTTAATTTTGAGGACCTAAAGTGATAGCGACTAATTCTGAGGGTTGAGGTCATTTTTTAGGACCTGAAGTTGTAACGATCGATTCTGCGAATCGAGTTTATTTTTGAGGGCCTAAAGTTATGACGATTAATTCTCCGGGTCGAGGCTAATTCTGAAAACCTAAAGTTATAGAGATCGATTATGAGGATCAAGGTCAATTCTGAGGACCTAAAGTTGTGATGACCAATTTTGTGGTTCGAGGTTAATTCTGAGGACCTAAAGTGGTAGCAACCAATTCTGAAGGTCGAGATCAATTCTGAGGACCTAAAGTTATAACGGCCAATTCTGAGGGCCAAGGTCATTTTTGAGGACCTGATGTCGTGACGATCAATTCCACGAACCGAGGTTAATTCTTAAGACCTAAAGTGGTAGCGACCAATTCTGAGGGTCGAGTTCAATTCTGAGGACCTAAAGTTGTAGTGACCAATTCTGAAGGTCGAGGTTAATTCTGAGGACCTAAAGTTATCGTGACCAATTCTAAGGGTCGAGGTTATTTCTAAGGACCAAAAGTTGTAACGGTCAATTTTAGGGGACGAGTTTAATTTTAAGAACTTAAAGTTGTGACGATTGATTCTGTGGGTCGAAATTAATTTTGAGGAACTAAAGTTACAACGACTAATTCTGAGGGTCGAGGTCAATTCTGAGAACCCAAAGTTGTAGCTACCAATTCTTAGGGCCGAGGTCAATTCTGAGGACCTAAAGTTGTGATGACCAATTCTGTGAGCTGAGGTTTTTTCTGTGGACCTAAGGTTATGACAACTGATTCTATGGGCCCGAGGATATTTTTGAGGACCTAAAGTGATAGCGACCAATTCTGAGGGTCGAGATCATTTTTGAGGACCTAAAGTGGTAGCGACCAATTCTGAGGGGTGAGTTAAATTCTGAGGACCAAAAGTTATAGCGACTAATTCTAAGGGTCGAGGTCATTTTTGAGGACCTAAAGTTATGACGATCGATTCTGCAGACCGAGTTAAACTTTGAGGACCTAAAGTTGTGACGACCGATTCTGTGGGTCGAGATCAATTTCGAGGACCTAAAGTTGTAGCGACCAATTCTGAAGGCCGATGTAAATTTTGAGAACCTAAAATTATAGCGACAAATTTTGAGGTTTGAGGTCAATTTTGAGTACCTAAAGTTATAACGACCAACTCTGCATGCCGAGGTCAATTCTGAGGACCTAAAATAATAGCGACCAATTCTAAGAGCCGGGATTAATTATAAGGACCTAAAGTTATAACGACCAATTCTGAGGGTCGAGGTCATTTCTGAGGACCTAAGGTTGTGATGACCGATTTCGCGAGCCGAGATCAATTTTGAGGACCTAAAATGGTAGCAACCAATTTAGAGGGCTGAGGTCAATTTTGAGGACCAAAAGTTGTAGTGACCAATTCTAAGGGTCGAGGTCATTTTTGAGGACCTAAAGTTATGACGACCGATTCTGCGAGCCGAGTAAAATTTTGAGGACCCAAAGTTGTGATGATCGATTCTGTGGGTCGAGATCAATTCCGAGGACCTAAAGCAGTGACACGAGGAGTTATTCTCTTAGGGAATTTTTAAATTATCTTTAGGGTGCCGATGCACCTGTAGTTCTGCTAGGGATTGTGTTGCTATGAGACTTTGTTGGGGAAGGATTTATCTTTGAGATATCCGGCTCGAGATTATGTTATCTTCAAACTCCATTGGGGGATGTTTAGGTTGGTGAATAATAGACTTGGATGCAGATGCACAGTTGGTTTTGCTTGCAGAACATGTTGAGAATAGGTTTATAAGATGAACTTGGTTGGGGATTTATGTTGGAGATAAGGGTGTAGAATTAATTCGGCTTGGGATTTTTACAATTTATAAGGGGACTGGTTCTCCAAAAATGATTTTCTTATGAAAATTGAGTTTCTATATTTTTATGAGTATTGGGAATTTTTCGAGCATTTTTTTGGATTTTTTTGGATTTTTTGTATAAAATTTGGATGGAGGTGCCGATGGGCAGTTCTGGGGGTACCAATCAGTAAGGGCACAGACTCTTGGGGTTCTTTGGTAAGGGTAAAAGACACTTGCCGACCAGCAGTGGCTGGAGACTTTAGAACTTTACTTTTAGGTGGATTGCTGAATCTTTATTGGGGATGTAGATGACCTTCTACCCTTGGAGTTTTCCTTAAGGGGCCCCAAGATCTACAGGCATGCAAATGCAGATAAGGAGGTTACTGGAGCATGAGGTGGTGTCTGGGTTGACGAGGCTTACGGATGAGGTGACTTCCAATTCTAATTGTTTCTTTTTTATATTTCCTTGCGAATTTATTAATGTGACAGAAGGAGCTTGGCGTTGACCATGTTGTATGCCTGATGTAATGGCTTACCTAAAAAGAGAGACTCAAGAAGGCAAAAATAATGAATCTTTTTGGTTTTATTATCTTGATTTAGTGGCTTACTCTACATGCACTTTAATTTGTTGCTGAGGTTTTATTTTGAGAAAAAGTGTTTTTGAGAATTTTTTGAGTAAAGAAAAGCTTTGGAGGCTTGGTTGTGAAAATCTTCCATTTTAAGAGACATATTTTTGAAAAAATTATGTTTGAAAATATTTGTGACTCAACTTGACTTAGTCGATGAATGGAGAGAATTGGCTTTAATTAAACCGGCATCCTACCAGCAATAACTAGCCAATCAGTACAATGAGAAAGTCAACCCAAGGAAATTTCAAGTTGGGGACTATGTTCTAAGGAAAGTCCTTGGCAATGCTATGAAACCATCAAATAGCAAGCTGGGACTGAACTGGGAAGGACCATTTAAGGTGGTGAGGGACAAACTTTAAGGATCCTATCACTTGAATATGCTGGAGGGCATGGAGGTACCAAGAGCTTAGAATGCGGTCAACCTGAAGAAATTCCACTTCTAGATTTCTTTATCTCTTCACCATTAGTTTAGGCAAGTTTCCATTTACAAATTAATGTTGCTCTTTGTTCCTGACTTTGATCAGTAAAACTTGATTTGCCTTGGCATTCTATATCTATTGGTTGTCTCAAATATATCTTATTATATGCACCCTTTCTGAGTTACAGGCTTCACTCTTATAACATATATGTTAAAGACCATGGACTATAGTAAGTTGGTTTACTTCTCCATTTAAAAAATATCTTAAGCTAGCCTCTTGTGATTGCACCACAGTGGTTGGGTTTATACTAGCTCAACTTCCCCCAAAGCATAGTTAGCAGGGGTGACATATAATAACCCTCCTTAGGCCTTTGTTCATAACACAATTGGCCTCTTAGGTTGCTTCGACAACAGATAAAGACCTACAGGGGATCCTTGGGCAGCACGGCCAACCCAGGTTGGTCGCCAACATAGTTTGTCTCTAAAATCCTGCTCAGGTGGATTGCCCATTAATCAGGTGTATCCTCGCCATCGCCCTACTTAGGCCTAAGACAGCGTGACGACGCGACCTAAAAGGTAAAGTGAGGCGGAATGGTATGGCTAAGGCATACTGGACTGGGAGAATATTCATTTGAAAATAAACTCTAAGTCACATATAGTCGGTCGAGATGCCCAAGATAACTAGAGAGTACTAATAAATCAGAAAACAGACAACATATATGTAACCGACCTTGGACCAAAACATAAATATTTTATTGCTAAAGGTTACATAGTTACATGTGCAAGAATGATGAAATAAATTAAATCCTAAGGAAGTTTAGGTCGCTGAGCAAGGTAGTCAGCTACTCGCGCTCTTCGACCGTCATCAGGATGGGGAAAAAATCCTCCTCAACCTCCTCCGAACTTGGCTCTAGTAGCTGCCTTGGGATAACATCTATTGGGATCCAGCGGTCATCCCTTTTAGATGGGTTTGGTTCTGAGGATGAGGGAGTGATTATATGCCTATACTAAAGGGCAGAATTCTTGAGCACCATTAACTTCCTGAGGGCACTTAGCCACCCTCTAATGCAGGCCAACACCTCAACCTCCTTTAGTTTTGTGGGAGATTCTATCCAGCCTTGGTTGTATCCATCTACCCACACCTGCCGAGGGCCTTTTTTGAACAAGTGCCTCAGTAAGGTGACGTCCCTCTGAAGCCCAGCAGCTATCACATATGCTCGACGAATATCTCTTTTCAGCTCAGAAATCTCCTTTTGAGAACCACCATCGTCAGTTTTATCTCGCCGCCTGGATGACGATGAAGAACCTTGTATAATGGCAGGAGCAATGCTCAGCGCGTTCTCCCTGAGGTGTGTAACTTCCCTCCTTAAATCATCATTCTCCTGCTATAACACCTCCCCAACCTGGTTAATTTCAGATGCATCCAAGAGCTTCGCCTTCACAGCATTCACCTCTTCTTGAACAGAGGCACCAATCTCTTTCATCTCTGCATGTCAATCTTTAAGCTTTGAAACCAGTTCGGACTCATCTTTGTAATATTTATTTCTTGCCCTAAGAGATTTGCAGATTTTGACAAAATCTCGGTGAACTTGGTCGCCCACATTAAAATGAAGAATTTGACCTAGGCGAGAGGTAGCAGGGATATAATCATTAAGATCGACAAACTACAAAGCATAAAATCACACATAATACATATATATCAGCAAATGCCAGAAAAATAATTTCTCCATTCCATTAAAATTGGCACTGGCCAGATACAGGTACATTGAGTGGAAAGAAGAAAAAGAAAAAATACAAAAGGATCCCTAAGAGCCTAGTTGGTGACATCGACCTGGCCCTTGTCATTAGCAGGAGCAGCGGGGGCAGAAGGAGCAGCAGAATCCTCACCAGTCCGAGTAACTGGGACATCATCTTTAATAATGGGCTTGCATCCAGGATTGTGCTCGCCTAACAAAGGAGAATCAGTAGTAACTCCAATAGAAACTAAGGCTCTATCCCAGCCTATGTTGAAATTTTCCCAACTGATGTAGTCAATCTGCGTTTCGGCATCTTCATAGGCCGCCTCCCAGCCCTCATTGTAGCCACTCTCTCTAACGATGGCCACCTCTGCTTCCAGGCTCTTTACTTTCTCAGCGAGCCCTTTATTTTCATTTATGACCACCAAATTACCCACCATGACCAACTCGTAGGCTTTATGGAGTTCCTTCAGCTCCTTGGCCACCCCAGCCCTCTCCTTGGCAAAAGAGGCCTCAACCTTTGTGAGAGCTTTCTCGGAGGACTTCTGGGTCTCCTGAGCAGTTTTCAAGATCCCCTCGAGCTCAACATTCCTTCTCACCAGCTCATCTCAACTACGGCGAAGGACAGTGTAGTCAGACAAAAACTGTAGGAAGAAATAGGTGTGAGTCAAAGAGTACGAAGAAATTACAAGAGATAGAGAAAAAGAGGAAATAGCCTTACCAAAGTAAGCCCCTGATCTACCTTCAAGGCTAACTGGTATGGTTCCATCTTTAAAGATCGCTCACAGCTCGCCGTCAGCACTGCTCTCTCGAGCATCATGGGAGCAAGATGAGGGGCTAGAGCCACAGAGGCCCCCTCAGCTAGGATAACCACAGGTGCAAGAGAATCATATGCTTTCTTCATCCTATCTTCTCCTCTACTTATATCATCCTCTTTCTTTTTCTTCTTCTCCTCTTATCTCCTCCTCTCTTCCTATTTCCTTCCTTCTCCCACTCTCTTTATTCTCTTCTTTTTTCCTCTTTCTTTCCAGCTCTTTCTCATGAGCTATAGTCTGGGAACCACTAGCAGTATCCCCAGACCTTGGCTTCTATATCTTCAGCCTGTTAAAAAATAGGACGTCATCATTATCATCACGGATCAGGTTCTTTCTTATAGGGGAGCCATATCTTCCTTACTAGAGCTCTCTAACAAGGAATCTCCCGAGCTATAACCTTTCTCTCTAGACCGCTCTCCACCGATCACTTCCTCGCTAGATCCGTCCTCACTGGATCCTGCCTCACTAAACCACCTCTGTCAGCTATAACAACACCAGACTCTGAGCTACTCTCATCCTCCTTGTCTAGCTCAATGGTTTCGAGAGCACCTTTTTCATTTTCTTCTCCTTCTGGGATATCAAGATGAGGAACAAAGTCAATCAGACAAGCGATAAAGTTGGTGGTAGTGTTCTTGTATTCCAATAAAAAGGTAATCGGCCTGGGATGTTCATCTTCTAGAATAGAGTTCCTTATCTTCCAAGCCTTGATTAACTCAGCAACACGGATCTCGTGGAGAGCAGGCTCCTGATTCTTGGACTTCGCTGAAAAAGATATGAAAATATTAGAGGAACAACACATTAGAGTAAAAGTCAAAAAGCAGCAAGATTAAACAACAACTTATGAATTCCTCCCCATACATAGGGATTCGAGGCCCTCTGTACCTTGCTCCCACTACCTGGGGAGGGAATTGTCAGTTCCTAGTAAGAAACCCTTTAGACCAGTAGTCCTTATGGGAATCAGGTAGGTTCACTACCAACACCCTGTCCGGACTCCTCACTTTCAAATAGAGAAGACCAGAGTTGGTACGAGAAAAGGTATAACAAAAGCAGATTTCAACCAAACCTAAATTAGTGCCATATGATTGGTTTATTCTATGGACACCATTTATAATTTTCTAAATGTTTGGAGAACACTGGGCGGGGACTATATCAAAGTACTGAAAGAAGTGCAAGAATAGGCTATTTGGGGGAAAAGTAAAACCCCCTTGAGACAACACAAGAACATCAATCCAGTGGACATCCTCAATGTCGCGGACATTATGAGGGACAGGGGCACACTTAATATCCACCCAGTCAGGGATATTATAACATTTTCTAAATTCTACCGGAGATTTGTTGTCTATCCTAGCCATGAATAAACCCTAACTATAGTACAAAGACAAATGACGAATGGAAATACAAAAAGAGAAGGAACTGAGAACTTACAAGGAAAATAATGAATCCTGAAACGATGAGAAACAACAGGTAAACTAGGACGAGAAGTAAAAAATAACTTTTGAACGACGAATAATAAGTTTGAAAGCAAGAGTAAACTTGAGAACATAAAATGGCTTGGAAGTGAGAGAAAGCAAGAAGTTAACGTGGCGAAGTGAATCGTCTAACACCTCAGTTTAAAACCCTCAATGATAGTGCACAACAGTCGAAGAAGATCTGTCGCCTAAACTTACTGCAAAAAGGCGATTCACACCCCAATTAATTTTAGAAATAACAACAGTGCCATCAGAGCAAAACCAGAAACGTTATTTAAAATTTGTGAGCCTAAATTATAGCCCTAAATTTTTTAGGGGAAATTGTGGGTACCCCTTTTGTCAACCAAGCCTATAATTGTAGTCGGCCATGCCCTAATGAATAATAAAAGTCACCCAGGCCAACTTATGTGTCATGAGTGACGGTTAAAGAATATGACCAAGTCCATCCCCTAAAATCTCGGATGAGATATTCAAGGGATACTGGGTTAATAGGTTGGTTATTAACACTCTCTTTCTCTCAATTGAATATATATTGTACCCCTGGCCCGGGGCATAGGGCCATATGGAAAACATTTTCGAGAGTTACTTAATATAACAGTAAACCTCTTCGTGGACGACCGAACCACGTATATTCTTGCGTTGTGTGATTGTGATTATTCTTGTTCTTATTATCTTGGTATTTATTTTCCTTCATTACTTGTTTGTGCTGAGATTTTTGTCACCACAAAGTGCATGTTCTTAAACATCTGAATCACGTTGACGTGGTCGTAAGGGTTGTGTTCCGAATAGATCCAGTCTTTAAAACTATCTCCTACTGGAAGGAGAAGTGATTCAACTCTTAAGCCATAGAGGAGCATGTCATTTGTCCCATGATGGATCTCTAATACTGGGTTAGTAGTACTGGCAGTGTTTGAACTATCATCATCCCCCAAGATGGTGATAACTCGGCTATTAGCGAATAATTTCAGTTTCTGATGAAAAGAAGATGATACCCCTCGAATACTGTGGAGCCATGGGCATCCAAGAAGAAGGTTTAGACACACCGATAAGGCAATAACTTGGAAATCGGTGACATGATTTATAGGTCCATCCCTCGTTGTAATTTTTATATACCCCATTACCTCTCAATGGGTATTGTCTTAAGCACGCACAATAACCTAAGTGGGAGTGAGATCACCAACTTTCAAACCCAATAAATTAAAGGTTCTGAGAGGGCAAACATTGAGGGCAGATCCTTTATCAACAAAGGAGAGCGAGATTGTATTTCCCAACACTTCAATGGAGATGTTGATGGCATAATATGATCACGGACTATCTTTGGTATCTCAGCTTCCAAAAATTAAGGGAGTCTAGAAGAAGTTAAGGACCCAACCATAGTCATAGCGTCTTCGGGTGTGGTGGAAGGAGAGACTGTAGGACAGATAAGGAGTCTTATCGGAGCATTATGGTGCAACTGGGAGGACATGAAGAGCTCCTATAAGGTGACGTTGGCTTGGATTTCCTTAAGTTGGCCAAGGACTTTACTTTATTTAATGGTCATCTCTGGCATGGGAAGTTCTTTGACAACTCCCTTTCCTTTATCTGTCTCGATCACATGAGGAGTTTGGTCTTTGTAGTGTCTTCCTGATCTGGTCTTGTGATTTACTAAGGTGGGGAAGAACATGAACCCCGCGTCTTCATCAATTTCATGCTGAATGGCTACTTTGTTGATTTTCCCTGATAAATATTTAAAGGATATCATTTTGCACAGATTGGTTACTCAACTAGTGCCATCCTGACTGAGCTCGTTATCTGAGTTGTCAAAGTCGCTTCCCCCACCCCATCTGGTGGTGACTATATCTGTAAGAACAATTTTTCTAACATTGTTCATAACATAGTTTTAGACTAGTTTGGTGTATCATGTTACAAATCGTCACATATCGTCAAGACGAACATAACACAAGCATATCCAAGTTTGAAGACTTCCCGACATCCCATAAAGGTATAAAATAATTTAGAGTTTAGATTAATTACGAAATTATATCTGGGATTTTTATTTTTTATCAAAAAATGAACAAGGATTTTTATTTTCGAGAGATTTTTTTTTTGTTTTTAAATCACATTCAAGCGAGATTGGCATCTCGTTCAAACGAGATTACAAGTCATTAGATATGTCATTTTTCTATGTTTTCACGCGGAGAATAAATGAGGACCCAATGTCTCAGTTTTCTTTAGGTTGTTAGAGGCAACTCATATGTCGTTTAAACGACATCTATATGTGGTTAGATCAAAGTCTGTTTCTCGTTCGAACGACCGCAATGCCTTGAAATTTGTGAACATTGTAACAACTCGCATAATTTTGGGCTATTTTAATTAATTTTTGGAAAATGGAGGAAAATAAAGTTTTTGATAAAATTATTTTTATTGCTCAAATATGTTGGTTATTATTTTTAAAGGCGAGAATTTCAAACGGTTTCGAAATCGGAGTTAAAACTTTGGATTCCAACTCTTCATTTCTTTGCATTATAAAAGGGAGTCGTGGGCAACCCTTTTTAACCTACTTTTGGCACAAATTTTGGCAGAAAATATATTTTATATTCCTCTTCTTTTTATATACACATTGGCCCTTGAGATTTGTGAGTTCCAACCTTAGATTAGAGGTGTTCTTGGGGCTATTTTGTTGGAGGTTCTTGGAGGAGCTTTTGTAGATCTTTTGTGTTTATCTTGAGGATGTGATCATTTGTTTCTCATCATGGTTTGAGGTATGGGGTTTTACACAATATGCTCCTTAAATCTCGCGAGTGTCATTCTCTTTGAATTCTTGTTTAATTGAACTCATATTTGAATTGATAAATTCATTGAAATCTGGAAAATAATTGTTGAAATTATTTTGATTCATGTGGTATCATTATATTGTTGATGAGGACGTTGTCATGAGATTTTAATATGGTACGGATGTTGGGCACCCGCCAAAATTCCTGTTTTCCGGGCTATGGCATGATAAAGCATATACGGATGTGGTGAGGCCTGGTGACCCGGTTAAAGTGTTGTTGAGAAATTATATTGATAAATGCTTTGATATTTTTATTTTGATTTGAATATTCTTACTCGTGTTGTTACGCTTTGTTCATCGTTAATATAATTGTTGAGCATCTTTCTTGTTGTATTGTGTACTTCCCCATATTTTCTTTTAGTGGAAGGTTAGCGCGGATTGTTTGGGAAAGATTTGTATTATTTTGATGTATAGAGCTTTGGAGATTTGTATTTAGTTTTCGAGTTAGATGTTGTATTTATTCGGGAGACTTGTTGTATTTGAAGAATTGAGATTAGTGGATTTATATTATTGTGGATTTATTTAGATGCTCTATACCTTGTCACTTGTGGATTTGGATTTATTGTATCGCATTATCGCTCCGTTCGCTCTCCCCGGGCGGGCGGGGTGTTACAAACATCATATAAATACAGGTTTTGTGTTCAGAACGTTTAAGACGTTTTCCAGATTCGTTTATGCACAACTTTTGCGAAAGTTCTTCAACTTTTGTGTTTTAAAAAAACTTTTAATTCACAGGGTAACATCCTTGAATATTATTCTTGTGAATTCATTTAAACCCTATAAAGTTTAGTATCTTTGCATACACCTTGTGGAGAGAATCTCCATAGCTGACTTATGATACCCAAAGGAGATCACTGCTAAAGAGAAGGTTTGAGGCTGAAGAGGAAGGAGTACAGTCTTGGGATAGTGAGGATCATAGTTGTTCATTAGATATTATCAAATATTAGGGTGTTATGCTTGTGGCGGTTGTCAAGTAGTATTGTAGATTTCTAAAGTGAAAAAAAATTTACCCGAAAGTTTTTTTTTTCATAAACCATGTATTTGCCGAATGTGAATGCTTAGTTTAATTTATATGTTTTATTGCATACATGTATGTTTTAGAATAAAAAGATAAAATATGTATAAATTGCCTTCCGCATTTATAAGTGATATATGAGCACTAATTATTTTGACCCTTTAAATCGGTATCAGGGTAGGTTACACCAAGTTATCGTGTGATCCTTGTTTTTTTTAACGAGTTTTTCCCACTAGTACCATTTTTATCCAATATGTATCAGAGTTGGTTGCACTAAGTTATTACGTTGGATCTTTGTTTAATGTTGTTTGGCTGTTTAGTTTTCTCTCGATGGATTATCACAGTTTTGACGACTTAAATCGTTTGAATTTGAAGTTGCCTAAAATAAATGAAATTCTTAAATAAGAAAATTCTCGTTTTAAAACCGTTATGGAACTTTTGCAAACTGTTCAAAATCAAACAAATTTATTTTATGAGAAACTTGTGGACATTGACCGTGATTTTAGAAAATTAGAATTGTCCAAGAAAGAAATAGATGAAAGATTTCGGTCTTTAGAGAAAGAATTAGAGGACTTTGAAAATTATAGGGTTAACGTTTGTGCTATTGAGGAAAATATTTTGATTAATGACTTTAAGGCATATGATAAGACTTTTATGGATAAGTTTGCTTTCATTGATAGAGAGCGAGATAACCTTCTTAAAATGATTGAAAATATGAAGAAGGAGTCCCTAAAATTAGAAGGGTCTAATTCTTTCCTCGAGTCTAAAGTTTTGAATTTAAAAGACCTGAGTAGTGTTGGTAGTAATGGTAATGGCTCACATGTTTCTAATGCTTTGAGTGTTAAAGCCAAAACTAATGTTCGTTTTAGAGGGTCAACTACATCCAAGGGCGTTAGAAAAGGTTAAACTATAGGTAACACTCCTCATGTTTACACATGTTCACATTGTGGTAAGAAAGGTCACCTTAGGTGTTTATGTTATGATCTTAAAAGAGATCTTAAGAAGTTAATGTCTAATGTACTTTGGTTCCCGAATCCCGAAGCATTAAGTACATATCTGCTTGGGTTAGGTAATCAATTTTAAAGATACTAGATGATAGACTAGTTGATTCTCGTTTGTTTGCACATTATTTTTCTCTTGTTATATCTTATAAATGATTGCGTGCATGATGTTATTTATCATATTCTAATTGTGATTCATGATATATATTTGCTAGTGCTATGACATGTGTATTTTTTGTATTACTAACTTTTTATTATTTAGTCATATTTGAAAAATACAAAAAGATTTAATTTGATGACATTTTTGAAAAATATAAAAAGATTTTTTATTTTTGTGTATTTTAGTTTTGCACATTTAGTGTGGTATATTGGTGTGTTTGAATCCAATTCGATCTGTAATTTCCATGTGGATAGGAAATTTGGCTATTATTTCAAATACTTAGATTGATCTTAACCATGTTTATGGAGTTGTTTCGAACTTGTACTGCTTTACAGATTCGACTTTGTATATGCCTCTGCACACACATGCACGAGCTTATTGGATTTTTACTTCACTATGTGTATTTGAGCTTGGTGAGATGTTCTCCCATCATTTTTGTCATCTACATGTTTATGTGAATAAGAGATTTGTGCATATAGGAACCATTGTCTGTGAGATATTTGGATTATTATTGAAAAAATATGAGTGAACATGAGAAAGGGCTGCGAGAGACAAGTGAACTTATCATGAAAGCCACCGTTTGAAAAGAGCCCAAGAAAAAATAAAGGTAATAAAAGGAGTAAAATTGCCAAAAGGGGGACAAATAGTTTAGTTTGATTGATCACTTCAAGAGAAAAGAAATGAAAAGAATGAATTATGGTCATGTTTATCTTTTGAGGGAGTTTATTGGAAATCAACGGGTTTGCACAATGAATCATATTTATGCTTATTTTGTCATGATGTTGTTGATTTGTAGAATCATAAATATTATAGGTTTATGTGCATTGTATTTGTTTTGTTCTTCAAAATTTATTTGTCAATTGAGGCTAAAGCTTAGTTTGATAAATTTTTGCGGTCAATTAGAACTTCTTGAACATATTTGAGTCTTTGGGTTATAATTCATTTGTGTCTAGTTCACACCCATTCATTCCACCCCACAAGTTTAGACACAACGATACTTGGTAGTGTTTAAAGCTTATGTGTTTTGTGTCATATTTTTATAGTCGTTTATACTTATATATGTGTGCCAAAATTACTTTTATATAGTTTGCATATATTATATATGGTGCTTGTTGTATTTTTTAAATTTATTTTTTTCAAAAAATTTCAAAAATAGTTGGTTGTGTTTGCCTTTCAGACGATAATTACACATGCTTGATTTATATCTTTTTGTGATGATATCTTGTCTTCTAATGCGATGCTTCGTATATCATGCTTATGTTTCTACTTCTTTGTCTATTTCGGATAAATACAAAGAGGGAGAGCAAATTAAAATTAAAAAGTGAGAGTTTGATTTATGGGGGATAATTTATTTATGAGTTTTACTTTATTTCAAACTCGATGCATCATGAGGTATACATTTTTGTCTCATATGTGTAGGTACTTAAAGAGGAATTCAATACACACGGATGAAGACAAATTTTGATAAAGGGAAGAAAAAGAAGTTTGAATGCAAAGAGACTTATACTATTCCGTTCTAAGGTTTGGAAGGGTGTTAATATTCTTATCATAGGATATTTTTTTATTTTAAGTTGGTGTTCAGGAATGTTTGTTTATTTTGTGCCGGAATAGCCTAAGGGGGAAATTCATAAGAACAATTTTTCTAATGTTGTTTATAGCATAGCTTTAAATTAGTTTGGCGTATCCCGTTACAAATCGTCATGCACCATCAAGACAAACCGAACTCGGGTATCTTTAAGTTTGAAGACTTCCCGACATCCCATAAAGGTATAAAATAATTTAGAGATTAGATTGATTTACGGAATTATGTTTGGGATGTTTATTTTTTATAAAAAAAATGAACATGGCTTTTTATTTTAGAAAAAGGATTTTTGTTTTTGTTTTTAAATCTCATTCAAACAAGATTACAAGTTGTTAGATAGGTCATTTCTATATGTTTTCAAACAGGGATCAAACGAGGGCTCACCGCCTGAGTGTTCTTTAGATCGTTAGAAGTGACCAACATGTCCTTTGAACAACATCTTTATGTCGTTATAACAAAGTATGTTTCTCATTCAAACGACCGCACTGCCTCAAAATTTGTGAACGTCCTATAAACACCTATTTCATGTTCCAAACGTTTAAGACTTACTAGATTCATTTATGCATAACTTTTACGAAAGTTCTTCAACTTTTGTGTTGTAAAAACACTTTTTAATTCACAACAAAACATCCTAGAATATTGTTCTTGTGAATTCATTTAAAACCTAAAAAGTTTAGTATCTTTGCATACACCTTATGGAGAGGATCTCCATAACTTACTTGTGATAGCCGAGGGAGATCACTGCTGAAGACAAAGGTTTGACCTCTATATACGGTTTATGCAATTGTTGTGTTAGTATAAGGGTTTCCTCCTTTGGCATGACTTCGACGATGTACATCTTGCCAACAAGGGCGATTATTCATCGGTACATGTGGACAAGCCATTAATATACGTGAGTGTACGTGAATTGCCTCACTATATACCTTGGGGGGACAATACGTGTGATAGCGAATACGATATAGTGACGTACATAAGCGAGTTTCCTACTATATACCTCCCGCCATGAGTTCAGTCAAGCGGTACGATGCAAGGAGAACCGTTCGATATATATCGAAGCTACAAGGATAATGGAAGGTGAGAATTGTGACCCGCAAGTCCAATGCCCATCACAAAGTGACCCCCCTATGGGATAAAACTTTGGTCAATAGCCATCCTCTTTGGTGATGAGTCTTAATTAACATATTATGGAGAAAGAGTATTTTTTTATCATTTTTTTTATTTGCATGATGAGTAAAGGGAATACTACACTAAGTGGGGAGAATATACAAGTATATCTAGCATGGAAACTACACTACGCAGATACATTTGAGTGAGTATGTGACATGGGAGTATGTACAAATAAATGTGTATGGTAGTGAACCTATGCATAGATCAACTACAAATGGTGTATGACATGTGAGCATATATACAAGTGTAGGAAATGTGGTTGCGCGCTAGTGAAGCCTAAGCATGGATATTATAAGTAGTGTGTGAAGCATGTGAGTGTAAAGTGAAGCCAAGTGTGAGTGTGTGAAGTGTACATAGAGGATACATACAAGTGTGTGAAGTGTATAAGTGATATATACATGTGAGAAAAATATACAAAAAGGTAAAGAGACGAGAAAAAGGAACATACAAGTTAATTCATATGCACATATGTAGTATCGCCCATGCAAAAAATAGAGTCTAGTCCTCTTGTAGAAGTTCCCAGCAGAGTCACCACTATGGTCATCCCGATGTCGAGGGGATTGGGGTCTCCGGAGTTAGATTTCTCCTTCCTTCCCCCTTTACTTTCCGGCGTGCGTGCGGGTTTTCACCCTTTATAGAGGCGCTTGGCCGTCATCGATGTGGAATGATATGTAAAGATAGAGTCACCAACGTATTTTGCACAAAACAGGCGAAAGAAATGTTGTTGCCTCGATAGAATGATATAAAGGACAATATTGATGCTGGCAAAACCAAGTAGTTCAAAGGTCCAGGGACTAAGTTACACAATGGAAAGGTGTTAGGCACATTTCTATTGGTCCTGCACATACTCTTGACGCGCTTAAGGTTTTACACATTACACCCATTCCCCTCACTATATCAGTCAGCCTAATTTCATTAGCTCTGCACATACTCGTGAGGTTCTACGCACGACACATCACTATATCCAATCGAATCAATTATCGTTAGTCACGCACATACTCGTGACACTAACACCCACCCACGTAGCTATAGCCAGTCAATCCAATAATCGTCAGTTCTGCACATACTCAAGATACAAATTCATTTTAATGCCCGTGTATTATCTTAAGCCTTAATTATCAATTTTCTCATTATTTTTTATTAGCCTTACCCTTTAATAGAGCATAAAATCCTCAAGCCACCCTTAGTCCCATAGCTAGAGGTCTTAAAAATACAAGTATATCATAGCCCATCATTTAGAAATAATACCTCCCAATAGCTACTATCTAGCCTCCCACTTAGGCTAATGAACCAAGAGAACGTCGTACTATTCAGCCCCCCAGGAATTACCCATCCGTGAATCCATCACTAACTACTCCTATACCTAGCAAGCAACCTAAGAGTAAGGTGAAAGCAAGACTATCCAAAAAATCCCGTCGTCCCCGCGGTATTGATTATCTTCACGACTAATGTTCATCTAAGGCACATATTCCAATCATAATGCAATTTTCCAATTAAATTCAAAGATTCCAATTTAATCACTATACATCCGTTAAACTTTAATTTTAATTTTAATTAAACAATTTCGGTTTCAACAACTTATATAATTTCCATTCATATGCATATTTCGGGGAATACCATAATAAATTTCTACTCTACAAGATTCACATAAATAACTAGCTGTTGCGAGTCAAATTCAAATTACACGATTCATACAATTTATTTTAGCATGCGAACATCCACATATTATACGAAAATCCCAACGTCTATTCTAAGCGTGCGAGAGTATTGAGTCTTAACTTGTATTAGAGATTTGAATAAAAATAATTCCAACGTTGGCTTCACTTTTCCTAATTAGTATCTATAATTTATTTTAAGAAGACAACAGTTATTAGTGTTTAAGCAACATTTAAAATGCATTATACTAAAGGGGAATAATATAAGTATTCACGCCTGTAAAAAGTCTTTTAAAGAATCTGATTGGATGGTTGTGCTCCTCTCAAGAGAATAATAACGACGCATTCTTGGATGACCTAGAGAAAATATGGGTTGAACCTTCAAAACTTTTGGTTGAAAGTTGTATCTAATGGGATTTTGGTTTTATATATGAGAGGGGATGAAAATATGGGAGGCTACTGCTTTTTGGGATGATAAAAAAGTGTTTTAAAAGTCTAAACCCCGAGTCCAATTTATATGGGAAAGTAGGAGAATTTGTGTCAAACATGAACACTAAAGAAAATACCCACATGCGCCTCCCTGTCGGCCCAAACCGATTCGCCCCCAGGGGCGAACGCTTTGGTCGACCTGAACAACCCAAGTCCCCATGTTTTTTTATTAAAAAATTATAGTTTCCACAGTTTAATCCCAATTTCAATTCCGATTAAAATCTCATTTTATAAAAATCAAAACCATCATTTTCAAATGCCAAAAGTAATTCAATCCATCAAAAATATTTTTCTGATTTTTAATTTAAAGTGAGTTATTTATGGTTTAAAATCATGGGGTGCTACATACTCCCCCACTAGCACATGAATTTCATCCTTGAAATTCGACGAAGTGTAAACGTCAAACGTAAAATCGCGTACATAAAATAAGGCTTAAATATGCGTACTAGTAAAATGCCACGATTAAGCGCCCATACACCCAATCCTATACGCACCTACCCCGTGAACAAAATACAATATATATATATATATACAAAACATATCAAAGAAAATAATACGTATCATGCTACCTCACTAGCCCCCTTTATTGTTATCCGTGAAATTAGAGACCGAACATTTATTCTTTCCTTTATATTGGACATGTAGAGAATGTGAGTGTTATGTTGTCATCCTAGTATAAAAAAATAAATAATGTATATATTTCAATACATACTTTTTTATGGGAAGGAGAATTAGTTTGAGTACTTTTACCTTTGTCCAGCAATGTTGGGATATCTTCCTTTGTGAGGGCACGTTTCACCCATTCTAATGTATATCCACAATAATTTCCAAGATGGTTATGTATGTTAATACAACATTTTTTCATTGTGCTCGCCCGCGACGGATAAATTTTTAGGTTGTGTAGAGAAGAATGGGAATGATTTCTTATGGTTATTGTAACGGTGTTATCCGTGTTTACTATACTTGTAGAAGATATGGTTAGATTATTTTGAGAAAAATGGGAATTAGTTGTCGTAGAAGCGGATGGTTGTCCTCTTAAGGCTGGATTACCACCCGAGCTGCGCAACATCATTCAACGCATCCTAACTTGTTTACATCTTTCGTTATAATCCATTTATTTATGAAATATAATATAAGTAAATCTTAAAATAAGTAATGGAATATTAATATCTTAATATTAATAATTGCTTTATAGTTTTTGATGATTTAAATATCCATAAAAACCTATAAGTTAATATTAAATGTTGGCCTAATCAATTTGCTTTACCCAAACTTTGATACAATTGCCTCATATTTGCCCCATTCAATTTGGAAAATTGCTTAATCCCTTCCACTTGAAAAATTATATTCAAGACCTCGTGTTTTCCAATATTTTCCAATTGAAAACTGGATATTTGAAATACTACACCAATACCCTCCACAAAATTTAATAAAACTATGGATTAGCAATAAAAAAGGCGCAACCATGACTTTTTATAATTTTATCAAATATACCTATGGATTTTTGTTTAATTACGTTCCTAACCTTAATAAAGTTTAATAATATATTGCTTTGGCAGTCTGTTTTTTGGATGTTGCCAACATAGCACAACATTTTAGAATACTAACGCGACTAAGAATGTGTCTCTAAAGTGCGTACTCTCTAGGCTCAAGTGCAAGTCTGTCGCGTTAGTAATAAACCCGATAAGTCGGGATCATCTCCACAGGGAAATAGGACGAGAAAATCGTGACGATGGAAGGACAGACAGTCAACCTAAACTCAGCTCTAAAAAGAACGAAAATATGATTGATTTGTGAATAATCCTACTAAGCAAAAGAAAACTAGATTAAGACTATGGAACTAACGAATTAAGCAAGGATTTATAACTAAGAATGAAGTAATAAATATGAAGAGAAAAACAGGCCGGGAATACAATCCCTCAACCCTAGTGTGTTACTAGTATAAAATTAATCGTAAACTCAAGTGATTAATCAGACCCAGACTTTAGTACTCCCAAGCATTACATATATGAGGTTCAAGCCCGCACCATACATAATCAGAGGACGAGTAAAGCGATATTTCGATAGCTACACTCGCATTGCATTCTAAAGCATCCCGGTTACTCTGAAGCGAACGAGATCCAAAGATCTACGTTCACTACGCAATACAGTCTAATAAACCCTTAAATTTAGAGGATTAATTTTATACACATGCAACTCTCACATCGGGTTGAGTTCATGCATCCCAACCCTAAAAAATCTAGCCGAAAATATTGAACCTGACTATGCATAAATTAACTGTGTTGCATGTGAAAGAAATCATGATGAAAGTATACTGAAACATGCAAGAACAATAATAGAGAGAATGAAAATTGAATTAAAACTTGCAGTCAAACCCAAAAATAATTGATCTTGAAGCACCAAATCAAATCTATGTTCCTAGGGTATTCTCCTACTTTTCTCCCTATAAAAAATTATTCAAAACTGTCCTTTTTCAAGTCAATACAAAGATACAAATACGTTTTAGAAGAGTTTGTAACATATTAGGACTCTTTGGACCAATCAGCTTTTAAGAAGAATTTCGTGTCTCAGGCACCTCGAACCGGTTCGCAGGTACCCCGAACCGATTCTCCCCTCGATTCGGTTCACCGTGTGGTTCGGGGAAACTTGCTGGTTTGAGCCTTCTTTCCTTCATTTCCAACACTTGAAAATTTTCATGTTTTCTTCCTTTCTTTCTTGGATTTTTTTTCAACTTCAAGGGGTCATAACTCTTTCACCGTAGCTCGGATTTGGGTGCCATTTTTCCAGTGTTATCTTTGTTTCGAGCTATTCAACTTTACAGTTGGCCCCACCTCCGGGATCAGGCCGTAGAATTATGAAAATGCCCTTGAACTTGCCTTTCTAGCCTTTTTTTCGTTGTTTCGATTTCTCTTTCGCATTGCTTGCATACTTTACCTGTAAAACACATAAGAGAAGCACAAAACACGAAATACTTGCCAACAAAGGTTAGTATCATAATTACGAGGTAAATCCGTATCAATTGCACCACTCGGGTTCACAAAGGTACCGAAATTAAGGGGATAAATATACAATATTTATGCCCGATCAAACCCCCCTGACTTAGAACTTTGCGCGTCGCGAGCAATGTAAAAGAAAAGGAATAACGTCATAACTCTTCTAAACACTTTATTGGGATAGAATACCTTTGCCGTGGGCAAGCGATTGCATTTAGCGTATGCTATAAGCCGTTAAACCCCTAGGTTACCCTAGTAGGACGAGTGTTGTCTCGTGAGGGTTTGCAGTGAATATACCCACAAAATTTATTAGTGACTCAAAGAAAAATCAAAAGTCTTAAAAGTTGTATAATTTAAACTTTTCGAAAAATAATCACCATAAATTCATATTCAAAAGAGTCTTAAATTGTCGTGTGTGTGTGCGAAGTCGAAAATTAACCTCAAATTTCCACCGATTGATCATTACGTCGCTTTTCGAAAAGTCGTTTTGATTCAAATGCTCAGGGATGCTCTCACAAACGAATCACTTAAATTGTGGCTATTCTCTCGGTATGCGTGTCATAAAGAGTAAATGTATTGAAACACAAATTCACGCATACTATTTTGAAAGGATGGAAATATATGGTGAAACGATCTCTTCATCGGAATACGGCTTTTGAAAAATTGGAACATTGCCTCTTATACACACCATTCAATCTTTCTTATTTATCTTTTAGTGTCTTAGCTCTCCACGCGATAATTAATTTAGCATTCCGGACTCGATAGGACTTTTCAGGTTAAAGGTGTATTAGGCAACATGGAAATGGTTAGGAACTTCGAAATTGGAAACTTTTTCTTATGATGTCCCTTAGTGCTTTTTCGGGCTTTTGCTCATTTTCTGTTCTTTTTCTTGAGATTTTTGTTGAGCATTTTTCTATCGATTTTTTTTTCTTGCCCCTTTTTATTGCACTATTTGGACTTACTTGATGACATTACAAATTTTCACAATTCCGGACTACTTGGGTTTTTTGGGTTACCAAACGAAAAGAAAAAAAAAATATTCGGCTCAATTGGGATATCAAAAGGATAATTTTTTACATCTTTTTATGGCTAATGTTTTTGGGTAACAAACGATGGCCTACTTCATTGTTCGAATTACTTATTAATTTACCATATGCGTCTCGAAATTAATTTAATTTAGAGATTTTTAGCGCATTTTTCAAGACAACATTCCATTTCCCATAACCGATCAAACAAGGGTATTAAGATTGCGACGACTTTTTAGGTGCTGAATTAGAACTGTGAGTTAACCATTAACTAGGATTGGTTTAAAAACTCAAAAAGATCGATAGGTTCAAAATCTCACCGGGTTTTGTTAATATCCACACTTATTTCACTACACCAAAATGTGAATTTTGTGACTGCCTTTTTGTGACTCCCAATAGGGGTGACAAACTAGTCACTCCCGGGAGCAGTCACAAAATTATTTGTGACTGCCATTAGGGGTGATAAAATTAATTGGTTAAAAAAAATTTGTGTCAATTAGTTTGTTACCGCTAATAGGAGTCACAAATGTTACCATATAATCAATTTGTGACTCCTATAAGCAGTCACAAATTTATAACTATCACAAGCCCTCACAAGTTTATTAGTAGACACAAGTTATGACTCTTATGAGCAGTCACGAAATTATAACTGCTATGAGGAGTCACAAATTTTAGTCTTAGACTTAATTTATGACTGCTATTAGCGGTCACAAATTTGTAACTGCTATTAGCGGTCACAAATTTTGGTCTAAAACTTAATTTATGACTGCTATTGGCAGTCATAAATTTATAACCGCTCCCAGCAGTCACAAATTTTGCTCTTATACTCAATTTGTGACTGCTATTAGCGGTCACAAATTTGTGACTGCTATTGGCGATCACAAAATTTTTCACCTTTCCCTCTATACGTGAAGATCGAGCTCCCGCCATCTTCTCTCTCTTTCATTTCCCTCTGTACGCATCTCTCTACGAATCATTTCGATCGGTGAAGGTATTTCCCTCTCTCTACGAATCTTGAAAGCAAACCCTAGATTACAGTTTCGGAACTTCTTCGCAAGTTCCATTTTTCGTATACCTCTTCGCAAGTTCCATTTTTCGTTTGTTTGCTTTTAATTTTCATATGCTTTTAGTCTTGAAAGCAAACCCTAGATTACAGTTTCGGAACTTATTACCTGAGGTTGTGCTTCGCAAGTTCTATTATAGGGCTTGCTTTTCTTACTTTGATAACAAAAAAAATGAATATTACCCCAAAACAATAAAATGCTTAAATCATTTGGGTTTCAGGTATATTTGCTATTGGGTGAGAGCTGTTCTTCATCAATAACGTCATTTGCTGTTGGGTGTTCCAGAATTAAAGACTTTTTCTTAATTGTGAAGGTATATTTTTGGGTATTTTTGCTGTCTAAAGCCCTAATTTCTGTCTAAAGCCCTAATTTCAATTCTCATTGTGTGTGTGCGCATTTCGATTCTTATTATGTGTGGGTATGTGTGTATATTTGTGTGTATGTAGAAATATCTGTTTATATGTGTGTATGTATGTGTATGTATAGATTTATGTTTACATGTGTGTGTATGTATGTGTATGTATAGATTTCTGTTTATATGTGTGTTTATGAGTGTATCTATATACAAATTGTATTTTATGTTAATAAGCCCTAGAAATTGTATTGAGGTTATTTTTTTGACAAAATATTATTCAAAAACTCTAGACATTATATTTTTTTGACAAAATATAATCAAATGGATTTTTAATATTACGAGTTTTGCCCGAGCTTTGTGATCAACGTTCTCTAGACAAAATATAATCAAATCTGATTATTTTGTTGTGAGTATATCTACACATCGTTTAACCTCTTTCGTTTTTTGAATATTATCTTGTTTGGGAATATGTTAGATTTTTTTAAATAATCATTTTATACTATTCATATTTATTTTATCTAAAAATTAATTAAATAACCATTGTTTTGTGCTCGTTGAAGTTTTGACGTTTTGTGCTTGGTTGGGTTTTCCTGTGAGTTTTAATGCAATGATAGTATTAATGCAATGATAAGCCACAGATTATGTTCTAAATATTAGCTCAAACTTCATTTAGTTTTATAATTTACTGAGTTTCTATTTGTTTGTAATGTAGAATTAATGGGGTTTCCACAATATAAAGAGTGGATGGAGTTTTATAATTTACTGAGTTTCTATTTGTTTGTATTGTAGAATTAATGGGGTTTCCACAATATAAAGAGTGGATGGGTGAAAGTTGTAGAGTGGGGCAAGTATACGTTAATGGGGTTAAAGACTTTGTGAATTATGCAACGAAGAATCTCGAAACTGATATTATCCCATGCCCGTGCAATCGTTGTAAAAATGGGAAACGCTTGAAAGGGGTAGATGTAAAAGTACATTTGTTTCATTGGGGTATGCAAGCTAACTACACGTTTTGGCATTTCCATGGGGAGAGGGAATTTAAGTATATTCCAGAAGAAATACTTGTCAATGAAACCATTCACACAAATGGTGACCCGTTAGTACATGCTAGGTTAAACGATCTCATAAATGATACGTATGAAGTGCACGCAGCACAAGAAAAGCAAGATAGTAGAGGGAATGCTTTAGGATGTGAGGATCATGTTGGCAACGATACGGACCAAGTTAAGGATTATATACGGTTAAAAGCAGCAGCTGCAACACCATTATACCATAACTCCAACCCCGACCACACAAAGTTATATGCCATGGTTGGGTTGCACAACTTAAAGAGCAAATTTGGCTTGTCGGGAAAAAGTGTGACGGCAATACTCCTCTGGGCAAAAGATTTGCTCCCCAAAGAAAATACACTGCCATTCAATTATCCGATCATGAAGGATAATTTGAAAGGTTTGGGTATGAAATACAAATCAATTCATTGCTGCAAGTATGACTGCATTTTATACTATAAGGAGCATAAGGACAAACGGGCTTGTCCTATATGTAAGGAACCTAGATATGAACAAAAGATGATAGTACATAATAAACGTTTGTTGAAAGTAGATACGCAAATACCTAAGAAGGTGTTAAAGTATTTCCCTTTAGGTCCTCGATTGAAGAGACTGTACACTATACCTTGGATAGCAGAGGAAATGACTTGGCATGGTCGAGCGGAGGTGGGTGAGAATCTCATGCGACATCCTATTGATTCATCTGTGTGGAAATCTGCAAATCAGCGATACCCGGGCTTTGCTACAGAAATACGCAATGTTCGCCTCGAAATATCAACCGATGGGTTTAACCCGTTTGGCAAATTGAGCACAGATAAGAGTATATGGCCTGTGTTTACGGCGCCTTTAAATTTGCCGCCGTCGTTGTGCATGAGAAAGGAGTTTTCAATTTTGTCGTTGTTGATACCAGGTCCAAAAGCACCGGGTAGTGACATTGATGTTTTCTTATCGCCACTAATAGATGAATTGAATGAGTTATTGGTTGAAGGTGTGAGAGCATTCGACTCATACAAAAAGGAGGAATTCATTTTGAGAGCTATGTTGATATGGGCAATTCATGATTTTCCTGCTTATGGGACCTTATCTGGGTGCAATGTACATGGTTACCTAGGTTATCCTATATGTGGAGAGGAGACTGAAGCCAGCTGGTTACCTAGGTTGTCCTGGGTGCAATGTACATGGCTAATGAATCTGGGCTTGTTACCCCTGGGCCTGTTTCGGGTAAGCAGTTTGCATTCGTGAGAAATGAGGGTGGGACATCGTGCAGAGGTGCAGGAGGGCTAATTGAATTTGAAGGCATGCGGGCTGAAAATCTTGCTAATTTTCCTATGGTGCACTCTTGTCCAACAACCAGGATTTACTCGGGGGTGACGGTCTACACATTCACGAACAATGGCAGCATGATTTATCTTGATTTGTCCTATAATTTTTTATCAGGAACCATACCCAACAACTTTGGTTCGATGAGCTTTTTACAAGTCTTGAATTTGGGACACAACAATCTTACTGGAAATATTCCCTTCAGCTTTGGAGGTCTCAAAGCTATTGGTGTTCTTGATTTTTCTCACAATAATCTCCAGGGATTCATCCCGGGTTCATTAGGGAGTCTCTCATTTCTCAGTGACCTTGACGTGTCAAACAACAATCTTGACGGGTCAATCCCTTCAGGTGGCCAGTTGACTACATTCCCATCTTTCAGATACGAGAACAATTCGGGCCTTTGCGGGCTTCCCTTGCCTCCTTGCGGCTCTGGAAATGGGCGTCGTCCGCTAAACTCTAGTCACGGAGGTAGGAAACGGTCGGTGGCAGCAGGGGTAATCATTGGCATTGCTATATCTCTCTTTTGCGCTCTCATTCTCACATTTTCTCTTTACAAAATGAAGAAATACCAGCACGAGGAAGAGAAAAGAGACAAATACATCGAAAGCCTTCCAACGTCAGGCAGCAGCAGCTGGAAATTCTCCAGTGTTCCTGAGCCTTTCAGCATCAATGTCGCCGCATTCGAAAAACCTCTGAGAAAGTTAACTTTTGCTCATCTGCTCGAGGACACCAATGGGTTCAGCACCGACAGCCTAATCGGGTCTGGTGGGTTTGGTGAGGTCTACAAGGCCCAACTGAAAGACGGCTGTGTCGTTGCTATAAAAAAGCTCGTCCATGTTACGGGCCAAGGAGATAGAGAATTTATGGCAGAAATGGAAACTATAGGAAAGATCAAACATCGAAATTTGGTCCCCTTGCTCGGTTACTGCAAGATTGGAGAGGAGAGTCTTCTTGTGTATGAATACATGAAATGGGGAAGTCTTGAGACTGTTCTTCATGACAGGCCCAGAGGAGGAGGAGCGGGTTCAAACCTCGAATGGGCTGCTAGAAAAAAGATTGTTATTGGATCAGCAAGGGGACTTGCATTTCTTCACCACAGCTGCATACCTCACATTATTCACCGTGATATGAAGTCCAGCAATGTCCTCCTAGACGAAAATTTCGAGGCCAGGGTATCGGATTTTGGAATGGCAAGGCTCGTGAATGCTCTTGATAGTCAATGGAATATATACACAGTTATAACCAATCAACATATAAGAAACTATGAATAAGATGTTACTTTTCTACATCTCGAACCAATTTAAATATATATATATATATATATATATATATTATGACGGTAAATAGTGAAACCATTGGAAACTACTTGTTTCGTATATTCATATCTAAGACTGTTTGGTAATTTTTATATTTTGAAAACAATAATTTATTTCTACCAAATGAATGCATACATTTCCTCATTTCCTACTTCCCGTTAATTACATTACACCCCCCCCCCCCCCCATCTTTTAAATGCTTCTGTTTTACAATGATTTTTGTATTCAAGTAAAATGGATGGTTTTTGGTTCAAGTTGTGCTATCGTTTTTAATTATCAATTCACATGTCTTATTTCAGGTGAAGGAGTAGGTAAGATATAAGTGAAGCTATCATTTAACGACGAGAAAAGGTAAGATGATGGTAATGAAATTCATATATGTTTACCCAACTTTGGGGAAGTTGTTTGTTTGTATCATTCCTATCATATCCACCACCACCCCTTATATAGATTACTTTGTAGATATTTGGGGAAGTGGTTGAAATGAGGTCCAATATGGACCTCGAGTATTGTAGTATTGCTGTTGTGGAGTATTTTTATTTTTTTGAACAAGGTGGATAGGCCTATAAATAAAGGGAACTCTGCCCAAATTTTTTAAAATTAGAACAAAAATATTGTACATTTATTTAGATGTACCTTTTTTTGTAATTTTAATGTAAACGAATATTATTGCCATGGATTTGGGTTGTTTATTGATTATAGTGCCAACCGAGTATGAATATAGTAATATGTACTGTGAGTAAACCGAGTATGATTTTTTTTATTTCACTTTGTTGTCGGGTAACGATTTTTTTTTGCAATTTTCGTCGTGCCTTCAGGCACGGGCATACGCTAGTATATATATATGGTAGTTTCTTTATCACAAAATATGAATGTATATATATATATATATATATATATATATATTAATCACATTTTATTATTTGCAGGCATACACATGGCATACCCGGCATACGTAGTATTCAAAGGCCTAAATCCAGGTGTTTACACTTCGTGGCAAGCAACACAAGCACAAGTTAATGGATACCGAGGCGCCGTATTCAAAAAATTTGAGTCCATTGAACTTGCTCAACAGGCATACTCCGAGTACACGAGGGGGGATGTCACCGCATCAATACCCCCTGTGACAACCCGAGATCCGAGATAAGGGGTGGCCAGCCCGATACTCAAACGTAACAGGAATCATGGACAGATATCATCCTCAGCATCAACAAAATAAACTGAATATACGGGAAAACCACCCAATATATCAGAAGACGGGTTGCCAAAATGTGTAAAATTTTAAATAAGCAACTAAGAAAACTAAATTTAAACAACCCGATCTGATAAACAAGTGTGATTCCACAAGAATATATATATATATATTACCACTAAAACGATAGTAAACAAATGGACCGAATAAGCTGTCGGTCCACAGCTACAAAGAACACCGTACGACACCGTAATATCTTATGTAAGACATTCATTAATCAAATATTGAAGTTTGGGCCACTCGCCCGAGTTACGACCCGGACTTATCTAGAATAACAAGAATGAAAGCGTCTAATACAAGTCCTGTAATAACCCGCAAAATCTTACAGCTCGTCACAGGCAAAGGAAGGGGAAACACCAAAACGGGCGTCCTTGTGGTGGAACACCTGAACAGATACAATCATATATGCAACAAGGAAAGTAAACCGGTCAGGGCCGGGTTCTATATGATTACCATAAGAAATAAAAGCATGATAGAAATGAACAGTTATGCATAAATAAGGATGAATAATATGACAATGACATTACAACTAATTATGAAATGAGATGGAAATGAAATGCTTACATAAAAGAAAGAAAAACAAATAATATAAATTTAAAACCTTTACTCAGTAATCCAATTTCCATATCCTTCTTACATTCCTTACTAGGAATTAAAAGCCATTTGTTTGGGTTGCAATAAGAAGGTATAATTTCCTTTCATTTATTAACTTCCAAAGATAATTATCTTACCATAACATCTTTCCATTCCTTAATAGGAGTATCATTAATATCAAGTGCTCTTTATGGCACATATCTTATTAATCTCATTTACCGTGCTCTTTATGGCACATATCCATCAAGTCCCACTTGATGCAGAAAAGTTATATTCATATACACATAACGATTCTAAGACCGCCCCTCCGAGTTTCCCCACTGGGCGCGCCCCTAAATGACCATCATCTTCCAGGGCCTATCTATACAAGACAACCTGGGATCATAACGCAACGTCGGGAAGCGGCCATATGCCTGCGGGAAAGTCAGGACCACACCCGGAATCCCCTAACCAGCGCAGAAAATATACAAAACCCCGCATATGGCCTAGGACTATATCCACCCTGCATTCACTAGCCAAGGGGGGTCACCAAGCGCGCGAACTTCCCTTATGATGTCATTTAGAGAGGTGTGTTTAAGTAAATTAGCATTTACCATATTTTATCTCATTTTCATTTCCAAGTTTCCATTTTCAATATCCATGTGTTTGGTCCTTTTTATTTGAACCTAGCATAATTAAACAACCGAGTTCATTTTATTTGAACCCATCAAAATTTACATAGTTCGGGTCCATACTAGAGAAATCTATCATCCTTAAGCCAATTGGGTTCATTTTATGCGAACCTAATTCCCATCGAATATTTTAATTAATATTCCTCAATATACCAGTCTCAACAACTCTCCAAATGATCATTATGATCCTAACAATCCTCAAAGTTCATCTAACTTTGATAAGCCCCTAAGTCTCCAAGTTAGGGCATCTAACCCCCATCCACTTATTAGGATGCACAAAGAGAAGTGATGCCTCAACATCACTTAAGACAACCCTTTCCCCCGAACATAACCCCAAGTGAAACCCATTCAACACTAGGGTACCAACCAACTCCACTAGGACTCTAAAAGTCAAGGTTTACTTCATTCAAGAAGGGTCCTAAGTCCCTATGGAAAGAAAAAGTTTAAAGAAAAAAAGTAGGAAGTTAGGTGAGAAAACAGGGGACCGGTCGACCGGTCCCAAGATCGCGGTCGACCGCATCTCAAAATTTTGCCTTGACAGGAAAGCAGAAAGTTCAATTCGGACGAGCCGGTCGACCGGTAGGGGACCGCGGTCGACCGCGCCCTTAAATTCATGTCTTTGAAAGAAAGCAGTGTGCCCTCCTCCGAAGGCCCGATCGACCGGTCTGGTAATCGCGGTCGACCGGCCATAACAGACCTAGCCTTCCTATTTCATCTTCCAACAACCAAATCCATAACATTTAATGGAACTAAAACACCATAATATGTCTAAGAACCATCATCAACAACATTTATCATCCAAATCAATCTCTAAGGGTTAATACCCAAATAGTTTAACAAAACCCTAACTAAACTAAATCATAACAATCCACAACAAATCATGCTAATAAATCCACTTAAATCACATTATAGCAAGTAAGTTACTTGCCTTGATCTTGCAAATTTAGATTTGATTTGGTGGAGGCAACAATCCAAGCTCCAATCTCCCTTTTCTCCAAAGTTCTCTCCTTTCTCCTTTCTCTCTCTCTCTCTAGGGCTCAATAAGAAAAAGAAATGGAAGAAAAGAAATGGGGTTGGGGACTTAAATGTGGCTTAAATCTGAAAAGCCCACTTAAGTGGCTAATATGCGATAAAATGGTACGCACTACACATTTAAGCTATAACCAGTCAAAAATGCCCGAAATGCCAAAATACAATATGGCACTTATTTTAACTGTCTCGCACCTACCGGGACTAACTACACCCTCCAAATTATCATTTGGAAATTTTATAACTCATTTTAAGTTTCGGTTTCTCATTAAACCAAAATGTCATTTAATTCTTATGGCACAATAAATCACAACATGGATATTTTTACCTACTCATCAGGTAATCATACAACATTTCAGTAAATATTAACCTTTTTCATAATAAATTAATATTTACTCAACATCCATCATTTTATAATTAATTACTACACCTAGTAAATAAATATAAAATAGGCTATCAAAAGTGAGGGTTGTTACACACTCCCCCCCTTAGGAGGGAATTTTGCCCCCAAAATTCAGGCATACCTCACAAGAAGAAATGCGAATACTTTTCACGCATGTCATCCTCGCGATCCCATGTCGATTCCTCGACACCATGGTGACTACCCTGCGACCTTACTAAAGGTACTACCTTACAGAAGAGATATGGATCACGTCATGAACTTGCTGCAAATATTTTAGTAGAGCAAGTTAATAAGCTACCGGACCCACCTTAACATATATAGGAAAGGTCTAACATAACGCGGTGCAAGTTTTCCTTTTACTCCAAATGCTTAATGCCATTCATAGGCAATACTCGCACCAACACTTGGTCTATCGACCTCAATCTCCACATGTCTTCTCCCCGCATTGACATAACTCTTTCGGCGATCTTAGTTATACAAATGCGATTCCGAATGAGCTCAATTTTCGAAGAAGTACCTCGGATTTGTCCAGGTCCGAGAGACTTATCATCTCACACCTCTAACCAACAAGTGGGAGATCCCCAAGGCCCACGATACAAGGCTTTATAAGTCGCCATCCCAATAGTGAATCGATATTGATTATAATAATCGAGTTCGACCAGTGGAAGACACCGTTCCAGACTATACTTGAAGTCAAGCACGCACATAAGGAGTATATGCCCCAACATATGGTTTACCCCTTCTGACTGGCCATCTGTGGAAAAAAAAATGATAAGAAGCACTTAACCATAATTTGATTCCCATGGCTTGGAAACTTTCCACAATTGGGAAATGAGCATTCTATTTCAGTCGGAAACTAAAATCAAGGGCACCCCATGCGGTCCAACAACCTTTCCATGCCCGGCCACTACTATTAGCGGCACATATCTTGACACATTTTGTCGTTACCCGGCTGAACCGTAAACTTAGAACCATAAGATTCCACCATATTTACCTTTCTCGAGTCCTTCTCATCTGGGACACAATTTCTCTTATGGAAACGCACCCCACCCTCAAGGTGCTAAGAGCAGAGTTCTGTTTCCCAAATTAATCAACTTGTATATGTGGTCTTAACCACCCCTGTCTCTCCTACGACATCTTGCCATAAAGTGTTGCTCGCACGAAAGGCTAAATTCTGCCCAAGAAGTAGCATCTCCCTTCCCATACGGCGATCACCCCCACTATGAATTTTAATTCAAGCATGGGATAATACTTCCAACAAGTTTAGACTTAAGAGGTGTATAAACAATATATCGATGCTCCAACATTATCGCTCCCCATCCTGGCAGAGGCTTGTCCATTAAATCCACCCTCGAGCTTAACTACATGGGCTCAGAAGTGAAAGTCAATTCGCCTGTCTCTTTCCAAAAGCTAGGCGCCATCTTAATATTCTAGCTACAAGTGGCCACATCTCCTTTGGCTCGACTGAGAAAAACTTCTCGAAATCTCCTACTTCTCGTTACTAGGAAATTAATCCCTTATGGAGCTAACACACAATCGGTTCGTGGTCAATTCCCGACATCCCTCCTAAACTAAAGTCACATACCAAAGGCCTTACATCCAACCAATCCTAAAGTCTACCTACCTATACTGTATCCTATCTAAGTCGTATACGTTTAATACTAAGTATATCCCTAATGCCCAAGACCTTTCTCAACTCCCGACATTTGCTCGGTTTCGTGCGTGGGACGTCTCGCCGAAGCGAAATCCAAACAAGGAACCCTCCCGTTACATTACTACCTCGCATTGTCGGTCATCAAGATATACAGGTCTAAGACACATGTTCGGGACCGAAAAGATTCTACCTATTTACATTACCAATCAAATAACTAAAGATTTTACAAATCAAGTATTCACTTTTCATAAAGCCTTATACATATATATCATTTTAGATAGCCTTCTTATCAAGGCATAACCCGAAGTCTAAATCCAACTTCGTAACCCAGTCTCCCTCGCATCGTGTAGAGGAGAGAAATATATACAGTGCTTCTAATTGCACTTTAGTAGCCATTAATCACTCTTCTACGTGATTCTCAGCTAAACCTTACGACCAACAAAAAAAAAGGGTAAAAAGAAAGTAGAACAAAATAAAATAAAATCAACTAAAAGAAGTAAGAACAACATCTCTCCCCTTCCAACGTCGCCGAGGTTCACGCGTGGAGCGTCCCGCAAAAGCGGAATCCAAACAAGGAACCCCTCCTATACGCTACTACTCGACTTTGTCGGTCGTGGAGAGAAAGCATATCAATCACATCATACCCGACCATGTCAAGGACGAGTAAATTGGCCTTAAAGCACAAAGTACCATAATGCATCCTTATGTATATACAAACAAGAAATTGAGCGAACCATCACTCGTAGAAAACTCAAAACTAGTAAAAATACTCTCAGCAGATTTTATCAAATATGTAGCCTGAGAAGAACTTATAAAACAAATGAGCGCGTAACACCCGCATCGAATAACACGTAACTCAAGTACCTTAGAAATAAAACTTACCCATAATAGTAGGCAATGCTAACGAAGCTAGAGGGAGTATAACCTCCCGAATTTATCAAACTCTTCCATACAGTAGTTGTCCCTGCTGCATGTGAACAATTGGATCAGGTACCTGAGGTAAGAACTAAACACGCAGCTGTTGCGGAGCCCTAGCAACTGACCCCCAAACAACCGAGGATATTCCAAATAATAGTGACCCGTCTCCCCATCTAGGAAGCACCGTCCCTTCATGTCCTCTTGACCTCGACCCCTTTCTAAACTGACAAACACTTTGGCCCAGATGGTCCTTACCTCCATGACCATCCCGACCCCTAAGTTGTGAAGCATCCTTACCGCGCCTAACGTCATTACCACCCGCAATAAACCTTCCAAACGTTGTCTTTTAGACGAGGCCCCTTATCGAGGTCCCCTCTCTTTCTGTTTACTACCCGCAGATTGGGATGAGGGAAATGCTCCTCCTCAAATCCCAAGTTCTCCAAGCTTTCCTGCTTGCCCCACGACAGTAGCTTTCTTGCTACCCGGTATATAGACAATGCTCATGGCAATGGGATGAGGCTACATTCATACCCTCACCAAAAGTTTGTGAGGCGGGATAACCCAGCAATTGTTGCCGAATTCTCTAGTTTAGACCTCCCATAATCTTTGAGATCTTCCTATCTTCCGGAGTCGCCCCATCCGTGATAAAACTCACCAACCGTGTAAACTTCTCTACATATTCCACCACAGGTCTTTCTCCATGCACAACACCCTGGAGCTTCTTTCTCATCTCCCTAAGAACTGCGGAAGGAATGTGCTCACGATCAAACAAAGCCCAGGACTCAGTGATTGTCATTGTGTCTCCCGGCTCTGAGGCGGTTATTATTTCCCACCAGAATAACACAAATCCGACTAAGTTAAAAGTGGCAAGGACTTGTTCCTTTCCTTGCTACATTCTATCATTCGAAGGTGGCGTTGCACGTCCCGTTTCCATTTGGCTTTAATAGCATCCATACCTCCCTCGAATTCCGGGGAATTACCCTCTTGAAAGGACTCCTAAACCCTTTTCCCACAAAAAGGTCCTATAGGAGCTTGAACATCATGAGTCCCTGGGAGTTACGTGGACCACTGCGGTCCAGGCGGTGATAACCATTTGAGCTACAGCGTTTGCCACATCCGTAGCGTTAACGATCCCTTGTGGAGGCGATGGAGAATCCACCCCCACTTCTACAACCCTATTACGTCTCTCGGAGCGACCTCTCGAGGTGGCGTTCGAGATGAAGAAACAATAGAGTTACAATATTATCTAACCCGCAAAAGATCGCAAACATAAACAACTACACAGTCCTAACCTTAGGCTCTATATCAAAGAAAGCTACGATAGAACATGGCGAATCCACATAGATCCTAAAGACTCTAGAACCTGACGCTCTGATACCATCTGTGACAACCCGAGATCCGAGATAAGGGGTGGCCAGCCCGATACTCAAACGTAACAGGAATCATGGACAGATATCATCCTCAGCATCAACAAAATAAACTGAATATACGGGAAAACCACCCAATATATCAGAAGACGGGTTGCCAAAATGTGTAAAATTTTAAATAAGCAACTAAGAAAACTAAATTTAAACAACCCGATCTGATAAACAAGTGTGATTCCACAAGAATATATATATATATATATTACCACTAAAACGATAGTAAACAAATGGACCGAATAAGCTGTCGGTCCACAGCTACAAAGAACACCGTACGACACCGTAATATCTTATGTAAGACATTCATTAATCAAATATCGAAGTTTGGGCCACTCGACCGAGTTATGACCCGGACTTATCTAGAATAACAAGAATGAAAGTGTCTAATACAAGTCCTGTAATAACCCGCAAAATCTTACAGCTCGTCACAGGCAAAGGAAGGGGAAACACCAAAACGGGCGTCCTTGCGGTGGAACACCTGAACAGATACAATCATATATGCAACAAGGAAAGTAAACCGGTCAGGGCCGGGTTCTATATGATTACCAGAAGAAATAAAAGCATGATAGAAATGAACAGTTATGCATAAATAAGGATGAATAATATGACAATGACATTACAACTAATTATGAAATGAGATGGAAATGAAATGCTTACATAAAAGAAAGAAAAACAAATAATATAAATTTAAAACCTTTACTCAGTAATCCAATTTCCATATCCTTCTTACATTCCTTACTAGGAATTAAAAGCCATTTGTTTGGGTTGCAATAAGAAGGTATAATTTCCTTTCATTTATTAACTTCCAAAGATAATTATCTTACCATAACATCTTTCCATTCCTTAATAGGAGTATCATTAATATCAAGTGCTCTTTATGGCACATATCTTATTAATCTCATTTCCCGTGCTCTTTATGGCACATATCCATCAAGTCCCACTTGATGCAGAAAAGTTATATTCATATACACATAACGATTCTAAGACCGCCCCTCCGAGTGTCCCCACTGGGCGCGCCCCTAAATGACCATCATCTTCCAGGGCCTATCTATACAAGGCAACCTGGGATCATAAAGCAACGTCGGGAAGCGGCCATATGCCTGCGGGAAAGTCAGGACCACACCCGGAATCCCCTAACCAGCGCAGAAAATATACAAAACCCCGCATATGGCCTAGGACTATATCCACCCTGCATTCACTAGCCAGGGGGCATCACCAAGCGCGCGAACTTCCCTTATGATGTCATTTAGAGAGGTGTGTTTAAGTAAATTAGCATTTACCATATTTTATCTCATTTTCATTTCCAAGTTTCCATTTTCAATATCCATGTGTTTGGTCCTTTTTATTTGAACCTAGCATAATTAAACAACCGAGTTCATTTTATTTGAACCCATCAAAATTTACATAGTTAGGGTCCATACTAGAGAAATCTATCATCCTTAAGCCAATTGGGTTCATTTTATGCGAACCTAATTCCCATCGAATATTTTAATTAATATTCCTCAGTATACCAGTCTCAACAACTCTCCAAATGATCATTATGATCCTAACAATCCTCAAAGTTCATCTAACTTTGATAAGCCCCTAAGTCTCCAAGTTATGGCATCTAACCCCCATCCACTTATTAGGATGCACAAAGAGAAGTGATGCCTCAACATCACTTAAGACAACCCTTTCCCCCGAACTTAACCCCAAGTGAAACCCATTCAACACTAGGGTACCAACCAACTCCACTAGGACTCTAAAAGTCAAGGTTTACTTCATTCAAGAAGGGTCCTAAGTCCCTATGGAAAGAAAAAGTTTAAAGAAAAAAAGTAGGAAGTTAGGTGAGAAAACAGGGGACCGGTCGACCGGTCCCAAGACCGCGGTCGACCGCATCTCAAAATTTTGCCTTGACAGGAATGCAGAAAGTTCAATTCGGACGAGCCGGTCGACCGGTAGGGGACCGCGGTCAACCGCGCCCTTAAATTCATGCCTTTGAAAGAAAGCAGTGTGCCCTCCTCCGAAGGCCCGGTCGACCGGTCTGGTAACCGCGGTCGACCGTCCATAACACCTAGCCTCCCTATTTCATCTTCCAACAACCAAATCCATAACATTTAATGGAACTAAAACACCATAATATGTCTAAGAACCATCATCAACAACATTTATCATCCAAATCAATCTCTAAGGGTTAATACCCAAATAGTTTAACAAAGCCCTAACTAAACTAAATCATAACAATCCACAACAAATCATGCTAATAAATCCACTTAAATCACATTATAGCAAGTAAGTTACTTGCCTTAATCTTGCAAATTCAGATTTGATTTGGTGGAGGCAACAATCCAAGCTCCAATCTCCCTTTTCTCCAAAGTTCTCTTCTTTCTCCTTTCTCTCTCTCTCTCTAGGGCTCAATAAGAAAAAGAAATGGAAGAAAAGAAATGGGGTTGGGGACTTAAACGTGGCTTAAATCTGAAAAGCCCACTTAAGTGGCTAATATGCGATAAAATGGTACGCACTACACATTTAAGCTATAACCAGTCAAAAATGCCCGAAATGCCAAAATACAATATGGCACTTATTTTGATTGTCTCGCACCTACCGGGACTAACTACACCCTCCAAATTATCATTTGGAAATTTTATAACTCATTTTAAGTTTCGGTTTCTCATTAAACCAAAATGTTATTTAATTCTTATGACACAATAAATCACAACATGGATATTTTTAGCTACTCATCAGGTAATCATACAACATTTCAGTAAATATTAACCTTTTTCATAATAAATTAATATTTACTCAACATCCATCATTTTATAATTAATTACTACACCTAGTAAATAAATATAAAATAGGCTATCAAAAGTGAGGGTTGTTACAGCCCCCACGGCTGATATACCTAGACTTCACGAATCGTATCCACTGCGTGGTGACTCCTGGTCTAGATTTAGAATGATTTGTTACATGTTCATGACATTCCATGTCATCGAAGTTATGTGCCGTTATTTTTTTTAATTTATTTTTTATTCTATGTTCATTTTGTACTTGGCGCCCACTTAGGGGTTGTTTGATGTTAAATTAAGTTTAAACAAGTTTTATGTGTACTGGATATTTGGAATATGAGAAATATAAATGAAATGTTGTCAAAAATTTTAGACTTGTGATCATGATATTTATTTTACTTTCATTATTTCATCATTTTGTGAAAATATAAAGATATTTGTAATAGCTTTTACAACATTTAACAAATATATGATTAGTAACTGCTGTCAGCAGTCACAAATAGCAGTTACAAATATATGATTAGTAACTGCTGTCAGCAGTCACAAATAGCAGTTACAAATATATGATTAGTAACTGCTGTCAGCAGTCACAAATATAACATTCGTAACTGCTCACAGCAGTTACGAATGTTATATTTGTGACTGCTGACAGCAGTTACGAATAGCAGTTACAAATTGGGGTCACCAGTCATAACTCCATAGGGGTTATAAAAAATTGTGACTGCTGTTAGGAGTTATAAATTTTCTTTTGTCACCCCCTAAATTATGACGGTAAGTAGCACTTATAAAGGTCATTTGTGAGTGCTAACAGCACTCACAAATCTCCCTTTTTGGTGTAGTGTTTGTTAAGTCGTCAATTTTCGTACAATTTCCATTTTTGGTCAATTTCGGCTTAGTGCAATTGAGATTTAACAATTTGAGATTTCAAATAGAATAAAGGTGATATTTTTGAAAATTTTAAATTCCAATTTTTATTTATTTTGAAGAAATATATTTTTGATTTTTAAAAAAAAATATTTTTTTAGAGTAAATATTTTTGGGCATTTTGAAAAATTTGCGAAGTTTTAGAAAAACACACTTATCACCCCCTCCCCTAACTTAGACTTTTGCATTGTCCTCAATCATAAGGACTAAATTATAAAGAAGACGAAATAATGAGTGCAAGAAATAAAACAAGCAAATAAAGAAAAAAACATATTTTTTTTCATTATAGAGGCACGGGTTACAATGATGAGATAAAGAAGGAGATGTACACATCATAATAATGCGAAAAAACAAGAGCCTGACAACATGGGCTTAAGGTGCTGGAGGTGGGTACGAGCTACCGGGCACATTTGGATCATAGGGGTCATAGAAGTATGTAGGCAGAGGAGCGTTCGGACCCACTTGAAGGTGGTAGAGGTCGGCTTGTAGACGCGCCATCATGCTAGTGTCGCGCCAGTACTCAATCACGAACCCATCAAAACGGGACTCCAGGGAGGTGATACGATGTGCAAGGTCGTCATTTTTCGGCTTGTAGTGGGAATCCTCATCTTCATTATACTCTTCTTCGTCCCCCACATCCATCATTGGGGCATCATTTCCCTCCTCCCCCGCACCCGCATCGGGATCATCATCGAGAATGGTATGGTCGGGGTGGGCCACCCGCAATTGGCGTTCACTACGGGTGGTAGAAGTACTTCCAATTGGGCGGGGGAGTTTGACTTGCTTCGTTGGATCGTCCACCCCAGCATCAATCATAATTTCAGTAATAAGGCGGGCGTAGGGGAGCGCTGCTTTTCCCCACTCTTCATAGGCTGCATGGAGGATGTCCGAGTAGAAAAGTTGGGCCAGATTAATAGTGTTGTCGGGGTCGAGGAAATGATACAAAAAGTTGGCGTGATGCTTCCTGACCACCGAATCATTGGTGGTTTAGTGGATTGCTCCACATGCAATGAGGTGCGTGAATCGCACCGTGTCCGAAAGACTTCCTATCGGAAATGAATCACGCAACGTTTGTCATTCGTGCGACACATTCAGCTTTGGTGCGGGGGGCACTATTGGTGGTATACATGAAAGGCACGGGGAGGACAACCCATTTTTCCTGCATTTTTTGCGCAATGATAGCGACGGAGAAAGGAATCTGAATGCCGTCAAAATATGCCTCATGGAGAGTGGAGGATTTGCGCACGAGCGTAGCGTAGAACTGGCGAACTTCGGATTCGAATACTTTGTTGCTCGTAGGGGAGAGAAATGAGCATAACCCCCGACGATGGAAAAGCGCGGTGACTTCACCGGGAAGCTGCTCCTAATTAACAAATCGCTCAATATGAATGGTTCGAGTGACCGAGAAATAGCGTTCGGCCCAATAATGTTTTTGGACGGATCAAAATCCTCCCACACCCTCGTCATCAAGTATGGTTGTGTCATCATATTTTCGAGGACGGAAGTTTGCTTGGCGGGGGCTCGGCATGGTGAAAGAGAGAGAGAGAGAGAGATAGGTGATATGGTGTTGAAGAGAGAGAGTGAAATGAAGTGGTGAAAGTGTGAGAGATGGAGGGGGGTTAAGAGTGAATTTATAGGTGTGTGGGGATGACTTTTGGTGGGAAATGGGAATAGGTATGGAGGGAGATGAAGGTGGGAGTGAATTTGGAGTTGAAAGTGGTAGGGGAAGTTTTAGAGGGTAAAAATTCGTGGGGAAAGTGAATGGAGGGAAAGAGGAGAAGATAATGGATTTGGAAAAGAGGGGGGAAGAACCTGCCAGGACCCCCGAACCGGTTCGCACTGTACCCCGAACCGGTTTGCCATTAAATCGGTTCACCCTGCGATTCGGAGGATCTTGCTATCTTGCAAATCTTGTTTCTCTCATCTCTCAAAATTTAAGTGTTCTCTCATGCCTCAACACTTGTGTAAGGCCCCTTAAGATATCCTAGACCCTCGGGTTCCCGAAAAAATCCTCTACCATGCCCTCGAAATGCGTGCAAGCTCTCTCAAAAAGTGTGCTACCTCGATCTCTAACATGAACTGTGCCTCTAGACTCGTAAATATCCTAACTCAAACACTACTATTGTACACAATAATTCACCCCTTACGCGTCGGCGGTGCAACGACCTCTCATTTTCAGTTCAATTTACCCTGTAAACGAGGTTCAACAACCAAATGGTGTTGACTTCTTCCACACACGCCTCTAGATATGTCTTTAGGCGTTGTCCATTCACCTTGAACGTATTTCCCCCTTTTAAACCTTCTAATTCCACAAGTCCGTGAGGGAATACATTCTTCACAACGAACGGGCTAGTCCATCAAGACCGCAACTTTCCCAGAAATAAATGAAGCCAAGAGCTATAGAGAAGTACTTTTTACCCGGGAAGAAACTCTTTGCGTCGAATAATCTTATTGTGGGCAAGTTTTATCTTTTCTTTGGAAATTTTTACGTTCTCATACGCGTCATTGCGTATCTCTTATAACTTATTTAATTGAAGCTTGCGAGCTTCACCGGCTTTATACATGTCATAATTCACCTTCTTAATCGCCCAATACACCTTGTGCTCTAATTCAACGGGAAGATGGCAAGGTTTTCCATACACAAAGCGAAATGGGGACATGCCGAGTGGATTTTTATATGCGGTACGATAGACCTATAGTGAATCATTCAATCTAAGTGACCAATCTTTTCGGTTAGGATTTACGGTCTTCTCGAGGATGTGCTTAATTTCTCAATTCGCGAATTTGGCCTGTCCATTCGTCTGTGGGTGATAGGTCGTTCCAACCTTGTGAACAACGCCATACTTTCCCATGAGCTTCTCGAATGGTCTGTTGCAAAAGTGCGTGCCATTATGACTAATTATATCTTTCAGAGCATCGAAGTGAGAAAGTATATGTTCTTGTAGGAACCTAATCACCACTTTATTATCATTTATCTTGGTAGCTATGTCTTCCACCCATTTAGAAACGTAGTCTACTGCGATAAGGATGCATAGGAAACCAAAAGATGAGGGAAAAGGGCCCATGAAGTCAATACCCCAGCAGTCAAAGATCTCAATAATGAGTATTGGGGTTAATGGCATCATGTCTCGTCGGGTAATCACTCCCATCCTTTGACACCTATTGTAAGATTTGCAAGAATTTATCACATCCCGAAATATTGTGGGCCAATAGAGGCCGGTTTGAAGAATCTTAGCGGTCGTCTTTTTCGTCGAAAGTGACCTCCATAAGCTTTCGAATGACAAAATTGGATGACTTTCCGAATCTCGTCATCCGGTACGCACCGTCGGATGATTTGGTCAGCGCAATATTTAAAAAGGAAGGGACCATCATAAAAAAACATGCGTGACCAAGTAATGAACCTCTTATTATCTTGCGGTGTCCACTCGGGAGGGATGGATCCCGTGACAAGATAATTCACTATATCTGCAAACCAGGGCAAAGAAGATGTAGCAAAGAGTTGCTCATCCGAAAAATATTCGTCAATGGGTATCGGATCGCTAGGTATGTCAGACGACAGCCGAGATAGATGATCAGCGACGACGTTTTCTACTCCTTTTTTATCTTTAATGAAGAGGTTAAATTCTTATAGGAGTAGGATCCACCTAATGAGGCGCGGCTTTGCGTCTTTCTTTGCAATGAGGTATTTTAAAGCCTCGTGGTCGGTGAAACAAGTGGCGGGTGACCCAATGAGATAGGATCGAAATTTGTCTAGAGAAAATACTATGGCTAGCAATTCCTTCTTCGTAGTGAAGTAATTGAGTTGAGGTCTAGTAAGAGTCCGGCTAGCGTAGTAGATGACACTATCCTTTTTATCCTTCCATTGGCCCAAAATAGTCCCTATTGCAAAATCACTTGCAACACACATGAGCTCGAATGGTAAGGACCAATCCGACGCTTGCATGATGGGAGCGAAAATAAGCATGCTTTTTAATTTTTCAAAAGCACTTTGGCATGCTTCATTCCACTCGAATCGGGTATCCTTCATATGGAGGTTTCTTAAGGGCCTAGCGATGGTGCTAAAGTCCTTAATAAACCTTCGATAAGACCCGCGTGGCCCAAGAAGGAGCGCATGTCTTTGAGTGATTTTAGTGTGGGTAGATTGACTATGACATCTATCTTAGCTCTATCAACTTCAATACCTTTGGATGAAACTATGCGGCCAAGAACTATTCCCTCAGTGACCATAAAATGGCATTTCTCCTAATTTAGCACTAAGTTCTTCTCCACACACCGAGTTAGTACTTTTTCTAGATTTATCAAAACAAAGATCGAAAGAGGTGCCAAAAACGCTAAAGTCATCTATGAACACTTCGAGTCCTCTCTCAATCATGTCGCTAAATAGACTCAACATGCACCTTTGAAAGGTCGCGGGTGCATTACATAAGCCGAATGGCATACGTTTATAAGCAAACGTACCAAAGGGGCAAGTGAAGGTAGTTTTATCCTAGTCAAGTATATCTATCTCAATTTGGTTATATTCGGAGTAACCATCAAGGAAGCAGTAGTAAGGGTGGCCCGCTACTCTCTCAATCATCTGATCAATAAATGGCAAGGGGAAGTGGTCTTTGCTAGTTCCTGCATTGAGTTTCCGGTAATCAATGCAAACGCGCCACCCGGTGGTGGTACGTTGGGGAACTAGCTCTCCCTTAGCATTTTCAATCACTGTCATGCCTGACTTCTTCGGGACAACTTAAATGGGGCTCACCCACTTACTATTCGAGATTGGATAGATAATCCCGACATCCAAAACTTAATGATTTTGGTCCTCACCACTTTTTTCATATTGGGGTTTAACCTTCTTTGAATTTCTCTCTAAGCTTTATATCTCAAGGTGGAACTTGTTGGTGCAAATCAAAGGACTTATCCCCTTCAAATCAGTAATACACCAATCAAAAGTACTTTGGTTCTTCCTTAGAATCTTTAATAACTTACCCTCCTGCTCTTCGTTTAGGCTAGAGGAGACAATAATAGGAAATATTTCGTCCTTTCTTAGATATGCATATTTAACATGGGAGGGCATTTTCTTCAATTAGAGGGTTGGAAATTTGTCGCTAGAGGGAACCATGCGTGCCTCCCTTAGCAGTAACTCCTCGAATCGAGAAACTTAACTTACGTCTCTCGCGTCCTCGTCTGACGCTCTCTCATCAAGCAATTCTCTCAACTCCTCAACTTCCTTCTCAAATTCAGTATACACCCCCTCACTCTTGTGGCTCGACACTAACCAGGTCCCTTAGGCATCTCCATAATATTTTTCCTCACAGTACTCCTCTACGATCTCGTCGATTAAGCTCACTGCATGAAGATCATCTTCTTCCCCTGTATGTTGGGCTATATGGAAGATGTCAGTCTCTAAGGTCATATTCCCAAAGATGAGTTGCATCTGCCCATTTTGAGTATTGATTATTGCATTAGCCGTAGCTAAGAATGGGCGCCCGAGAATGATGGGAATATGATTGTTCGAGGCGAAGGAGGGCTCCATGTCCCGAATGACAAAGTCTACCGAAAAGTAAAAAGTGTCAACTTAGACGATCATGTCCTCAACTATACCTCTTGGGATCTTCACGGTTCGATCCACCAATTGGAGAGTGATCTTTGTGGGCTTGAGGTCGCCCAAATCAAGTTGCTCATATATGGCGTAAGGGAGAATATTAACACTTGCTCCCAAGTCAAGTAAGGCTTTTTCAATTTTATTTTCTCCAATGATGCAGGAAATGGTGGGTGCACTGGGATCTTTGAATTTTGACGGGAGATCATTAAGTAGAATGGAGCTCACGTTCTTTGCTAGAAATACGTTTTTCTTTACCTTCATCCTCCTTCTCACTGTTAACAAGTCCTTGATGACTTTTGCATAAGCTGGAATCTGCTTAATGGTATCGAGGAAAGGTAAATCTAACTTTACTTTCTTTATCACGTCTAGTACTTCATCACGGGGATTTCCTTTATGGGAAGGAACTAGCATTTGAGGAAACGGTGTCGCGAAGGGTGGTTTAACTACTACCTCGGGCTCACTAGTGTCTTCTTTATCACTCTCTTTCAAGGGGACATCTTCGGCCTCTTTTGTGCCGGGCGAAATCTCCTTGTCTTTGGTTACGTCGTGTGGAGGAGGTGATAAATCAATAACTCTCCCACTATGAAGAGTGGTCACAGTTTGATATTGCTCCTGATGTTTTGTAGAGGTGGATCTAACACTAGTTTGACCTTGGGGAGGTCTTTGGCCCTGGGCAGGAAACTTGCCCTTCTCTTGGATACTCAACGATGATTGCATCTTTGAAATAGCCGCATTTATATCATTGATCATGCGCTCATGTTTAGCAGTGGTTGCATTCTGGGCAGTGATAAATTGGTTTATCATATCCTCGAGATTTCTCCATGGTGGACTGATATATGGACCTGGAGGGGTGGTGCTTGCACATGTCCTTGCATGTGTGGGGCTTGTTGAAAGTGTGATGGTGGGGGAGGGGCAACATGTGAATTAGGATTCATCGCAGCATCTTGTTGTTCATAGATAAAACTAGGATGATTTTTCCATGAAGGGTTATAAAAATTCTCGTGCGGTGCACCGAAATTACCCTTAAATCCTCCTACACCACTCACTTGCACTTGAAGCATAACTTTATAGGTGGGGATCATCGGGCATTCCTCTGTTGAATGTACCGCCTCATAAATAACACACACCTTCTCAATGGGGTTCGGGATGGAGCAACTTGGTCCTCTTGCATATATCTCAAGTACTTCTCGCATTCCTTTATCAAGTAGACGAGTCGACTGGACATCATAGTATACATTTCTACCTGAAATAGGCCGGGTGACGATGGAGTGGTGGTCGTTTGGCGAGTTCGAGTATGAGCACTAGGGTCATATGTATCCTATGCTTGGGTAGTCTCGACGACATACCTCAGGTGAAGCTCAATATCGTTGGCGTCTAGGTCGACAAAGGGACCATCACACATGGTTTCAACGAGTTGTTTGGAATTTATATTCAGCCCCTTATGGAAGAAGGAAATGATTTTCAATTTATCAAATCCATAATGAGGGCACAAAGTGATTAACTCGTTAAAACACTCGTAACATCGATCAACCGACACATTTTTTTATTGTCGAAAGTTTTGAATTTGATCCTTGATGGAGTTCGTTAGACGTGGAGGAAAGAATTTCTTAAGGAATTTAGATTGTAACTCGTTCCATGATGCAATCGAGTTTGGAGGTAAATACCATAGCCAGGTCTTAACCTTGTCCTTTAGCGAGAATGGTAAGAGTTTGAGGCGGATCACATCTTTTGTGCAAGTTTGATCGCTGAGGTCTCGCACACCTCCTTAAATTCCCGGATGTGGAGATATGGCTTTTCTGACTCCATTCCATGGTAGTTGGGAAGCATCTGGATCATCCCATTCCTAAATCAAAATTGTCCTGCATTATACGGGAGTAAAATGCATCCCGGAGAGACTGTTCGCTCGGGATATAAGATTTCTCTCAAAAGGCAGTACGGGACCTCTTCCTCACCTACGACTGCACTATCGTGTTGTGACATATCTCTCCCACTTAATGACTATGTATCCTCACTTGGTATGCTCGGAGCGTGCTCTAAATAGTGTCCTAAGAGGGATGTCAGAGTGTTACTTGCAATTGAGTGTGTAGGTGTGGGAGATGGAACCCAGAATTGTGGAACGTTTGGAGTGTGAGGGCTATCGGGGTCGTACTCAACTATCAGATTTTCGTGAAAGTTGGTTGGAGTATTTTGGGGAGTTAGAGTGAGTTCGGGATTTTTCATTAATAGGCTTTTGAGAGATGAAGTGTCTTTTTGTGCTTTTTAATTTTTATTATTTTTTTTTTCGAAGTTTTAGATTAACGGAATCTAACATACGTCTACCTAAATCCCCGGCAACGGCGCCAAAAACTTGACGCGACTAAGAATGTGTCTCTAAAGTGCGTACTCTCTAGGCTCAAGTGCAAGCCTGTCGCGTTAGTAATAAACCCGATAAGTCGGGATCGTCTTCATAGGGAAATAGGATGAGAAAATCGTGACGACAGAACGACACACGGTTAACCTAAACTCAACTCTAAAAAGAACAAAAAGATGATTGATTTGCAAATAATCCTACTGAGCAAAATGAAACTAGATTAAGACTATGGAACTAACGAATTAAGAAAGGATTTATAACTAAGAATGAAGTAATAAATATGAAGAGAAAAAAAGGTCGGGAATACAATCCCTCAACCCTAGTGTATTACTAGTATAAAATTAATTGTAAATTCAAGTGATTAATCAGACCCAGACTTTAGTACTCTCAAGCATTACATATATGAGGTTCAAGCCCGCACCATATGTAACTAGAGGATGAGTAAAGCGGTATTGCGATAGCTACACTCACATTGCATTCTAAAGCATCCCGGTTACTATGAAGCAAATGAGATCCAAAGATCAACAATGGTTGTGTTCACTACGTAATACGGTATAATAAACCCTTAAGTTTAGAGGATTAATTTTATACACATGCAACCCTTACATCGGGTTGAGTTCATGCATTCCAACCCTAAAAAATCTAGCCGGACATATTGAACCTAACTATGCATAAATTAACTACGTTGCATGTGAAAGAAATCACGATGAAAGTATACTGAAACATGCAAGAACAATAATGGAGAGAATGAAAATTGAATTAAAACTTGCAGTCAAACCCATAAATAATTGATCTTGAAGCACCAAATCAAAGCTATGTTCCTAGGGTATTCTCCTACTTTTCTCCCTATCAAAAGTTATTCAGAACTATCTTTTATAAGTCAATACAAAGGTACAAATATGTTTTAGAAGAGTTTGTAACACATTAGGACTCTTTGGATCAATCACCTTTTAAGAAGAATTTCGCTTCTCAAGCACCTCGAACCGATTTGCAGGTACCCCGAATCGGTTGACCATGTGGTTTGGGGAAACTTGTTGGTTTGAGCCTTCTTTCCTTCATTTCCAATACTTAAATTTTTTTCATGTTTTCTTCCTTTCTTTCTTGGATTTTTCTTCAACTTCAAGGGGGCATAACTCTTTCACCGTAGCTCGAATTTGGGTGCCGATTTTTCTAGTGTTATCGTTGTTCCGATCTCTTCAACTTTCCAATTGGCCCCACCTTCGGGATCAGGCTGAGGAATTATGAAAATGCCCTTGAACTTGCCTTCCTAGCCTTTATTTCATTGTTTCGATTTCTCTTTTGCATTGCTTGCATACTTTACCTGTAAAAAAATATAAGATAAGCACAAAACCCGAAATACTTGCCGAAGAAGGTTAGTAGCATAATTATGAGTTAAATCCATATCAATTGCACCACTCGAGTTCACAAAGGTACCGAAATTAAGGGGATAAATATACAATATTTATGCCCGATCAAATACAAAAAAAAAAACTATATTAAAACATTATGACGTTTTCAAAAGGACACGTCACATATATCTATAAATTTTGTTTGATTAAATTTGGAAAATTACTTCTTTTTTAATGGATTTAAAAACCATTGCGACTTTGTATTATGCAACTAAAATTATGTAAATACTTTAAGATAAAAATGTTATTGCTCATCGAGGATGTGACGTGAGAAATGAAGTTTTTACGAATCTAACAGGACATAATAGTCCCTTGTAAAACGTTGTTGTTAACAACTTTGTTTTATGCAAATAAAGTTATGTAAATACTTGAAGCTAATAATGTTATTCTCATCGAGGATTTAAGGTGAGAAGTGAAGTTTTTTACGAATCTAACAAGACATAATAATCCACCGTAAAACGTTGCTGTTAAATATAAGAAATGATAAGTGAAGGTTATACAAATTACGTATTGCGCATGCAAGGGTGATAGAAATGAATAACATATAAACATTTATACAATTCGTATAGAACTAAAATGATCGAAATTTGTTTTTTACAATTAACCCAGACAACTTTAAAAAGAAAACATATTGTAAACTAGTATCTGTCAAATAACATACCAAATATTGTACATTTGTAAAGTTACGTTTTACGATAATATACCTCTTCATTTCACCATAAATCACGTTAATGTAAGAAAGCATTGGATATAATTGGAATAATAGTCTAGAGCTGTTTAGAAAAATATCCCCCAAATATTTTAATAAATGTTCAAACCAATTATTATACTTCGCCAAATTATTAATTATCTTCAATAAAGTAATTTTTTCATGTATAAGGATATAAAAATTATGATATAAACATAATATTTCAGATTGGATTGACTTTGATTCTCATCACACATATAAAATAGGTGAAAAACTTTTTCAATTCATCCAGTTACAATAGCAGAGGATATAAATTCATAATGTAATAAATATGATGATAGGGACTTGCGTTATATAAATAATGAATAAAAGATGTATTGGTAAAGGGGAAATAAAAAATTAAGAAAATTACATTAGATACGGTGGAAATAATGAACAATTTATATTGATAAACTGTCTAATAAATTTTCTATATAACATAGTTAAACTAAAGAAACGGTAACTTTTTAGCAAAAAGAATACACCTGAGTATTTTTGCTAAAGCAACGGATAGAATTGCATCATAGATCTAAGCAACGGATGAGGAAGATGTTGAGTCCTCTGACAGGTCTTCTTCATACGAGTGATGCATGGATTGATTGGCAAACGATTGCTCATAATTAATGAAATCACAAAATCGGAGACTACCGGGTGATTTTTTTTTGTGGGGGTGGGGGGGGGGGAGGTTTTGATTATTGTTTCTCCATCCTCATAAACAATTTGAAAAACTCCATTAGTCTCATCATCAGAAGTTAGATCAAGGTCGATAAATGTTGTTGTGTTTGGAATCGGAACGTCATCATTCACATCATTTTTACGGTGAAGATTCTTGATAATGAAATCATGTATGGATTCCTTAGTTTTCACAGCGTTGGGAGATTGGATGACCGATCCTTCACTATCGTAGGTTTGTATTATGGATTTATTCTCCAATACCTTTAGGACATCCGCAACATTCTCAAAACGTGATCTATTATGCTTGTTCTTTGATTGAGAAATCATTTCTTCAAGCTCGCATTAGCGACAACGTGTTCTTTGATTGAGAAAACATTTCTTCAAGCTCGTGTTTACGACAATGTAAGGAAAACCTTTTAACATGGGGACTTGGATGGTCAACATCAACAATCTCGCCTCTAAAGAACATCCCATCGGACTTAAGAATGCGTTCACGCTCATTAAGAACCATTTTTTTTTCTAAAGTCATTTATTCGAGTTCATTAGTCAATGAGTTCAAATGACACATGGAAATATGTAAATGACATATATGAGGATAATTTAATAAGTATAAATAACCAACACAAACATTATGGGGGGTGAAATAATTTTTGAATATTTATAAAAATACGGTACTTACATTTCAAGTATGAAGAAATGCAAGTGAAATAATATATGGCTCTCACACATAGGCCTACAATCGACCTATATTAAATGAATACTAAAAATAGGCTTTATAAATTATTGAAAAAATATAATATGTTGGCATAAATAAATTGTAAAAATATTTATAAATCTTGAAGAGGACAATTGATGAAGATTGCATATTGGCACAGCATTTTATTTCTATTATTTCACTTTCATATCAATAACTTATCTTTTGGCACCGTACATTATAAATACAGAGTTACAATTTTACTTATGTATTCTTTAAGCACAAACACAGTTTCCTAACTTTTCTTTTGGAAGAATAATAAATCTTATTTACATAGTTGAGATGCATATATTTCTTACTTTCGATAATTGTAATTATATATGCATAATTTTCTTACTTTTGGTAATTGTAATTATATATGCATAAGATGTTTTTACCTTTTTTGGGGAAAAACTAATAATATACTCCTCATATATCTTGCATATGCATAGTGATAAATTACTTTGCTTTTTAATAAAAAGATATTGAATTTTTTCCAATAAGGGTTTTCATTTTAAATAATTAGTTCTGACTATCATATGTTATAAAATTACATTTACTTATATCTATACTTCTTAATGAAATATATGTCTCCAGATTTACTTGTTCTTCATCTATTTAATTATATAAATGTATGACAAACATTAATAATGCATAAAATTTACATAAATAAACCAAAGTACAAAAATGTGCAAAAGGGAAAATCCATTCACACTCAGTTCATATATTTACTTAATTGTATCATTGTTGATGTAAAAAATTAGATCACTCTAATTATTCAATCACAGATAAATAAATGAGACAAAGAATTTTAAAGTAGTTCAACCTTATAATAATGGCCTACGTCCAGTGTTATGTTATTGCCGAGTGTTTGGGAATTCTCGATTACAAGTTCTATCAAGAAATTCCGGTCCGGGGGTCCTTTTACAATGAGGACTGTACAATGTATTTATAGCCCTGAGGCTGTAAAGTGAAAGGGTACTACATTAAATGATGTACATATGAAAGGGTAATACATTTAATGCCCCTTAAGCGTATGCGTCTGAATGATAAGCATTTAATGAACAATCAAACTGTTGGTTATCCTGCTATTAATGCTTTGTTCGAGGTGCAGCTCGGACCGCCTGGGTTGCTCGGACCGCCTAAGCTTCTCGGTGCTCAAGAGTTCCTCGGAGAGTTCTCGTTCCTCGGAGCGTATGAGTTCCTCGGGGAAATAGTGTTCCTTGTTGTAGTATGGTTCCTCGAAGCGTGTGAGTTCCTCGGAAGTGTTTGTTGTTGCCACATAGACTGCCACATGTCTTCACTTTATTGATCCATGTCAGCAGACTAAATTTGGTATCAACAGAAGCCCCCAATGTTTCATAGTTCGAATTTTGAGGAGTATGGAACATTCTTTCTCGGAATATGATAGCTTTAAATAGTCCTCCTGATTTTTAGGAGTGTTTCCCTTGTATTTATTTCTCTTTCCAAATTCGTAGAATCAGGCTTTTTGAATTTTCACAACCGCATCGATCTCTGCGTACTTTTTGTCTTTTTAGCCGCCGGTAGCGTAATCGTTTCTTCTTGCTTCGATTATCGCGCCCTTTTTGTTTCCCTAGCCGTCGGTAGCGTAATTATCTATTCTTGTAATCATTACTTTACCATTTCCCAAGGCAAGGTATTTAAACTTCACAGACACTCCCATCGTCTTCTACCTTTTCAAATTTGCATTTTCGAGTTTTTCATCGTCTCTTTCTCTCCTGTGTATTCATCTCTTCCATCGTCCGTTGTCAACAACTCCACTCTTTTTCTGTAAGATCTTCTTCCTTCTTCTTCATTTCCTTTATTCACCATGGTTTACCCTGTTGAATCTCTTGATAAATTTTGCTCTGATTTTTCCATTCCCTTTTGGGTTGTTTTGTAAGAGATTTCTGAGCCTTCTGATTATTTTCGTTTGGCTGAAGGACATTGGTTCCCCAGCCTCTTTATTGCTGAGTGTGGATTTTATTTTCCACCAAATCCCTTGTGTCTGGAATTCTGTCAGTACTTTGACGTTGTTCCTGCAAGAATAGCCCCCAACACATGGAGAATAGTTAATGGGGTGCATAGATTAAATCAAATCCATGGAACTCGCATAGAAATTCCTGAGATTATGTTTTGTTATAGATGGGCAGTGGGTGACAACACCTTTTATTTAAAAACTAGAATGTTAAATAGAGCTTTAGTAGTCAATCTCCCTGATGCCAATAGGGATTATTTTGAGCACGGGGTTGTCATAAAAAATTGGCAACATGCTCCTTTATCAGGAGATGGAGTTTATCAGGGTCCCAGATGTCCTCCTTATGGCAATGTGACAGGTTATTTTTATTTCATTTTATTTATTTTGAAATTATGCTTCCTTTATGTTTGATAAAATGTGTCATTGATGGCAATGTTTATTTTTTTTGCAGTTGATAGCAAAAGAAAGTGTCCAAAAGAAGCAGATGTTAATATAAGGCACTTGAAACTTATCTGGAGTCTGCATCAATCTGTTGCCGACGAGCATATTAGGTCGGCTTCATATCTGCTGCAATACAAGAGCTACACCACCTCTTTTACTGCTCGTCCAGTAATAAGTGAATCAGAGCCAGTACTAGCTTCCACCAGCTCCTCGCCTGAATCTCACATCCCTTTGAGTGAAAGAATGAAGAAGAGAAGACCTACCACTCTCTTCGAGAAGCCTGCCTCTGGTTCTGGAGAGGCAAAAAGAAGTAAAATTGATGTCCCAGAAGGGACGAAGAAAGTTGATGCACCTTCCTCTGCTGCTGTTGTGAAGGTTTCCGAGAAGCCCGTAGTGGCTTCGAGCAGGTCTGTTGCTCCTGGAGAGGTGATTGTAATATCACCGACCAAGGGTTCTTCCTTGGCTGAATCTGTTCCTGCTCCTGTTCCCCCGAGGAGGCTGAAGAAGAGCTCCTCGGTCAATTTGGCTGACACCATCAGTCAGCCCCAGCTACTGGAACTGGGGTTCCAACTTTTGTTCCCCCGAGCTCTGTCATGAGCTCGGTAAAGTCCTGGATCATTCCCGAGGTCCAAGGTACTGAAGAAAACCTTACTCGGGACATGGTCACTTCGTTAGCTGCTCGTCATCTTGCTTCTGTAAGTCTTCTTACTTTGAACTTTTCATATTTCTTTTGTCATTTCTGTTTCTGACTTGCTTTCTTTTTACTTTCACAGTTGACGAGCTGCTTTAATATAATTCTGAAGAAGGATGAAGCAATTAAAGCTTCATGCTCCTCGTCCAGTGTGGAGGGAGCTCTGGAAGAAGCTATCAAAGTCTTTGGATGATTCTCGCCAGACATATGCTACTGACAAAGCTGTTTGGGAGAAGAAGCTTGCATCCACCGAGCAGGAGAAAGCTCAAGCTGTTGATGTCTCCAAGGAGTTGGAGAAGAGACTAAAGGAGTTAAAAGGGAAAAATAAAGAGCTCGACGAGAAGCTCAAAATTGCTGGAGAGTTTGAAGATAAACTTAAGGCTGCCGAGGGGGAGCTGGCTCAACTTAGGGAAGTAGGTCGGCAGAAGGAGGAGATTGAAAATAAATTAAAAGCTGCTGATACCATGCTGTCCGAGAAGCTTTCCTCGGAGGAGTTGAAGAGGAAGATGGTTATGAAGAAGTCCTTCAGTGCTGGTTGGGACAATAGGTGGAACAAGGGGTTGGCTACCATGGTGTCGCAAGTGGACTATGGCAGCCTTAAATACTTTAGGGATGGATGGGTTGCTGCTCTTCAGGAGATGAAAGTGGATGAAAATTCCGAGCTCTTTCAGCAACACATCCCTGGTCCCCCTTCAACTCCTGAAGACTTAGAAGAGGACGAAGCTGCCTCCGAAGAGTCTTCTATGGTGATGGGAGATCATCCCTCAGCCATTCAGCCTGCTGTCGAGGAACTTCAGCAAATCGTTACTTCCTCCGAGCAATTGCCAGTGCTCCCTGAGCAACTATCCACTCCCTCCGAGCAACCTACTTCCTCGTCCCAGCCTCCCGAGAAGGTTTTGGGAGACAAGGAAAAGGTGTAGAGTTGTTTGGGTTTATCTTTATCTTTTTCTTTTATCAAATGTAACCCGGAACTTGTAACTCTGTATTTTTTATCTAATAAAACTTGGACTTTTTTGCATACTGTCGTCTATATTCTATTCATACTCTGTCTTGATTCTTATTGATTACTGCTTTTTCTTTCTCTACTAGTTTCTGGCCATGATGGAATTGTTATCTGCCCATGATACAAAGCTGCTGCGACAATGTAATGAATACTTTAAGGCTGGTCACACAGACCTGAGTGCAGCACAAGTTGTCGACATCCTCGGCCAAGATGCTTCAGAACAGGCAGTTGAAGCATATCAATATCTGAAGTGTCTACTTGATCGAGCAGTGGCCAATAATATGGCTTATTATGATATGATCGAGGATCTCCAAGGCACCCTCGAAGACCTTCAGCTACAATACAAAGAATCCACTGCCCTGTTGCATGAGGGGTATGAGAAGAAGTACCAGCAACTCAATGCTGACAAGGGGTATGAGAAGCGCTTTACTAGCTACGAGGTGAGGGAGAGAACTCTGAGGGGCGAGGTCGAGGAATGCAGATAAATTGCCGAGTTGCTAGAGCAAGAGAACAACAACTTGCAGAAAGAGCTATCACAGTTGAAGTTTGCAGCCTCTTCTTCAAAAGCCTTAATCCTAGTGACCGATGAGGGATTCTCGTTCTTAGAGGTCGAGAACGCCAACTTGAGGGACGAGTTGGAAACCTTAAAGAGGTCTGGTCCTTCCACATCTTCTCGGGGACGAGCAAGAACAGCTTGAATTCCTGTCGAGGAACAAAGGACTCAATCTTCCCTAGAGAACCAGGACTTCCCGTTAATGGCGAAGAACCAGGCGTTGGCTGAAATGTCAAAGAAGATCAGGGACTTGGAAGAGCAGCTCTCTGAGCAGAAATCTACCTTGGAGAACAAAGAGCTCTTCGTTAAAAATCTCCACGAGCAGCTGGACAGATTAACATATTAGTTCCACAAACAGCCCAGGGAGTTCTGGATGGCTGGATACAACGAAGCTCTCTTTCACTTGGACGATCGTATCCAGAATGCCAATAATGCGGGCTACAAGCAAGGCTGGTTGAATGCCTTAGGTGTGCTGCAGTTCGAACAGGGTCATTACCTGTGGGACTACCATGATCCCGGGCTGCTCGACTTACCTGTGCCACCATTCAAACTGGACATGAGTTGGATCCCTGCTCGGGCCATTCCTCGAAGCTTGATTTCCAAATATCTCGGTGACTATAATCTCCATTCAATTGTTGAAGTATCTCGTCCCGAGCACCTTCTAGATCGACCATCCGTGATGAATATCAGGATGTTAAAGGATCTCAACTTCATAAATTCTCCTCTGGCTTTAAATGATCCGCCTGCTGGCGAGGAACCTGTGTCAAAAGCAGAGGGAAAAAAACCAGTAGAGTAGGATTTTGATGTAATTGTTAGTATACATATCAATGTAAATTTCATTTCATTATCAATGTAATTTGTTTTGGATTTAATGAAAGACTTTCATTTCTATTCGCTATTGTCTTATAACACTTTATATTTGTGCATGCATATCTGATAAAAAGATAACAATATTGTGTAGTTTGAACTTGTGATAGTCATTTGACAAAAATAATATTTTATTTCTCGATGAACTTAGTAAAAGTTACGAGTATAAAAAATGTTGCTTGATCACTTAATAATAAAGTTTTGTTTCTCGACCAACTTAGTAATAAAGTTACGAGTATAAAAAATGTTTAAAAATATTTCCGACCAACCAAAGTCGTTAAATTCTCCATGTCGACGAACTACAGTTAGTGGGTTTTTATCCCCTACGAGTATAAAAAATGTTTGAAAATATTTCCGACCAACCAAAGTCGTTAAATTCTCCATGTCGACGAACTATAGTTAGTGGGTTTTTATCCCCGACCAGCCATAGTTAGCAGATTTTTCTCTTAAATGTTTCCGACCAACCAAGGTCGGTAAATTTTCCTTATCGACCAACTACAATTGGTGGGTTTCTATCCCCGACCAGCCATAGTTAGTCTTTTTGAAATAATTTTACCTCCTGACCAACTCAAGTTGGCATTTTCGAGAATATATTTACTTCCTAACCGACATAAGTTGGCATTTTTAGGAATACTTTTATTTCACGAGAAACATATAGTTTTATTTCCTTTAGGAATACAAATTTTACTTCCCAGAGGAATACAAGTAGCTTTACTTCCCGGAGGAATACAGGTAGCTTTACTTCCCGGAGGAATATTGGTAGCTTTACTTCCCGGAGGAATATAGGTTTCTCGACCAACCTTAGTTGGCATTTTCGAGAAAAAATTTGAGTAGCCTGAGCTTGAGCTTTGTCGAGTGTGTAGCACTAGTATTCCCCGAAAAACTTTTTATAAAAAGAAAGAATTCGGCATAATATCTTCATTTTATTCATCACTGATAATATTTGCGCAGGTGCTCTGCATTTCATGCATTTTTAAACTCCTCCCCTTCTAGAGTTGCTATTCGGTAAGTTCCTGGCCGAACAACTTCTGTAACTCGATATGGTCCATGCCAGTTTGCCTCCAGCTTATTGTGCTTTTGAATGACTTTCTTCAGCACATAATCTCCTTCTTTCAGGCCGCACTTCTTCACCCTTTTGTTGTAGAACAAAGTTGTTCGCTGCTGGTAAGCAGTATTTCTAATGGCTGCTTCTTCTCTAACTTCCTCGAGCATGTCTAAATCCAATCTTCTCATTAAGTCGCTGACAGGGGAATTTAAATTCAGTACCCTGTGTGTTGGGAGGCCCAACTCGACAGGTATAACAGCTTCACTTCCAAACACCAGCATGTATGGTGATTCTCTAGTTGCTACTCGGGGAGTAGTTCGGTAAGCCCAAAGTACTGATTGTAACTCGTTGATCCAGTTTGCTTTTGCATCATCTAATCTTTTCTTCAAACCATTTAGCAGCGTTTTGTTTGTCACTTCAGTTTGTCCATTGCTTTGAGGATGACCTGGTGCTGAGTGGACCTTCAAAATGTTTGACTGATGGCAATAGGCAACGAACTCCTCGTTATCAAATTGTGTTCCATGATCAGTGATGAAAGCATGAGGAAGACCATATCGACAAATGATGTTCTTCCAAACAAATTGGTACACCTTCTCGTACGTCATATCAATGAGTGGCTCAACTTCTACCCACTTAGTAAAATAATCCACTGCGACGACGAGGTATTTGAACCTTCCTCTGGTCGTCGGCAGTGGCCCAACCAAATCAATTCCCCACATGGTAAATGGCCAAGGGGAAGTTATGGGTGTCAACAATGCTTGTGGAGCTCTTCGGATGGAGGAAAAACGTGAAATAGCGTTGCCAAAGCCGTTTATGAAAATAAACTATTTAAGCAACTCCGAAAGTTTGTTGAAGAAACTCTTTACTTAAATCAAAATGATTTGAACACAAGATGTGTTAACAAAAGTATGTACGAGATATGGACAAGATTTGATAACAAGTTTTAGTAAACAGTTTAAAATGTTTTAAACTCAGCACACGATCAGAATGAGATGAGAAGATGTAGAAATATTGATACTCAGGATTTTTTACGTGGTAAAACCTCAACCTTGAGGAAACATCCACGACTCCCTCTACGGAGTAAAACAAAAAAAAAATCACTAAAATAAATATATGAGTTACAACCTATTTAACTAACATGCACACAAAAACAAATCTATACAAGTTCAGGATTGTACCCTCTGGTGTCCTTAACTTTTCTGCAGATCTTGTTTGTTGATGTAGTTGTCTCAGTTTGTCAACTCTTCTTTGTTTCAGCACTTTACGTCGACTTATGTTCACCAAATCTTATAGCCAACACTTTCAGTGTTTGTAGTGTGAAGATGTTTGTGAATGGTGTTCTAAAACACATGCATGCACACACACACACTTATTAGTTACAGACGATCCTAACAAATCACATATAAAGTCTATATGCAGTGTATTTGTTATTTTTCTTTCTTACAAAACCAAGAACCTTTTTGACCTTTCAAAATAACCCAGATTCCACGGAGATCTTGCTTAAGAAATCGGTCAAGACCTTTCTCAATCACTTTTGAAAATATTATGGGGATTGAGAACCCTCCAAGTGCGAATCCCACTAGGTCAGGTTAGGTTTTGTAAAAACAGAAATAGAAAAACATCTATTGTTGATTCTGAAGTAAGAAAATATTTTATCAGAAAACAATCAACAACGAAATTCTCAAGATGAGAAATAAATGCAACTAAGTGTGTTGTGACACGAAAAACTTCAGATCTTTGATTTCTATTGAAAGAGAAACAGGATCTGAGTCTATGTCTAAGTTGGAAATAAGATTTATGAACACAAGGATTTCAGCAAACCAGAAATCACTCAACTCGAACTCTCATAACTCAAGAAACACTAAGGATGGTGTTTATCTGGTTATGGTGTTTATGGAGAGGTAAGTGGTTTAGGTTTAGAGGTATTTTGACGAAGTTAGGGTTTCTAACTAGGGTTTGGTTTCTCTCTCTAACTTCTCTCTTCTCTCTTCTCTCTTCTCTCTCCTCTCTCTATTCTCTGAGACTTTTCAAAATGGCAAAAGCTTTCGAAGGCTGAGATGAGAGGCCTTTAAATAGGAAGAGAAGAAGATTCCAGAGCTTCGTTCAAAATCAAGGGCTCTGATTGAGTCAAGCTCCTTTGACTCCAATCTAAGGGCTCATAACAGGCGGTGGATTAAACATACTGTGATTGGTTAAAGGGTTTACACTGGGATTCACTCAAAAGACATGCAGGCCATCGATAAGGGTTGATCTAAGGGCTGAAAGCACGCGATGGTTTGTCTCAGTAAAGAAACACAGTTCAGGCCAATCAGAGGACAGCAGGTGTAGGCCTGAGGATGAATGTAAACGCGCGTCCCAAAATAATTACAAAGCCAACCCTAAAGTCTTTAGCGCTTTCGGTTTCTACCCAGAGTAACTTTAGGCCAATAAACACAACAATCCATATTTATACATTAACCCCAAGACCTTTTAAATCAAGTTTTAATTAAATAAAACCTTGTTTAAAATATGTTTTAAATTCCCAAAAAATTATTAAAAATCAAATTGAGGGATTTAAAACACACTCACAACATTAATACACATAGTGGTGCAATATGAAATGCAAGAATGAAATTCTAAGTGTGTGAGTGATGGCTATAGTCTCAGGATCATCACAAGATGAATAGAAGAAGAAGCAACCCAATCTCTGAAGCTCTTTGGTTTCTAGGATGGACACTATTTTGTCACTATTTCCAAACTAGATGAGCTCTTATACAGTCTAGACTCAAGTGAGTCAAAAGCATAAGGGCTTCAATCTCCCCCTTTGGAAATATGAGACAAAATCTCCTTTGAGTCATCTCAACTCGTAGGGCTACAACAAATAATAAAATCCTATTCCTATAAAAGATATATCTACCCAAATCCTAGAAAGCAAAAATTACATAACTCAACTATATACAGTTTAACATCCTATTATTACAATAAAGAATGACTGTACAAGAAGAATACCTGCAAAGAATTACTAAGATCAAGCTTTTTAGTATATGCAGTAGACTCAAATTTCTCCCCCATTTTGTCTCAAATGGACAAAGGGAAAGAACTTGGCAAATATAACAGGTATTTACTCAACACAAATCATACCAATAGATTTACGTAAAGAAATGAATCTATTATAATCAAGAGGTTTGGTAAATAAATCTGCAAGTTGTAGATCAGTAGAAAGATAATTGATTTCTAATTCCTTGGTTTCAACTAATTCACGAATAAAATGATGTCTTATTTTAATGTGCTTAGTTCGCGAGTGTTGAACTGGGTTCTTAGAAATGTTAATCGTACTTTGATTATCACAATAGAGATGAAGTGTGGGTTCTAAAATACCATAATCACTTAGCATTTGTTTAAGCCACAACAATTGGGCACAACAGCTACCGGCGGCTATGTATTCAGATTCAGCAGTCGAGAGAGATGTGCAGTTCTGTTTTTTACTACTCCATCCTACCAAGTTATTACCAATATAACAACATGCGCCTGAAGTGCTTTTACTATCATCAGTACACCCAGCCCAATCAGCATCAGTGTACCCAATAATAGTGCTAGGTGTGTCATTCGTGTACCAAATTCCTAAATTTAGAGTGCCTTTAACATATTTAATTATGCGTTTAACAGCGTTTAAATGGCTCTCCTTGGGGTTGTTTTGATAACGCGCACAAACACAAACAGCATACATGATATCGGGACGCGAGGCAGTCAGATAGAGTAATGTGCCAATCATACTACGATATAAGGTAGAGTCTACAGATTTTCCATTTTCATCTTTAGATAATTTCTCTGTAGTACTCATAGGCGTTTTAGCACTTTTAGCACTCTCGAGGCCAAATTTCTTAACTATCTCTAATGCGTACTTAGTCTGCGAAAGAAACAAGCCATCTGGTTGTTGTTTGACTTGGAGACCTAGGAAGAACTGTAACTCCCCCATAAGGGGCATCTGAAATTCCTTACTCATAATTTCAGCAAAAGATTTTACTTCTGAGGTAGAAGTGGATCCAAATATGATATCGTCTACATAGACTTGAGCGATAGTAATGTGTTTGCCAAAATGTTTGACAAATAAGGTTTGGTCATTTCCACCTCTTTTGAAACCTTTGTCCAGCAGAAAACTGGACAGCCGCTCATACCAAGCTCTAGGAGCTTGCTTAAGACCATATAAAGCCTTTTTCAACCGAAATACATGATTAGGATAATTAGGGTCAATGAACCCTTTAGGTTGTTCTACATAGGTTTCCTCGGCAAGTATTCCATTAAGGAACGCAGATTTAACATCCATTTGATATAATGTAAAATGCATGTGACAAGCTATAGCAAGAAGCAGACGAACTGATTCTAAACGAGTAACAGGAGCGAACGTCTCATTAAAATCAAGTCCTTCTATTTGGGAGTAACCTTGAGCAACTAGTCTAGCTTTATTTCTAATTATCATCCCATTTTCATCAGTTTTATTTTTGAAAATCCAACGAGTACCAATAACCTTTTTGTGATCAGGACGTGGAACAAGAAACCAAACATCATGAATGACAAATTGTAAAAGTTCATCCTGCATAGCAGAAATCCAGTGACAGTCATTCAATGCCTCATTTACATTCTTTGGTTCCAAGAGAGAAACAAAGCATGCATAGGGAGCATAATTTCTAAGTTGGGATCTTGTACGTACTGGTTCACTAGGGTTACCAACTATGTTGTTTATGGGATGATCTTTAGAAACCCAGTTAGGTACTTCAGGTGACTCAATAGGTAATGAATTATCTATTTCAGAAGAGTCATTTTCTAAAATATTTGACGATTCTTCTTCTATAGTTAATTCACTAGTCTTGCTTTCTACAGTAGTGTCACTAACAATTACATTTATGGATTCCATTAAGGTCTTAGTGCGAAGATTATACACTCGATAAGCTCTACTGTTAGGTGAATAACCTAAGAATATGGCTTTATCTCCTCTACTCTCAAATTTAGATAAGTGTTCCCTATCTTTACAAACATAGCAGGTACTATCAAAGGTTCTAAGGTACTTAAGATTAGGCTTTTTATTGTACCAAAGTTCATAAGAGGTTTGTTTCGAATTCTTTCTAAGATAGACCCTATTAATAAGATGGCAAGCTGTACGAATAGATTCTACCCAAAAATACTTAGGTAAGTTCTTGGCATGGAGCATGACACGTGCCATCTCTTGAAGAGTTCGATTCTTTCTCTCAGCTATTCCATTTTGTTGAGGGGTCTTAGGAGCACTGAACTCATGTTTGTAACCATTATAGTCACAATATTCTACAATACCAGTGTCTTTGAATTCACCACCTCTATCACTTCGGATTCTATTCACTTGAGTGTCTTTCTCATTCTCAATCCGTAAAAGAATCTTTAAAAAAGTTTGAAAAGTATCGGATTTTTGTTTTAAGAAAGCTACCTAAGTGAATCTGGTGAAGTCATCAACCATAACTAGAATATAACTGTGTCCACAAAGACTAACAGTTTGAGAAGGACCCATTAGGTCCATATGGATGAGTTCTAAGGGATTAGAGGTAAGGATATCTTTAACCCTTTTATGAGGTGCTTTAACAATTTTTCCTTCTTGACAGGGACCACAGACAATGTTATGAATAGGTTTAATTTTTGGTATTCCTCTAACTATTTGTTGAGAAGACAATTTACTCAAATTTTCGTAATTAATGTGACCCATTCTGTTATGCCATATCTCGTTGTCATCCATTCTGGCAACATTACAGATTTCAGAACTAGACATGACAGTATAACAATTGTCAGGGGTCCTGAATCCTGTAATTAAGCATTCTCCCTTTTCATTTAAAATCTTGCAATTGTTCTTTGAAAAGGTAACAGTGTAGTTTGAGTAACAGAATTGCGAAATGCTAAGTAAATTAGCCTTAAGACCTTTAACTAAGAGAACATTTTCAAGAACAGGAAGACCTTTTTCTTTAAGGGTTCCTTTGCCTATGATCTGGGATGATATACCATCACCAAAAACAACTTTTCCACCATCAAAGTGGGTTTTATTTAAAAGTTTTGTATCATCACCTGTCATATGTTTGGAACAACCAGAATCCAAGTACCAACCAGAAGTTGTAAGTTCAGCTTTTAGAGCAGAAACAACAATGTTACACTTCATCTGGGGTGCTAGATCATCTTTTCTAACCCAAATTGCTCTGGTTTTCTGTTTGCGCTGATTTGCTCTTATTTGATAAAATTTGCGAGCAGGAGATTTTTGTTGAAAAACATTTTGCGCATGATTTTGGGTAAAATTAAATACCTGAGCATTTGATTTAGAAAAGTTTCTGGGAATCCTTCTAGTAAATGTCCTTTTAGGTTTAGTCTTTCTATTCCTATAGTTAGAGTTTTTGTCTGGTGGCCTGGGAAGGACATAATTTTTACGACTCCTCCTAGAATAGTTAAAGTTATGATACATAGGAGTGTTGTAGATAGGCTTAATCAGTCTCCTAGCATAACAATTATCGAAAGAGTGACCATATATATCACAATAGGAGCAATAAAGATTGCTCAGAATAGGGTTTTCCTTAGGAAAGTTTCTAAACAAAGGTTTAGAGAGATTTTGAGGTTGAATTTTATTCCTAGGTAGCACAGATTTGAAGGCAGGTTCACTTTTCCTAATTGGGGGGCAGACATATTTTCCCTTTGGTAAACTTTCATGCTTAGAGCAACTTGTGTCTCCAGTGTTAGTGTTTTGATGATCAAACTCAGTTTTTAGAGAATGAAAGTCTGGACATGTTTCAATAGGTCTTTTGCCTCCTGACACAAATTTGATAGGTTCAACATGTTTAGTTTGTGTCTTCAAATTGGGGCAAAACCCTATTCCAGTTCTATCATCAGAATTGGTTTTAGATTCAGCAACGAATTCCTCAAAACATTTAGAATTGTTTTCAAATTTGGTAAATTTTTTGAAAACAGTTGCTGTCTTTTCTTTTGTTTGTTCCAATTCTAATAATGTCCCTTTGTATTTTTTCTCCAGAATTTCATTAGCTTCAGTTAAAGTTTTCAGTTTTTCATCAAACACTTTAACTTCACTGTCATGAGACATGCATTGTGTAGTATACTCTTCAGCATTCAGTTTTACTATTAGGCTTAGATCCTCTAGCTTTTTGGTAAGATCTTTCACAATCTTTTCTAGTCTAGTGCTTTTCTTAAGAGTCTTAGCATATAGAGTGTGAATGTCTGGGAGATCATCATTGTCTGAGTCACTAAGTGAAGTGTGTGAAGTGACCCCTAAGGTTTCATTTCTTATACTCACGCACCCATTGACATCAGCAGTATCGATTCCCCTTTGACTCACACACCCCGAAGAAGAAGTATTAATATTCTCAGTAAGTAAAGCATCTAAACCAGTTAAGGTATGATTCAAGATAACAGAACTAGAATTACTAGGCTCATCCTCAATATCAAGCACAGGCATATCATCATTATATATGATTTTGGCAAAGAAAGATAAACAAGGATCAAAACCATCAGATGTCTCAGGTTCCTCATTTTCAGAATCACTTGAGTCATCCCAGGTTTTGCAGATGTTGGCTCTAGAGTGTTTGTTTTGGGCATTCAAATTAACTCTACAGTCTTGAGCAATGTGTCCTAGTTTACCACATCTATAGCATTCAGTCTTCTTGAGGTCTCTGTGAGGTCTTGTGTTGTCCTTGTTCTGTTTGTCATTAGGTTTCTCATGAGGTTTGTGATTTGAAGGAGTAGAATAATTAGACTTGCCTTGTCTGTTTGCAACACTGTTTCTAAATTTAACAATTTTCTTAAATTGTTTTGTCATTAGGGCAATCTGATTATCTAGACTTTCTAAGTCACAGTCCTCATCAGAATCATTACTCGGGGTGTTTAACTCAGGCTTGGTCATCTTGGAAGTAAAGCTAATATTGGAATTGGTATGTTTCCTATTACTGTGGGTCAATTGTTTCTTAAACTCTAATTCCATTTCCACAGTTCTTAATTTGCTACTGAGTAATTCAGGAGTTAGATTTGTATCACACATCTCCTCAATAGCATATCTTTTATTGTCAAATTTCTGTGGTAATGATCTCAGAATTTTAGAGACAATTTCTTGTCTATCATAAGTTATACCATTGGCATGAAGTTTAGTGACAATATCAGTAAGGTTCATATAGAAATCATCGAAAGACTCAGATTCAGACATGATTAAGGTATTATACTGTTGGATTAACATCTGAGTCTTAGCAGCTTTTACCCTAGAGTCTCCTTCATGGGCAGTAATCAAGGTATCCCATGCTTCCTTGGAAGTGGTACAGGATGAGATTCTCTTGAACTCATGTTCGTTAATAGACATAAATATAGCGTTCTTGCCTTTGTTATTATTTCGAGAAACCTGTTTCTCTTCTTGAGTAAATTCACTCAATATTTTCTTAATCCTTTCATTGCTTCCATCAGTGGCTGGTTTAGTTGGATAAGAGTATCCATTTTCAATAATATCCCAGACATCATCTCCCAGAGTGCCTTGAATGAAAGCAATCATTCTTACTTTCCAGTAAGAAAAATTGGTTCCATCAAAGACTGGAGGTCTGGTCAAGTTACCATATCTTTCGTTTTTCTCGTCCATAATGATTTTGAGAAAACAGTTTCAGAAACTCAGGATCTTTTTGAAAAAAGTTCACCAAAAGCTCTGATACCAATTGAAATAGCGTTGCCAAAGCCGTTTATGAAAATAAACTATTTAAGCAACTCCGAAAGTTTGTTGAAGAAACTCTTTACTTAAATCAAAATGATTTGAACACAAGATGTGTTAACAAAAGTATGTACGAGATATGGACAAGATTTGATAACAAGTTTTAGTAAACAGTTTAAAATGTTTTAAACTCAGCACACGATCAGAATGAGATGAGAAGATGTAGAAATATTGATACTCAGGATTTTTTACGTGGTAAAACCTCAACCTTGAGGAAACATCCACGACTCCCTCTACGGAGTAAAACAAAAAAAAATCACTAAAATAAATATATGAGTTACAACCTATTTAACTAACATGCACACAAAAACAAATCTATACAAGTTCAGGATTGTACCCTCTGGTGTCCTTAACTTTTCTGCAGATCTTGTTTGTTGATGTAGTTGTCTCAGTTTGTCAACTCTTCTTTGTTTCAGCACTTTACGTCGACTTATGTTCACCAAATCTTATAGCCAACACTTTCAGTGTTTGTAGTGTGAAGATGTTTGTGAATGGTGTTCTAAAACACATGCATGCACACACACACACTTATTAGTTACAGACGATCCTAACAAATCACATATAAAGTCTATATGCAGTGTATTTGTTATTTTTCTTTCTTACAAAACCAAGAACCTTTTTGACCTTTCAAAATAACTCAGATTCCACGGAGATCTTGCTTAAGAAATCGGTCAAGACCTTTCTCAATCACTTTTGAAAATATTATGGGGATTGAGAACCCTCCAAGTGCGAATCCCACTAGGTCAGGTTAGGTTTTGTAAAAACAGAAATAGAAAAACATCTATTGTTGATTCTGAAGTAAGAAAATATTTTATCAGAAAACAATCAACAACGAAATTCTCAAGATGAGAAATAAATGCAACTAAGTGTGTTGTGACATGAAAAACTTCAGATCTATGATTTCTATTGAAAGAGAAACAGGATCTGAGTCTATGTCTAAGTTGGAAATAAGATTTATGAACACAAGGATTTCAGCAAACCAGAAATCACTCAACTCGAACTCTCATAACTCAAGAAACACTAAGGATGGTGTTTATCTGGTTATGGTGTTTATGGAGAGGTAAGTGGTTTAGGTTTAGAGGTATTTTGACGAAGTTAGGGTTTCTAACTAGGGTTTGGTTTCTCTCTCTAACTTCTCTCTTCTCTCTTCTCTCTCCCCTCTCTATTCTCTGAGACTTTTCAAAATGGCAAAAGCTTTCGAAGGCTGAGATGAGAGGCCTTTAAATAGGAAGAGAAGAAGATTCCAGAGCTTCGTTCAAAATCAAGGGCTCTGATTGAGTCAAGCTCCTTTGACTCCAATCTAATGGCTCATAACAGGCGGTGGATTAAACATACTGTGATTGGTTAAAGGGTTTACACTGGGATTCACTCAAAAGACATGCAGGCCATCGATAAGGGTTGATCTAAGGGCTGAAAGCACGCGATGGTTTGTCTCAGTAAAGAAACACAGTTCAGGCCAATCAGAGGACAGCAGGTGTAGGCCTGAGGATGAATGTAAACGCGCGTCCCAAAATAATTACAAAGCCAACCCTAAAGTCTTTAGCGCTTTCGGTTTCTACCCAGAGTAACTTTAGGCCAATAAACACAACAATCCATATTTATACATTAACCCCAAGACCTTTTAAATCAAGTTTTAATTAAATAAAACCTTGTTTAAAATATGTTTTAAATTCCCAAAAAATTATTAAAAATCAAATTGAGGGATTTAAAACACACTCACAACATTAATACACATAGTGGTGCAATATGAAATGCAAGAATGAAATTCTAAGTGTGTGAGTGATGGCTATAGTCTCAGGATCATCACAAGATGAATAGAAGAAGAAGCAACCCAATCTCTGAAGCTCTTTGGTTTCTAGGATGGACACTATTTTGTCACTATTTCCAAACTAGATGAGCTCTTATACAGTCTAGACTCAAGTGAGTCAAAAGCATAAGGGCTTCAAAACGTTGGCACTTGTCACATTTCTTTGCATAGGCTATACAATCAGCCCTCATCATCGGCCAGTAGTATCCCCGCGTCATCACCCTTTGTAAAAGCGTCCGACCTGCTACATGCTCCACAGGACCCTTTATGGATCTCTTCAATCAAATCTTTTACCTCGGAGGGATGTACACATCTCTGCAAACCTGCCATAATTCCTCGTCTATACAGAATACCGTTAGTTAATACATACCGAGCAACTTTAAACTTCAATTTCTTGGCTGCGAGCTTGTTAATTGGTAATTCTCCCTCTTCAATATATGCCCTAATGGGATCCATCCAATATGGTCCTAAATCAAGGGTAATAAAGTTCATCGTCAGATCTTCATCTATACTCCGACCAGCCAACACTTCAATTGGGATTGTTCGTCGTAGCTCGGTGCGAGTAGCTGATGCTAGTCGAGCTAGGGCGTCTGCTCTCGCATTCTCCATTGTTGGTATTCTGACCAGCTGAACAGCGGTAAATTCTGATACCAGCTCCTTTGCCTTTGCATGATATCTGATCATTAATTCTCTTCTAACTGCATATACTCCCAACATTTGATTTACGATCAATTAAGAATCACTGAAGACCATAACCTGCTGCACCTCCATAATTTTTGCCAAACTAAGTCCTGCAATCATGGCCTCATACTCAGCCTCATTGTTGGAAGCTTTGAATTGGAAACGCAAGGCGTATTCCATATCGACCTCATCCGGAGTGCTCAAAACTATCCCCGCACCACATCCTGCAGTGCAAGATGAGCCATCTGCATATAGCCTCCATATAAGTAACTCGTCTTCAAATTTCTGATCAGTCAGAGTTCCTCGGTGAAATATTTGTTGCTTCCTTTCATCCTCCCCGGATATTTCTTGCTCTTCGTCATCATCTCTCCTTGCTCTTTTACCAATCGAAATTGGTCTGAGCTCGAATTTGATGATCTTGTAACATCCACTTGCCCTTTTACCAACCGGAGTTGGTCTGAGCTTGTGTTTGTTGATCCTGTAACATCCACAGGTTGATCGGTGAGCAACTTTTGCTCCTCGGGGGTATCAGGATAGGTGAACTCTGCTATAAAATCTGCTACAGCCTGCCCTTTTAGTGATGATCTGGGTTCATAGACTATATCATATTCACCGAGCTCTATTGCCCAGTACATCAATCTCCCTGATTTTTCTGGTTTATGAAGGGCTTGCCTCAATGGCATATCAGTATATACGACTATGGTATGAGCCTGAAAGTATGGCCTCATTCTCCTACTCGTTTTAATCAACGCCAGTGCTAACTTTTCCAACTTTGGATATCTGATCTCTGCTCCTCGGAAGGCCTTACTCGTATAATAAATTGGCTTCTGCACTCCATTATCCACTCTGATCAATGCCGAGCTAACTGCATTCTCCGACATTGCTAGATACAAGTACAATTTTTCTCCCATCACTGGCCTGGACTACAGTGGAGATGCTCCCAAGTATTTCTTCAAGTCTTGAAAAGCCTTCTCACATTCATCATTCCACTCAAAAGTCTTTCGGAGTGTCTTGAAGAATGGGAGACATCTGTCAGTTGCTCGTGATACAAATCTGTTGAGTTCTGCCACTCGTCCTGTGAGACTCTGTACTTCCTTCTTCGTCGTTGAAGATCGCAGCCCTAATAGAGCTTTGATATTTTCAGGATTTGCTTCAATGCCTCATTGATTGACGATGTATCCGAGAAACATGCCTTTTCGTACTCCAAATATGCACTTCGTCGGGTTCAGCTTTATTTGATATTTATCCAGTTGATCAAAAGTTTGACTTAAGTCAACTAGATGGTCGACAACTTTCTTGCTTTTTGTCAGCATATCGTCAACATAAACATCCATATTTCAACTGATTTGTTCAGCAAAAACCTTGTTCATCAGCCGCTGATATGTCGCACCTGCATTTTTCAAACCAAAAGGCATAACATTATAACAATAAGTTCCCCTAGGGGTAATGAAAGAAGTACTCTCCATGTCTTCAGGTTTTATTTTAATCTGATTGTAGCCAGAATAAGCATCCATGAAACTCAGCAACTCGTGCCCCGAGGTAGCATCTACCAGTTGATCAATTCGGGGCAATGGAAAGTGATCCTTTGGGCATGCTTTGTTGAGGTCGGTGAAGTCTACACACATCCTCCATTTGTTGTTCTTCTTCTTTACCATCACCACATTGGCTAACCAGTCTGGATATTTAACATCTTCAATGAAATAAGCTTTCTGGAGCTTCTCGACTTCCTCCTGTATAGCTTGATTCTTCTCGGGACTGAATACTCTTCTTATCTGCTTCACAGGCTTGATCTCCTTATTCACATTGAGCTCGTGACATAAGAAATTTGGATCTATCCCTGGCATAGCTTCATGACTCCACGCAAAAGTTTGCTTTCTACTTCTAAGGAAATTTATCAATTCCTGCTTTAGTGATGCTTCCAACGACGAACCTACTTGAGTAGTTCGCTCAGGGTGCTCGTCGTCCAGGATGATGTTTTCAGTAGCTTCCACCACTTGACCCTTCACGAGTTGTGACTCATCTCTAGGATCCAATGTTTCAATGTCGGCACCTTCATCCACTTGATAGGTAGTAGTCTTTTTCCTTGATTCCTCCATTTCTTCTTGCTCGGCGGATGAATAATAGCATTCCCGAGCTACTTTCTGATCACCTTTAACAACTCCTACTCCGAAATTTATTGGAAATTTTAGGCATTGATGCACTGTAGATAGTACAACTTTGAACTTCTTCAATCCTACTCTTCCCATGATGATATTGTATGATGATTGAACATTCTTATCCATCACGAAAAAGCGTATTCTTTCTGTCCGACAAGCAGGCCATGTACCAATGAATATATCCAACTTGATCGTCCCAAGTGGAAATACTTTCTCGTCAGCAAAATCGATGAGGGGTCTATGATAAGGCTCCAATTGAGATAGCTTTAGATTTAAACTATTGAAACACGAGTAGAACATGATGTCTGCCAAGCTACCATTGTCTACCAGTACTCTTGAAATTATAATCTCCTTCATTCTCATCTTGATCACCAGCGGGTCATCATGAGGATACAGAACACCTGCAAGGTCATTCTTTGAGAAACCAATGACCAATTTCTCTTTATTCACCTTTCTCGGGCGATCCTCTTCAGCTAAATTATTTGCTGAATGTACGAGCAAGCTTGAGCTTCACCGAGGTAAGCTTTTCTCTCTACAGTAAGATCTCCTCCTCCCGCATCTCCACCTGTTATAACATTACAGTCAAATGACCCAAAGCGTATTGAAAATACCTCTCGTTCTGGCTGCCTTGGTCTCTTGGGAAGATCGGGGTCGTCTTCTGGATCAACTTCATGGTTTCTTTTCTTGTTCTCCTCTCCTCGACGAGGAGATCTAGACCTCTCTCTTGCTCGGTCGTTGTTTCTTCTTTCGTTTCCCCGATCAACATACTTTGACAGCTTTCCTCGTCGGATGAGTGTTTCAATTTCATTTTGAAGAGCTATGCAATTCTTGGTCATATGGCCATGATTTTTATGGAACTCGCAATACTTCGCCTTATTCCTCTTGTCAGGGTCTGCCTTCATTTTCTCTGGCCAGTTTAGTTCCTCGTTGTTCTTGATTTCCTCTAGAACATGGTTGATATCCTTCTTCAAAGGAGTATAATTATCATATTTCTTCATCACGTCCCATACCGACCTGTTTTTTGAATGTTTATCATTACCATTGTTCTTATGCTCTTTCTTCTTAGCTTTATCACCTTCCACCTTGGTTTCTTTAGCATCCATGTTCTTCTTCGCACCCATAGCCTCCTCGGCATTCATAATCTTGGACGCTTTTCCCATCAGGTCTGACATGGTTCTAGGTGGATTTTTGGCCAAAGTGTAGTACAACTTGTTCGGCAGTAGCCCACTCATCAAGGCAGTAATAGCTGTCTTCTCCTCATAATCAATGACTTCCTGTTTCTCGTTATTAAAATGAGTTATATAATCTCTGGTACTCTCACCAGCTTTTTGTCTAACACTTAACAAATGTGCTACTCGTTTAACTGGCTTTGCCCCAAAATAGAAATTCCCAATAAATAACTCGGCCAAGTTGAAATCTTACCCCGAGGAAGATTATTATACCATATTTGAGCAGATCCGGTAAGAGTTCCCGAGAATGCTCTGCATCTCATCTCATCTGGAACAGCATAGATGTCGGCTGCAGCCTGGTATTGTTCTATATGAAGGACAGGGTCAGTCTTTCCATCATACTTGGGGGTCACAACAGGTGCTTTGAACTTTGATGGTGTTGGAAAATCTACAATGGACTGGACAAAAGGTGTTCCTTGAATAAAGGTTCGTTGTAGGGGGTTCTTAGCTTTAACCATTTCCCCCAATCTATCCTCCAGCCTTTGAATAGAGCATTTCCATGCATCATTTCCTTCCTCGGGCCTATTGGTTCGAGCAGCTGATCGCGTTAAAGTAGTTTCCTGGGATCTCTCTTGACGAGCAGCTGGTCGCGACTGCGCAGATCCTTCCCTTAAGTCTGATGGTCGTTGAAAACTCCTCGATGGGGCTCTAGGAGGACTTTTGCTCCTCCTAGGACCTAATCGATCGAAAGGAGATACTCTGCTTAATCTTTCTAGCGCACTGGCCCTTTCTGGGGAGAGAGTGATACGTTGTTCAGTATCTGTGGCTCGCACTGACGAAGTTCGCCCAGGTTGATAAGAAAAATCTTCAGATTCCTCATTGCGATATGAATTGGTACGCCTAGTACGTGAGGATGGTGCACGAATGTTTCTTTGAATACTCCGCAGTCCTGAATGGGTTGTTGCACCGCCATGAAGGGTTTGGATGAGTTGTCGCATTATTTCTTGCATGACGGTCTGGCCCTGAGCCAGATTTATCATTATTCCTGCCAGATTTGGAATATTTGACGGAGCAGATGGATTTTGAGGGGTTCCAACGTTTCGATTACTGGATTCCGGAATGTCAACCATTCATAATGGATTGTTTTTTATGAAAAATGATATTACCAGTCGTTCCCACAGACGGCGCCAATCTGGTGATGTAAAAAATTAGATCACTCTAATTATTCAATCACAGATAAATAAATGAGACAAAGAATTTTAAAGTGGTTCAGCCTTATAATAATGGCCTACGTCCAGTGTTATGTTATTACTGAGTGTTTGAGAATTCTCGATTACAAGTTCTATCAAGAAATTTCGGTCCGGGGGTCCTTTTACAATGAGGACTGTACAATGTATTTATAGCCCTGAGGCTGTAAAGTGAAAGGGTACTACATTAAATGATGTACATATGAAAGGGTAATACATTCAATGCCCCTTAAGCGTATGCGTCTGAATGATAAGCATTTAATGAACAATCAAACTGTTGGTTATCCTGCTATTAATGCTTTGTTCGAGGTGCATCTCGGACCGCCTGGGTTGCTCGGACCGCCTAAGCTTCTCGGTGCTCAAGAGTTCCTCGGAGAGTTCTTGTTCCTCGGAGCGTATGAGTTCCTCGGAGAAATAGTGTTCCTCGTTGTAGTATGGTTCCTCGGAGCGTGTGAGTTCCTCGGAAGTGTTTGTTGTTGCCACGTAGACTGCCACGTGTCTTCACTTTATTGATCCATGTCAGCAGACTAAATTTGGTATCAACAATCATACTTGGACAATAGATTTCCCTTACAACAACTTCACAAACACGGTCAAGATAATAAGAAATAATTTGTAGCCTCCTGCAAATAAATAAAAACTAATGGTAGTCGATTATACATTTTAGATGCTCTGAAATTTATGCATATATGTATATATAAAAAAATATTTAAAAGAATGTATACCAGAAAGATATTTGATATCAGATGATGATTTGGGTATTCTTCCCATCCGTATATTACAACATCAAGCTGATAATGAGAGAAGAATACGTAAGGTTATGATCATGAATACTACCGAGTTAGAGCTTTCTGTATCTACCCATTAATGAAGTTGAAAAGATATTACAACATCAAGCTGATAATGAGAAGGGAAGTTGAACAACTATTAATGAAATATACAGTATATGTTGAAAATATAGAGTCATTTTTGTAAAAGATGAATGGATCGTTATCTGTTTTTGTAGAAGGGGCTGTAGAGATAAGATGAATAGATATTTGGTCGATTTTGTAGAAGGGTTTGTAGAGATAAAAACGGGTAAAAGGGGAATGTATTTTGACAGATAGACTCGGTTTGGGATATAAACAACCTAAATTCGTTAACTTATCTTTAATATTGAGAAATAAAAATTTATAAAGTGGTAAACTTCATTTATTAATTAATAACTTTAATTAAAATTGTCCAAGTGGAACTCAAGAGAAGCGACAAATGTCCACGATGGGTTCCGCTATTAATTTTAGTTATATACTATAACTATAATTTGATATGTCAACTTCTATTCTAATATAAAACTTCTCTAAGTTTTTATTGCTAATGTTAAAATAAATTCTAATATATGAACTGCAACAACACTACTGCCTTCCTTATGAGGGTATCTCATTTTTTTTAATAAATTTAATTACCTCATATATTACTATTTGTATGAGTTAGTTTATTTCCAAATAATTTTATTGTAAAATTACTCTAATAAAAATGTCTAAAACTCGTAAACATGATAACGATCATGGTCATAAAAAAAACTAACATGCATTAACACAAAGGCTCAATTATTTCAAGTATAAGGGGAGTTGTTTTGTTAAGGTATAACGATGGATAATTTTCACGTAATACAGAGTGTAAGCAATTTGAAGAAATTATTTATTGTGCTTTGGAGATCGAATCCAATAATAATAATATATATTTTGATAATTGTATATGCTTAAAGAACAACCCAATTAGAGAAAATTAGCATGAACAGACAAATTTCACATAATAAGTATATGGCACAACTTCATTGTATCTAACATGCATATATATAATAGTAAAATGAGTAATGATTTATTCATATTGTCACATTTCATCGTATTTTTATTGAGCAAGAATGAATTAAGAAACACAAACCAAATGTTTGACTTATCTTCTCTATGACATTTTAACAAATATATAAGGTGCATTAAACCACACACATTTAACAAACCTCGTTGGAGAAACTTAAAGCGCTAGTCTCAGCAACTCATAAAAGACAAAATAATTTACATTGTGGAAGTGTTTTCACATTATTCCACCAGATATTTTGATCAGATTCATTAGAAACAAAAGAATAACTTTGGATCTAGCTTAATTCTAAGAATAACACAAAACAATATTAGTTCTCAAATATTATTAGAAGTTAGCTTAGAAGTGATGTACCGATCGAAATGGAGTTACAAATTTCTCCCTAAATTCCCAACAATTCATAACCGAAATATTGATTTAAAATTTGTAATTCAATATGAAAAACTGAAATATAAACACCAACATACACATCCATTACATCAGATTAAAACTCCATTTCAATTAATTACCATCTTAAGAAAGGAGAAGAAAAAATCAAACCTAAAAAAAAACATATACTGCAACATATATACACCTGGAAACATGAACAAAAAATATAAAATCACAGATATTTACTGAAATAATCAAACTAAAATTATCATATTATCAGATATCATTTATGAGGCACATATACTCTCAGGAGAAGGGCTGTCAATGGGCCGGGTCTGAACTCGGACCCGATTCAGACCCAATCCGTATAATAGGGTCTAAGCATATTTTTTGGGCCCGAGACCCGAATACCCGAAGACACGTTTATTAAACGGGTAGGGTCTGGATCTTATACAAGACCCGGACCTGAAACCCCGACCCGGATTGTACATTATTATTTTTTTAAATATATATACATATACCATAAATTTATATATATTTATAATTATATCTTATCAATATAACATGTAAATAATATATATATATATATATATATATATATATATATATATATATATATATATATATATATATATATATATATATATATATATATATATATATATTATGTATATAATAAATATAAATAATATATGCTTTATTTATACTAATAATATTCTATAATACATTACAAAATATTTTAATTTAAGATTAAAAAATAAAGAAGGGGGATAATATAAAATAAATGTATATATTTGGCCAGACCCGGACCTGAGGACCCGAATGGATCCGGGTCTGAATCTAATATTGTAGACCCGATGAAGACCCGGATCCGAACTCGATGAAGACCCGATTACACGGATCTGAATATCCCTAAATCTGACCCGACTCCGACCCGTTGACAAGCTACTTAGGAGGTCACGTATTTTTTTTAGACACCTATAGGATTCAAATACGTTGTGATAGGCTCACATTCACAAGGATACACAAACCTGAGAGTATCTTATTTTTATTTATTTTTTAAATAGAGAATTTTGCCTAGGGTCACATTTCACCCTATATTTGGATTTTTAGGACACTCATTTTAATGTTAATAAATATAGTTCTATGGTACAATAATATTTATTTGTATGTCCCCTTTAGAGATGAGAGTATACAAAACAAGTAAATTGTTATTTATTTTAGTTAAAAAGATATTTATACCCTTACTCATACTCATTTAAAGCTCACTTACTCTCTTTATAATAATAAATACATAACCCCACCCTCATCCTACCTCATCCACTGGAATCCTCGTCCGAACAATGCCCCATAATCGTCGGAATCCTCGCTGGATTGCTTCTCTCTCCCTCATTTATCTTTATTCGTCTATTTCTTTTCTTTTTCTGGTATGTGCCAGTGACACCATTGTCAGAGTTGAAGAATAACATTTTTCGCAAGAAAAAATGGAGTTTTCGCTGGAAAAATTAGGGATTTTAGTGAAATAGTAAATTTATCCGTTTTGTTTTTTTTGTCAAAAAATATCGAATATGAATGTTGTTTGATAGATCTCGACAAATGAGTTTCAAATATATAAATTTTTTGAAGTTGTATATTTGAAGTTATTGACTTTTAAAGATTTGATAATTTTTATTTTGAGTTATCATTATATATTGTTATATTGGTCATTTTAATGGTCATTTTAGTACCAAAATTACATTAATGAAATTATGCGAGCTACCTTATTTTTACGCACTTTTGAATTAGATTAGACCTTTATTTAACAACTAATTTTTAAACATAGGGATTACCTCTGGGATAGTTCTTACGGATAAGTTTATGAATACGCAAAAGTCTTATGGGCAAATGTCTAATAACAAAAAGTTTTTAAGTTTGATACATATATCAATTCGAAAACACTTCAAACAACCACCACCAAAAAAACACACTTTAACCCGACTTTAAACCTAGGGTTTCCTTCTCCCTACTTCAAGCTTCCACCTTGCGGCTCACTCTCGACCTCATTTGAGTAATGCGGCAGATTTGGTATGCTTTCGGGATCTTTAATTTATAGATATCTTTTTTCTGTTTTCTTTTCATTCGGAGATTTTTTTGAGTATTCCCTTCTACTCTAGCAACTTGGTAAGTTCTCTTTTCATTCTGTGCTTTTTATTTATTTATGGTTTCTTGTCACATTTTATTCCGAGCTTACTATTTTATGTTAATGACGCTTTAATGCAAGGTTGTTTATCATATATGACTTTAATGTAATGTTGTCTGTTGTTTTCGTGTTATCTACTTTCATTTTGTTCAATTTTATCATTAGTGCTAGAATATATTTAGACTAATATTAGAGATTCCCTTTTTCGTGTTGGGTCTTAAGCCCTCGTTTGGGAGTTTTGGGGAGAAAGGAAAGTTTTATTAGGAAAGAAGAGAAACGGCCATCATTTTGGCATTACGGAGCACGAGTAACGGCCATCATTTTCTCCAAAATTGTCAAGCGTCTCTCGAAAGGTCAATCGAGCACTATCCTTGCCTTGTCGGGATTTTGTGAGAAAAAAGATATGCATTATCGAAAAAATGTGAATGTACTCCAATAGCTACCAAGTCCTCAAAAATATTTGACTCCAAGTAAACGCCTGGACTAGATTCTTTAATAACCGTATTTCCCTCTTGAATTGCATTGGTCACATTTTCGAGCAATTTTTAAAAGATTATTTTCATCTTCATGGTGTGAAGTCTTCTTTTTTCCCCTTTGATGGTGTTGTGTCATCACGTTGATTATGCATTTGATTGAGCATCACGTCCCTCCCGTCAGCTGAATCACTACCAAACTTTTTAGAAGCTTCTTTTCCTTACCTGTGGCTCTATTATTGGCAAATAGCTCTGCCAACTTATCATAGTTGTTGACAGGTTTAGTCATCCATTTTTTCGCTTTAGGTTTCGCCTATCATAAAATAAAATAATGAACAATTAATATACTATTGGTAGCAAACTAATTTACTTAAAATAATTTGGAATATGTACTTTGACTAAATTTTTCCAAACTTCAGGCTCAGAGCTTCACATTTTAGTTGTCGAACTCCAGGCAAAACCACTCAAATTTTTAAACAAATCATAGCATTTATAGAAATGCTCTTTTAAAGTTTTTAGTCGATTTTTTAAATGCTCCTTTGTAAGTGCAATGTTAGGAATATTTTCTCAACATATTACTGTATGCAGTGGCGGATCCAGATTTGTGAGTAAAAGGGGGCCAAACAATAAATATCTATTTTTGCAGGGCCAAAACTATAAAATATAAATTTTTTTCCATAAAATTTTAAAACTATAGGTTTGAAATTTGAAATTCTTTGAAGTTTGGGGGGGCCAAGGCCACCCCTTGCCCCTCCATGTATCTGCCTCTGACTGTATGCAGTAGTTGTGAATGTTCCGTCAATCCTATTTCCTTCACGATCTTGGTGAAGCATTGCTTCAATGAACATATCATCCATTTGAGAAGTTCAAGTCAAATGAATTTTTTGCACCATCATCTTTTAATTTATTTCTCATTGTTAGTATCTATACAAAAGCATAAATATTAGTCATTACGCAACATCTTTTATATTTAGTGTCATTAGTGTATATAGAAAACATGCAAACATAAAATAGTGGCTTATATAAATAAAAACATTAACATAAAAATAAATAACAACATTTATATCAAATCAAACTTTCCAATACTTATTATTACTCAATTTTTAATTACTTCAAATTAAATTTATGAGAACTTGCAATCACAACACATAATCTGTAGTGGCTTTATATTTAGTGTCATTAGTGTATATAGAAAACATGCAAACATAAAATAGTGGCTTATATAAATAAAAACATTAACATAAAAATAAATAACAACATTTACATCAAATCAAACTCTCCAATACTTATTATTACTCCATTTTTTATTACTTCAAATTAAATTTATGAGAACTTGCAATCACAACACATAATCTGTAGCGACATGTGGCGCGTGGTTGTGCCTCCGGGAGAAGACTATCTTTTATTTTTTATTTTTAGTTTAGGGTTTATTGCCATTTTTCCTTTATTTTAGTGCTTATTTAGTTTTCAAGTATGTTTGGGACTAATATGTCATTTTTGGTTATTAGTTGCCTTTTTTAGTCATTTTGGGTATTAGCTTGATTTGCAAGCTAACTCTTCCTATAAATAAGTCCTTTGGCCTTCATTTGTACTTAACCTTGGATATTGAGAATTGAGAATAGAGAGAAAGAAATCCATTTCTTTAGTTTAATTATTCGTTGTTGTTGTTGTGTAGGTAATAGTTGTTGTGTAGTGTAGTAATAACGCTTCCGCGTTTGAAGATTTACATCAAATTAGTATCAGAGCTCGGTTTGTTCTTGGTGTTCGTCGGGGTGCGTGAAACGGGTCACAAGTGGAGACTTCAACTCCGACAACCCTTCAATCGAAAGATTGATAAATGTCGAAATGAGAATCGGGTGAATGGAAATCCTAAATTCCATCACCACTAAAAGAGGAGATACCAACTCTGTTAGCACCTCCATCTCCACCACCACCATTCTCTACCTTCACCTCCTACCGCTACACAACCATCACCCCGTTTACATGAATCTTCGTCTTCATTTTTTTACCCAAGCCCTAACCAAGAAACCCCCCTAAACAAAATTCAAACCCTAACTCTAATCCCCAAGAAAACAAGAACCTACAAACCCTAACTAAGAATTCAACAAACCCCACCCATAACCCTATCCCACCTATTCCGACCTACCCCACTGGCCGAACCCCCCTCCCCCCCCCCGAGCTGGCCGGAAAACCCCGGCCAAACAACCCCCTTTATAGCAGCCCCAACCCCATTTATAGCAGCTCCGATTGCCCCAAAATCCCTTCTGCCTGTACCTCAAACCCGCCCTTACCCCTTGCTTTCGACCCTACCCCTCCCTTTTTCCGGCGCCATCTCTGACCTGTTTGCCTTCGCCGACAACCCTCGCACCTCCCCAACCCTGTTCGGCCTCTGACCAGCTTCCATGGCTATCCTCCAACGCCGACGATACCCCCAAACCTCTGAAATAAACCCAGCAGGCCAAATCTAGCCCCCCCTTACCCCGATCTGATCAGAGCTTCCCCACAGGGGGTCGGCCAACCATTATGATCGCCGGCCACCCTTGCCACCTTCCATCCCTACCCTGCTGCCCTGTTTCGACAACAACCCCATAGCCCAAACCTCACATACCAAACCCCAACCAATTTTTAAACCAAAACAGCCCCACCCCTATTTTAACCATAATTTCCCCTTTTCCCACTCATTAACTCCCAATCACAAGTAAATTCGACCCAAACGGGCCTACCCTACTTTGAGCAGATCTCACTCTCTATTGACCTCCATTCCGGTCAATTTTTTACATAGCATACGACTTCCATGAGAAATGTACCCACCGGGGATACATTTTTCGACTATTTGCCACCGAGGTGTCGCCGTCCTCATTCCTCTTATACTATCCGGTCGAATTCAAGGGTCCACCAAACCAAGTTGCAACCATGTGCTTCTGGTGTTGAGAAGGCGGAGTGGTCGTTAGTTTTTTTGTTGCTCGGATTCTGTAGGGAGACATCGTTGAGATTTGGGTATATTAGATCCACTTGTTGAAGGTTCATCTGGGTTTAATAGAAGTTTGGTCGGTTCATTTGTGTGATTGGATTTGATTTGGGGTTTTGCTTTACTCCCGAAGATAACTGACGTAAACCACAGGTCTAATGGCAACTATAAAGGACCACACCAATTTAGAGAGAGAAATATAACTAAGCTTTTACTCAAAAGTTCAAGTCCCCAAATGAGGAAGAGGAGGGGTCTATTTATAGGATAGGTAGGTGAACATTAAAGGAGTAACTAACCAATGTGGGACTTAGGCCCATCTATACAATAAACCTAATATTCAAGTGTTCACCTAAAGTCCATCCTCTAAATAGACAAATACAATATGAAATGAAAGAAAACAAAATGCAACATAAGAAGAAAATATGATTAACTAATATATGGAGCCAAAAATAAAAGAGGATATGATCAAAATATCCCTCCGATCACATCACTCTCCCCTTCTCAGAAAATAGTTCGTCCTCGAACTCAAAGGGGGATGCCCCCCTCGTCGCCGGTCAAGATAGTGATCAATGAGTGCCCGGGGTCAACATAATCATCCGGCAGGTAATCGGGCACATGAGTCATCGCCATTAGGGCACGACGGCGCGGAGTAGGACAAGCAGAAGCTCGATGACCAACAACACCACAGTTGTAGCATTTGAAGGTTGGAACAGGGTTTGAAGGTGGTGCGGTAGCAGTAGAAAGGGCGGGAGCGGAAGCTGGAGCTAATGGAGGAGCTAGGACGGTGGTCACTGGAGGAGATGGAACCTGGGAGAAGGCACGGGCTGCTGCTGCTAGATGATGTGTCTCGAGCTTGGTGGCATACTCCACCGCCTCAGCGAAGGTGGGTATGTCACGCAAGGCCAAGTCTATCTGTATGTAGGATTGGAGGCCGGTGATGTAGCGGCTGATCCACTGCTCCTCAGACTCGTCAAGTCGGGCTCGAGTACACAGTAACTGAAAGCGCTCCGTATAATCAACCACCGTTGTCTCTTGGCGCAAAGTCTGAACTCTAGCGAAGAGGTCCCGCTCATATGTAGCTGGAAGAAAGGCGACAAGCAATAGAGCCTTCAACTCAGCCCAAGTTTGAATAGGCGGGAGGCCCTCAACCACCCATCTCTGCTATACATCATGCCACCAAACACCGGCATACCCTTGAAACTTCGTCGCGACTAATAAAACACACTTGTGTCCCGTAACTGTTTGTAATTAAACACGCGCTCCATCGAAGCAAGCCAATCAACAACTGCATCCGGCTGCTGTCGGCCATCAAACATGGATACATCGATCCGAATGTCCCCATGCAAACTCCGAGAGAGGAGCTGAACCAACGGGTCACCCCTTGGTGGGGCAGGAATCACGGCATCATCGAAGATCCTCAAAACCAACAAACGGAGCTTGCCTTGTGATCTGGGGTGGAGGAACCGGGGCCTGAACATGAGGTGGGGTGGTCGGAGGTGGATTTGCAACTAGAGGTGGGGAAACACCGGGTGGGGGAGAGGATGGTCATGGGAAAAATGGGGACAAGCACCGAGTAAATGCCTCTGCTCATGGCAATAAAAGCATCGGCGGGCATCTAAAGGGTTCGGGGGAATAATATCCTATGGTGGAGGAGGCAAGTTGGGGGGTGGAATCCAATCACGAATATGGGGTTGGGAGTCGTGTGGGGTGGAGAAAAAAGAACTAGATACCCGTCGATGTGAGACGGAAGGGGAGTGTGGGTGGTATAGGGGAGTGTGGGTGTACGAAGGTGGGGGCAAGGGTGGAGGATGCAACGGGGGTGGGGTGAGGTGGAGGGTGGTGGATGGGTAGCGTGTATGGGGTGGGGGATAGCCATGGGAGTCATAGTGATAGGGGTGGGGTTGAAATGGGTGGGTGGTGGTGTTTAGGGGTGGTGTATGGGAGACGGAGGGGTGAGGGTAATATATGGAGGGGAGTGGATGAATGAACGGGTGTTCGGAAAAATAATTGGGGGGGGGGGACTGAAATTGTGGACTTGGTGAGTGAGAAATGGGTGGGGGAGGGAGGAGGGATGGGTGGGTAGGTGAGAGAGTGGTGGTAAGTGGGTGGAGAAGGGGAACCCTAGAATTAGGTGGGTGGGATAATTCAGGAGTTATTCGGGTTAAAAATGTGGAAAAAAGAGGGGTTTGGGAGGCTTGGGGGGTTACCCCACCCCGGTTGGCCGAGTTCCGGCGGTCCGATGAACGGAGTTGGCGAAATGGGATGAAAATAGAGGGGGTGGGTCGTCCGGGGGTGGGAAATATGGATCCAAAGTCGGATCGTTGATTGGACCACCGGAAGGGGGTGGGGGAAGGAGTCGAGGGAAAAAGGGGTGGTAGAGGCTGTTTCAGGAGGATTTTGGGAGAGGTTCTTTAGGAAAAGTTTTAGATCAGGTTTAGATGAGGGTGTTGGAAAAATTTGGAGGGATTTGGAGGAGTTTGAAAATTTTTCGGGGACCGGATAAGTGACGTCGGCAGGAGGGTGGTGTAAGGCTGGTGGTAAAATATTAGTGGGTGGGTGGGTAGTTGGGTTGGTGGTGTAGTCAATGTTTAAAAAGGCGAATGAGGCGTACGCCTCAAGGCGAGGCGCAGGAAAAAAGCCTCGAGGCTTAAGCCTCAGACTTGAATTTGAGGCTTACGCCTCAATGCACCTCGAGGCTTACGCCTCGATGCGCCTCACACCTTTTTGCTGAGGCGCAAAAAAAAGAAAAAAAAAATTCTTTTCTTTTTTCATCACAAAGGCTGTTTTTTTTTTAAAGGTTAAAGTTCTTCATTTTTCTAAAATTGCACTTAACTTAAAAAATGTTTTATAACTTACGAACTCTTATTCTTTTTTGTTTTTGTTTTAAAATTGCACTTAATTTTGTTTTTCTTTACAACTTTGTTTTAAATAAGTGTATAAATTTGTTTGAAACTATATTTTTGTTATTAATATATAGTTTGTTTGAAATAAATGTACTAAATTAACTTCAATATGACTTTTTTTAAAAGGTTTCTGTTTTTTTTAAAAGGATTCTGTTTTGTGGTTTTCAACTTAGATTAATATGTTTTCTTTAACTTAGACTAATATATTTTAAAGGTTGTTTTTTTTTTTAATAAATTTAGGTTGATATGTTTTATTATTTTTTTTAATAAAGTTGCTGTTTTTTCAATCTTAGCTTGAAAATCAAATGTTTTTTAATAAATTTGCTTGTTAAGTTGCATTGATTAATTTATTGTCATATTATAAAATAACCAATATGTGAATGAAGCTAAAAAAATGATTTTGCCAATACGATTTTGCATTGATTAATTTATTGTCATATTGTAAAATAACCAATATGTTAAAATTGATTTTCACATATTACTTTTTTTAAAAAGTTATCTCGGGGGTACAAAAAAATGTCAAACTATGTGAGAAAGCCCTCAAGGATGTTGTTTTTGTAGTTTTATTTTATATTTCTTTGTTATTTTATTTTTATGGTTTTATTAGTACTTTTTTAATATTATTTTGCTCTTTTTTTTCCTTTTCGATGAGGCTTACGCCTCACTTCGCCGCGACTAAAACGCCTCCCCTCGCCTTTCGCCTTTTTAAACATTGGGTGTAGTAAGTGGTGGAGTTGGAGTTAGGGTTAGGGTTTAGGTGGGGGGAGATGAAGATGGGTCTTGAGGGGTGTTTGGGTATGGGGTTAGGGTAGAGGTAGGGTTTTGAAAAAGAGATGACATATGTTGGGTGAGGGTGGCCACGTGTTGCCACATGAGGGAGGCCATTTCTCTCATTTGTTCTTGCATTTGGATAAATCTCTCAACAAGTGTGGCCTTTTTGGGAATCATTAAAATGTGGAAAACAATTTAAATGGTAAAAAAATAAATTGTGGTGACACCTCACACACAATGGGGGAGCGACACCTCGCTCTGATACCAATTGATGTAAATCACACGTTTAATGGTAACTCTAAAGGCACCACACCAATTTAGAGAGAAATATAACTAAGCTTTTACTCAAAAGTTCAAGTTCCCAAATGAGGAAGAGGAGGGGCCTATTTATAGGACAGGTAGGTGAGCACTAAAGGAGTAACTAACCAATGTGGGACTTATGCGCATCGATACAATAAACCTAATACTCAAGTGTTCACCTAAAGTCCATCCTCTAAATAGACAAATACAATATGAAATGAAATAAAATAAAATGCAACATAAGAAGAAAATATGATTAATTAATATATGGAGCCAAAAATAAAAAGAGGATATGACCAAAATATCCCTCGGATCACATTATTAACACTTGTACCGACACGTGTTCATGCAGCATTGATGAGTCACCCTCCAAGCTCGATGATGAGTTTTTTCGAAGTCGGGGAGAATGATGTGTATGGGATATGTAGCGATACGTGGTGCGTGGTTTTGCCTTCGGGAGAAGACTATCATTTATTTTCTATTTTTAGTTTAGGGTTTATTGTCATTTTCCCTTTATTTTTAGTGCTTAATTCGTTTCCAAGTATGTTTGGGACTAATATGTCATTTTTGGTTATTAGCTGCCTTTTTTAGTTATTTTGGGTATTAGCTTGATTAGCAAGCTAACTCTTCCTATAAATAGGTCCTTTGGCCCTCATTTGTACTTAACCTTGAATATTGAGAATTGAGAATAGAGAGAGAAAGAAACCCATTTCTTTAGTTTAGTTATTCATTGTTGTTGTGGTTGTTATTGTTATTGTGTAGGTAATAGTTGTTGTGTAGTGTAGTAATAACGCTTCCGTATTTGAAGATTTATATCATAATCATTCCACATATTAGTCGCTATGCAATTTCTTATATATTTGCCTTATGCGGCATCCTCATCCCCATTCCTTGGTGGGCCAACTTCATCGCCTTCATCCGGGTCTTCATTTTCAAGTATTTCATCAACTGCTTTCAAAATAGCTTCATCAGGGTCGGTCTCCATTAGATAATTATGTAGAATGTAACATGCTAGAATAATCTCAAATTGTGTGAATAGAAAAGAATGATTCGGCTCCGCTTTTTATAATTGGAAATCGCCTCTTCAATACCCCAAACGCTCGTTCAATTGCATTGCGTAGTAATGCATGACGATGGTTATATAACACTCGAGAGTTCTCAGGTTCTCGAGTGGAGTACTCTTTTAAGTGGTAACGAATACCTCTAAAATTAGCCATAAGCCCGCTCCTATTCATGAACCCCGCATTGACAAGATTATATTTACCTATTAAAAATGACAACGGTTGGTATACGCATTAAAACAATATATAAAAATTTGTATTGTAATACAAATTTACCATTAGGTATTTTTAATTTATCTTCTCTTGTAATCATATTTTTAACAATCCTAGAGTCGGAAGCAATCCCTTCCCACCCGGGTAGTATGTAGGTTAATTTAAAATCAAATGTATACGCACCCAACACATTTTGTGTTGGAAAATCCTTTCTCCTACGATACCTCGCAGCTTCCCTTTCAGCCACTTTGACACGAACATGGGTTCCATCATTTGCCCCAACCCAATCTTGGCATAATTATGGTACGTGAATGTCCATCTAATTCAATATAATTGAAATTATCAAATTGAAAACTAGTTGCATTAAGATACCTTAAAGCAAGGAAAAAATCGATCGTTGTGATGTATTTTAGGAAGAGCTTGTGCTCCGATGGGTTGCCGCAAAAATATTTCTTTCAAAGTTATTATTGTTTTCAAAATTTTATGAAAATGACGACTAAGTGTTTCACCGGCTCGGCGAAAGAAAAATGAAGTTGTGCGGTTCTTAACATCTTTTGACAATACGTGAAAGAACTTGGTAACTTGCTCTTCAACTGACACTCGTTGAGTTAATAACAAACCACCAAAATTTTCTTACGTCTTACAAAGTGTTATAAAAGCTTGTGGGCCCATGCATATAACATCATGACACCGTTCAGACGTGGTAATTTGTAACATTAATTCATCTCATACTCTTTGTCGTTCGGTCAATGAACCCCATATAAGTTGATCTCTACGAAGTCTTCGATGTGCAATATAATTAATTATTTGATACATAACTTCAACCGCAACTAATTGTTGACTTCTCACCAACATGATGAGTTCATTTGTTTTATCATTGTCTTGATTATCCATCTAGTAAATGGGAAAAGCTTAATTAAAAAATAGAATTATCTTTTTTGTTACTATAATTAACAAAAATACATACTTACTAAATAACATATGCAACATGCTACATGTATTAAAAAAAAACACAGGTACAAAACAGGTACCAATTTGATTTACGTGTAGGATGTTTAATAAGTCGATGTTATTTCAAAATACCACATATGTATGCAATATGCTACAGGTACAAAAAAAGAAAGAAAAACAGAAGTAAAAAATGACAGTATGGTTGCATATATATGCAATATGCTACAGGTACAAAAAAAGAAAGAAAAACAGAAGTGAAAAATGACAGTATGGTTGCATATTGCAAGTTGCATATTTGACACACAGTAATCACATATGCAACATGCTAGAGCTTTAAAAAAAGAAAATAAAAAGAAAGAAGAAGTAAAAAATGAACCAACTAAACCAACTAGTGTTTGTACGTTATAAAACCAGCTAAACCAGCTACAAGAGTGAAAATATTGCATCAGATATATTAGTGAACATAGTTGTCAGAATCTTACGATTCGCGATTCGATTCCTACGATTCGATCCGATTCACGTAATAATCGATACAAATCGGGAATAGAATCGTGAGGGTTCCAAAAATCGGACTGAATCGGCCGATTCGGGGCTGAATCGCGAATCACACCGATTCCCGATTCAGGTGCGATTCATGTTTCTCGGAGGATGTTGGGTATTTTCAACCGACTTAAAGCTCGTGCTCGTTTTTTGTTCCTTTTAGAATAACCCTAAAAAATATTTTATTATAAAAATAATAATAAATGAGTACAAACTTAAGTTACCCTTTGCAAGAGAGAGCGTGACTGAAACACTTACTAGAACGAAACCTAAACCGCGATCACTTTTCTTCTCTTATAACCTCGAAGCTGCGATTTCCTCTATTTCGTGTTGAGATCATTTTCTTCTTCTCTTCAGACCTGTTTTAAGCTGATCGAGAGAGGGACTAACTTATTTTTTTATAGTGTTATGTTTAATCTTTATTTGCATTATAATATTGTATAGTATATTGTTGTATTTGAATTTGGACATTGTAGGTGGCGGTATTGTTAGAATTTGATCATATTTTGGACACGAAAATTCATTTTGTTTGTTATATTTTAATGAAATCATGTCTTATAATTGGTTTTAGATCATAATATGTTTATTTACATATTCTTAAAAGTGTTCACATTGCTTTTATATATTATTTCCTACATATTTTACGTTTATACCGATTTCTACGATTCGATTCACGATTCAATTCACGGTTCACGATTCATAATGCTTCCGATTCACGATTTGACAACTATGTTAGTGAATCAGAAATATAAAACGACCGCTTGCTGGCTGGGAAGAAAGTCTCATAGACCTAACGTCATACGTGGCAGTGTACGGCTGAGAGGAAAGGAATACAATAGCTGTTTGGAATTGAATGGAAAGGTTTATCAGGACGGCTGAATGAAGTTATAATGGGTGGAAGGTTTATCACATAGGGAGTTTCATCCATGATGGTCTCTTTTTCAAGTGGATGTGTATCTGATTGTGTTAGGGATAAAATAGGAAGTTTAATAAAAATATTCAAAGGTGTCTTTCTCTTCTCTCCATTTCTTCCCAATATGGACGGAAAATTTTGGAGAGAATTTTGGTTGACTCTAAAAAAACATTCTCTCCTTTTCTCTCCCCTTCCCTCCGAACCAAACTCCCAAAAGATGGAAATACGGAACTCTCTCCCTTTCCTTTTTGTTCTCTCCATTTTTAGACTCCCAAACAAGTTGTAAATGTTTAGTCCCCCTTATATTAATTTTTTTCTTAACCACTCCTATGTCTTTATTTTTCCTATTGTAACCACTATGGAACAAGAAAGATGGGTGGTTACAAGGTAGTTATGGGCCATTTTGAGTGGTTATGAAACTTACTATAATTTTAAAAACACATGGGATGGAAGCCTAAAAAATCTTAGGTTATGGGACTAAAGCCAAAAAAACTAATTTCTTTCGTGTCCCTTTTTTGTTAAACACACATTGGGTGGTGTTTGCAATTCACATGGGTCCGTTTGAAGCACCACTCAATGTGTGTTTGGCACATTAACATTGTAAAAAAAATAGTCACGAAAAAGGGTCTCTCCAATATTACTAAAAAAATTAACGTATTTCGTATTGCGTGTTGGGTCCATTCTTCATAGGCTATCATAATACACTACAATAGGAGGCAAAAGTATCAAATTATGTGAAACGGAATTAGGAAAATCTTCAATCAATAAAACCTGACCGCAAATTCCACGAAACAGTTGAAATCGTGAAACATGAAAAAATCGAAATCCATTTAGAACTGGAGAAAAACATTTGAACACCAAGAAAATCTATTTGCGAAACATCAAAAAGAAATCCAATGTTGAAACCGTAATTTGAAACTCTAACAATTGAACATACGGCGCTTTGGTGGGGAGAGAGGGAGAAGGAGAAAAGGTGTGGGGGAGAGAACTAACGAGATAGAGAGAGAGGGAGGGAGGCATTTGGGTTTCTGGTAAAGGATGTGAATTAAAGAGGGAGATTAAAGTTAATTCCAATGGAATAAAGAGTTTGGATATTAATTAGATTACTGGTGGACTCAACAGTTCGCGGAAGGGCGATATATAGAAGTGAAGGGAAATAGAGAAACAGAGGAGAGAAATTAGCGGGGCCTGATCATCAGGGAGACATTAATGAGTAAATATGAGCGAGGGTAGAAAGGGGAATATTTCATCAATTAAGGCCCAGTTTGGTTGCGCAAATTGTTTGATTATGTAAATTGTTTCATTGTGAATTAGTGAATTATAAATGAGTGAATTTGAAATGAGTTAAATCCAATTTTACACGATGTTTGGTAATTTGAAATTGATGTTAAGGTTCTATGAAAAAAATATAAAAACAAATCAAGAGAGAGGGGGAGGGAAAGAGAGAGGGAGAGGGGGAGAGGAAGAGGAAGGGGGAGAGGGGACATGCACTTAATGCGACTTCTATTTCAAATGGATTCATTTCACATTTTTTGTGAAATGATCCAATTTCAGATTTTGCACATAAGCTAAAATGGGACAATTAATGAATCATTTCATTAATGAAACCAAACACAATTAATGAGTCAATTTGTAAATGGGACAATTTATTAATGATACAATTTACAATTTTGGGACAACCAAACAGGGCCTAAGGGTATTAACGTAAAATGTGTGCTTTGAGAGATTTGTACTCTTTTTAGTAGTAATAATAATAATAATAATAATAATAATAATAATGAAAAGATTAAACTTTTTTAGGATCTAAACGCTTATGCTCATGTTTTTTCCTTTATAAAATTCTGCCTCGTTGGACTCTGGTTCCTTGTTGCAAGTTTTTCTTTTTCTTTTCCAGCAATGGCTATTCTATGGAATTAGTATGGCTCTCTACTGTATGTTTTTTTTTTCTGTAAAGTAAATTACAAAAACTCTGCACTTTATGGGTCATTTTATAGTATTTTTGGTGTTTTGCCTTTACTGTTTCGTTTTCTTCCTTCGTTTAGTAGTGTGCTTAATTTAGAAGATTTTTCTGCATCTTTTTGAATTGATTTAGAATAGGAATTTTTTAAAAACTACAATGCATTTTGAACTTTTTTTTGTTATATAATTTTGTATTATAATCCCATGTGAAGAAAAAATTATCCGTTTCTTCAACTTCATGATAGCCCGAGGTGGCATGAATTATGGGCTTGGTGCCGTTTGTGTATAAATGATATAATTATATACAACATTCATGTTTACCTCAGCAACAAAAGGGTAGAAAGAACGGAGTAATTAGAGATTAGAATCTTTGACATTTTTGTTGTTAAGAGTTAACATGTTCCAATGTTGAGAACCGAAAATAGTAACAAGAAGATTCTACAATACAATTAATAGTGGCACAAATAAATACTATTATGATATTTTATTTATCAGAGCTATTCTTATTATGATTTGCGGAACTTCAATAAAATAATGTAACTTTTTGTTGAATGGTGATATATAATAAACTTTACCACTGGATTATGATTTTGTTTCTTAAACCTCCCTTAGCTTTGGCTATAAAATATGTTTCTTTATCGCTAAAAAGTCCCCTCGAACTACTCTTTTTTAATTGCATTATTGCTAGCTTAGTTAGAAGTACTTTATCGGATGCCTCCAAAACAAGAAGCTACTCCAACTTTCACAACTCTCTATGAAATAATATTGATCAGTTGCTCTGATACTTTTGTAGATTTCTTATGTGACTCTGTGAAGAAGAAGTGTTTATTATGTTACTGTTTAGTCCGCGTGTACGTGGTCATGGGATGCAAAAAACTCGTTTAAATGATCCTTTTGAATATTTCCTAGGCGAATTTATGATGTGGCGTGGGTGTATCTATTCTTTGACTGCGCGCCTTTTATTTCTATATATCTAGTTGTTTTATCCCATCACTTGGATACTGTACTGGCTGGCTAGTGAGTTATATACTGTTGTTTTTTGGTGTCCACTGCAGGTGTGCGTGTGCAGGACAACAACATTGAAACTAGTGACTTGTTTTTGGTGTGGGTTGAGACCTTTTGAGGTATTTGTTTTATAGAACTATTTGTAAAACAATTGAGACCAATATTTGTTATACATTCTTTATTATGCTACGTGGCCCCAATACCCATGCCATAAGGCTATCCCTTCCCTTGGTGTTAAAAGAGCAATAGGAATAAATAAACTACTTTAGATTAATCCTACATAGAATAAACCGTGATAATCCCCATGGATACTACTACCTAATTAGACATTATATTACATAAGAAAACAAAGCAAAAGCAAAAACCTAGTTCAATCCCAACTCACCCCCTCTCTCCCTCTCTTGGTCTTTCTCTTTCCCTTATCCATTACCACTTCAAGAACATCATGATTACCAATAGCCTTTGCAAGCTTTGATAATTTAATTTCTAATCTAACAGGTTTGCATATTCGTAATTTGTCATTTATTCTTCAAATTATAAATAAAATATGCAGGGTGTGAGGATTTTCTGTAAAGCTTTTAATAGGCTAAATAGTTAGGCCTATATGAAAACATAGAAGGCTTTAAATATGGATGGGTCTTCAGTGCAGGAAAATAATCAGACTGGTAGACACTCAAGCCATCAGCAACCTTCATCAGAACGGGGAGGTAAATTTAGTGAGGAGTGGAACAAAAACATGAGCCTACTGAACCTGTACAAAATGATCAGCTGAAGCCCGCGTTCCAGAATCTGTTTCTTATGGCTTTGAGAAGTTAATACTTCCAGAGGATTTAACTACGATCCATTGAGAGAAGAAGCAACCATATTGAGTCTTAATCAGATGGCTAAGACTTCAAGCCCAAAGCAAACATCAGTTTTAAATCATGAATTTTGTTCTGAAAGTGTTAATACTCAACCAATTGAAGAAAAACAGGTCGTCAGCACTGGAAATGTTCAAAATGGACCAGGAGCACCGGGACCACCAATTGATGTTGCGTCAAAGAATCATGGTCTTGAACAATATGGAACCCCGAATCCAAGTCAGTCGGGACATGGGGAGAAGAAAAGGTGTGGGCGACCGAGAAAAGGGCAAAATACATTGAGAGCTTCTCCAAGCAGTCCCAGAGTTTTACGCTCAAGGTCACAAGAAAAACCTAAAGCACCTGAGCCTAGTCAACATTTGGCAAATGATGGACTTAACAGAGAGAAGAAAAAGAAGAAGAAAAAGCGTGTGGAGAATGTTCCAGTTGATGAATTCTCAAGAATAAAGAGACGAGTAAGATACTTGCTGACTCGAATGAATTATGAGCAGAATTTAATTGATGCTTACTCTGGTGAAGGGTGGAAGGGACAAAGGTTTGTACTTGCAATTTCATATATTTTTCCATCGATTTTTTTTTTAATTTTTAATTTCTTTTTTATTGTTTTCCTGCTGCTATATATGTCACTAATAAAAATTATGAGAGCCAACCTGACCCTAGTCGTCAATATTTGCAGCCTTGAAAAAATAAAGCCAGAAAAGGAGCTTCAACGTGCCAAATCGGAAATTCTGCGTTGCAAACTGAAAATAAGGGATTTATTTCAACGCCTAGATATGTCATGTGCTGAAGGGAAGCTTCCAGAATCTCTATTTGATTCTGAAGGAGAGATCGACAGTGAGGATGTAAGAGATGTCTTTTGACCATAAACCATGTTACTCTCTAAAATCATATTCTCTCTCCACTGGATGCTATTCTATTTTAAATGGTAAAATTTTAGATTTTTTAATTGATTGGACATCTTTTTTTTCTTTTCTTTCTTGTGGCAGATATTCTGTGCAAAATGTGGTTCAAAGGAATTGTTAGCCAATAATGATATCATCCTTTGCGACGGTTATTGTGAACGTGGTTTCCATCAGTTCTGTTTGGAACCACCATTGTTGATAGAAGACAGTAACTTCCAAATCCTTCAGTTGCTAGTTATTGTTTGAAATTAATTTATTGGATCTTTTTGACTTTAAAACATTACCAATTTGCGATTTTAGAGTTTAATAAAAATTTATCACTTTATTAGACTTTAGTACATTTTTCGTCACCTATTTGTCACCAAAAATCACTTTTAGTGGCGAAGTTTCACATTTAGCGATGAAAAATGTACTTAAGTGTAATAAACTGATAAAGTTTTATTAAAGTCTAAAATCGCAAATTAGTAATGTATTGAAGTAAAAAAAAACCCCTTATTTATTTATATTTTTAGTGTTCCTATATTCTGTTTACACGTCTTTTTTGACTTGTAGTTCCTCCTGGTGACGAAGGCTGGCTTTGCCCTGGATGTGATTGCAAAGTTGACTGCACCGACTTGGTTAATGATGCACATGGAACAAATCTTTCAATCAGCGACAGTTGGGAGGTCAATTACCAAACACCCTTGTTTTCTGTTGTAAGTTGATAACTGAATACTGATTGCTTTTACATTGCCTATGATATTATTCTTCCATATGCAGAAGGTTTTCCCCGAGGCGGCAGCATCTGGAAATAATCTTAATGATAAATCTGAATTCCCATCAGATGATTCCGAGGATGATGATTATAATCCTGAAGGTCCAGAGTTGGACGAAGAGGAGGTGAAGGGAGGTGAATCAAGCTCTTCTGATAATGACTCCCAGTACTTTTCTGCATCTGATGATTTGGGGGTTTTGCCGAATAAAGACAAACAGTACTTGGGGCTTCCTTCTGATGATTCTGAGGATGATGATTACAACCCTAATGGTAAAGATACCGATGAGCAGGCTAGGCCGGATGGTTCAAGTTCTGATTTTACATCAGACTCTGAGGATTTTAGTGTTGCATTTGATGATAAAAGAATTTCTGGTGAAGTGCAAGGGGGTTCCACGTTCTCGAAGTCAGATCACACCAAGCCCAATGGAGAAAGATCTAAACTGGTTGGGATGAAAGGACAATCTTTAAATGATGAGCTTTCTTCCCTTTTGGAGTCGGCTCCTGGAGGGGAAGGTGTTTCGAACCCTTTAGGGAAAAGACATGTAGAGAGGTTGGACTACAAAAAGCTACACGATGTAAGTCCCATTATTCATGCATTTTTCGTACGATATAACCTTCACTTTCCTCGCACACATCCCTCCCATCTTATATTATGATAGAACTCCCTGAATTGAAAATAATTGGTACATTTTAAAAATTGGAAAGTGTATGTAGGATACAAGACAGTACACAATGCATATAAGGTTATTAAATTTAAACTATAGATTCACTGATACATGATGGGTTCTGTTCTGATCAATGTTTTAAATCGCGGTCGCACAGGGTGTCACGTTTTGGCTCTGAAGTCGCATCGTGCAAGCAATGTGTGCACTCCAGTTTTTTAATTAGAAAAACATATAAAAAATATAAATATAGAAATAAATAACATTTAAAAATGAAATTTTAAGAAAGTAACATTTTAAACTGAAATTGGTAAAAAAAAGTTGCATTTGAAATTCTGTTATTAAAAAAAGTTCAATTTTAAATTGAAAATTATAAATAACAATAATAATAACCATAATAATAATAACATTTTAAACAGAAATCTGATAAATAAGTGACATTCAAAGCTGAAAATAATGAAATAAATAACATTTTAATCTGAAATTTGTAGAATACGTGGAAGTTTAAACTGAAAATTATAATATAATAACATTTTAAACAGAAATTTATAAAACAAGTAGTAATTTAAATTGACAATAATAATAAAATCATCCTCATCTTCCTTGCCTTAATCCCATCACATGGGGTCGGCGACATGGTTTGTCCTTTTCCATTCTAATCTATTATAGGCAATATTATCATTCAAATTTAATGCCTTAAGATCTCTCCTAATAATTTCTTCCCATGATAGCTTAGGGCGGCTCCTTTCTCGCTCTACCCTCTAAATCTAATAATCTTCCTCTTGTTATAGGTGCATCTATTTGTCTATGCAACACTTGTCCGTACCATCTAAGTCAACTTTATCTTATTTTATCGCTAATGTGAGCTACTCCTAGCTTTTTTCTTACATAATGGTTTTTAATCTTGCCATTTCTAGTAATTCCTAACATTCATCGGAGCATCATCATCTCACTAACATGGAGACTTTTTTCATGTTTTTTTTAAAGCCCAACACTCCGCTTCATATAGGGTCGCTGACCTAATAATTCTTCTATAAAATTTTCCTTTTAATTTATTAGTTATCTTCTTATTGCATAACACTCCACTTGCTTGTCTCCATTTCATCCAACCAATTGATATTTTACTCGTAACATCCTCATCAATATGCCCATTACTTTTATCACTGAACTTAAATAACGAAATTTATTAGTTTGGTTTATCACTTTTTCTTCAATCTCTAACATTATGTTATCAGACCTCATTACTAAATTTGCATTCCATAAATTCAGTTTTATTTTTACGTATTTTTAGTCCCTTAGACTCCCTAAGGCATTTCTCCAAGTATCTACTGTCATCGCTAAGGCCTCCTTTGAAGTGTCTACTAAAAGTATATCATCCGCAAACATTTTAAACAGAAATCTGAAAAATATATAATATTTAAAGCTAAAAATTATAAAATAAATAACACTTTAAATAGATATTTATAACACAAGTAGTATTTTAGGCTGGCAATTATTAGAATTTTTATGTTGAACTGAGACTCAAAAGAAGTAATTTAAAACTGGAAATTATAAAATAAAAACAATTTTTACTGAAAATGTAAAATAAGTAAACGTCTAAGAAGAAAAAAAACACGGATCGCGTTGATGTTCTGCCAAATAGCGCACGAAACCGCCAAAGAGCGCTAAATAGCGACCACTTTTTCAGCATTCCTCAATACATTGCCTGCAAAATGCAGTGCAATATCGCGCTTTTTAAAACATTGGTTCTGATGTAGAGCGTATGGTAATAAAGTGTCAATTAAGAAATATTATGTATTTGCTTGTTTTTAGCTCATTTTAGGGGATTATTTTACGCGCGTTTTATTTGGTTTTAGTATTGAAAGGTAGGTCATTAATTTGTTTGACATGAACGTCTATGGTTGTGTTTTCGATCAAATTATGGTATTTGGTCATCTCATGTTGCTTGTGATGTGTCTAGAGTATCTGTCAAGTAAAAGTTTTTTTTTTAAATTTTTTTTTTTATCTTAGCCTTAGCAGAATTAAGATTAGTCAAATACTTCACAAATTTCCACATTATTCCATTATATGGAGAATCGTAATTTTAGTGTTTCTACAAAGCTTTGACCACATTATTCAATTCAATTGCACCTTGTATTTTAATTTAAGAAACAAACATATATTGATATATATATATATATATATATATATATATATATATATATATATATATAGATGTATGTATGTATGTATTTATAGGTATGTAGCCAAACCCTTTTCTTTTCTGTCCTTGTTTCTTATGTTAGTTCATGATGCCCAATCTGTATAGGAGGCGTATGGAAATGTATCTTCTTCTGATTCAAGTGATGAAGAATACACGGATACTGATGTACCAAAGAGGAGGAGGAAGAGTGAAACTGGGAAAGGTCCCTTAGTGCCACCTAATAGAAAATTGGAGACAGATTCCCAGGATATGAAGGACAAACAGAAAGACAATGAAAGTACTCCAAAGACAGGAGCCAACAAGATACCAGATGCTGAAGACACAAGTAATATACCTGCTGAATCAAATCAAGGTTCTATTGGACCTCATTCTCGTGGTGGAGGAACTAGATCAGCTTATAAACGACTTGGAGAAGCTACAACTCAGGTATTACTGAACTTCTATTAAGTTTCACTGTATTAAACATTGTAGAATATATGAATATAACTTTTATGAAAAATAAATATTTTTCGGTTAATTACCCAAACGTCCCTTTAGTTTGGCATAATTGCCGACACCTATCATGTATTTCAAATATTACACCCGCTGAGCCTCTTGTTTTAGATATTACATCCGCACCCACTCTTGCTTTGTTTTTGTGCCAGTCGTTACATTTGTTGCACGAGTAGTGACGGGTAGTGAATGCTCAACTTCTGAAGCAAGAGGGGAAGTCCTTGTAATATTTGAAAGAAGAGAGGTATCCTTGTTCCTAGTAATAGAGAAGGTTAATTATTTACCCAACATTTTAGAATATGGAATAGCTTGTTCACAAAAGCTGCAACTTTGATCTGAATACAGTTTATAATGTTATATTTGCCACTATGGTCATTATTTTATGCAGAGACTCTTAGAAGCCTTTAGGGAAAATCAATACCCTGATCGACCAATGAAAGAAAATTTGGCAAATGAATTATCAATCACCTTCAACCAGGTCTGTATCTATCTTCTTTATGGATAACAGTGGCAATGGTTTTTTCTTTATCTTTCCCCTTTCTCAGTAAGAACTTATGTTAAACAGGTTAGTAAATGGTTTGAAAATTGTCGACGTCCTTCATCACGTGTGGGATCAAGTATTGCTGAGAGTGCATCAAATAAGGATACTCAAATAGATAATGACCCGCCCGTGACTGAACCAGAAATGCTTACAGAGAACTGCAGTGGAAATGTGAAGGCAGCGAAATCCAAGGGAAAAGTTAATTTAGATAATCAAACAGACCCCATTTTGTTGACCTGCGAAGGCAATGGACACAACTCCAAGACCCCAAATTCTAAGTTGGGAAAAGTTATGATAGAGGACCAAACAGATCCCATTTTAGGGACAGAGGAAGGTAATGGACAGAACTCCAGGATCCTGAATTCTGAGAAGAGAAAAGTTAAAATAGATAACCAAACAAACCCCACTTTGGCGAGTAAGGAAGGAGATGGACAGAACTCCAAAACCCCAAAATCTAAGAAGAGAAAAGAGAAGATAGAAAATCAAACAGAAGCCACTTGGGTGACCGAGGAAAGCAGTGGACAGAACTCCAAAACCCCAAAATCTAATAAGAAAGTTAAGATGGATAACCAAACAGATCCCACTTGCGTCACAGAAGAAGGCAATGGAACGAATTCCAAAACCCCCAAATCTGAGAAGAAAAAAGATGAGTTAGATAACCAAACAAATCCCACTTTGTTGACAGAGCAAGGCATTGGACTGAAGTCCAAAACCCCAAAATCTCGGAAGAGAGAAGTCAAGATTGATGATAAAACAGATCCTACTTTTGTGACAGAGGAAGGCAATGGACAGAACTCCAGAACCGCAACTTCTCATAAGAGAAAAGGTAATTCAGATAACAAAAAAGGCCCCAATTTGGGCGTGGAGGAGGAGATACAAAAGCAGAATGTGGAACTTGTTAATTCCTCGAATGCTAAGGAAGTGCGAAGGAGTGGCAGAATCCAGTCTAAAAAATCCGTTGCCTGAGTATTCTATCTTTCTATTTCTTTACAGGAATGAGGTTTTGACTTTTGGTGATCCAGAGGAGTGAATGTGGCTGGGAAGAGCAAAAATGTGTTTTTGGCTACAACAAACTGGAAGTTTTTTTTCCCTTGCAAAATCATATTTCCGAACAGATATTGGCAATGTTTGTTTGATCGAGGAATCTTATCTTGAAGCTATAAGAGTATACTGCAAAAATGTCCTTCCAATACAACCATTTTTGCAGTTGTCTCATTTCACTTGTTCCTTGCCCGAAGCATATGGTTGTTTTGTTTGTACTGCTAATCCCTCTAGATTTATTTAAGCAACATGCAAATTGGTAGTTAAACTAGGGAAGGGGAGGGGGGAGGGGAGGGGAGGAGAACTCATTATTGTTTTGAGAACTCATTATTGGGATCTTAATTAGACAGGTACCTTTTTTTTTCTCCTTAGAAGGGAAACTGAATTAGTCAAATCTCTGTTACTTGCAATTTCTTATTTGTTCATGTCTTTAGTGGTGTGTTGGACCATCTTTGATAACATCACGCGAAATGATTAGTCACGTTATTACTATGTTTGGTAAAATTGGTTTACACTTTCTTCAAGTGAACTTTGTCACTCTGTTACACTAGGCAATATCAAAAGAGATACAAAGAGGGGTTAATATTAATGCTTGGCCACTTGGTAGTGTTGAGGGTGCTTTCTGTAGTGTCGTGCATTGAAAATGAAATGTTTTTACATGACGTAAATTTTCTGTCGGGAGATTTTTTTTTCCTCAAAGCATGGGTTTTTAGTAAATTATTAATTTGCTCCTTAACAATTACGATTGTTCCAAAATGATTTTTCAATTATCAAAAGCGTCAATTAAACTTGTAAACTATCAAAACAAATTTCAAATGGCCCCTCCGTCCATTAAAGTGGACATAAGTTAATCATGTGATTTTGAGATGAAAAATATTGGAGGCCAAATTAGTAATTTATCTTTAATTTTCTAGATAAACAAAAAAATCTTGGGTTTTTTATTAATTAGTTTCGTTTATTAAGTATGTAGTTCAATAGGTCTTATGATCTTTTTTTTGCTCCAATAGGTCCCTTTAAATTTTGTTTGGTCCAATAGGTTCTATTTGTAAGCATACAGTAAATATTCATTGTATGTATAAATATGACATTGGGAAAAAAAATGTTATGATAAGACCTGCTAAGAAATGTGTTGTGTAAATATGACTTATTTTAAGACTCCCAAAAATCTTCCTCCCACTAGCTCACCATCCTGCCTTTTGCAACAAAAAAATATCTCACTTCTCTCTGTGCACAAGTTTAAAAGTCGCAAAAAAAGAATTGCTTTATTTTTCAACCAAATTTGCGTAGATCTATTTCAAAACCAAATGATATGACCAAATATAACTGTAATACCCCATACTTACGAGTATTTATTTTTATATTATATTACGTGGTGCGTGTGTGATTTAATATAATTGAAAATTAAAACGAGAATTTAACTTGGATATTAATTTGTGTAGAATAGTTGATATTTATGTGAATTGTATATTTACTAGTGTGATAAGGTAAATATAATTATATTACCTGCTATTACGTCATATGTGAGTATTAGCGACGAGTATTGGTTATCTCTCAACCGAGTTATATGTGTGTGTGTGTGTGTGAATTATATGAAGTTGGGTGATGATTTTTATTTCGGAGTCTTAGATGATAATTTGGAGTGCACGATTGATCTCGAAAGGTTTGAGATAGTCAAAATGACTGTCTGGGGTTTTTAATTGGGTTCCGGGATCTTTTTGGCTAGTTTGACTCGAATAGGGGTATACGAGTCATTTTAAGTGTGTATTATCATTTAAAGCCGGGAGCAATTAAGATAAGGGTTATTTGGCTCGTATGAGGGTTAGTAATCTCAAGTAAGAAAACCCATCATTGAGAGAACAAAGAAAGAAGAGAAAAGAGGAGAAAACCTTGGAGCTTTGGTAATTTTCGATTAAATCCGCGATTTAAGGGAAAATTCAGACTCTACGAATTTGAGGCAAGTGATTAAACTTGCTAAATGCTTATGTATGTGATTTATTTCATAATTTGTGGATAAATTATGGTGATGTTGATCATATATGATAAAATCCTAGATTTTGTGTTGAAATCTAGCATTTGATGTGTATGTATGGGTTTGATGGTGTAAAAATGGCTGGGATCATATTTAGGTTGATCTATGATGTTAAAAATTAGGTTGGAATGGGAGTTTTGATGGTTAGAGGTGATGAATTGTGGTTATAATTTCGTGGGTTATGCAGAAAGTAGGAGAACTTTGGAATTCTGCAGACCCAAATCGATTCGCCCCATAGCGAATCGATTCGGTATGAGGCAGAAATATTAGGTCTTGGATCCGAATCGATTTGGCCAAGTGAGAATCGATTCGGATTATACAGAAGTGTCAGGTCCATTGGACCGAATCGATTCGCAGACCGACGAATCGATTCGCTGAATAAGGCGAATCGATTCGGACAGGGGCAAATCGATTCGAAAATCTTGTTGTTTTGAGAGGTTTTTCTAGAATGTGTTTAACTTCTTTCTACTTGGGTGTAGTGATTGGGAACCCTCTAAAATAATATGATAAACATGTTTATGAGTTATGGGTGGGATAATGTTATGACATGATGGTTGGGGAGACATTGGGTCAATTATGCTCCTACTGATAGGAATTTCCTTAAGGACGGATACGGGCTAGTTGAGAGAGGTCGTGTGTCCTGCGAGGTGTTGATTTGGTGACTATTTATATCATATGGGTGATTGATGATAAAGGTTCAAGTGAGCGATTGAATCATAAAATGAATTGGAAATACTTTTGTGGATTATTGGCTAGTGTGATGAGTGATATGCACATAGCCGGGATTACTGATATATACATTCGAATATGAGATGATTTGTATATACGATGTGTATATATATCTTTTGTGTATGATATATATATTTATTGTGTGGACATACCCTTCTAGTGCTATCATGGGAAGTTGCGCGATGTGGTGAGGCCCCTGGCTTGAGGAGCAGGTTTGCTTATAGTCCCCAGGTCATAGCGTCTATTTATTTATTGTGTGGCATTTATCAAGGATAACTCTTGGGTACAATTCGTATTATTTTCGGTGAGGAGCTATGAACGATTTCCCTAAGTTAGTAATTTGGTTTATACTAAGTCAGTGTGAGAGTCCGATCGCTGGTAACCTAGGATGCACTACACCAAAATGCTAATTTTGTGACTGCCCTTTTGTGACTGCTAATGGGGGTGACAAACTTATCACTCCCAGGAGAAGTCACGAAACCATTTGTAACTCCCATTAGGGGTCATAAAATCAATGGATAATAAAAAATTTGAGTAAATTAGTTTGTCACCGCTAATGAGAGTCACAAATGTTACCATATAATTAATTTGTGACTCCTATAAGCAGTCACAAATTTATAACTGTCACAAGCAGTCACAAATTTATCAGTAGACCTAAGTTATTACTCTTATGAGCAGTCACAAAATTATAACTGCTATGAGGAGTCACAAATTTTGGTATAATACTAAGTTTATGACTGCTATCGACAGTCATAAATTTGTAACCGCTCTCATCAGTCACAACTTTTAGTCTAATACTAAATTTGTGACTGCTATTGGCAGTCATAAATTTGTAACCGCTCTCGACACTCACAAATTTTTCCTAATACTTAATTTATAACCGCTATTGGCGGTCACAAATTAACTTTAATTTCCCTCTTCTCTCTCTTTTACCACTCCCGCCCCTTTCACAAAACGTTTCACTCCCGCCCCCGCCCCTTTCTCTTTCAATCTCTCTTCACTGGTAAGCCCTCTCACTTAGGGCGATTAAACGATTACGGTATTTACTTCTGGTAGTCAGATCTATTTCCACTGTCCCAAACTTCACGCCGGGGTGGTTAAACAACTACGGTATTGGGTGGGTGAGTATTGGGTTTTCCTTCTGGAAGTTGGATCTATTTCCACTAACCAGAGCTTCTCACCGGACCATCTCCATTTAGTGCAAACCAGAGCTCCGGTAGCTCAGATATTGTAAAAAGACCACATCAAAACTAGCAAGATCTCTCAAAACCGGATTCATTTCGGATCACCCATATCCGACTGATTTGCAAATGACAGCCAGTGTTCGATCTCTTCATTGAAGGGGGGATTTCTGACTCTGTTTAGTGAGTATACTAGACCAATTTCTTGGCTACGGTTGAATCAAATCTTTTTGTGAAGTGAACTAATCGATGGTGGGATTTTTTACTCTGTTTAGTGAATTGATTTGTTGCGTTACTCTGGATGAGATTGGGATTGGTCATGACACCAATAAGCCCAGGGCAAAATCCAAACGAGTCGCAGAGACAACGTGAAACCAGTTAGAGGCAATCCTTTGCCGATGTCCTCAAATCAAACCTGCCAAAGGAAAATATGGGACAAATTCCATTAAAGCTACCGACCAAGAAAGGAGAGAAACCTGCTATCTTCATTTCCATTTCGGTAAGCCCTAAATATGCTTATAAGCCCTAAAGTTTGACTTATTTTTGCAGATTAAGTTGATGTATTTTTCTTATACATTTGGGTTTCAGTCTGTTATTATCTGTATCTGTTGCGTTGCAGATACTATTATCACAATGAATGGGGTAGTAGCTTCATATTAAGAAATTACCAGGTTTGATTTTTCTTCTTACATGTTGAATGTGTGGTTATGGTTTCATAAATTCAAAATTTGGGTGGACTTAGGTTATGGTTTTGATATACATGCTGAATGTTTTCCTTATGGTAGAAGTCCAACTAATTTATAATACTTTTTCAGTATAATACTCTAATTTTGATGAGAGTTTTAATTTCTTGTCTAAATTATAGCCTCACCGAGTTGATTTCCAACATTTTGAAGAGTTGTATTTCTTATAGGTTGTAAGATTAAATTTATTTTATTTTTTGTTTGACATCAAATTTTAGTACTCTGACGGGAGAGTGGGTATTCTTTGCATCATTGTTGTTGGTAATTTTATTACTCGAGTTCTTATTTAACTATTGTTGGTAATTGTTGATAACTAAATAGAAAATAATTGTTGTTGGTAATTTTAATACTCCCGTAGTTCTTATTGTGTGTTGTGGTGGATTGGATTTTTTTTATCTGATTTTGGTTTAAATTTGCTATACTCTTTGTTTTGTTATAGAGGAACTTTTGTTTTTGGACGTACACATGCCAAAAAAACCCTAGATCTGAAGACTTTTGGGTTTTTTTTACAATTTTGATTGATTTTTGGTTATAGACATAGTCGTTTGTGGGTTTTGATACATGAATGTTTTTTATAAATTTTCGATTTAGGTTGCTTTTCTAGGGTTTTCGGTTCTTAGGCACTTACACATACACATTTACTGCCAAAATAATAGGGTTTGGGTTTTCAAACAGTGGCTACTTGATTAATGTTTGTGATAACTATTACAACTCCAAAGTAAATTCAAAATTTTACTCAATTTACTTATTAGTTGATACTTGATAGTGAAGTGATTAACATTTATAGCTATTGTACAAGTAGAATTAGATGAGTGTGGTGAGAGAGATAAGTAAAGGAATTGAAATTTAACTTAATGCGTGGAGATGAGGAGTCATTCAATCTCTTAAAATACAATGTTGGAATGTTTTTGGGACACTAATAAATTAACTCGAAGCATGCCATATAATAAACATAGGATTGACTCTAAATATTATTTCAGTGTGTGTGTGTGTGTGTTACGTCTAATACGACATTGTTTCTCAACTATGTTTCTTGTTTCAAACGTAGAAGGGAAATATTTCATTCTAAAAATATTATTCTTGGATTATCATTATTTATTCATGTTTTTTGGCAGGAAGACAAATTAAATGACCTGATCTGATCGACTGAGTTAATCTAGTCCCGGACATTCAAGTTATAATATCGTTGAATTGATATAGATAAAGGTAATTTTAATTCTTGGTCATTCACTAATATCATTAGTCTTTGTACTCAATTGATTTGTAGTGGTGATAGGAGGTTGAGGGTGAGCCAATGGAAAACCCGGATTGTCAATTGGTTGTTATTGTATAGTTTCAAGATTAATTTATGAAAATATTTGTATACTTGTTTGTGTGAATTTTAGTTAGAATTATTGATATGTTCGTTTGTGTTTATTAATTCACATCCTTCGTAAGTAGTTCATGCCATACAAGTTAGAATTATTGATTATCTACACTTGTTTATGTGAGTTTACTATTCAATATGAAAGTAATTTAAGGGAAGTGATCATCATCGGACTCCCGGTTTTTCGAAATTGGGTGGTTGACATTTGTTTTGGAATTAAAAACAGAACTTAGGTCGGGGAAACTAAAAAAAATAATCGTGTGGCCCGGATAAAAGTACATACACCCTAAGCATTACAAAGTAACTTGTAGGAAGTTGCGTGTCGCATCGGGTTCCTGGTTTTTTAAATTGACTAGTAAGCGTTCACTTTGGGGTTAAAATGGAATTTAGGGGTGAAAATTGAAAGAACAATCAAATGGCCTAGACAAACCAACAAATACCCTAAGAGGTACAAAAGTAACTTACAGGAAGTGTGAGTGTCCTAATCAGACTCCTGATTCTCGAAATTGACTAGTAGACATTCGTTTTGGGCTTAAAAGTGGGCCTTGGGGTGTGAAAAGCAAAAACAATAATGAAGTGTCCTGTAAATAGGCACGCATAATCAAGATGATACCAAAGAAATTTAAAGAAAATGGTATGTCTAAATTAGAATATCAGTTTCAAAATTGATTAGTATATGGTCGTTTTGGGCTTAAAATGGGATTTAGGAGTGAAAACTCAAAATAGCAATCAAGTGACCGAAAAAGAGGCATACAAATCTTTAGACGTACAAAAGTAACTTGTAGGAAATGTTCGTATCCTCATAAGACTCATGGTTTCACAAATTGACTGGTAAACGTTCATGTTGGGGTTAAAAGTGGGCTTTTGAGGGTGAAAATTGAAAACAACATTGAAATGGCTCAGATAGAGGCAATTCCAGGCATAGTCGCGCCTAGGCTCTAGGCTCACCTAGGCTCAACTACTTCAGACCTACTTGTAAATTTTGTATCAGACCTATTCCAGAATGTTGTTTCTAGATTTCCATAACTCGTACAAAATGACTTTAGGCAGTTGTATATGAACTGTTGATGATCTTTTCTAGGCATTTTGAACCACCATGAAAGAAAAATGGATTTGCAAGAGGAATAGTTGATTTGCATCCTAACTTTTTTGCTAAAGTAGTTCCATACTTCTTTATCTATCTTGCATTGAATGAACACATGCTTTATAGTATTTTCATAAGCTTCACAACCTCTGCACATTGTGGCCATCATGATGCCTAACTATTGTATTTAAGCTTCTAGTGGAATAGATTTGTTCAGCAGCTTCTAAATGAAATTAGAAATCTTAATAGGACAGTCTGATTGCCAATTTAATTTCCAACTTAAGGAAGCAGGTCTTGTTTGTCTGCAAATGTTGAAAGATGATATATCCCTCTATTAATTTGATTTGAATTAAGGTCTAGACGACTAAGAGTCCTCAATTGACCAATAGAGGAAGGTATAGTAGCAATGAGATTATTATGACTAAGGTCTAGATATTCTATAGATTTCAGGATAACCAAACTAATTTATCTAAATTATCATTAGGTCGAGGAGATCTTGAATCCTGAAATTTTTTACGATGATAGTTTTATTAGTTTAGTTATCCATAGGATGTTTTTACCTTTTTTAGAACGGTTATGTGAGATGCTAGAGATGTGAGATAGGATTTTATGCTCCATTTTGACCATTTCTTTTTACTAGGTCTGTGAATAATTCATTTTCAGACCAATCTTAACCCTCTTTGAGGGGACTGGTATGGCATTATAGCAGTCCCCTTCAAGCTCAAAATGCAACTAAATGCAAAATCGATCGCTTCAAGTTCAACCAATGTTTTCGCTTCTTCCTTTTGGAGCATTTAGTTAATTATAATGTTAGGGTACTATACTTATAATCAAATTGAGGCATTGTTAAAGAATTGTCGTTTCTTAAACATGCCCTACTATTGCGAAGAATCAGAGTGCATGACATAATTTTCACGACAAAAAGTTCAGTCATAGATTGTAGAAGAAAAGGTTACTAGTTTAGAAGATTATGTTCGCCTTCAAGCCTTGTGCAAAAGCTGGAGATTGGCACTTGAAAACTCTTAAGGTGGAGCCGGGGAAATGATCTTTGGTGGATTACATATTGAGATCCCTATAGTCTAGGCACAATTAAACCTTGGTGTAGGCTTTAGGCACTTTTTAGGGAAGAGGGACAATATCCCCACTAATATTATGAAAAATTAACTGGAGAAAGTGCCTCCCCAGTGTCTTTTACAAGCACTAATGATAATTTGATAAAATTGAAATATACGGATTTATAAACATCCCCATTACAAAATTAATGCAAGAATAAATTTGGAGGTTTATAAATACCTCCATTACACAAAATAAATAGATATAATAGAATAAAATCATAAATTTTCAAGACCTTTTATGATATTGGGAATATGATCAAAATTATGAAATTTGGGATTTTGAAGCTTGATCTGCCAAACCACCAGCTATAATGTTTGATTGTCTCCATATATGACTTGTTTTGTACTTGAATTTATCAATGATGCATTGAATTTATGAAATACTCTGCTAAATAATCTAAGGAGGTTTCCAAATTCCCTTAACTATATTTACAATGGCCTTGTTGTCTGATTCAATAAGGACCTGATTTAGCCCTGTAGGCATGCACAATTTTACTCCAAAAAGAAGAACCAAGACTTGTGCTTAAAGGCTATCATATGTGTTAGTGGATATAGAAAGAGGTTATGAAAATCACCATAAGAGTTGATGAACCAAGACCTGATTTATCCCTTTTTAAATAGTTGATGAATTCTTTATGGATTTATTTCTGGTTAACCACCCAAACTTGGTCAAAGTATTTAATTTTGTGGATATGTAACTTATTCTTTTTATCTTTGACTATGTAATGAAAAAAATTAGTATTTAGATTCCCGTCTTTGAACCATTTCAGGATATATTTCTTTTTCCATTAGGCTTTCCTAAATATAATCATCGGTTCTAAAGTTATACTAAGTTAATTTAGAATCTGAGTAGCCTAAGTCTGATAATCCAGTGAATGAGATCATTGACTATAGAGGAAATACCCTTTGTATTCCCAAAAATAAATGAGATCATGACTGCAGAGGAGATAGAATTTGAGCATTTCTTTATCTATGATCTTATGAATCTTTTAAAGATAGTATCTTGAAACTTTGGATGAGTTTTTGATACTTGAGGAGTACTTAGTTGGGCAGGATGGGTGAAACGTTTATTGTTAGCAGGGTTTTTATATTATTTGTATTATATCCATTTTCTATCAAAAGAGGAGGAAAAAAATTCTAATTCTTCTTGTGCTATAATGGAAATTTGATAATTGTCTTCCTAGTATGACATGTATAGCTTATGATAAGCCAAATACTTGTCATACTTGGGAATGTCATTGGCTCTTGGAGACAAATTAAAAAGATCCACTACCATGGCTTCATCTGTACTAATTTCACAGTGCATAATCCTTTCAATATTGTCTACAATAGTACTTTTAGGGGCCATCTTAATATCTATTTCAAAACTAGATGACTTGAGTGTGGCATGAACTATTTTGTTGAGAATATCTTCTACGATTACAAGATATGCTTCATTGGAAATGACTGAATAATCTATAGGCTTTGAAACTTTATAAGTTTTGGTTTTCCAAATGTCTTTTGTAGTTTTTTAATGTAGTTGAAGTTTGTTTTGATATTGTTAAACTTGTGGCATGTTTTTTTTAGAATCGTGAATTGTGCGGGATGTAGTGGAACAAATTGTTCCATAGAATATGCATATTTGTGGCTCAAGGATCATATTGTTCCATAAAATACACATATCTGATAAACAAAGCAGAAAATGGGAGAGTAGAAGGCTTTTGTTTTTTAATTATGCATCGCATCTTAAGGAGGTAATCCAACCTTGATATTTCTCCAATGGGAGCATTTAATCAATTAGATAAGCCAAAAAAATTCCCTGAAAACATGTGTTTTCCCAAGTCTACAGATTTATAGCCTTAGGAGTGCTTTTGGAATAGTGTGTGATATAGGTTTAAACCTATAAGACGGTTTGTTTGAATTGTATCTTAACAACATTTTTGAGCGAGAATATGATCTCAGCCGTTGGCTGTTTTAAAAAAAGTAAGAGAATGATATTGTGTTAATTGAGATCTATATGTGCAGTGAGGGCGTTAGAATATTAGAAATCATGTGTCTAAATTTTTTATCTTTTTTTTAACAAAATAAATCCTGACAGATTATATCATGAGGCATCATTACAATGTTAATAATTTAAGGTACAACTGTAGGAAAATAAAAGAACCTAAAGTCAACTTTCTAATAGTCCTTCTAAGTCCCAAAACATTTTGGCAAAAGGACAATCAATAGCTTCTCACAAGTAATGAGAATTACGTTGATTTTCTTAAGTTGGGATCATGAAACTACTTTCTCTATTATAATTATACAGATAATCAAATGCATACGACATCCAAAACCCTTTCTTCAGCTTCTGTAACTTTCTTTTGGTTTGAAATTTCAGGAACTCTAGACCTGCTGAAAAAAATCTTAAAATTTCAATAAAAAGATCCTTTTATACTCAATAATCCATGTATTTAGATTGAATTGCACAATTGAGGAACTCCATTTCCCTTGTGTCCAAGAAACTATTTGCTTCCCGAATCGAATATGTGAGCTCTCCATTGGACCACTCTGTGACTCTTCCTGATAAGATAGTAAATGACCGAGAAGAAGTTTCAGGTGTGAGCAATCCAGCAGTCTGTAAGGGCCATCCCCATATGCTCATTTCCTCCGACGCACATTTGTACAATATAAAACATGAATGTAAGAGTAAACCATCATGGATTATCTGACATATGGAATCAACAGAGATGCGATTTAAAACCTTGGTACCAAACACATATATTCATTTATGATTTTAACCATGCTATCGGCACGAGTGAAATCTAACTATTATAACATAACTATTATAACAGTTATGTTATATAACATATGTCCTGCCCTTTTCCATCTTTACCGTCCCTAATAGAAGCTCTTCAAGTTGTAATATTGGTTCAGCTCCAGAAAAGAAATTTAGAAAGAACAGCCACCTTATCCATGGGCTCGGGCAAGCATTTCGCAACAGTTGGAGAAGAAGAGATTCTGAACACAAAAAACACTAATGTTGTGTCCCCATTGTATTTGTTGTTTAACAATCATATCTTAAAACCTTAGCCCGTAACCATTAATCTAACATAACATTAGTGTAACTGTATGAAAAAACTGTTTTGATATGTAAGAAAAATGTGCGTGTGCCAAAGTTGGAATGATTAGTTAATATCCCTTAGATGCTCATTGTTATGTGAGTGGACCTAATCCTTTACTAGGCCTAGCTGCAGAGTTCAGATACTGCATGTTCTCCAAGGAATTGCCTTTGGTAAGTTCATTATATACTCCCTCTATTCCAAATTCCAAGTCTTACGTTTCTATGTCGTCAGAGTCCATTTTGAATAGCAATAAATTCCACGATGCCCGTGTTAATATATAGAGAACATCCCATTGTATTGAACACAAGCATGTATTTGAAGACCCTACCTATAGATGCGATGATTAGTGTGAACTGGTCATACTTTAGAAAATTACCAGCACTTGCACAAACACTTTTTTTTATCTGTCCAGCTCTCATGTTTTGGTTTGTTATAAAAGAGAATTGATAAATAGTTCTCTACTATTGACATATATAAGTTCTAATATTGACATATATATGACTTTGCATTAATGCTTTGATGTAGTCATGAGGGTATGCACATCCTCACACGGTTTTATACACACACGCACTGCACTACATAAATTTCACACATTGCACCTACACACAGTTTCACTCACCGCACGAACACACACTGCATAGACAGTTTCAGTGGGAGAGAGGGAGAGTTCTCTACACACTTTCACACTCAGTTTTACACACTACACAATAAACACAATGCACAAACATGAATTATAATTCTAAAAAAATACTAATTAAATTCCACAACATAATCAAATAATTGAATTTAATGGCATGGAGTTGAAATTCATTGATTTTTAATTACATTGAAATAGAATTCTAGTTTAATTCTAAGTACACGTCCTAAGAGATATGGTAAAAGGGCCAGGTCATGACATTTCCTTTCTTTTAATCCCAAAATTGTTTTAGAAAGTTTCTTTTCTTTTTCTCTAATTCTGCTATTCGTACTTGTTTGTTGATTTACATTATTGGTAGAAATGTTAATTATGTAGAAAAGGGGATGCTTTTGGTGGCTATTAAGGTTCTGTTCCTCCATTATAGACTGGGCCATTACCAGGAATTGATACTAGGCTATTAAGGTTCTGTTCCTCCATTAAGGTTCTGACATAGAATGATCTGCAGACATATGGTTCCAGCAATGGCCAAGTAAGCTTGGATTATATCGAGTTGACTCGGTTTAGTAGTGGCCAAATCGAGTTTGATATACTATTCAGAAGTTCTCAAAACTACTAAAAAAGCTTATCTAGGTGATATCTTGGTATTGGCATCTGAAAATTTGGCATCTCTATTGAGTTATATTGAGGTTGAGTGAGTTAGAGAGCGTTTTGTTATCATCATGCTTTGCAAATTAGAGAGCGTTTTGTTATGGTGATGATCTTGTTAATGGTGCTGCAGTTCACACACATTTTTTTAACTTACATATAGCTAAGTGGAACTTGGACTTAACTACTTTAGCCTCTTATGAAGTTATGACCTCCTTTAAAAACATATTTTTGTATTTCTCCCTTCACTTCGGTATGCTAAATAAATTCGTTTGACAACTTATTAGTTTTTGCAATTTTGTGCCATGACATAGTTAATTGATAATTGCAAGAAGTTGGGCAAGGAGATAATGAATCACGACAGATGAAAAAGATGGCAATAGTCAAACAAAAATACATATGAATGTTGCTTTTAGTTCTCAACTTTTAATGTACGTGCATCTTACAATATAATTGTCATATAACAGTTATATAACATAAGTTATATAACAGTACTATTATATAACAATTTAATGATTTGCATTTTTTGAGCCAGGACTTGTATTGAACTCTAGAATTTTTTATTGGTTTGGTGGGGAAATTAGTTTTCCATCAATTTATGATTCTTTTCATGTTCAAATATCATATTTCTACTTTCCGTGTTGATACTAGACTTGTTTCTTGTTTGCAGGTTAACACATGGCATCCCGGGCATACGTAGTATTCAAAGGCCTAAATCCAGGTGTTCACACTTCATGGCAAGCAACACATGAACAAGTCAATGGATACCAAGGCACCGTATTAAAAAAATTTGAGTCCATTGAACTTGCTCAGTAGGCATACTCTAAGTACACGAAGGAGGATGTCACCGCATCAATAACCCCCCCGGTTGATATACCCAGACTCCACGAAGCGTATCCACCGCGTGGTGACCCATAGTTTAGGTTTAGAATGATTTGTTATATGCTCATGACATTTCTTGTCATCGAAGTGTTGTGTCGTTATTTTTTATTCTATGTTCATTTTGTACTTGGTGCCCAAGAAGGGGTTGTTTTATTCTATGTTCATTTTGTACCGGATATTTGCAATATTAAAAATATAAATGAAATATTGTCAAATTTTTTAGCCTTGTTACATGTTCATGATATTTATTTTTCTCTCATCATTTCATCATTTTGTGAAAATCTAAAGATGATTATAGTAGCTCTTACCACATTTAACAAATTCAACTTTTGTAAATGCTAATAACAGTTACAAATATAAGATTCGTAACTGCTGTCAGCAGTTATAAATATCAAATTTGTAACTGTTGTCAGCAGTTATAAATTCGTAACTGCTCTCATCAGTTATAAATATTAGATTTGTAACTACTGTCAGCAGTTATAAATATTATATTCGTAACTGCTAACAGCAGTTACAATCAACAGTTACAAATTGGGGTCACCAGTCATAACCCCATAGGGGTTATAAAAATTTGCGACTGCTGTTAGGAGTTACAATATTTCCTTTGTCACCCCCTAAATTATGACGGTAAATAGCAGTTATAAAGGTCATTTTTGACTGCTAACAACACTCACAAATCACCCATTTTGGTGTAGTGATGGTATGTTAGTAATTCCCTGGAAGATGATAGCATTGTAGAGACTGCATCCATTGAGTTAAAGCTCTGAGGGATGGTTAGTATACATATATTATGCGTGTTATGCATGTGTACTTGGTAGCGATGATTTATCTCGTATAATAGTGAGACTAATATTATACAGACTTGAAGATAATGTGTGATATGTTATGAAAAACACTAGTGAAAATTATTAGGTAATGAATTGTTATATAATCATTTAGGATGAGATTGAAATGATTATGTTTTGGGTAAACTAGATATGTGAGTGGGGTAAATGCGTAGACTTGAGGTTGAGTTATCCCTAGACGAGTTGGGTAGCTTGATTAAGATTAAAATACATACGTTTAGGTGCGCACCATAGTTGAGGGGTAAGTTTGAGTCTCAAGAGAGTGCGGCACCACTTTATATTATGAAATTGTGCATTCATAATTATTATGCATTTTAATTCACTTGCTAAACTATTTTCAAACCTTGGGCTTTGACCCGTCTATATCCTCTCTTTTGCTTTTATTTATTATATAATAAGAGTCCCACCGCAAGGACGCCAATGTTGAGTCTTTCATTCCGGTGTTTATGGAGTTGTAGCATGTGTGGACTATTGCAGGACTTTTGTTGTATCCCCTTCTCATCTTTGTTGTAGTGTTGTATATCTCTTTTACATTTCAGAGATTTGTTACATTGTATAGTGTGTTACCCGACAGATTATTTGGGTATATTCTTTTCTTATACATGTTGTTTATATATGATCACGTTCTGTTGTTGTATATAGTTTGAAGGTTCTATATGTTTTGAAAAAAAAATTTGGCTTCCGTTTATTCTGTTATTGGGTGGTTAGTTATTTTTAGTGTGTTCGACAGTTCATGCTGAGAATGATCCACTTGAGATTCCTATTTTATCTTAGTATAAGGCTGGCCACCCCTTATTATTATAAGCGGGGTGTCACATGTTGTATCAGAGCATCAAGTTCTAGAGTCTTAGGATCTGTGCGGATTTTCTACATTCTACCGTAGCATTTTTGAGATAGAGCCCTATTATTAGGACTGTTGTGTTCATTACGCTTTGACGATCTTCTGATATGATTAATTGCTTGAACTGTGGGATATAACAATTTGTTCTTATTTCAGATGTTGTTGAAACGAGGTCGCTCGACCAGGGCAAACAGAGGGGCAAAGAATGTGGAACCCCAAATGCCTCAGGAGATTATAACTGTAGCCTAAGTTGCCAATATTGTGGCACAAGCAGTCAATGCTTCCATGACCGCGATGGCACAACAACTTCCTTAGGCTTAGCAACAGCCTACAACTCCGGTAGCTCAAACCCTCACGTGGCCATCCACGTGGGAGAGGGTACGGGAAGCTTTTCAGAAGGGACATCCTCTGGAATTCTAGGGGGAACTGATGTGATTATTTCAAGTCAATGGAAAAAGGATATTCAAAGGTATCTTCGTATGGTTGAATGCAGTGAGGTTCAGAAGCAAACACTCGCCACCTTTAAACTGGTGGGTGCGGCTCTCCCGTGGTGGGAGTCGGTTACTGCCTATGAGCAGAGAGATACAATGACCATAGAATAATTTTGGGTACATTTTGATCGTAAGTATTTTCTCCAACAGTTCACATCGAGATGACAAGGAGATTGTTGGATGTAACTCAAGGAGAACGAACATTGTCCGAGTATGTAGAAGAATTTACCCGCCTAGAGAATTTTGTGCCGGATGACGTAAATACCGAGGATAAGAGAATTTTGAAGTTTATGGGAGGTTTGAATTGGAGAATTCGTCAACATCTGTTGGGGAACCCGACTTTGTTAACATTTGCAGATGTAATCAATGATGCGTTGTTACATTTTCAGGATCATCATATACATTTGAAGGGGAGTAAGAAGTTTGTGGACTCGAGGTCGTCAACTAAGTCGGGAGTAGATGGTGCTAGTGGGGCACAACAGACTCAGCCACAGGGAAATAGGCAGAGGGAGTAGGATCTCCATTCAAGGGATTCAGCTAAGAGGCAGCGTTCAGGAGGCTTCAGATTTGGTGGTGGTTGTTTTAGACAAAATCCTCAAGCGAACCAACAACAACAACAACATAATGTTCCCTAGGGCCAGGCAGGCCGAGGGAACAATGGGGAAGGCCAACCGGGCCAAGGTCGTCAGGTACAGTGGCAACGACATCCCAGATTTAGGTAGCAGGGCCAAAGACAGGAGAACTTTGTAGGCCGTTGCTATCAGTGTGGAGAGGCGGGTCAAAGGAGAGCAGAGTGCCCACAACAGGATATAGTACAGGCATCGGGAGCTCAGTAGATTCAGCAGGCGCCTTTACCACCTCCAGCACCTGTTCGAGTTATTTAACCTCAGCAGGGACAAATGCAATATGGACGAGTTTATAATGTCCAAAATGCGGCATTTCCATAGGGGCAGCAGCCTCCACCAGCAGTTGAGGGTAAGTTCCCTATCCATGGGCGTATGGGTCGGGTGTTATTTGATACTGTATCATCCCATTCATTTATAGCCGTCCATTTTGCATGAGCGGCATGGTTATTAGAGTCTACCGATAGTCTTTTGATGTGTGTAGATTCTCCTTTTGGTAATGGGGCACTTATTCACTCCATTTGTAGAGGGGTGGAGATAGATGTTGGAAGATTGTGTTTAGCTGCTGATTTACTTGTTCTAGATATGGTTGGGTATGAAGTTATTCTGGGGATGGATTGGTTGGAAAAATATCGGGCGATGGTAAATTGTTTTGGGAGGTTGATTGTATTTTCCATTCCAGGCCAGGAGATGTATTTGGTTGCCTTGCCTCTTTCGGAGGGAGGTTCGAGCACCCATTTATATTATATTGAGGAGGAGTCTTTCTATAAAGTGGTTGTTTCCTTAGATTCGATTCTGGTGGTCAGGTTGTTCGCTGATGTTTTTCAGGAAATTCCAAGCTTACCTCCGAGTCGTGAGATCGAGTTTGTCATTGACCTAGCGCCTGGGACTAGGCCAATTGCGCGAGATCCATACAGTATGGCTCATTTGGAGATGAGGGAGTTACGTGACCAAATCTTGTAGCTTTTGGGGCAGGGCTTTATTCGTCGGAGTACGTCACCATGGGGAGCCCCTGTGTTGTTTGTGAAGAAGAGGAACGATTCTCTCTGGTTGTGTGTAGATTATCGAGAGTTGAATACGGTGACAATCCGGAATAAATATACGTTACCTCGTATCGACGATTTATTTGATCAATTGAGAGGGGCTGCTTACTTCTTAAAAATAGATTTACGTACGGGTATCACCAACTTTGTATTAGAGAGCAAGATGTCTCTAAGACTATATTTTTTTAACCCGTTACGGATCCTATGAATTTTTGGTTATGCCGTTTGGGTTAACCAATGCCCGTGCAGTGTTCATGGATCTGATGAACAGGGTCTTTTGGGATTTCTTGGACCAGTTTGTGATTATGTTCAGTAATGATATCCTTGGCTATTCTCGGACAGAGGGCGAGCACGCGGAGCATTTACGGTTGGTTCTGCAGACATTACGGGACCATTAACTATATGCCAAGTTTGAGAAATGTGGGTTTTGGTTACGAGAATTGCAGTTTTTGGGTCACATAGTGTCAGATAAAGGTATTTTCGTGGACCCGAGTAAAGTTACAGTGATAAGGGAGTGGGGTCAGTCCACGATACCTCCGGAGATCCCCAGTTTCTTGGGTTTAGTGGGTTATTATCGCTATTTTATTAAGGACTTTTCGAAGGTTGCCGGCCCTTTGACGAATTTGAATCGAAAGGGGGTGCAATTTGTGTGGGATGATTCCTGTCAATTAGCATTTGATGAGTTAAAGGAAAAGTTGACATCGACACCCGTTCTCGCGTTGCCTAAAGCGGGAGTGGAGTATTTAGTCTTTACGGATGTATCTCTCCAGGGATTAGGGGGTATGCTTCAGCAAGAGGAGAGGGATATTGCTTATGCGTCCCGTAAGCTCGAGCCCCATGAAAGGAACTATCCTACCCATGATCTGGATTTGGCTGCTGTAGTCTTTGCATTGATAATATGGAGGCATTATCTCCGGGGGGAGAAATTCATTCTTTTCACAGATCACAAGTCGTTGCAATATTTGTTCTCCCAGAAAGATCTAAATATGAGGCAGTGTAGGTGGTTGGAATTTGTAAAGGATTATCAATTTGATATCCAATACCATCCGGTGAAAGCCAATGTAGTAGCTGACGTGTTGAGTCATCGACCCATTGGGCAATTAGCGATAGAACAAAAAACCGAGTAGAAGAAACTTAGCTAAGATGATGCAGTGGTCAGAGCATGTATGACAGTGTTGATAGTCACACTCGAGATGGTGATACGGGTGGTGAAAACTCAAGCTGAGATAAGGATTGCCAAGATAGGGTACACAAGTTGTTGACGGAGGGAGCGGAATCCTACTCTATCAGTTCTCAGGGTGGATTACGTTTCAACGGGAGATTGGTAGTCCCGGATGATAGGGATTTGCGACATGCTGTTATGTCAGAGTCTCACAGGTTAAAATTCGTGGTCCATCTAGGTGGAGACAAGATGTATCAGGACATGTGTCGACAATATTAGTGGGTAGGTATGAAAAGTGACATAGCTGAGTTTGTCTCCCAATGCACCACTTGTCAGTTAGTGAAAGTGGACCACTAACGACCTTCCTGAGTGTTGCAGCCGTTGGAGATTCCCGTATGGAAATGGGAAAGTAACTCCATAGATTTTATTATGGGATTACCTATATCGCAGCATAGTCATGACTCCATTTGGGTTATAGTGGATCGTTTGACTAAGTCGACACACTTTTTACCTGTGAGAACGGATTTCACGACGACATAGTATGCCCAACTCTATTACAAAAATTGTGCGATTGTATGGAGTGCCGATCAATATTGTGTCCGACCGAGATAAAATCTTTATCTCCCATTTTTGCCAGAGTTTCCAAGAAGCAATGGGAACTGAATTGTGGTTGAGCACTGCATACCATCCCCAAATCGATGGGCAAACTGAGTGAGTAAATAATATGTTGAAAGATATGCTCCGGATGTGTATGTTGGATTTTGGGGGAAGTTGGGAACGATACCTGCTGTGATTACTTTTATATTAAATTATATAACTCACGAATTTGCTTATAATAATTCCTACCACTTTTCTTATAATAATTCTTACCACTTTACCATAGGTATGACGCCTTACGAGGCATTGTACGGTCGCCCATGTCATTCACCCGCATGTTGGTTACAATTCAGGGATAATAAACTTCTTGGATCGAAGGTGATCCAAGACACTTCGGTAAAAATTAAGTTAGTTCGGAACCGCATTACACGCCGCGTAAGATCGACAGAAAAGTTATGCCGATGCAGATCGTAGACACGTGGAGTTAGAAGTGGGAGACCAAGTGTTTCTTAAGGTATCCCCGATGAAGGGTGTAATGAGATTTGGGAAAAAAGCAAACTTGCACCGAGGTATGTAGGGCCTTTTCCAATTATTGAGAGAATTGGTCCTGTGGCCTACAGACTTGCTTTGCCAGAGCAATTGCAGAGAATCCATGATGTGTTCCACGTTTCGTCCTTGAAAAAGTATCGAAGAAGTGAAAGGGGGTATTGGCATGTTCCATTAGAAGAAATTGAATTGCAACCTGATGTCTCATATGAAGAACAACCGGTTGCCATTTTAGACCGTAGTGAGCGTAGGATATGATCGAAGGTAGTGCCTTTAGTTCGAGTCCAATGGGGGCTCCATAATGCCGATGAGTCAACGTGGGAACGGGAGGATGTTATGCGAACCAAGTATCCTTACCACTTTTCATAAGGTACACCTGAATTTTGAGGATAAAATTCCTCTGCAAGGGGGGAGTATGTAATACCCCTTACTATCGTGCATTTATTTTTATATTAAATTACCTGGTGTGTATGTGATTTCATATAATTGAAAATTAAAACGAGAATTTAACTTGGATATTAATTTGTGTAGAATAGTTAATATTTATATGAATTGTATATTTACTAGTGTGATAAGGTAAATATAATTATATTACCTACTATTAGGTCATATGTGAGTATTGGCGACGGGTATTAGTTATCTCTTAACCGGGTTATATGTGTGTGTGTGTGTGAATTATATGAAGTTGGGAGATGATTTTTATTTATAAGTCTTAGATGATAAATTGGAGTGCACGATTGATCTCGAAAGGTCTGAGATAGTCAAAATGACTGCCTGGGGTTTTTTAATTGGGTTTCGAGGTCTTTTTGGCTAGTTTGACTCGAATTGGGGTTTACGAGTCATTTTAAGTGTGTATTATCATTTACAGCCGAGAGTAATTAAAATAAGGGTTATTAGGCTCGTATGAGGGTTAGTAATCTCAAGTAAGAGAGCCCATCTTTGAGAGAACAAAGAAAGAAGAGAAAAGAGGAGAAAACCTGGAGCATTGGTAATTTCCAGTTAAATCCGCGATTTAAGGGAAGATTCAGACTCTACGAATTTGAGGCAAGTGATTAAACTTACTAAATGCTTATGTGTGTGATTTATTTCATAATTTGTGGATAAATTATGGTGATGTTGAGTATATATGATAAAACCCTAGATTTTGTGTTGAAATCTAGCATTTGATGTGTATGTATGGGTTTGATGGTGTAAAAATGGTTGGGATCATATTTAGGTTAATCTATGATGTTAAAAATTAGGTTGTAATGGGAGTTTTGATGGTTAGAGGTGATGAATTTTGGTTATAATTTCGTGAGTTCTGTAGAAAGTAGGAGAACTTTGGAATTCTGCAGACCCGAATCGATTCGCTCCCTAGAGAATCGATTCGTCATAAGGCAGAAGTATCAGGTTTTGGAACCGAATCGATTCGACCAAGTGAGAATCAATTCAGCTTATACAGAAGTACCAGGTCCTTTGGACCGAATCGATTCGCAGGTTGGCAAATCGATTCGCTGAATAAGGCGAATCGATTTAGACATGGGCGAATCGATTCGAAAATCTTGTTATTTTGAGAGGTTTTTCTAGAATGTGTTTAACTCCTTTCTACTTGGGTGTAGTGATTGGGAACCCTCTAAAATAATATGATAAACATGTTTATGAGTTAAGGATGGGATAATGTTATGACATGATGGTTGGGGAGACATCGGGTCAATTATGGAGGCATATTCGGGAGTTTACTATGCCGATTTCTATTGTAAATTGTCCTACTGATATGAATTTCCTTAAGGATGGATACAACTAGTTGAGAGAGGTCGTGTGTCCTGTGAGGTGTTGACTTGGTGACTATTTATTTCATATGTGTGATTGATGATAGAGGTTCAAGTGAGCGATTGAATCATAAAATGAATTGGAAATACTTCTATGGATTATCGGCTAGTGTGATGAGTGATATGCACATAGCCGGGATTATTGATATATACATTCGGATATGAGATGGTTTGTATATACGATGTGTGTATATATATATATATATTGTGTGTATGATATATGTATTTATTGTGTGAACATACCCCTCTAGTGCTATCATGGAAAGTTGTGTGATGTGGGTGAGGCCCCTGGTTTGAGGAGCAAGTTGCTTAAAGTCCCCAGGTCATAGGGTCTATTTATTTATTGTGTGGAATTTATCAGAGATAAGACGTCTTGGGTATGATTCGTCTTATTTTTGATAAGGAACTATGACCTCTTCCCCTACGTTTGTAATTTGGTTTATACTAAGTCGGTTTGAGAGTCTGACCACTGGTAACCCATGATGGTATGTGAGTAATTCCATGGAAGATGATAGCATTGCAGAGACTGCATCCATTTAGTTAAAGCTCTGAGGGATGGTTAGTATACATATATTACGTGTGTTATGTATGTGTACTTGGTAGCAATTATTAATCTCGTATAATAATGAGACTAATATTATACAGACTTAGAGATAATGTGTGATATGTTATGAAAATAACTAGTGAGAGTTATTAGGTAATGAATTGTTACATAATCATTTAGGATAAGATTGAAATGATTATATTTTGGGTAAACTAGATACGCGAGTGGGGTAAATGCGTAGACTTGAGGTTGAGTTATCCCTAGACGAGTTGGGTAGCTTGATTAAAATTAAAATTCATATGTTTAGGTGCGCACCATAGTTGAGGGATAAAGTTGAGTTTCAAGAGAGTGCGACACCACTTTATATTATGAAATTGTGCATTCATAATTATTATGCATTTTAATTCATTTGCTAAACTGTTTTCAAACCTTGGGCTCTGACCCATTTATATCCCCTCTTTTGCTTTTATTTATTATATAATAGGTGTCCCACCACAAGGACACCAATGTTGAGTCTTCCATTCCGGTGTTTATGGAGCTGTAGCTTTTGTGGACTGTTGCAGGACTTTTGTTGTAGCCACTTCTCATCTTTGGATATCTAGTTATGGATACATAATTTTTAATTCGGGTGTTTACCTAAGGGTTGTAGAGTTGTATATCTTTTTTACATTTCACAGATTTGTTACATTGTATAGTTTGTTGCCGGACAGCTTATTCGGGTATATTCTTTTTTTGTACATGTTGTTTATATATGATCACGTTCTGTTGTTGTATATAGTTTGAATGTTTTATATGTTTTGAAAAAAAATTTGGCATCCGTTTACTCTGTTATTGGGTGGTTAGTTACTTTTAGTCTATTCGATAGTTGATGCTGAGAATGATCCACATGAGATTACTGTTTTATCTTAGTATAGGGCTGGACACCAGTTATTATTATAAGCGGGGTGTCATAATAAGCTCGTTCCAGGATGAGACCTGTTAACTCCAAACAACCGAGCTAACAGAAGGAAATCACAGGACTCTTCCAAGATTCGTCCAGAACCAAGGTAGAACTTATACATACAACCTCGGCCATATTGTAGGCCAAAACTTTAAGAAAGTATTACAGCAATAAGGGCATGTCTGGGCCTCTCTCCCAGCCGATACTAGAAAAAGGCATGTTTAGCCTACCTCAGCCTGAGCTCCTGAGCCGAGACCAAACTTGCCAGTTTTTTGCATAAAGATAAGCACTGCATTAGCAACCTCGTACTCGGCCAGGCTGAGACCTCTGCAGATGGAACCATACTGGATGATCTGTAGAAGGTACCGAGTCGATGTGTCATGCATGAGCAAATTAGTTATAACTACCATTATTCCCCTCACGTGAGGCGAGATTTCATCACCATTAAGTACATGTGCATGGACAACTACCACCGTCTTAGTGGATACCTTCATCAGTGAACGCTTTTAGCATGCTTGGGGGGTACATGACACCCCCTAGGACCTATAAATACATTTCATCTTCTTCATTGTAGAGGATCGCTTAATGAAAACCCTAGCTAAACGCTGTCCATTTATATCTAGAAGAGAGAGAAAGCTTGAGTGTTGTACCCTAGGCCATTAAAGCCATATTTGTTAGTGGACTTCACTCACATGCACATAGTGGACATAGGATCCAGTCGAACCACTTGAATTCAGGTGTTCATCTCCTTCGCCTCATTTCCTTCTCTCATTCTCTACTACTTATTTGCTGCCATTGTTGTATATCTGTTTGAGCTTCTTATCACTGTGACCTGGTGGTGCCATTTTTTGTATCATCAGTCTGACACCATCTATGGGAATGAGAATTATCATCTCTTCCTATCTCTAGCTTATACTCACCAGAGTCTCTAGTGGTGAGCCTGTCCTCCCCTCTTGTGGAGCTGTTTCACCATGAAAAGAGCTCTTGTTGAGCTTCTAAGGTTTTATCCTACTGTTTACAACTCATCCATTAGGTGAAAAATATGGCATTAGAATTTCCACCACCTGCTGGTGGTCCTAGTTCTAGCCATGCGCCTCCTCAGTCAGAAATGGCGTGTGACACCCTGACTAATTAAATACCGGGTAGCTACTCCTTTATTTAAATTAATACAAAATGTTAAGTTGGTTCAGTTCATAGCATTACTGTCGAAAACATTTGATTAATTACTAACCACCTAATATTTAAAATAGTGAAGTGTCAAGTTTTAAAGTTTTATTAATCCAACAACATAATAATCTAAATCAACATCCAACCATCACATAAACAAATCACATAAGATAATCAACAGAATGAATGACTGATGTTTGGAGTAAACACTCCAATAATAATAGCAAGGTAAATAAACCCAATACAAATGTCTGAATGAAATAATTAAATCCCAATACCGAATTAACTGAAAGTCTAAAACTGCTGTCACTGAAAAGAATGGGCAACAGGCCCTAACTGGAATAATGACTCCCAAAAGAAGCAAGGATAGATGTGGAGGCATCTAGTAACGAGATCCTGTAACTTTCACAGCAGCTTCAGCACGTCAATGGAATGGAACTCCTAAGCTTGGTGTCCCTGTGACTGGGAACCTAAAAATATTTTACAAGAAAAAATAGAATTGGAAGCAAACGGGTCAGAGATCGAGGGTGAAAACAGTTTAAAAATATAGCAAGGGTTTAATTGCATTAAACAGTAAATATTATATACATGTTAGTCACGTGCCCTCACTTGAGATCCACACCCCTCAACTATAGTGCACGCCTAACACATCTTTTAAATACCGCCTAGTTATACCACTACCTGTCTAGTCTATTCGACCCCCATCCAGACGGTTCTTACTTTAAATTCCACCCGTGTTATTTAAATAAAATATATTCGTAACTCACCCATTCAATAATCAGATTTCTTAGCTTAAGTATTAGTTAGGTCTACAATGTTCTTAACTCAATTAAATTCCTTAATTATTAGCATCTATTAAGTAGCAGTGAATCAGTCACAAGTACATATATAAGTCACCCATTACATATATACATATATGGAACCCCTAGACTAAGCTGTGGTGCATGCATACTCTGCTATCGAATCCCGGTACATCACGTACATAAGGATCACGTGTTTCGAATCACTCGGGAACCATTTCAATACAAATCACACATAGTGGACGCGAACATAGTTCACATACCCATGGATCACGCACATACCTACGCTCCCATAGTCAGCTGACTTATCAACTCACAAATAAGCCATTCACAGTCCTATGTCCTTAAGGTACCAGTCTAAATCTCCCCGAAGGCACACAAAGATAAGATGGTCCTTTCTAAAAAATCAACCCTTCCGTGATAGCAAGTATGGTAGGTATGTCATACACATAATCATTTATATACTAAGCATTCATACAAATTAGGTAATTATTACATTATTAAAGGTATATTTTCAGCCCTAAACCATCAGTCCTATTCGTACGCAATTATCATCCTAACTTATATATAATATGTTTTGCCGATAAATCTCACGTCGTATAGTTTCGAGTACTTAAACCTATCCCTAAAAGGTTACTAAGTCTCATACGTATCCCACATGTCAATTTAGTACTTCGAGGTCCATATTTCTATCTCTAATCCTAACTTATCACTCATACGAATTTAAGTCATGCTCTCACATCTTATAATGGTAAAATACTCGTCGGACACTAGTAAGTTCAACACTACTTTCCAAATGAATTTTAATATGTTTCGGGATTCAATTACATCCCTACTGATCTCCGTAGAGTCCTAGTGCATTCACATAGTCCCTATATACCACTTCCAATGGTCGAAATCGCTTAAATCCAAAAAGGGGAAAATCATAGTTTCTGGGGAGGTCGATCGATCGACCTATGAATGTCGATCGATTGATCAAGCAGGTGCAGGTCTCGAATTTCTTAGTTTTCAATCCTGGGTTTGTCCCAATTCTTCATTACAAGATGTTAAATCCTAAACATATTGGGTAATCATACAACCTAAATACATGATTCTTAACGTTCCAGAATTCTTAAATCATCATCATTTATACTTTTCTTGGATCAGATCATTCTATTATCATGAAAAACCCTATTTTTCTATTTTCTCCAAGAATCATCATACATCTCCTCATAAATTCGTAATTAACTATACATGGTTTATGATTTTGTTAATGAGATACTTCCAGAATCAAAACTACATATATATCCTACCCAGAATTAAGGTTTCATCTCCAAATTTCATGAGTTTCAATATTTTCATGGTTATCATCAAATCCTACACTATCATGGATAAATTATTTGTTGAATCTTAATGGATTAAATCACTTGCCTAGAAATTCGATGTTTAGATCCTTTGATGAGGATAAAGGTTGGTTCTCTTTCTCTTTCCGGTCACAAATCCGGCGATAGTGGTGGTGTGTGGTGGTTATGGCCTTAGAAACCCTTGGAACTTCTCCTCTCTTCTCAGGTTGCCCACTACTTGGTTTTGACAGATAATGAACCTAATGGCCCTACGGTTGGCTGATAAATAAAGACTAAATTTCATGGGTTAATATTCCCTAAAAATCAAAATGACTAAAATACCCTCCCGGGTTGCTGGTTAGGCCTAAAAATGCCCCGGGACCCAAACTAAACCCCCAATTAGTGTTTTCTGATTATTTTGACCCTTTCGGACACGTTGGTGCACTCAAAATGACCATACAGATGATATAAATATAATTTACTTTTAAATTCATTCAAAATGATTCCTGACGCGACTGACACGCGCGTCCCAACTTAATTTTTGAATTATCGTATTTATGACTCGCGAAAATTTTAATAAATTCAATAATCATATATTACCATATTCACTCAGTAATATTCAACATTATTATCATAATAAAATACCAACTCTCATCTCACTAGCATTTAAATTCGGATTAATTTCCAAAAAATTATTTCATTTAATTTAATTAATCCCATTAAATAAAATAAATAAAATTACGGGGTATTACATGGCGGAGGCGGCGAAGGCGTTGAAGTCATCGGTGGCCAGCCAATAAGCGATATAGGAGACGTTAGTTTCCTTCAACCAAAATGTATTGGTGAGACCCACGGGTATAACACCGGAGATGATTACTCCGACAACTATGGAGTAGCCTCCAGATTCCAGGGGACGACCCCATGCACCACGCAAGGAGATACCTCCTCTTCAATGATGGAGAGAGGTTGCTGACCCTAGGCATTTACGCCTGAGGAGGTAAGGCCAGCCCTGACCAGAGGACCAATATGATGGCTATGGGGCTGAAGACGCTTGGGCTGAATACTGGGAGCCATATGAAGTGTCAGGAAATACTTTACGCCCCATTCAAGCAAGTCGAGGGCACAATACGAGGCTGTGTCAAGATGCTCAACCAAGGGGCTTGACCTTTGATCGGCTAAGCAGAGGGTAGGCCTTTGAAAGGCTCGGCCCAATGGGTGATCTTAGAGATAGATTATCCAGATCCAGGAGTATGAATGGCTCCAGAAGGTAAAGGGAAGAATGTCGGCCATCATGCGGTCGAGATGAGGGTCAAAGAGAAGTAAACAGCCGACACAGGTCAGTGGCCAGGGAACCATCTGCTCGACCAGTTGAGGTAGCAGGGGACAATATCATCTAGGTCGACATTATGGAGGCACCGAGAGGCCCTGGAATGAATCGATTCAGAGGTTGGAGAATAAAATGTGGGACATTATTAAGAGCTGAGACCCCTTCCAGAGGGGCTATTCTGAAGGATCTCCTTTTGTAGCTAAGATAGTCAATTTTCTGACCCTGCCAAGTTCAAGACACCAGTGGTTAATCCAAAGTATGGTGGGAGTACCAACCCCGTGTACAATGTAGATATGTACTAGTCGGCTGTAAACATCTACTCCATCTCAAATGAAATGAAATGACGTATATTTTCAAGCACTTTGATTGGAGCTGCCCATGTTTGGTTCACTTCACTCCCGAAGAACTCCATTAAAAATTTTAAGCAACTCGCAGAATGATTCATCCATAACTTTTGCTTTGGGGCAAGACCCCGGAAGAAGACTACTCACCTGCTGTACATTAAGTAGGGGAAGAATGAGAGTCTCAGGGAGTACATTGCGAGGTTTAATAAGGAGAAGTTGGAAGTGCAGGATTACGAGGAAAGTATTGCGATGACAACACTAATAGGAGGTCTGTAGAAAGGGAAATTGCTTTGGACGCTTACTGAGGACCCATCGAAGTCTATGGCCGAGATATTGGCGACGGTCGACAAGGTCATGAATACCAAATAAGCTATGGAAGCAAAGTATGAGGATGAAAAGGGGACTAGCACTGGGCGTAAGTTTTATAAGAAGAAATAAGAGACCGACTGATGATAAGTTTTCGGACTACACTCCCCTCATGGTCAGTTACGAGCATATCTTGAATGATATCAAGAATGATCGGTCCCTGAGGTGGCTCGAAAAGCTAAAAGCTCCCCCTAACAAGAGGAATAAAAGCCTATGGTGTGAATTTCACCAAGACCACGGGAACTTGACCGATAACTATTTCTCTTTGAAGGACGAGATTGAGAAGATGCTCAAGGCTGGGAAGTTGAGGAAATATGTAAGCAGTGGTAGTCCGAAAGGAGGCCGAGATGACCCTAGAAAAAGAATGGACGATAAGTGCAAAGAGGATGTTCTTGGGAAAAAAGATGATGCCTTAGACGACAATGATGGGGACGGCCCAGATCTTCCACCAAATGATGATGGTCTAAAAGGTCACCTTCATATGATCTCGTTCGATGTGAATACGATCTGTGGAGGCCTTGTAGGGGGAGGCTCAAATGTGGCTGACAAAAAGGCACACGTTGGAGAGGTCAAAGCTCTTCCCAAAGTTGAAGCGGTTAACTTGAGTGCAGTAAGTGAAAAGTCAGAGAAAAGGAAGAAAATAGATATGGACACTTTGATTGTGGGGTTTTTAAGACTCGACTTCAAGGGTATCCTAGCTCCCCAAGACAACCCTGTGGTGATTATAACCCGGCTTCATGCGTATGACGTGCCAAGAATATTGATTGATGGTAAAAGTTTGACCGATGTTATGTTCTGGCCGTGCTTCAAAGGTCTAGGACTTAGCAAGAAGAGGCTCGTTCCTTATCATCACCCATTGATTGGATTCAGTGGTGAGAAAGTCCATCCGTTGGGAATGTATGAAATGGACGTCAGGATGGGTGATGTTTGGCCGAAGAAGCTTATAAAGGTCAATTTCTTTTTAATGGATGAAAGTGTATACTTAGTTTATAACATTATTATAAGAAGAGTGACCCTCAAAGAGTTTGAGGCCGTGCCCTCCACTATACACCAAATGGTGAAATTCCCGACTCCTTATGGGGTAGGGGAAGTCCAAGGTGATCAAGTGTTGGCACGGGAATGATACTTCAACTCAGTCGAAGAGAGGAAAGCTCACAATAAAGTAACTACAATGTAAAATATGGATACTTTGGACCCCAGAGACGAGATGAAATTAAAGAAAGGAGAAGCCGCATAGGAGGTAGAATCCATCGTCCACAATGAGGAAGAGCTGAAAAAACCATACAAGTTGGCAAAACCCTAAATAAAGAGGCCAAGGAAGAGCTGGTTAAGTTGTTGAGGAAGAGGTAGAGCATCTTTGCCTGGATCCACGAAAACATTCTCGGTATTGACCCAGCAGTCTTGTGTCATAATCTCAATGTGGCCGATGATGCTAAGCCGATACGACAAAGAATAAGAATCTACTCAAGAGAGAAGTATAATGTTATTAGAGAGGAAGTTAAGAAATTGGAGAAGGCCAACTTCATCTGAGAAGTCATTTATCCTAACTGGTTGGCAAACGCTGTCATCGTCCCCAAGGCCATTGGCAAGTGGAGGATGTGTGTTGACTTCACGGATCCGAATAAAGCATGCCCGAAAAGATAACTTCCCTTTGCCCAGGATTGATCAGATGGTAGACGCTATAGCCGGCCCTGAATTAATGAGTTTCATGGATGCCTACTCAGGCTATAACTAGATATTCATGGTCCCGGCCGAAGAAAAGAAGACAACCTTTATTACTGACAAGGGGACCTCAGAGGCTAGTTAACAAAATGTTTGAAGACCAGATTGAGAAAATAATGGAAGTGTACGTTGATGATATTCTAATAAAGAGCCTCGAGGCCTAGACTTATGTGGCTGACCTTAAGCGCACCTTTGACAGATGGGTAAATACCAGATGAAGCTCAACCCTACCAAGTGTGTCTTCGACATGGGAGCGGGTAAGTTTGTGGGATTTATTATCAATTAAAGAGGGATAAAAGCTAATCCCAAAAAGATCAAGGCCTTGCTGGAAATGAAGACTCCTATGACAATAAAGGATGTGCAGAGACTCACCGAAAGAGTGGCAGTGCTAAATAGGTTTGTCTCTAGAGCCACTGGTAAATGCCTTCCTTTCTTTTGAGTATTAAGAAAAGATTTTGGGTGTAATGAAGAGTGTGATAGAGCGTTTAAGGATTTGAAGTCCTACCTCGTCTCCCCACTCCTATTATCTAGACCAGTTCAGGGGGAGAAATTGTATCTTTATTTGGCAGTATCTGAGTCGGCCATCAGCGTCGCTATTGTAAGAGAAGAGGATGGAGTTGAAAAACTAGTGTATTTCAATAGTAAGGCACTCCAAGGGGCCGAGCAGAGGTACCCTAAGATGGAGAAGTTAGCCTATGCCTTGATACATGCCTCGAGGAAGATGAATCCCTACTTTTAGGCACATATCATGGTGGTCCTCACAGACTCACCCCTTAGGCAAGTAATTCACAAGCCTGAAAAATTAGGAAGACTAATGGTTTGAGAAGTCGAGTTGGGGGAATTTGACATCATATACCAGACAAGAACAAATATTAAATGGGCAGTCCCTACTGACTTTGTGGTCGAGTTCACTTGGGACGAGGCCAACATTGAAGATGATGCTACAACTTGTGAGCAAGAAAGCAGGGTGTGTCCTCTCCCGATCGGAGCCGAGACGAGTTCAGTAAGAAACAAAGTGTCTGAGAATGAGGATAAAAGGTATCTTTTCAATAATGGAGCCCTGGAAGAGGGTAATTTTTCACCAAATGATATTGTGTGGAACCTCCTTGTTGATGAGTCTTCACGTGAGAACAGAAGCAAGGCAAGATTGATAGTGTCGGCCCCAGATGGGGTCGATATTGAAAGCGCATTGAGATTTAACTTCAAAGCTTCCAATAATGAGTTTGAGTATGAGGCTCTCCTATCAGGTCTCTCCCTTACCTGGGCACTAAATGTTGGCCAACTCCTTATTCATAATGATTCGAGGTTGGTTGTCAATCAAATCTTAGGGGCATACGAGGCTAAAGATGGAAGAATAAGAAAGGTTAATACATCGTTGAAACATTTCACGAAAGTAAATTTGAAGAGAATATCTTGACTGGATAATGGCCGAGCCGATTCTCTGGCAAGGTTAGCCTCATCCACCAGAACTAAAATTAGAAGAACAATCCCAGTAGAGATTCTCCATCAGCCGACGATCAAGGGAGAAGGGAACACCATGGAATTTTGTTTCAATATGAGTATGGGAGCTTCTTGGATGGATTCTATAGTCCATTATATTAGAGGTGGGGAGCTACCTGAGTCTAAGGTTGAGTAGAGGAAATTAAGATACAAAGCTGCCAAGTTCACCCTCATAGGGGATATTTTGTACAAGAAGGGGTTCCTGCTTCCTCTCCTCAGATGTGTTCATCTATCTGAGGTGGAGTGTATTTTAAAAGATGTGCATGAAGGGTCGTGTTCCAGCTATATTGGAGGAAGACCATTAGCTAAGAGGATCATCACCCAGGTTTACTGGTGGCTGACATTGGCCAAAGATGCAGTTGCCTACGTCAAGAAGTGTGATAAGTTCCAGAGGTTTGCCACCATATCCCACCAACCTCATCAACCTCTTACCTCCATTACATCTCCTTGTCCTTTTGCGATTTAGGGGATCGACCTTATTGGGCCACTACCAAGAGCTGTGAACAATTATCGCTACTTGATCATGGCGATCGATTATTTTTCAAAGTGGGTAGAGGCCGAGCTGATGATAACGATCACAGAGAAGAAGACCTTCCAGTTTATTTAGAAGAATATCATCTGCAGGTACGACCTACCCAATAACGGAACATAGTTCAAGAATATCTCTCTAGAGAAGTATTGTTGTAGACACCCCATTCTGTTACCCCCTAACTCTGCTTAGGTCCCTAATACCAACCTTCATCACTACAAACCCAGGTCATGTCCCGAGAACTGACTTAAAAGCCATCGAGCACTCCCCAGCTCAGTTTGACCCAAAAATCAAACTCTTCATCTCGACCGAGACTGAATGAATCTTTAAACGGCACTGAATACCCTCTCCAATGGACCACCCCGTGTGCAATTCTGACTTACCATGCGGACGAACGATCCGTTTGAGTTTGAAACTTGACCCAGAGACCACCGAGCTCTGTTTGACCTAAGTCAACTCTTCACCTCGACCGAGGCTGAATGAATCTTTGAAGGGCACTGAATCCCCTTTCCAACGGTCCATCCCGTGCGCGATTTTAACTTACCATGCGGACGAACGATCCGTTCGACTTCGAGAGGTCACCGAATGATTCTTGGTCCCGGTTGAATAAATTCAACTCTCCAAACTGGGTCAAACTCTTTGGAATGTACAGGTAAATATCCTAACCTTTCCAACGGTCCATCCCATGTACTATTCGGACTTACCATACGAACAAACGATCCGTTTGCGTCCGAACGATTCCCCATCCAATGGACCGACAAACGCTTCCAAGCCATGTTTGACCCAAAGTCAACTACCGAACTCGGGAGCGGTCCGAATGACTTTCAAAGGTATCTAAATTACCTTTCCAACGGTATGACCCGTGCACGATTCTGACCAACGGTTTGCCCTCGGCAACCGATTTTCCGAAAAAGCCTGAAGCGCACTGCCAAATGGCAGGTTCCAAACCCTGCCTATCGGCAGGTGCCGATAGGAAGGACCAGGTCTATGCCGATCGGAAGTGACTTGAGCCTATAAAAGGAGGCCTTAACCTCATTTGCAAGGGGAGCCCATAACTGATCAAAATCGCTCTCAGCGAATCCCAAAAACCTCTCTCGAAGGCAGCGCGATTTCAACATCCAAATCCCATTTTTACTTCCACTTTTCATCATACTCTTCATCAAACTTGATGAATTAGCCACTCTCCATCATCATCCAAGCGCAAGGGATGCTTTCCAACATTCAAGCTCAAGCTCAATATCTTCAAGAAGGTCCAACTTTCTCACCTTTCTCTTCAAATTCTCTTAAATTCGCAATAACTTGTTTTCATACTTAGTACTTTTGTTATCTCATTTCACACATCCTAATATACTTTTTATTTAGTATTATTGCACATCTCTTATTTTCATTTAAATAAAACCCAAAAAAATAAGAAAAAGAGGGTTTGCTCGTAAATTCCAAATAGGGATTCTTATACTTTTCCACACTTTTCTCACAACTAAAACACTTTTTCCTACACACACACACACACACACACACACACACACACTCACAAATAAGAGATCCCCCATTTGGATTTATGGGATAAAACCCACTCCTCCTTTTGTATGCAAACTACGTGGACTTTGATGCCTTTATAGGATATGTAGGCATCTCGGGGTAAAACCCGAGACTCGAGTCCTTTATCTCACTTTTTCTCTCATTTTCTATCTTCTCTAAATCCAATTTTCCTATATTCTATATACGTGTTTGTAGTGACATAGTACTCCATACGCATTATTGTTCCACTATAACGATTAACGTAGGGGTGATGGCGTAAATCTTATTTTCCAATATTATTCTTATATCTTCCTACGGATGACTCGCTTTATCTTTTCCATGATACAAGTCGAGGATTCCTACCTCCATTCTATATATACACATGCACACATATCACAGGGGAAATAAAAAGGAAAATAACAAATATTCATGAGAGACCGAAAGGGTGGAATGGGTGCCTAACACCCTCCTATTTTGTAACTAAGCCTCCGAACCCTTCTCGAATCATTTTGGTTTCGCACGCACCAGTATGTCTTTGGATGCCATCCTTCGGGGTGGCTTCCCCTTTTTCTTTTGTCTGTTTTGAGTAAAATAGTCTGGTGACTCTGAATCTCTCTACATTCCTACACCACATCTCAAATGACATCGGCCGAAGCTCTCCCGAGAGGGACACGCGGGACCCGAAGGATCCTTCCTCCACGCGCCCGCTCGCATGGCGAGGATCGGGGATAGCCACAGTTGCGTCTCTGCTGGGGATATGTGTTTATTTTGAGGGCTTGACTCGATTTACATGGATGTTATATTTGTTTATATTTCCCCTATATCTGCATGTTCCCCTTTTCCATGTGTATCCCATGCTTATGCTTCTGTTCACAGACTTGTAAAAAATTCTCCATGTACACTTCACACCCTGTGCACCTAGGATCACATATATCCACATGTTGAACGCATCACCCATCCATACTTGGTGTACCTATTGGGTACTTATACTTTGCTCCCTATTTGGCATAATCAAGAAAGGCATTCTCATCATAAGATACTAATAAGAGAATCATGCATGATTTACACGACATCACCAAAGAGCATTGTTATTGACTAAATTTTACCCAACAACTGGAGGGTCACTTCGTGATGGGCGCTGGTCCGGCAGGGAATAGTTAGCCTAAGCGATATGACTCTCACCTTCCATTGGACAAGTACCTTCGACGTATATCAAACGGTTTCCCCATATCGTACCGCTTGATCAAAGTCATGACGGGAGGTATATCGTAGGGAATTCGTTCACGTACATCGAGTATATCGAATTCGCTCTCACATGTACTGTCCCCATAAGGTATATGGTGAGGCAATTCACGTACACTCAAGTATATCAAATGGCTTATCCACATGTATCGATTGCCCGCAAGAGCAAGACGTATATCGTGGAAGTCACGCCAAGGGGGAAACCCATGCCGATTCACCCAAACAACTGCATACCCGCATATAGGTATCAAACCTAGGACACGCACTTTAGATTGCCGGTTTCGACCCAAAACACTTCCGAAATTCTGGGTCGGTCTGCCGCCCAATTTTCGCTCATTTTTAAAACGGGACCCTGTCCATAAGCCTGGTTACAAGTCCAAGCCATAGCTTTGCATATATTAAAAAACCCACTTTTCCAGGCTTGGGTCCCGTCCGGCATTGCATTTAAGAGAATTAAATACAAGTGAGAACATAATAATCATAATAATCATGCTGATTTTCGTCTCCAAAAACATTTCTCCCTTCTTTATCAAAAATCCAAAAACATTTCTCCTCTCTTTCTAAAAAATAAATCTCATCCACGCCTTCTCAGGTCGATCGCAAGCCCTTGTCCTGGCTCCCTATTGGCTTCGGTCTTCAGTCAAATCACCTCAGAGTTTCATCCGTTCCTCCACTACTTCTTCTGAGTCCGGAATCCATCCACTTTCCATGGAGAATACAGATCAAGCACCAGTTATACAGCCGGATCTGACGACAGTCCTAGCTCAGCTCGTGTCCAAAATTAACAACCTCCAAATTGAGGTTCGAGAGATGCAACGAAACCAGGTTCCTATTCCTCAAGAGCTCGAGGCCCTATTCCCTCGTGCTATGGGTCCACCCGAGCCTATATGGGTTCCTGAAGAATATCTGCACGCTCCACGTGCCCCTACTGTCAATGGGCCACCGCTTGCCCATCTTCTAATGCCAAACATTGCCCAGCCTGTGGCTAACCTGCCTATGGTCGCTGATCCAAAGGAGGAAGAGTTGAATAAAGTAAAATAGGATCTCAATATGCTCACCAAGAAGTTCGACCAAGTCATAATCTCTGGGAACTACATGGACTACACCCACATGTCTCCTTATCCTAAAGCTAGGTTACCCGAGAAGTTCAAGATGCCAAATATCAAGAAGTTCAGAGGGGGTGGACCCCCGATTGTTCATCTTCGCAGTTATCATCATTCCATGACTATACTAGGGGCTTCTAAGGAGGTGATGGCCCAATTGTTTCAGCAGACTTTGAAGGATAGTGCCCTCCGATGGTTTTTGTCTCTCGAAGAATCTAAAATCTGTAGCTGGGAGGATGTAGCCCGAGAATTCATATCTCAGTACAAATATAACGAAGAGCTTGAGTTCACCCATCATGATTTAGAGCTGCTCAAACAGAATCTTGGAGAATAAGTTAGTAACTTCATAACCCGGTGGAGAGAGCAAGCAGCTACCATGACCAATCGGCCATCCGAGGAAGAGCAGGTCAACATAGTGAAGAAGAACTTCTTGCCCCATGTCCTAGCGACGATGGGAGGATAATACTATCCCCACTTCCGAGATCTCAAAGAGGCTGGAGTGGAAATTGAGGAAAGACTCGTTAAAACAGAGGTTGAACCAAAGAAGGTGTCATGACTGTTCACCCTTAGAAAGTATGACAAGCCTGCCAATGCTACAGTCTCGACCATCAACAACATCTCTCAACCAACCACATTATGGGCACCAGAAAGCCGCCCTGCCCCCATCCGAAAGGAATACATTGAGCTCCATGCTCCCCTCTCCAAAGTTTACCAAGCCCTGTTAAGACGAAACCTCATCAAACCCTTAGATCCCCGTCCATTGCCAAATCCACTTCCAAGAAACTTCAAGACCGATGCTCATTGTGCCTTTCACCAAACTGCTGGCCATACCACCGACCAATGCTTTCACCTTCGGAACATAATCCAAGATCTCATTGATCGGGGTACCATCGCCCCACCAGCCAATCCTAAGACAAACACTACTCATAATCCACTTCCGAATCACACCAATGCCATCTTCTTGGAAGAAAACCCAGATTTCAATCCCTCAACTCAAATCACACCCATATACTCTCCTAAACCTCTTTAAATTTGCCCATATTTCCTCCTACACCCTACTAGACTCACTGATCAGGCACTATCACTCCTTACCAGAGCATGCATCGCTGTTCGTACCCGTTCTGAAAATAGAAGTATGGAATTGTTAGAAGTGTTAAACCAACTCCTAGAGTTCGGGCTAAAATTGCCCTCACAAATGGTCATCGATTGCCAGAAATTCAGTACACTGTTCTTGGAAGCACGAAAGTGGGCCCGAGATTTAGACAAATGGGTGGTACCAACCGACGAAGTCAGCCTAGATGATGTTGTCCAGACTATGGCATAATTATTCAGGCAAAACAACAACATTTATAGTATCACCGGGTTACTCGATACTTTAAAGCTACAAGGGCGTTTGGTCCCTTCAACCACACATATCCCCACAGAATGGGAGAACTTGTATGAAGAAGCCGTTGAAGTTGTGGAATGCATTGACTTTACATGGAAATACAAAATTATTGCCACCGGATAGGGGGAAGAATTCAAAGATTCGAGTGAAGAATAAGCTTTAGGAAGAACTAACCCAATAGCCGACATATATGGGATGATCTCATTTGAAGAACTCCTTGAAAAAATAAATAGGGTGGCAGAATAACTTGAAATTGATGAGGAAACAGGATTCATGTTCTTTCCTTCTTCAGTAAATCACATGACCAGATCAGGGAGCCATTACCAGGTTCCAAACTCACTACCAGAAAATAACAAAGGGAAGGGCGTTGAAAACCTTCCTATGCCAGAGATGACCATCGAGGAGAGCAAGATCCTCGATAAACTGAAAAAAACCCAAGCTAACATCACTTTATTGGGGCCTTTCATGTCTTCCCAGCTGCACATAAATTCTTTAATCAAATTACTCACTGGACCCACAGTTCCTCCATCTACCACACCAGAAGAAGCGGTAAATCTGGTCTGATCCTTAACCTCTACCCGAATGCTATCATTTTCTGAATAAGAAATCCCCAGAATTGGGCTAAATCACAATCATGCACTCAACATCTCTGTCGAAGTTATGGGAAAGACCGTGCCTCTCTTTTTTGTCGATAACGGATCCGCCTTGAATGTCTGCCCACTGAGAACCTTCAAGTGTTTAGGCCTGAAAGAAAGCGACCTTGTTCCAACCTCTGCCGCTGTACGTGCCTACGATAATACCCTTCGTGAGGTGATGGGATCCATAAAACTTGCAATAGGGATTGGCCCTATAAACCCTGTCGTTGAATTCCAAGTCATAGACATCCCAGCTTGTTTCAACCTGTTGCTCGGACGACCCTGGATCCACAGTATCAAGGGTGTGTCTTCCTCACTCCATCAAAAATTGAAATTCTTCGCCGACGGGCGAGTCATCACCATTTTCGGCGATGACGAAAATGTCGAGGGTGCAAGCACCAGCAGTCCAATTCTTGAGATACAACACGGGTCAAATGATATGCTCCTATCAGGATTCTGAGTTGATCCACTCCTACTCTCGACAGGGGACGATTTCAAAGAAAGGGTTTGTCCAGAATATGACCCTCATGGCAATGTCAATGTGATTCAGATGTTCAGAAATATGCACTTCATTCCCAGACTGGGGCTAGGGCAAAGGCAGCAAGGGATAATTGAGCCCATCGAACTGAAGAAAGATTTCCCTCCTTGTGGCTTGGGGTATCAACCATCAGAATAAGAGCTCAGAATGATCTGCCAGTCTCGACCAAAGAGAAGATGAGACTGCATCCAAACTATCTCAGGAGACTCCTTAAATGGACGATTCATCAAAGAAGGCGAAGACTTCCCCTTTTGCGGTTTTGTAGAATCTAAGTGCAAAGAAATAAACTACTGACGAATCTAAGTGCAAAGAAATAAACTACTGCAGTAAAGTAAATACGAATAAGGGTAAGATAGGTTAGGATACAATCCCCCGAACCCTAATACATTTACCAGATAGAATACTAGCTTTTGAATTAGAAAGTCGATTGAACCCAATCTTTATAAAACCTAAGCATTACATATATGAGGGTACTAGCCTGCATCATACACAATCAAAGGTAAGAGTAAAGTAATGGCGAATAGCTAACACACACATCGCATAATTAAACACCCCGGTTACCTAGGGAAACCGAGGTTAAAAGGCCTACGACGGTTATGACAACCAATCAACATGATTCAATAAATTTCAATTCAAAAACTATTTTCTACACATGTAAATTACATCGGAATCGAGTTCATGCATCCCAACCCTTAAAAACTTAGCTGGACATGATTAAAGTAAATACTATCTCAAAATTAAATTTGCAAAAATTCATAGCTATGTGAATAATTGAGATGAAATTTGGAATTAAGAATTACAACCTACAATTTAATGACTAGTCAAGCTCAACTATGAAAGCAATTAAAAGAAGAAAATAAATAATATTTGCAATGAAGAAATTTTGGAATTACATCTTTAAACTTGAATAATTGTTGCAGAAATTAAAACCTAGGGTTCTTAGTTGCAAAATCTCTCTCAAACTATCAAAAAGAGAACTCCCTAAAGTCTGGGAAATAATTAGAATAAGTATCCTACGAAAATTACAAGAGTTTGAGCTAAGTTGGACTATCAATATGAAAAAGAAAAATAAAAAAATCGCAACCGAACTGGTCTGGCATGGTCTTTCGGTTCGGTCCTGTATAAGCCAGATATGTTCGTTTTCCTTTGAAACTGGATTGGTTCATCCTCTAATTTTATATAGAGATTCTCAAGGCATCGGACCGGTTCATTTTTGGCTTTATCCAGATCGGTTCGATGGTGAATTTTATTCAGAGTCTTTCCTCTTCTCTTAACTTGTATAAAATACCTGTAAAAATTCTGGAGATGAGGGAGCTACAGGATCAGATTGAGTAGTTGTTAGGACAGGGGTTTATCAGGAGGAGTACTTCCCCGTGGGGTGCTTTAGTTTTGTTCACGAAGAAGAAGGATGGATCATTATGACTTTTTATCGACTATATAGAGTTGAACAAAGTCACCATATGGAATACATTTTCGTTGCCACATATTGATGATTTATTTGACCAGTTAAGGAGTGTTGTTCTCTAAGATTGACTTGAGATTAGGTTATCACCAGTTGAGAGTCCGAGAGAAGGATATCCAAAAGACAGCTTTCCTTATGAGATATGGGTCGTATGAGTTTTTGGTGATTCCATTTGGGCTAACCAATGTGCCGGTGGTATTAATGGATTTGATGAATCGGAAGTTTAGAGATTATTGGGATCGATTCATCATAGTGCTTATCGATGATATCCTAATTTATTCCCGAACTTAGAAAGAGCACTCACACTATTTATGGGTAGTCTTACATAAGCTACGTGACCATAAGTTGTATGCGAAGTTAGAGAAATACTATTTTTTATTGACAGAGGTACAGTTCTTAGGCCACATTGTGTCTGAGAGGGGTATATCTGTGGACCTGGGAAAGGTTTCTACAGTAACGGAGTGGAGACAACCCACTACACCCACCGAGGTACACATCTTTTAGGATTGGCCACGTACTACCGTCGATTCATTTAGGGATTCTCCAAGATATTCAGGCCCTTAACGAATTTTATAAGGAAGGGAGTACCATTTGTGTGGGATGACGTATGACAATAGGCATTTGATGAGCTGAGGGTGACTACAATATCGATTTTGGCATTACCTCGAGCAGGGATAGATTATAAGGTCTTCACAGATGCATCCTTGAGGGGACTTGGAGGGGTTTTGATGAAGGAGGAGAGGCCGATATCTTATGATTACCAAAAGCTTAAGCCTCACGAGGGACATTACCCCACCCATGACTTGGAGTTAGAAGCCTTCCTTTTTACACTACGAGTATGGAGGCACTATTTTATGGGGGAGAAGTTCTAACTATTCACAGTCCAAAAGAGCCTACAGTATTTGTTCACATAGTGGGAGCTGAACATGAGGCAGAGGAGGTGGCTAGAGTTTGTGAAAGACTATCAGTTCGACATTCAGTACCACTCAGGGATGGCGAATGTCGTAGCGGATGCTTTGAGCTGTAAGCTGATATTAGAGTTAGCAGCAGTGTGGAAGGAAACATGTAAGTCACTTCATGGGGGTGACAATCTGACTCGTGCATTTATGGCAATTCTCACCATCACACCCAAGATCATTATTAGGGTAGTGAAGGTTACCAAGAACGAGTTACACAACTATTAGCCAAGGGAACGAAGCATTATTCTATTGGTTAGGATGGTCGATTGAGATTCTAGGGGAGATTGGTTGTCCCCGATGATGAGAATTTTAGGCGAGCCATTATTTCTGAGGCTCACAGTTCACGCTTTATGGTACATCCTGAAGAAAATAAGATGTACCATGACATGCGATGTCAGTATTGATGGGTCAGGATGAAGAGCGACATATCAGATTTTGTGTCCAAGTGTGCTACGTGTCCGCTAGTGAAGGTGGACCATTAGTGTCCTGCGGGTGTTTTACAAACTTTGGAGATCCCGGTGTGGAAATGGGAAAGCATATCCATTGAATTCATTGCTGTGCTACCTAAATCGTAGAGGGGGCACGATTCCATTTGGGTGATCGTCAACAGATTGACGAAGGTGGTTCAATTTTTACCAGTTCGAACAGATAACATCTCCAAGCAGTACGCTAGACTTTTCCTTACATAGATTGTTAAGATGCATGGGGTACCGCTCAACATTGTATCAGACAGGGACAGGATGTTTGTGTTCAAAATTTTGAGGAGCTTTCAGTAGGCTTTGGGGTTAGAGTTGAGATAAACACCTCATATCATCCTCAAATCGACAGGCAGACGAAGAGGGTGAATTTGATGTTGGAGGAATGTTACAGATGTGAATTTTGGATTTTAAGGGGAGCTGGGATCAGTATTTTCCTTTGGGGGAGTTTTTGTACAACAATAACTAGCAGTTCACGATTGGTATGGAACCGTTTATGGAACTTTATGGGAGACCTTGTCATTTACCCTCATGCTGGTTGGAGGTGGGGGAGAATAAGTTACTTGAGACATATTTCATTCAAGACACCTCAAAGAGGGTAGATATGATTCGGTCCAGGATAGGCAAAAGAGCTATGTGGATGCGGGCTAGAGAAACTTAGACTTTGATGATATGGATGAGGTGTTGATTAAAGTGTCTCCCATGAAGGGAGTGATGAGGTTAGAGAAGAAAGGGAAGTTGGCTCCCCGTTATGTGGGACTATTCCCAATTTTGGAGAGGATTGGTACCGTGGCATATCGATTGGGATTACCGAACCATTTGCAGCGGATGCCTGACGTTTCCCATATATCTGCATTGCGGAGGTTCATTAGAGAAGAGATAGAGTACTAGCACATTGATATAGACAAGATGGAGCTCCAACCACATACTACTTATGAGGAGAGATCGGTAGCCATTCTGGACTATAGGGAGTGCCAACTTCGATCTAAGGTTGTTCCTTTAGTTCTGGTGCAGTGGGGACACCATCGGGAGGACGAGTCGACTTAGGAGAGGGATGATGACATGCACATAAAATATCATAACTCTTCTAGCTAGGTACATTCTTTTCTTAATTCTCAGGACGGAATTTCGTTATTGGGGGGAAGAATGTAATACTCCATATTTTTCTAGAATAAATAATAAATATTTTTTGTATAAAATAAAAATTAACGAAAATTTGATTAAATCGGTGAATTTATTTTATTAATTGCGAACAAATAAATTGTTATTATTTCGTAATTATACGTGGTTGATTTTGTTATGTTAACGTTTATAAAAAATGCATATGTAGTAAATTCATAAATGATGTGTGACGAAATTAAAAAAAAATGTAATCTTGGGATAAAATAATTGGGACGTATATTGGGGAGAATACAGGCTCGTTTAGGTGTTTTAAACCTTTGAGTTCTTGATAAAATAATTGATTTCTTAAAATTTAATGATAGAGGCCTTAGGGTTCTTGAGATTTAAATTGGAGAATCTTGAAATCACATGTAGAGGTTTTTGATTCATGATTATGATCTGGTAAAGGGTAACTTTGAACTCATGTCTATATGCCCCAAAAATCTTATTTATGCATGACTATTATGGTAGCATAAAATTTTGATTAAAGGGTGTGGTTTAATCATATGAATTCTTGAAACTCGGGGAAGAAATCAATGTTAAAAATATGAAATTAATGTTAAAACACGGGGAAGGAATTCCTAATGCTGAAGGAACTCTATTATTTCCTGATGGTCCACTTCCAATTGGAGGTCAATAATGTCTTGCTTCGCTTATGCCATCATTACTACGGTTTTGTCTCATGATGTATTTTACCTTTCTTATAACCACATCCACATTTTTGGCTCAGGCGACAGTGTCATCTCTGCATGTCGCAAGTCCTTCCCCCTCTCTTTAAGCTTCAGATTCTCGTGAAACATGTTCTCTCCATGTCCTACCAAATAAGTTTCAACCTTTCCCGAGTTAAACTTTATCAAATCTTTTTCCTATACCATCCTCGTGGCAATTTGGGAGTTAACGGTCCTAACTGGCCTAAAACATCAAACAACTAAGTCCTGAAGTCAAAACTTCTACATTTAGTTACCTCCAACATACGCATTGTGTCACAATCTTTCACTTAAGGAAGAAAAATTTATTACCCAAATATCCAAGGCGCCCATACACCCTATCCTTTGTGCATTGCAGCACCACCATTCTAGACGTGTTATAAGTGTCTCAAATTATGCCCCACAATTGGAATGACTACATGGTAAGGTCCTACTCAGCTCCCCTACCTTTTCCACCTAATAATATCTTAGGTTGTCCCATCGGTCTGCTCGTGGTGTCAACGATTGGTAACATTATCACATTTTAATCTTATACGGCTCCATCGGCCTTAATTTGTAATATAACCATTATCTCACAGTTATAACTACGCATACGTGCAATCACTACAATACTAAATCCATGTACTAAAGGCAAACTTCTCCCAACTTCCAACGTTCGCTAAGTTTCATGCGTGGGATGTATCGCAAAGCAAAATCCAAATAAGTACCCCCCGATACACTACTACCTAACACTGCTGGCCGTCGAGATCTGTTAAGTCCTTAGTCCATAACATATATCCCTGAATTCCCCTCTACGAACATAAAAGTCTAATCTTCCACTCTCATGTCACTAAAGACGGCATACAATGCGGCGCTCTCACTATCACAAGTTATTAGTGCTGTATATAATTTAGGAGCCTTATCTCTCCGCTCTACAATAAGTCAACATACCCTGAATCATATAAATAAAACATCCCTACTCATCGGGATTAACATAGTAAGACAACATACTCAATGAAATCTATAATACAATACAACACATATCCAGGCTCAACCGTCTTTCAGGTGATGCCTCACCAAAACCATATATTTAAACTTAAAATTTCACGTACGATAGTCTTATCTCACAATTTACTACCGTTCAAACCCTCGGTAACCAGTAACCATACAATATAATAATAATATGCTCTACTATCATAATGCTCAAGGAGCAAGAATCGTTACATAATACCATACACAAATTTCTCTTAGTGCCCATACTTACTCCTCCCCGTAATTGGTACAAAAAGTTTTGCTACTCAAATGGTAGTCACCTACATAATAAGGTTGCTATCACCAGCGTACCTACAAAACTGGATGCACACTCGAATCCTTAGTGTTAACTATTCACATATGTTGCGACACACCCATGTCACTTGAACTCATCATTTATTCCCAAGGATGAAATAAAGCTTCATCAACCTAGTTTGATCGTAGGATCCCCACACACACTTTTCGCGACCCATAATTATCTACATTCGTTAAACCTTTTGGATTCCACTACAATCCTTCCTCGTTGTGGGTACATTATTCTGTTTTATGGCTTATCCGCCCGGCATTGATACATTGGCCCCTATCTCTAGGCCTCAAATATTTACTTACTGGCCTTCCCTTTATTTCATGGGCCCCGTCGACCCCAAAATACGGTATGCCACAGTTATTGAGGACTACGCTGGTCTTGCCTAGACCTACTACCCTCACGTTATTAGTTCCTGGGACCAATTCTCTTGACCCTATTCCCACACTGGACATATTTTACTTTTCCAACTGGTACGCCTTACAAGCACGGTTTATTATTCTTGATACTATAAATTTCACTTCTCACGTGAACACATTACATACTGGTAACCCTTATCTCTACATACAAGGTAATTTCCCTTTCACTGGTCCTACTGGCCTTATTGGGATGTCCTTCTCTCGGACCTGTCAGTCTTAACTCCCTTTCCTCAGGGGCGTTGCCATATTCTTGTAAACATATACTTTGATGACATTGACACTAGTCACCTTAATCTCACCTCCCATTCACGCTAGGGCATTCCATTCACGAGTCCATTTTCATCTTACAGACCCTTTCCATCTTCCTTGACTCCTACTTCGTTTACGAAGTTCTCTTACCAAGTTAACTCATCCTTTATAGTCGGTTACTACCCGATCTACTTGGATAAGTTCAACATCTCTTCTGTATCTCTGAGCTAATTTTTTTTTATGAATTTAAAATTCTGAGTGTCACTGCACTCTACTTTACATTATTGCCTTTGTATTAGCTCCCTCCATTGGCCCATCACAATTAGATATTACTGTTGGTGACTTCTATTGCGATCACCGTTCCCCGAATGCTTCACAACTTCTAATTGTTTTCCTCCTCTTGTTGTCCCTCTAACGGCCTTCGCTGGTCGTCCCATATTGTTCGGAGTACGAAGTCCAATCACTCTCGCATATGAATTAGATTCACTTACTAAATCACAGGAGAGCGTAAATCGCATACGTAGTGGAATACAATAATCCTAGAATAAGGCTCTACATCAATGAACGCTAAGCTGAAACGTAATAAGCCGTACAGATCCTAAAAGACTCTAGAACCTGATGCTCTGATATCACGTGTGGCACCCCGCCCAATTAAATATTGGGTGATCGGTCCTTTATTAAATTTAGAAACAAAATGTTCAGTTGGATCATTCTTAGCATCACTGTCAAAAACTTAAATCCAATTAATTACCTAACATTTAATTAAGCTAGTGTCAAAACATTTCCCAATTAAACTTGAAACAATTAATTCATTTAATTTCTGAACATTTAATTATAAACTATACACAAGAAATGAATACTAACTGAATCAGATACTGAATAAATAAGACTGGATAAAACCTTCCCGTTCAAAGTCACAAACCGAACCATAATAACAATAAATCCCACTGAAATGAAAGGAAAGTAAACTAAATACAATCTCTGATAAAATGTCTAAGGAATGGGCGACACATGCCCTAAATGGAAAGTCTAAATAGAACTGAGTGAAATGATAGAGGCGTCTAATGCAAAGACCTACAGCTTCCACAACAGTTGCAATACGCCTAGCAATACAAATCCCTAAGTTTGGTGTCCCTGTGGCTGAGCACCTGATATAATACATATATATAGCAAAAGAGAAAAGAGATGAAAGAAACGGGCCAGAGTCTGATGTGTAAAAATATTTTTTTTAGCAACTATGTAAAATTTGCAATAAAAAAAGTATCAAATGCATGTTAGTTCGATCTCTCACATGAGATTCTTACCTCTCGTCTATTGTGCACGCCTACCGTACATCTATTCTCACCTAGCCATCCATAACACTTCTAACTAGATAAAGACTTATACTTCTAGTTATACCTCGTGGTAGAAACCCATGATTCCTAATTTTCCACATTATTAATATCATTATTTTTTAATTCGATTAAGTGTTATCACACTAAGTTAAGTATTTACTATTCACGTTATTGAAGATTTCACTATCTTAATAGTCTGAAATCATCTTTTTGTAGATACACCATAAGCATACGTATATATCCCTCACTATTATACATATGTATTAACACAATCTTAATATCCTACAAATATCACATCGTAAGTATAATACAAGTATACATATATATCCACCTCCATTACATATATATACTAACACAACACCCCAAGGCTACACCTGTAGTGCATTGCATACTCTGCTATCATGTCCCGGTACATCTCGTACTCAAGCAAGGACTATCAGTTCGGAAATCTCCCACGAACCATTTAAACAAATTACACATATTGGCGGCGAACATAGTTCACATACCTATGGGTCACGCACATACCTACGCTTCCATAGTCAGCTGATTTATCAACTCACAAATAAGTCTTCACAGTACTATATTCTGAGATACAAGTCAAATATCCCCCCGAAGGTCACCTAGGATAAGATCATCTCTACACCCCCCCCGCGATAGCAAGCATCTAGGTATGTCATACACATAATGTATCAAATATAGGTATACACACAACCCATTAAATCAAACGGTATACACACAAACCAAATGTCATATTCTGTACGTAGTATTACCATTACTAAATACTCTCAACGTATTTTTAAATTACAATATTCCCTTTCTCGTAATATATATAAGGATAATATGGCACCCGAAACCCTTAATACATAATCATAAGAAGTCCCAAACGTAACCACTAATTTTTATTCTTATAGGTTCCATAACGTTAGAATTTATATCGCAAGTATTTACCACTTAATACTCTCGATGTATTTACAATTACGATTCTCTCTCTCACGTAATCTTCAAGGCAAATTCTCATTTCCGAATATTAAAGTATTTCCCTCACATACTTTCCCGTAATTCTGTCCCATATTAATTTACCAATGGCAGTTTCTCTCACTCTATTAAACTGAATAATCCCAAAATTGGATCCTCAGAAAAATTCCCAGAAATTAACCTGTCGCTCGAACCAGATGGCTTGTCGCTCGAACGACTGCCACATTTCGCTTGAACCAGATTCATGCGAGATTCTCATCTCGCTCGAACCACATCACTATCTCGCTCGAACCACTTCTCGCGAAATGTCAATCTCACTCGAAGATGCTACGCACAACATCGCGCAACGTTCACTGTCTCATCTTCTTGCCCATAATTTCTGCGTTTCCACCATTTTTACTCCTAAAACCTCGAAAGATCAAGCCCCAAACTTCCAAAAATCAGTACCAAACATTATTCTAACATCTATATATGATTTACCATAACCTAACATCATTAAATCATCACCAATTATCCATATAAATTTGAAATCCCCAATTTATTATCAAGAACCCTAGTTCTTAAATTGATATGTAAAACTTCTAAATTAAAACCAGATTTGTTCATAGAAATCATCACAATTTCGTAGGCATCATCCTATCTACATGTGGGATTCAAATTATTATCAAAACAACTCTAGTTTATGATATAGTTCTCCAATTTAACCCAAATTAACTTTCATAACAATGGTTAGTTAACCTAGACTAACATGAACACAATTATCGCTAAAGAAAGCAAGCAAAAAACACTTTCCTTGATTTTGACGGTCTGATCCGTTGGTGTTGTTGGTATGGATATGCTCCTCGCATTCCGATCTACATTATGGTGGTGGTGGTTGTGCAAGGTGGTGCTAATTTGGCCTTCCTTCTTGGGATTTGTTCTCCCTCAAACCCTCTGTGGCCGTTCTTTACTTTCTGTGTCTCTCAACCCTAATGGACTTTCCTTGGCTGATAAAATAACTCCTAATTTTCGTCCATTAATTTACCCTAAAATTTTAATTTACCAAAATTCCCTTTTGGGATGCCGGTTAGGCCTAAAATTGCCCCGGGACCCAAACTAAATACCGGGGTATACTATTTTGACTATCTCGACCCTTTTGGACTCAACGTCACACTCGAAATGATCATACGAGTTACTTAAAATAATTTGCCTTTTTATCCCACTTTATTAGTCCTGACACGACTCACATGCGCGTCTCGACTTAATATACCAAACTTTCATGTTTCTCTATCACGACAAGTTATATAAAATTGACATTCCTTATTACTTATTCTCACAGTAATATTAACAATCACTAACTTCTCGTCATGCTAGTAAATATTCAATTTTAATCCGGATTAATAATTAATTCACATTTTAATTTAATTAATCCAACAATAATAATACATCACATAATTATTTAAATCCTAAAAAATATGGGGTATTACACCCGTAGGCTAGTTTATACAGGATCGCCAATACCTATTGGATCGATTGATCGATCGACCCTTCCCTTCGATCGATCGACCCCTGCTGGATTTTGATAATTATTTTGTTTGAAGGTTTGATCAAATCCCATCTTGTATAAATCTTTTGTGGCGACTAATTGAATAAATTGGGACTTAGAGAAGGGCAGTAGGGTATACTTAAGACCCGAAAAATATTATTTTTTATGGATAGAATGGGGGAAAATTAACGAGTATGAATTAAATTCATTACGGTGGATATATATATATATATATATATTGGGATTTAAATCTAATAGATGAGGATTTAAGGTTAGGACCAGTTGTAAGAGAATTATTATTACCGGAATAACCTTAGGCTTATGTGGGATTAACCCTAATAGGTGAAATAAAATGGTTAAGAGTAAATTAGGGATTAACGAGAAATAAACCTAATTGAAGATGATTTTAAGTCAGAGAAATTCAGATGTTGTGATGACATGGACTTGTAGGACATGAGTGATTACCTACTGAATTTATATGAGAAATTAATGATTACCCTTTGAGTGATGAGAGAAGCTCGTGAATATAATTTAAGAAGTAAAATCATAATCTATAAATATGTAGAATATGTGAGATAAAAATCCTACATATGGAAATGTTTGTATGGGTTGTGCATGTGCCCTATTGTTATTATATATAGGTGGGATGAATACCTATATTATTTATACTATGTGTATAACATACCTATACTACTTGTTATCGAGGTGGAGCTTTCGCGTTGTGTACTGTCTTATCTCGATTGGACCCATTTGGGGGGAGGATTTAGATTCGTACACTTAGCATAGGAACTTGGTACGTTTTATCATGATGAATGATAATTTCGACTTTTGAATGGGAGCGTAGGTATGTGTGTGACCCATTTAACTAGGGAATATGCTCGCCTCCAATATTTGTGTTATGAGATTGTGGTCCGTGAGAGACACTGAACCAATTGTCCATTATGCAGTGAGTGATGCACTAGGACATGATAGCAGAGTATGCATGCACCGAAGCTGTGTCTGGGAGGTGACATATTATTATATATAATAGTGAGATAAATATATATGCTGTGATGTAATCTACTAGGCGAGAGTTATAGATTAAACTATATATGGTGATGCAATCTAGTGTGTGAAATTTGTAGATCAACATATATGTACTATGAGGTAATCTACTATGTGAAATTGCAGATCAAAATGGATAATGAAATTTGATTTGATTAAGTACGTGAATACTTAATTCTTAAAGCTGCGGAAGCCTAGTTCATTATAAAGAGAAATGAACATATTTAATTATCACAAGTATTATGTGGAAAATACAGGAAACTGATATGGGATAGAATCATAAGTGAGAAACCTTAAATTGGGAGATAATAAGGTACGTTAGGCGTGCACACAGATGAGAGGTGAGAATTCTCAAGAGAGAGCTCGAGAATCTAACATGTACAAAATACCTGCTTAATTGCATTTGCTAAGAACTTGCTATTTTAAAAATCTTTTACAATCGGGCTATGACCCGTTTCCTTGCATATTCTCTTCTCTATTGTATATTGTACCTCAGGTGTCCAGTATCTGGGATACCGACATAGAATATGGGCATCTCGACGAGTTATATATAGCTGCTATTGGAGAGGCATATTTGTTTAGACGCTTCCATTCGGTTGATTCACACATCTATAATGTCTATTCTCATGTAGGGCTTGTCACCCAGAATTTAGTTATTTCCTTTCCATTCCAGACTATTGTAATCATTTATGTCCGTACTGTTGATTTTGGCTCTATTTGATACTAGTGAAATATATTTCAACTGGAGAATTATTCCAATAACATTTATTCGGGTTATATTTACTTCTGTTGTGATGTTATGTTACTTATAATTATTTCATATCATGGAATGGTTTTAATTAGGTTAAAAATGTAAAAGTTTTTAACACTAACTTAATTTATTATCAGGTGACGTAATAAAGAAAAAAAGTTTTTCGACAGTGATGCTAAGAATGAACCAACTGTATACTCTGATTTAATTGGGTATAGGACTGATCACCCGATATTTAATTAGGCGGGGTGTTACAGGTGGTATCAGAGCATCAGGTTCTAGTGTCCTTAGGATCTGTACGTCTTTCTACATTTCAACGTAGCGTTCTTTGATGTAGATCCCTATTATTAGGATGTTGTATTCCTCTGCGTATTACGACTTACATGCTCCTGCCAAGAAATTAAAGCGATGAAATTCTTACACGAACTCGGTCGGGCATTGAGGACTAGTGAGGGTCGTTAGAAGAACAGCAGGAGGAGGACTCAACCAAAGATTTAGAGTGGTTTTTAAAATAGTGATTGAGATATAACTCACCGAACATTGTTGTTCAGACTGAGGACAATAAAGAAGTCATTCAGGAACTGTAGTCTCCCAAGCACCGTCATGGATGACGTTTGTGTAATTCTAAACTTACCCAAGTCGTTCTAAACTTACCCAACACTGTCAGTGAAGGGTGAGGGATTCGAAAGGACTTTAGTGAAATAAGAAATCCAAAGGAAATTATTTAGGGTGAAGTGTAGTAACACCCAGGCCTTGAAAATTTTAGCCAAAATTTTTACTCCTAGGAGCAATCTAAAGTGATGAGAGACAGACATATCATATAGAGAAGCATATGTGAAGATGAAATGAGAAATTTGGGTATGGTTCAATCGTTAAATCTTCCATTTAATTTTGGTACGAAGGGAATTTCAAAACTTACTTTATATAAGCAAGAAAGAAATCCCAACACAAGAGAGCAGTCAAATTGCTTAACGAACTCTTTACCCAATAACTAAGGGTTATATAGAAGATAAGAAGAGTTCCTTGTTGTGAAAGGACTCATGAAATAAATACTAAACTATGGGTGAGATATATGATGAAGACGACTAGGGCCAATGTCGTCACGAAATTTATAACTGATTCCAGAAGAAGGGGAGCCTGGAGGGTTGGGAAAACCTAGCTGAAGGAGAAGATTGAATTCAATAGTGATAGTGAAACATTATCGAAAGGTATACCCAGTAGGGGAACCTATTTAAATCCTTACTAAGCAGCGATGAATTCAGCCAAGACCAGTGAGGTTGACAATGTGTTCCATAGGAACAGTGGAGCCAAAGGAACAATGGAGATAGCAATGGGAAACTTAGTTTACTAGGACGAGAGAAGGACATTCCAAATGATAAGTAGGACTAGTGACGGGGAAATGGCTCGAAAAATTTCCCTACATGCATCGAGTGGGACTACCAGTGTTGAATGTGTCCACGATAAGAAGTGGGACCGATAAGTTTGAGAATGGTAAACTATAACAATTAGGCATAATAACTGGAGGAGTGAGATTTTCAACGGAAGAATTTGGTTAAGTGTATTGGGCCTAGGAATTTACAACTCGAGAAGCGATAAGTTTAGGCAGAGAATTGAGGCCTAGAGATTTTGGGTCAAAGTTTTAGAGACGGGCGTGTAGGCCACAAAATAGAATAATTTGCCCATAACGAGGAGCTACGTGCCGAGACCCTACAAATTAGGTAAGACTGATGAAGCTTTATTTCATCCTTATGAGTAAAGGATTAATTCAAGGGAAATGTGTGTCACTATATATATACCTAAATTGTTAAACACTAAAATTCACGTGCGGGTCGAGTTTAGTGAGTATGTTAGTTTTAATAGTCTAGTTACAAATGTATCTATAAGTATCGAGATTTTGATGTCACCGTAAGCAAGCCGGGTAGGCACTACGAGCATATTTTTATCGTTATAATTTACTATTGCTTTGAGTTAGCATGTAGAGCCTATTATGGTAATGTGTAGTGATTACATACCGAATGTTTGAATGATGGTAGATTAAGTGATAAGACTATCTCGCCAAATACTCCGGGTCAGTAATATTACTATTGTGAGGCGCCACCTGAAAAAGGATCGGGCATATATATATATATATATATATATATATATATATATATATATATATATATGAAAATTTCATGGTATCATAGACTTCAATAAGTGTGTTGTCTAGTTATATGTAATTCCGGTGTGTAGGAATTGATTTAATGATGTGACTTAGGATACGATGTGTTCCTTATCGAGCAACGAGATATAGCTCGTGATATATATAACGCCGTGAACTTAGGATAGTGAGAGCACCATATTTCATGTGATTTAGAAGTGAAATAAGTAGATTTATGTGTCAATATATAGAGAGTGTGGGAAGGTACATATTATGGACTGAGGGACTTACGAATCTCGATAACCGACTATGTTAGGTAGTAATGTATCAGGAGGGGGTTCCTTGTTTGTATTTCTCTTTGCGAGACATCCCACGCATGAAACTAACAAACTTCGGGTGTTGGAGAGAAGTTTGGACGATAGTGCATGGAATTCGTACCTTAGTTACCCTACACATACGAGAATATAAAGGAGAATTGAAAATTCCACTATGATGTGAGAATATATTTCATTTATTTCATTATTAAGCGAGGCATAGTGTGTATGGGTTCCTTAGGTAATTGAATCTTGATTTTGTTTCTATTTGGGACGTATGGGATAAGGAAAATGAATATAGAAGTTGAGAATTTCAGGACTTGATTGTACGATCACGAGAATGGCCTTGTATTATGAAGTAGATTATGATTGTCATGGAAGTCGACAACATTTAGCCAGGGTAGTCGAAGTTTATTCCGTTAGATTTGACAGAAGCTTACGTTTCACGAGAAACTGATTTTAGAGCGGGGGGAAGGATCCGTGACACGCGGTGAGGCAAGGTCATATGAATCACGATTAAAGGTACTTTTACGAGACTATAAGATGTATCATGTTATAAATGACAGTGGTGATGGGATTTATGACCAAAAGTAATTGCTAAATTCGTTTTGCAATGGGTTACCTAACTGTTGGTAAAAAGGGTGGACCATTCGAAACCAGTAGAGGTTTCTTCAACCGTTAGGTATTCTGAAGTAGTAATGGGATAGTATTCCCAAGGATATTATTTGCAAAGTGGGGGTTATATTAATTATATAAATATATAATTAAAAATTATACACTTATATATATTTATATTAATAAAAAGTATGTATGTATTATATTTAATACATAAATATATATATTTATTTATAATACTTACATGTTATATTGATAAAGATACATATATTTATAGTACGTATTATATTTAATCAGAACGGGTCCTTAACGGATCAGATAATTAGGTAAATGGGTTATTTAATTTTAAAATATGATCCAGATCCAGATAAATGAATCGGATCCGAATTCGGACCTAGTCCGTACCTAGTGGATACTCTACCACTAGAGATTTGTTAAAATAGTTCACCAGAGAAGCTTTTCGGAGTGTTTCTCTTTTTTTTTTTTATCTCTTGCTCCTCATTTTTATCTCTCTCTTCATCTATTTCTTTTCTTTTTTTGGTCCGTGCCAGCGGCACCAATGCCTGAGTTGGATAAGAAGGCTTTTTTCCAAAAAAATAGAGGTTTAAGAGAAACAATAAATTTACCTGTTTTGATTTTTTCGTCAAAAAATATCAAATATGAGTGTTGTTTGATAGATCTTGACAAGTTGATTCCCAATATATAAATTTTATGAATTTTAAATTTGTATATTTAAAGTTATGATTTTTTGATTTGTCACCCCTCATTTTATAACAATATTTGTGTTTACACCTCACTATTTTTTTTGTTTGAAACCACCGTTAGTAAAATTCGTTAGTTGTTTCAAATTTTTCAAAAAAGGCCATCTTACCCTTGCTTTAATTCAAAACAATATCAAAGTTTAAAAAAATAAAAATTACATAATAAATCATTAAAAACATTTAAAATCTCAAAATTTTAGAAAACAGTTAAAAAATTTGGAAATTACAGAGAATAGTTTTTAAATCTAGAAATCATCAAAGTAAATGTTGATGTAAAAAACTAGACAAGTTCTAATTATTTAATCACAGATAATATTTATGGGTAAAAGAAAGAGTCAAAAAGTTTTTTAAAGGGGTTCGGCTTATAGAGAAAAGCCTACGTCCACTGTGAATGTTATTGCCTTGTGTTTGCCTTTCAATCACTTGCCCTTGTCGAATGGTTTACAACGTATTTATAGTCTAGCAGGGAGATAAAGAGATGGAATGTTAAAGAATGGAATGCCTCTATAAATTAGGCAATTACATCAGTACAAAATATCCACAATATTTCTGGATGTTGGCATTTTGATGATACTGTTGGTCGGGCTACTTGGTGTTGGTTGGGCTTCCTGGTGTTCGTCGACATTCTAGGATTTGGTACCTTACTGACTAGGATTATGGCCACAATGGATGACACATGTCTATTTCTGATTAGTCCATGTAAATGGGTAATTTTTGCTATCAAGAGATGCCCCTAATGTTCCAATTTTGATGCTTGCTTGAAAGTTTGGAGCATTTTGTTCTGGTAGTAGCTCGAGCTATATTTCTAATGCTTGGTCGGCTGCCGTCTTTCAACACTTGTAAATTATTAGCTTTATTGATAGTGTGTACTGTTGATGTCATTTTTGTAAATATTCAGATTTATAATGAATTATTTGGGGGCAAATGTGACTTTTTCTGCTTAATCGCCAAAATTTCAGTCGTCGTCACACTTTAATCATTACATTCGGTGATTTTTGAGGCAATCTATATGGCGGTAAAATCCCGATCATCTCTTACCTCAAACCTTCTAAGTTTCCGCTGCAATTTCTTGAGCTTTTGTGCGATCGTTCTTCTCTTCTTCAAGTTTTTGCTGAATCGTTAAGTCTTCGTAAGAATTCTTGCTCTTTCTTCTTTTCTTCATATCAAATCATGGTTTACCCTGTTGTCTCTCTAGATGAGTTTAGAAAAAATGGAACATACCAGACTGGGTAGACTTGGAGTTTCCCGATCCCGCTGTAGACTTTTTTCTTTATCTGATGGTCATTGGATCCCTTCCTTATTCATTGTTGAGTGAGACTTTACTTTTCCCTCAAATCATTTTGTCTAGAATTTTGTCAATACTATGACATTGTGCCTGCTAGAGTAGCCCCCAATACTTGGAGGGTTATCAATGGTGTTCATATGCTCAATCAACTCCATGGGACCCACATAGGCATTCTGAAATCATATTTTGTTATAAGTGGGTCACTAGTGATAGTACTTGCTATTTAAAAGCTAGGAATGTAAATAGAGATTTAGTTGTTAACCTTCCTGACTCCAATAGGGATTACTTCAACCATGGAGTGATTACTAAAAATTGGCAATATGTACCCCTAATAGGGGGTAAAGTGTACAATGGGCCAAAATGCCCTCAGGAGGGTCATGGGATAGGTTGTTTTAAATTCTTATATGACTTTGTTAATAAATTTTTTACTGAAATGTTAATTAATCAGTAGTCATTTGTTTTCTTATAGTTGATAGGAAGAGGAAGTGTCCCAAGGAGGGTGACATCAAGCTTAACTAGCTCAAGTTTCTTTGGGATCTTCATAAAAAAATTGGTGAGGAACATACTAGGTCGGCATCATACTTGCTGAAATACATGAGTTTTGTCACCTCCTTTATTACCCAACCTTCTACTATTGTTCCTTCCATTATGGTTGACTTAGACCAGGACCCAGTGTCCACATAATCACGAAGTGGTGAACTTGCTTCAGGTCCTTCTTCATGCTTGGACTCTGATATTCCTCTTACTTCTACTATGGGAAAGAGGAAATTCCCCAATATAATGGGAGATATTACTGCTCCTGGCTCCACTAAAATTGATGCTGGTGGGGCCACTAATAAAGAGGATATTGGGAAGAAGCCCCAAGCTTAGAAGGGTGAAAAGTCCCTTATTAAATACATCAAAAAGGATCTTCCTGCTAGATTTGCTGAAGGAAAAGCTGCTACTGTCGACCAACAGAACTTGGCTAATTTGCCTGTTGCTATTACTGGATCTCCTGTAGCCATGGGCCCTGGCTTAGCCAGGCAATTGATAAGGTCTAGTACTTTTCCATATCATAAGGGTGCTGCCTTTGCCATGCCCCATTTGAAATTTTTTGAAAGGGCTGCTCAAAGCCTTTCCTTGGTAAGAATTCTTCCCTTTTCATACTTGTACTTCTTTATTATTTTCTTGTACTAATTTGAACTCTCTTTTTGCGGTTCCTGGTTGATTTTAACCAGGTGTTAGAGAAGGACAATGCACTTCGTTCGTCTTTAAATGATGTAAAAGAGGCTTTTGAATGCCTCAAGATGTTGCTTGACTCCCAACAAGCATTAAAAAATAAGAAGGCAATTTTGGGAGAATAAAATAAAGGTTGTTGAGGATGCTCGGAAGAAGGATGAGAATGAGGTTGTTACATCTCAGGGACAAATCTATGAGTTGTAGAAGAACTTGGTTGCCGAGAAAGCCAAAAGGGTGAAAGCTAGAGAGGCCTTTTTCAACAAGGGATGGGAGAAGGCCATAGCAGCTGCTTCTATCTAGATTGAGTATGTGAAGAAAAAATATTATAAGGATGATTGGTCGACAGCACTTACTGAGGTCAACACTCCTCTAGAGTCAGAGCTCTTCCTCAGATATGATCCTGGTTCCCCACCAAACTTAGATGAGGAAGTTGAAGATGATGTGGGGTTAGAAGATTCCACCCTTGTTCTGTAACTTGTAGCCAACCAATTACATATAGTTACTGATTATTCTGTCCCAACCACTTTGGAGAAAATTACTCTACCCATTCCCGTCTCCAATCCAGTTGAAGCTACTACTGATAGGGAGAAGGTGTAGACTTGCTCAACAATCAACCTTTTTTTATTTTTATTTTAATCTTCCATTTGTTTTAATGTATTTGTAACTTTATTTCACATCAATGAAAATGAGTATTTCCTTTATGTTTTTCATCTTTTGATTATTGATCTATTCTCTTCCTTTTGTTGTTGATTGTGTATTTCTTAACTCTTATAGTTCATGGCCAAAGTAAATCATCTTTCTTCTACTGACTCCAAGCTACTCAAGATATGCAATGATCTATTCAGGGCTGGTCATATGACTTTTTTCGAGGAAGATCTATTAAATTTGCTCGAGGCTGATGTTTTTGATCAAGCGAAGGAAGCTTACTTATACTTGAAGTGTCTTCTTGATCGGGCAGTGGCTAACAATGTAGCTTACTTCGAAATGATTGAAGACATTCAAGAAGATCACAAAGAAGCCAAGGCTTTCTTGTAATATGATTATGAGAAGAAGTACAAAGCTCTAAGTGAAGCTTGGGATTTTGAGGAAAATTAGAGAAATATGCCTCTTCTTTTTGGAAGAAAGAGTTTTTGCTCAAGTGTGAAGTGGATGAGGCTAGGGCCATTGCTAAGCTGTTGGAGGAGGAAAATAAAAGTTTGAGAGAGGAGTTGAACTCTTTGAAGGTTCCTTCAACTAGTGTTGCTGCTGATAATGGAGTCTCATTTTTGGAGACTAAGAATGCTAATCTGAGGGAAGAACTAGAGGCTTTGAAAAAATATAAACCTTCTTCCTCCTCTCGATCAAGAGAAAGATTTGGCCGAGCTAGGACTGATGAAGGCAAAGATCTGACCGAGCTATGACTGATGAAGGCAGGACTCAACAGACGCTTGCAAATAAGGCTGCATAAATAAAGACCAAGAATTTAGCCATTGCTGATATGTCTCAAAAGATCTAAACCCATGGGGAGCAACTTTCAACCCATTCTTCTCAACTACAAGCTAAAGAGGAAGTAGTGAAGAAGTTGCAACATCAAGTTGAGAGATTAACTTTCTAATTTCACAAATAATCCAGGGAGATCTGGATGGAAGGATATTATGAAGCTCTTGGTTATTTTGATGAACACTGTAGTCAGGCTCAGCTCGAAGGTTATAAGTGGGATTAAACCAATTGCCTAATAATTATGAAGGTTGATCAGGATAGTAGACTATGGTATTGGGATGATCTATGTTTTTTAAAGTGTCAAGATCCCCCCTTTAAACTGGATGTCAGATGGATAAAAACCATTCCTCAATGCCTGATCTCCAAATACTTAGGGGATTATGGCCTGCATGATGAGCTAGAAATAGTTCGGCCTCCTTATCTGTTAGATGCCCCGAGCATCAGCAATAGGAGAATGCTTCAAGATTTTAATTTCATTAACTCCCCATACACATTGGATGATCCTCCGCAGGCATGGAACGAACATCGAACTCCTCTAAATATGAAGGAAAGCATCTAGTAGAATAATCTTGAGCATAATTTGTTCTTGTATTTCATTTATGCACAATATTTTCATGTAATCATCTTATATATATAAATGAAAAGCATTTGATTGACTTATGTTGTTAATTTCTGGATGCTTGAATGACTTTGTTGTTTATTAGTTCTACCGATACTCTTAGATATTTGCCTAAATTTAAGTATCAATTACCAATGAGATTATCAGAAGTTCTACTGATATACTTAGATTTCTAAGTTTAATACCAGTGCACGTTGATGTGGCCATAGGTTTTACTATTGTACCTAGATTTAAATCCAAGTTTAGCACTAGTTACCCGTGGTATTGTCATAGATTGTACTAATGCACGTATTTAGGAATCTTCACAACGTTCTTCCTCCATTTTGCTCAGTTTGGATAAAACTTATTGATTTTTATACAGAGTTTTATCCCTAATTTTTATTCACCAAGTACCGAGGACCTAAAATCTTATTTTGACTTGAGTTTGTGAATTTCTGCTGTCTTGTCGATCAAGTATTTATTTCGTCGATCAAGTCCGAACAATTACTAAATTTTTGCCGACTAAGTGTTTATTGGGGGGGGGGGGGGGGGTATGCATATCATCAATATTCCCCAAAAAAAATGGAAAAAATTAAATTTTTATTGATACTGAAACAAATTGATTACAAAAGATGTTGCTCGCTACATTATTGGTAGTACTTCCTAAGATTCTTAGCATTCCATGGATTTTTAAATTCTTCCCCCTCTAAAGTTTCAATTCGACAAGTTCCTGGTCGAACAATTGATGAGACATGATAAGGCCCATGCCAATTGGATTCAAGCTTGTTGGTTTTCTGAATCACCTTCTTAAGTATATAGTCTCCCTTTTTAAAGTTGGTCGGCTTCACCCTTTTGTCATAAAAGTGCATTATTTGTTGTTGATAGGCAGCGTTCCTCAAATCTGCATCTTCACGCACCTCTTCCAACATGTCCAGGTCTAATCTTCACATCAACTCATTCATAAGAGAATAGAATTTCAACACCCTATGAGTTGGAAAGCCTATTTCAGTTAGTATGACTGCTTCCGTCCCAAAGGCCAACATGTATGGTGTTTCTCTAGTAGCAGCTGTTAGAGTTATTCGGTATGCCCATAAAACTGAGTACAATTCATTTATCCAATTTCTTTTAGCATCATCAAGTCTTTTATTCTACCCATTGAGTAAAGTTATATTTGATACCTTAGTTTTCCCATTGCTTTGAGGATGACCTAGATCAGAGTGAAACTTTTGAATCTTGGATTAGGCACAGTATGCTGCGAACTCCTCATTGTCGAACTGGTGACCATGGTCAGTAATGAAAGCATATGGAAAACCATATCTATAAATGATGTTTTTCCAGATGAACTGGTACACCTTCTCATAGGGTATATCCACTAATGGTTCTTCTTCAACACATTTTGTGAAATAATCAACAACTATGACCAAGTACTTAAATCTTCCTCACGTGGTCGGTAATGGCCGACCAAGTCTATCCCCCAAATATCAAATGGCCAAGGTGAAGTAATGGGGGTTAAATTTTCATGTGGAGCTCTGCGAATACTGGAGAACCTCTGGCACTTGTCATACTTCTTTGCAAAGGTTGTACAATCTGCCCTCATGGTCAGCCAGTAATACCCTTGAGTATTCATTCGCTGTAATAATGATGTTCCTACTATATGAGCTCCACAAGACCGTTCATGAACTTCTTCTATTAGATCTTTAACCTCTATTGGGTGAACACAACGCTGCAGAGTAGCTATTAATCCTCGCCCGTATAGAACTCCTTTATTTAACACATATCTTGCTGCTTTATACTTGAGCTTCTTAGACTCAATTGGGTCTGTTGGTAGTATTCCTTCTTCAATATAAGCTCTTCTGATGGGATCCATCGAGGATGGTCCCATGTCTACTGTAATGAAACTAATCATCAAATCTTCATCAATGCTTCGATTGGGCAACATTTCAATGGGAATGGTTCTCCTGAGCTCAATTCTAGTTGCTGATGCTTGCCGAGCAAGTGCATCAGCTTGGGCATTTTCCAGTCTTAGAATCCTGCTCATTCGAACAACAGGTAATTTTGTTATAACCTCCAATGAATTGGCTAAGTATCTTGTCATTAGTTATCCTTTGGCTCCATACAAACTCAAAATTTGATTCACCACTAAATGAAAATCACTGTGTGCCACAATTTGCTCGGTGTTCAGTGATTGAGATAAATTTAAGCCCATAATAAGAGCTTCATACTCTGTTTCATTATTTGAGGCCTAAAATTGGAACCGAAATTCATATTCAATGTCTATCCCATCAGGGGTGTTGAGTATTATACCTACTCCACTTCCTGCTGCACATGAGGATCCATCTACATACAAGTTCCATATGGGGATGTTGTTGTCAAACACTTGGTTTGTTAATATCCCATGATGAAATATTTTTCTTCTTGACTCCTCATATCTTTTGGCTATCTCTTATATCCTGGTTGACATCTCAGGTAGGTCGGTAATAACTTCTTATGTGCTTGTCCCTAATGGAGTTTTCATAGGATTTTGGTCGATGATGACTTCGGTTGAGCTTTCCACTATTTGGGTTTGCTCTTCCTGAATGTTTCATTGCTCGAGAACCTCCGGATAAGTGAATTAAACAATGAAGTCTGCCATAACTTGGCCATTTAAGGAGGACCTTGGCTCATATATAATATCGTACTCTCCCAATTCTACTGCCCAATACAATAATCTCCCAGACTTCTCCGATTTATGAAAATCTTGCCGAAGAGGCATATCAATGTACACCACAATAATATATGCTGGGAAGTAAGGTTTCATCCATCTGGATGCCTTAATCAATGCCAAAGATAAATTCCGCAAGTGTGGATATCTAATTTCTGCTCCTCGTAAGGCTGATGGTGTAGTAAGCAAGCTTTTGAACTCCATTATCTTCTCGTATCAAGATAGAACTTACAGCTAACTCAGAGACGGCTAAGTATAAATACAATTTTTCTCCCAATACTGGTCGAGAAATCAATTGGGGGATCCCAAATACCTTTTCAACTCCATTAAATCTTTCTCACATTTATCATTCCATTAAAAACTTTTCCTCAGCACTTTAAAGAATGGTAAACACTTGTCTATATCTCGAGACACAAATATGTTCAATGCTTCTACTGGCCCAATGAGCCTTTCCATATCCTTTTTGCTGGTCAGGGACTGCATTTCAATCAACGCCTTGATTTTGTGAGGGTTAGCCTCAATTCCCCTTTGATTCACTATGTACACAAGGAACATGCCTTCTTGGACATTGAATACTCACTTGGTCGGATTCAACTTCATCTTGTGCTTCTCCAGTTGATAAAAGGTTTGGTTGAGGTCAACAATGTGGTCAGATGCACTTTTGCTCTTCGTCAGAATGTCATCTATGTATATCTCCATGATTTTACCAATGTTTTCCTCAAATACTTTATTCACCAATCTTTGGTAAGTAGCACCTGCATTTTTCAAACCAAATGGCATAACATTATAGCAATATGTTGCTTGGGGGTAATGAAAGAAGTACTTTCCCTATCTCCGGGCTTCATTTTAATCTGGTTATAACCAGAATATGCATCCATAAAACTTAGTAGTTCATGCCCTGACGTAGCATCAATAAGTTGATCATGGGAAAAGGAAAGTAGACCTTTGGGCAGGCATTATTGAAATCTGTGAAGTCTAAACACATTCTCCATTTGTTGTTTTTCTTTTTGACCATAACCACGTTGGCCAGCCAATCTGAATATTTCACATTTTCAAGGAATGAGGCTTTCTAAAGTTTCTCCACCTCGTCTCGGATAGACTGGTTCTTCTTGGGGCTGAATACTACACGCCTTTCCTTCATCGGCTTGGCATCTTTGTTGACATTTAGTTCATGACAGAGGAAATTGGGATCAATCCCAGGCATGTCCTCATGACTTTAAGCGAACACGTGCTTTTTTATCTCAAGAACGTCACTAGATCCTATTTAAGAATAGGGTCTAGTGTTGATCCCACCGGTGTAATTCTCTCTGGTTTGTCGTCGTCCAATATTATATTCTTTATTGCTTCTATAATTTGACCTTTTACCAACTCTGTCTCCTCTCTTGGATCTAAAGTTTCTACCTCAGAGTCGCTGTTGGGCTCAGTAATATCCACTTGGTAGATGGTTGTCTTCTTTGTTATTTCTTCCAAATTTTATTTCTTGGCAGAGGAGTAATAACATTCTGAGCTACTTTATGATCACCATTGACCACACCTACACCAAAATTGGTCGGGAGCTTTAAGCATTGATGGACTGTAGATGTAAAAGCTTTGAATTTCTTCAATCCCACCCTTCCCATGATCATGTTATAGGCAAAATGAACATTCTTGTCCCTTACAGAGAAACGTATCTTCTATGTCTGACTCACTGGTTAGGTGCCAATTAATACTTCCAGCTTGATTATGCCCAAAGGAAACACTTTTTCAATAAAAAGGCCTATTAGGGGCCTGTGGTAAGGTTCCAATTGGCTAAACTTCAAATCTATATTGTCAAAGCATGGATAAAACATGATGTCCATCGAGCTATAATTATCAACTAATACCCTGGAAAAAATTACATCTTGCTTTTTGACCTTGACTACTAGGAGATCATCATGGGGATAAAGTACCCCTGAAAGGTCATTTTTGGAAAAACCAATCACCAACATTTCTTTATTAACTTTCCTCGGTCTGTCTTCCTCGGCCAGATTGATCCTTTGGATATAGGAGAAAGCTTGAGCCTCATTGAGGTAAGCTTTCCTTTCAGTAGTATGATCTGATCCTCCTGTGTCTCCACCTGTAATCATCTAAAAATAAAAATATCCAAAACTAAGCATAAATACCTCACGTTTCGGTTGCCTGGACCTTTTGGGCAGGACGGGATCATCTTCTTGATCGTCTTCTTGAGTTTTCTTTTTCTCATCCCTAGGCTTGCATGGAGATTTTGACCTTCGTTAGGCTATATTATTATCCCATCGAACAAAAAATCTATCCATCATTCTTCTTCGGATGATGGTTTCAATCTCATTCTGCAAAGCAATACAATGATTCGTCATATGCCCATGATCCTTTTGAAATTCACAATATTTGGACCTGTTCCCTTTTCCAGTGGGTGCTCTCAATTTCTCAGGTCAATGTACCTCTTCCCTGTGCTTTATTTCTTCCAAAACGTGGTGGATGTCCATCGTTAATGGAGTGTAATTATTGTATTTTTTGAGCCTGTCGGTATTCACTTTTTGCTTCGATTCCTTATGCTCCTTGTGCTCTTTATGCTCCTTTTTTCTCGGTTTCAGACTTTATACTTGAGTTTTGTTTGGCTGTCATGGATTCCTCGGCATTCATTATCTTGGCTGGTTTAGCCATCAATTCTATCATTGTCTTTGGAGGATCTTTGGCAAGTGTGTAGTAAAGTTTCTCGAGAAGCAGTCCGCCCATGAGGATTTTGATAGCAATTTTTTCCTCATAATCCACGACTTCCAACTTATCGTTGTTGAAATGAGTAATATAATATATGGTACTCTCTCATACCCTTTGCTTTACACTTAGCAGATGATCTACTCTTTTCACCAGTTTGGCTCCAAGGCAAAAGTTACCAATAAATAGCTCGGCGAGCTGGTTGAAACTAGAAATTTATCCCCGATGAAGGATATTGTACCAAATCTGAGCAGGTCCTGTAATTGTTCCTGAAAATGCCCTACATCTCATTTCATCAGGAACAACATAAATATCAGTTGTTGCTTGGTAACGATCTATATGAAGAACAAGATTTGTTTTACCATCATATGTAACACCCCATATTTCTATGCATTTTAATATTTAATTCGGGTAAATTTAAATTACTTGTGTGTCGTAATTTAATTGAATTAATTATGTTAACTTTTATATAAATATTAATCGGGAGAAAATGGTTAATATTTATGGAAATTTAATTACTAAGTGAATAGCAATAATTTTATTTACGTCATACGTGTATTAGTGACGTGGTATCTATTTATCTCAGCCAAGGTCGGATATTGACTAAGTTGGGTGTGAGATAGGAACTTATAATAAATTAATTCGAATGCCAATTTTGAGCACACGGTTGAGTCCGGATGGGTCGAGATAGTTGAAAAAGAGTTCCCAGGGTAGTAAATGGGTATCGGGATATTTTTAGGCATAATCGGGCCCACACGGGGGTGTTCGGGTCACTTGGGCTTGGCTCATTAGACTAAAAACGGTATTAGAGTATTAAACCTAAATATAAGAAGTGTTGAATGGTAAAAACACAAAACTAAACCTAAGAGTGTGAGAGAAAACTAGAGGGATCAATTGGAAGAGCAATTGGGGATCTTTTTGGAGACAAAACAAGATGTAAATTGGGTGTTCTTCATCAGACCTTCCTCTACCTCAACATATCAGATCCTACAAATTCCAAAAGGCAAGTGGTTAACTCGCGGTGATTTTTAAATTGTGCTAACAAATTCATATTGTAATGGGTGAATCTAAAATCCGTTTTGGGTGGGTATTCATGTGAAGTTGGGTTTTTTGTGATTGAAACACTTTGATGAAATTAAAAGTGGAATTGATTGTGTTATGTGATTCTTGAATTAGGAATATGATTTGATGTTAAACCCAGTAGAAATTTGTGACTAATTTCGGATATTGAAGTAGTGATTAGAATTGACCGATTTAAACCCGGAAAAATACCGGAATTTGTGAACTTGAGATTTAGGTAAATTGATTTATGATTTGAGGTCTCTAGAGAAATTAGTATCTAATATCATAAGGGGTTGATGTTAATGATGTTCGAGGAATTTCTGGAAAAAGAGGAGAAAAGCTTAAGGGTCTTTAATGGCTGAAACAGAATCAGAGAAGGAGGTGACCTGATCGATCGATCGATGGTCCCAGATTTTTGACAGTTGGCCCTGTTTTATATATAAGGGGGGAATTAATTTTAAATTTAATTTCTATGCTTTATTTAGTGATATTTAAATATGTACCAATTATAAGGGAAAGATAATTAGGATTATGGAGGATTTATGTGGGGTATATTATGGATAGGATTGGTGAAATAAATTCCAAATAATTAAGTACGGATCAAGTGAGCGAGTCTGGGTATATTGGTTGAGCGATGCCAAGGTATTAAATTAATTATGGAGGGAAACTAATTAATTTGAAGTCGGGATATAGACTTGGGTAATATTTAATTACGGGCCAAGTGAGCGAGTCCGAGTATATTGGTTGGGTGGCACCAAGGTAATAAATTAATTAATGAGTAAATTAATTAAATTAGAGTCGGACCATAGACTCGGGAATATTTTTGGCTAGTACTACGGAAATTGTACACGGTAAAGTCGAAAATTAATCAATATATATATATATATATATATATATATATATATATATATATATATATATATATATACGGTGTGTGGTGGTATATATATTGCTTACTTATAAATATCAGTGACTAGATATTTATTTATATTATATACTCTTGTGCTATCAAGGGAGGTTGCGCGATGTGGGTGAATCCCCTAGCTTGAGGAGTATGGCGAGTATATCCCCAGGTCATAGCGTTCGTTATATGGGTGAGGGGCTTATCTCACTTCCAGGAAGGAAATATGACCACCTCCAAAACGTTTATATTTTTGGCCAAGTTCATGGGCGATTTTGACTTGGGTTAACTAGGTTAAGTGAGCACACCTGGTACGATGGAACTTTAGAGAATACATCCGGTGAGTTATTACTTCTGAGGATGTAATATTATATATTCGACATATGTATGAATGTTGTAATATGGTTTTACGTACGTAATGGGTTAAATAATTATATACGGGTAATTATATACGTGAAGTGAATTGTATTATTTATATAACTAGTGAATGTTATATGGTTTTCAAGGAAAATGATGAATTAAGTTAAGGCGATAGATAACTTATAAATCATTTATTTAAACATACTCGGGCTAGGGTAGGGTGTCAGGAAAAGTTATAACAAGATCTAGTTATGGGATAGATAACTAGGGAAGTTATAGGAAAAGCGTTAGGTGTGCACATTAGTTAAGGGGTGAGTATGTACCCAAGATAGAGTACGACACTAACTTAAATATTAAGCGCATTCATGCATTTTTAATTACTGCAAGTTAATCATTTGCTAAATATTTTTAAAATATTTTGGGTTCTGACCCTTGCTATCAAATATTTTTTTAAAAACCTTTAAGGTGTCTATCCACAGGGATGCCAGGCCTAAATTCATTCCAGGGATTCGCAGCTGCAGCACATGTGAATGTTGTAGGATTTGGATAGGCGCTTGTATCTTTTCTATTCCTAGTGTAGGGATTCACATAAGTTATTTTGAGCATGTTGCTCCCAGTATTTTCTAGTTATCTCCTTTCAGATTGTATGGGATTTATTATTATCTGTTATTTACGTTGGTTTGGATTTAACTGATGGTTTATTCGGCAAAACCTTTTTATTACTTGTGATGATGGATTCTATCAGCCTTGGATGTTGTATTTTATTTCCGTATTTACGTTTGTCTTGGATTAAAAAAGATAAAATTTAGTACCAGCTTTTGAATACTAGGTGGTTAGTAAGTTTTAAAAAGTTTTCGACAGTGATGCTAAGAATGAACCAAATGAGACTCCTGTTTTTAATTTGATATAGCACTAATCACCCAGTATTTTATTAGGCGTGGTGTCACATCATACTTGAGAGTGACCACAGTAGCTTTAAACTTTGAAGGGGTAGGAAAGTCCACAATAGCTTGAACGAAAGGATATTCTTTCACAAAACTTCATTGCAAAGGGTCTTTTGCCTTTTCCATTTCTCCCGACCTATCTTCCAATCGTTGAATAGAACCCTTTCATGCATTATTACCAGCATCAGATCTATGTGTTGCGGCTCCGCTGTTACAACCAACTGTTTGTGCTGAACTCTCCTCCTGTGAGGTCTTCTCGGCACGGATAGATCATCGGGCATGTGATCTGAATTGGGATGAACCCTCACATTGATCGGCTGGTCATCGAGTATTTATCGATAATGCCCTAGAAACATTTCTATTTCCCTTGGGTCCCAAACGATCGAAGGAAGATGCTCAGCTTAACCTTTCTAAAGCACTCAATTGGTAGGAGGTATCTCTGGTAGTCCGGGATTGGCTATGTCTGCTGTTTCTTGGAGGTGGTGGTGGCTTATTTCCATGAGCGAACAATGCAGGAGATCCAGCCTGCAGTGTTTGGGCTAACTGCCTAATGATGTTTTGCATAGCCTCCTATCCACTAGCAAGGCTAGCCAGGATTCCAGTCAGATATTTGTTAGTTGGCGGATCAGATGGAACAAGAGGAATTCCATCATTCATGGTGCTTGATTCAGGAATATTAGTCATGTTGGGTAAGTGAATGAGTGAAAATATTTAGAAATACATTCCCACAGACGGCGCCAATCTGTTGATGTAAAAAATAGACTAGGTCTAATTATTTAATCACAGATAATATTTGTAAGTAAAAGAAAGAGACAAAAAGGTTTTTAAAGTGGTTTGACTTATAAAGAAAAGCCTACGTCCAATGTGCTTGTTATTTCCTTGTGTTTGCCTTTCAATCACTTGCCCTTGTTAAAGGGTTACAACGTACTTATAGTCCAATATGAAGATAATGAGATGGAATATTAAAGGATGTAATGCCTTTATAAATAAGGCATTTAAGAATATCCACAATGTTTCTAGCTGTTGACATTTTGATGATACTGTTGGTCGGGCTTCATGGTGTTGGACGACATTCCAGTACTGTTGGTCGGCATTCCAGGCTTTAGTACCTTGCTGACCAGGATTATTGCCACAATGGATGACACATGTCTATTTCTGATTGGTCCATGTAAATGGGTAATTTTTGGTATCAACAGTAAATATAACTACAACTTCAGATATTCTCATCATGGATGCTTTGGGTTTTTCCAACTTCAGATATTCTTAGTGTTTTCCATTTCTATTTGTAAAGGTGGCTAGTTTATAAAGTCATCAGTCATTCTTGTAAGGTTTTGGTATTCATTTCTATCAATAAAATCAGGGGCTACCTCTAAAAAAAAAAAAAAAACTACAACAAAACATTTAAAAATAAAAAATTATAGAAAAACATTTAAAATTACAAAAAAACTTATAAAAATTGGAAAAACTTATTTAAAAATTGAAAATAATAGGAAAAAACATTTACAAAGTATGTAATATATTGAAAAAAAAACTCTTATAAATAATATAGAAATATATTTTCCATTATTCATGTTACTATTCACAACAATAAATTTAATTGAATTTTTGACCATTAAGACTTCAAAATCTCATTTCTTCCAGAACTACAAAGTTGTGAGTCTTTTAAATATATTTTCGAAAATATATGGCACAACCTGAAAGGACATTCGAGTGAATTTATAAAAAATTAAAAAAATCTTTTAATGTTCGTAGACACAGCTATATTAAAAGATTTTATAAATTCACTCGAGTGTTTGTTGATGCCGTTCCATTGATTTTCAAAAAGGTTTTTAAAACACTCGCAACTTTTTAGTTCGGATAAATATGAGATTTTGAAGTCCTGAGGTAAAAAATGTGATTAAAGTTAGTGTTTTGAATAGTGTTGAAAGTAATAGCTCGTGCACTTGTAGTAATTTTATTAAAGAAATAAAAATAATAGGGATACATTTGCTAAGTATGAAATATATTGAACAAAAATCCTTGTTAAATTTGGAAAAATATTATAAATATTTCGCCACTATTTACAACACCACCTTTTATCGCATTTTTGACCACCAAGACTTTAAAATCTCATTTTTGTGTGAACTACAAAGTTGTGAGTTTTTAAAGACTTTGTAGTTCGGGTGAAAATGAGATTTTGAAGTGCTGGAAATAAAAAATGCTATTAAAGTTAGTGTTGTGAATAATGGCAAAAATGATCGGTATGGACTTGCATTAATTTTTTAAATTTGACAACAATTAGATTTAAATATTGTAATTTGTTGCTAATTTACTTATTTATTTATTTATTTATTTATTTATTTATTTATATTTAGTATGTTAAAGAAGATATTTAGGGTGGGTGTATTGACATCCACGTTGGTATTCTTGCATTGCACAAGTATCGCTAAAGAAAACTAATTTTTCTTTTAACACATTATTATTTTTTCAGTATTTCCATTTTTTCTTTATTTTTAAAATTATTTTCAAAAATTTTAAATATAATGCTATTTTTAGAATTTTTATATGGCATTTTTTGTAATTTAAAATGTTTTACTTTAAAAAGTTTTTTCTATTATTTTCTAATTTTTAAACGCTTTGTTGTAGTTTATATTTATTTTTTCTGATTTCCATATTTTAAAAATATTTTCTCTAATTTTCATATTTTATAAGAACTTTTCGATATTAAAATGTGATTTTAATGATTTATTATGTAATTTTTACTTTTTTTTTACTTTTATATTGTTTTGGATTAAAAGAGGGATAAGACGATTTTTCTAAAAAATTTGACATCAACTAACAAATTTTACTAATGGTGGGGTGCAAACATAAAAAAATAAAAAAAAGTGCGTGCAAGCACAAATATCTTTATAAAATGAGGTGTGTGTAGAGAAAAAAACCCTTAAAGTTATAGAGTTTTAAAGATTAAATGTTTTTTTAAAACAAGGTAGTTAGGTGTCAAAGGCAATTTTTGGATACATTGGTCATTTTATAAACTATAGGTGTCAAAGACAATTTGTTAGTACATTGGTCATTTTTATAAACTAAGTGACACCAATAATCCATTTAAAGGATCTCTTCCATCATTGACCAAGTAATGGAACTTATTATCTATTACCTCATTAATTAAAATGCTCATTCTAGATTTATTAGTACTCAAATTCAAAGTTACGAAGCCCGATTATAAAACGACTAACCTGAAATGTCGCTCTTAAGAGACTGATAAACCCAAATAAAAAACCTTAGCTTCAAATCCTGTATTTTAAAATTCTTACAAAAGAAACCTCAGGTACAAAATAACATACGGCAAACTAGATATAGTTTTTGCCCTACATTAAACTTTTGTAGATGATCTGATGCTACAGTAAATTAGTGAAAGAATCGCAAATAAAAAAACTCATTCACTTTCACAATTATTTTTATAATGTTGTTATAGGTAAAAGGTGGACATAGGCTCGATGCCCGCCCATTCTGCCCAGAAAATAAGGTTTCGATAAGATAAATAGGCTCAAGAATCGAGCTTGGCAAAATTTTATAGACCCGAATTTTTTCTTGGTGTATCGGGGCATGTATTCTTAAGGTTCTTGCGCCCGACCCGAGAATTTCGAGAATTATATATATATATATATATATATATATATAGTTTAGTTTTATTTCTTTAAGGTTAAAAGTTGTAAAAAAGAATATAAATGGGGAACATTTAAAAATATCAATTGTAGACTTTATCTACTCTTAATCATGAGAGTACATTTTAAAATTAATTTTCTGAACAATAAAATAGATCATAAATTTGTTAAAAATAAAATTTATATAAAAATGGTTTAAGTTAGGCCTGAGCAGGCCTGGACAAGAAGTTTTCGATTCGAGTCTAGGTGGGCGTGAGCAATAAACTTTTGACTTGGGCCTAGATGGACTTAAAACTACTCAAATTTTTATAGGCCTGGCACGAGTCCCGGGACCGGCCCATACCGCAACTCAAGTCTAGAAAAAATGAACAACGAATAGAGATATAAAATTAGTGGACCATAAAAAAACACTGATATACAAAAATCTGTAAAGCGTTAAAACCTATAACATAAATCCAAAACGAAACCCTCAATAGACATTATGTCATTAGTAAAGTAAGAACAACCCTTACGGGTATGCCAAATGTACATATATGCTGTAAAAATGTATGTTGTGGGTAAATTAAATGGGTATATTTAGCCTTTGCTACCGCATAAAATAACATATTTAGAAATAGAGTAGTTTGTTTTTTATGGTTTGCACCTAAAGCGGGAGACGATATTCTGCTTAAGAAACCAAAATAAAAGCCTAAAACGGAACATGATGTTCCGCCTAGTAATTTCACCAGATTTGTTTAATTATATTTCTACCCAAAATGGCTTTATTTTGGCAACGACTATTTTTTTTATTTTAATTAATACCTTTTGAATCCTCCTAAATGATATTTACAGATGCGAGGGAATTTTATAGGAGTAAAAAAATTTAATAGGTTATGTGGTTGGTAGGTAGGTAGGTAAATTTTTTAATGGGGGGTCTTTATTTAATTAGGAGAAGTTACGTTTGGGGTGAAGTGTAAATCCCAAAACTCTTAAGCGAAAAACGATTTCCCACTGTAAGGACGAATTTCCAATCGAGTCAATTTGTTTATGTTGGCTTAATTCTGGACAAAACTCTTTGAGTCATAGGATAGAAGCTATTTGTGACCTTTCAAGCTTATGACATTATTGTTGAAGACGTAGTGGTCAACTTAAAGAAGATCATATCATATGCCGTGCCTTATTTTCATCATCAACATTCCAAAGGTCTCTCAGAGGTATGAATGCTTATATCATTGTTGAGCCTTGGATATATTTATTGGGTGTCATATTTTGTAAACATAATTTAAAATGATTTTTTATTTTTTCTAAGAGAAATAATTTGTTTGTAAAGTTGTTTGAACGACCTCGTTCGAGTGAGATTACTAGGTCATTAGAATGAGTTATCTAACGAGGCTTATTTTTGTTTCCAATGAGATCTCGTTTGATTTATCATTTAAATGAGCCTTCATTTTTTAAGTTTCTGTCTTCTCGTTCGATTTGTCATTCGAACGACTCAAGTATATCGTTCGAACGATCGCGACAATATTTGCAAAAATGGGAAGGTTTTAGCGATTTCTTCTAGTAACTCCCCACTAATTTTCTCACTTTTTATATAGTACGGGATTAATGATTTTATGAAGGCTTTTTTAATCTTCCAAAGAGTGAAACCTTTTGAGAAAGTCCAAGAAAGTTTTGTGTTTGATTCATGGTTTAATCCTTCAAACAAAACACAAGTTTTACACCCAATTGTTTATTATCCAAGTTTCATCATAATATTTGTTTGAGATCATTTTTGGCACCGGGTTTTATTCTCTACACTATAGATATTGTTTATTGCGGAGGATTCCTTGTTCATGGATTTTTATATGGTGGACTCCTTGTGCTTGACGGTAGCAATGGCCCATCGGTGGACTTCGAGACATAGGTGGACTCCTGCATTATCACTATGAAAAGGTACAAAGAGTGTCAAGGTTTGCAAGGGCGTCGAGTGGTTGTGCAAGGATTCTGTCGTGTCCTTTATAATTCCGTACTTAGTGGACTTGTGGTTGGGTTGCCTGATATTTTTCCATTGTGGGTTTTCCTCGTACATCGCGGCATTGCGGTTGTGTTTATTTTATCTTAAAATTTCATCTAGATGCATGCTTAGGTTTAATAAGATAAAATTTGGTTTAACACAAAAAGTTATTTATTGGTGCTTAATTAAATTGGGTAATTTTAGTTTACTTTAATTCAAGTGAGAATTATTAATTTGGAAAAATTCACGTTAATCTTGAATTATATATGATTTTAATTTGGTTTGTGTATATTTGAACTTGAATTGAAGTTGTGATTTAGAAGAAGATAATTTAATTTTTTTAAAATTAAAAATTACAAATATTCGGCGAACCATCCCTTTAGAAATTAAAAAATTGGTATTTTTTTACCTTAAAAAATTGGTATCAGAATGGGAACACTAATTTATCGTGTTTGGTCCTTTAAGTTTGAATATGGAAAATTTATCATTTTTTAGATTTCCTCATTTGATGGTTCACTGCGTCTACTGAAAAGTGCATATGAATGTTAGAATGGTTAATTTTCACATGCGTGCACATGACTCTTCATTAGCTATATCATATGCATGATTGCTTGCATGTTTTTACATACACTAGCTTTTGTACTAAATGATATATGCATTTGCTAGTTGTATGTGTTTTGAATCTTTTGTATTCTGATTTTTCATTTATTAGATCTTGTCAAAAATACAAAAAATATTTTGTTTGTCATTTGAGTTGTCATTGTTTTTAAACTTTATTTAAAAATTTGAAAACTCAAAAATATTTTTTTTGTGTATTTTAGTTTTACACATTTTATGTGGCATATCCTTGTGTTTGAATCCTATATCACTCCATATCCATGTGGTTAGAACTTTTGGTTATGAATTTAAATTCTTAAAGTCTTCTTTATCATGCATGCATGGAGAAGTTTGATTTTGATTTGCTTAATGTATTCTCTTTGTTTATGCCTCCCCACACATGCACGAGCTCTTATGGAACTTTAACATCACATGCATATTTAATCTAAGTGATATGATCTCCCATTAATCTTGTCATCTACATGTTTGTGACTATGTAGGATTTGTGCATGTAAGAACCATTGCCCGTGAGCTTTATTTGAATTGTATAGAAAATAGATGTGGGTGCATGTGAAAGGGCTACGAAAGGAGAAAATCCCTTTTGTGTGAAAGCCACCGTTGGCAAGATCCTAATAAAAGATCAAAGGCAATAAAAATAGAAAAATTGCCAAAAAGGGGCCAACTTAGTTTGTTTGATTTTTCGAAAGAAATAACTTCAAAAGAACTGATAATAGAAAAGAAAAAAAAATATGTGTTGATACACAAATTAGTCAGCTGACGTGGACCAGTTGTATGAAGACGCGTGTCATCCTGCGTGGCATAAAATGTAATTATCGAGCAGCTTAAGGTATCGAACTACTCACTACGCCGAGCTACTCAACATACCGAGCATCTAGTCAGGAAGACGAAACGACGAAGACGGATACAATGAACATTCTTACCATGTATAAATGTATATGTCTATTAAATAACGGAACAATGTCTATTCATATGGACAACCCAAGGGCTATAAATACATTGTAACATCCCCCATAACGGGGTAATCGATCACTAGCGATCATAATCAAGATTAAGGAAAAATACCCAGCAATACAAGATAGTGGACGTAGGCCATTATCGTTAAGGCTGAACCACTTTAAAAATCCTTTGTCTCATTTCTTTATTCATATTTATCTGTGATTAATCAATTAGATCAAATCTAGTTTTTTACATCAACAAATTGACACTGTCTGTGGGAAACGACTATACGTAGCGTTTTTCACTAAAAAATTTATCATACATGGTTGAGATCCCAGAATCTAGCAATAGGAATAATGACGGAGTTCCTCCCAACCATTCCTCTCCTCCAACTGTCCATGATCTCATAGGAATAATGGCAAACTTAGCCAGAGGACAAACAACTATGCAGGAGACCATGCGACAACTCATTCAGACTGTTAAAAATGGAAAGTTTGCCCAATAAGTCCAGTGAATTGTTCATAGAACCATGCACCCACCGTCTTCACGATCCAGACATACTGTACTCCCACATGCTTCCCGATCCAGACATACCAAATTCCATCATACTGAGAGGTCCAGCGATCCCTCCTATCAGCCTGGCCGGACATCTCCCATAAGAGTTACGAACTCTCAAGAAAATGTTACTCTAACTCCAGAACGAACAAGAACTTTGGAGAGGTTGAGTAGAGTCTCCCCCTTTGACTGTTTGGTCCTAGGAGGAATAGAAATCCTCCTCAGATTGTGTTAAGAAATTCTCAATGACCAAATGATCTAAGGGAAGGTTTGACCAATCACGCCCTGCAGCTCGTAGAGAAAGATCCCAAGAGGAGAATTCAGTGCGATCTATTGCTTGGATAAATAAATCAAAGGCTGGAAATGATGCATGGAAGGGCTCCATTCAGCGGTTGGAAGATAGGTTAGGGAAAATGGCTAAGGCCAGAAACCCTCTCCAAAGAACCTTTATCAAAGGATCTCCATTTATACAAGCAATTGTGGATTGTCCCACACCCTCAAAGTTTACGTCTCCTGTAGTTACGCCGAAGTACGATGGAAAGACTGATCATGTTCTTCACATAGAGAAATATCAAGCTACCACAAATATTTATGCGGTTCCAGATGAGATGAGGTGCAGGGCGTTCTCAGGAACCATCACTGGTTCTGCTCAAATATGGTATAACAGCGTTCTCGGGGGAAAATTGCAACTTTCCATAAGTTGGCTGTGCTTTTCATAGGGAATTTCTATTTTGGTGCAAAGCCAGTCAAGAGGGTAGCCCATATGTTGAGCGTAAGGCAAAAAGCAGGAGAAAGCACCAGGGATTACATCACTCATTTTAACAATGAGAAACTGGAGATAATCGACTACGAAGAGAAGACAACCATTACAGCTCTGATGAGTGGTCTTTTACCGAACAAGCTGTATTACACTTTGGCCAAAGATCCCCCAAATCCATGGCAGAGTTGATGGAAAAAACAGCCAAGATTATGAATGATGAAGAAGCTATGGTTTCAAAGAAGAATGCTGAGGCAAAAGCAGAGACTAAAGTTGAAGGCAGGTCGGAGAGGAAAGAACATAAGCATAATGGAGGCAGTAAGCAATCGAAAGGTAAGGAAATGTTGGAGCACTTGAGGAAGTATGAAAATTATACCCCCTTAAAGGTAGACATAAACCATGTGCTGGAGGAGATAAAAAATAGTGAAGAACTAAATTGGCCTGAGAAATTAAGGACAACCCCCGAAAGGAGAGATAAGTCTAAGTATTGCGAGGTCCATAAAGATCATGGTCACATGACCAAGAAGTGCGTAGCTCTCCAGAATGAGATTGAGGCACTCATTAGACGAGGGAAATTGAAAAGGTTTGTTGATCGCCAGAACGGTGAGAAGACCAACAACAGAGCCCGACAAAGGTCTAAATCTCCTTGTCGACTAAGAGAGATAAGAAAATGGACCATAAAGATGACCCGAAGGATGACCCTGATCTTCCTAAGAAGCCAAGGCAGCCAGACCGTGAGGTATTTTCAATCCGTTTTAGTTTATTCGAATGTAATATGATTAGAGGTGGAGATGCAGGAGGAGGGGACCATACTGTTGAAAGAAAGGAATACCTCAATGAGGCTCAAGCTTATTCGTACATACAATGAATAAATTTGGTAGAGGAAGATCGTCCGAGGAAGGTTAACAAAGATAAATTGGTCATCAGTTTCTCTAAAAATGACCTGAAAGGAGTTTTATATCCTCTTGATGATCCTCTAGTGATCAAGATGAGGATGAAGGATGTGATAATCTTAAGAGTATTAGTAGATAATGGTAGCTCGGCAGACATCATATTCTACCCTTACTTTGACAGTTTAAACTTAAAACTCGCCCAGTTGGAGCCATATCACAGCCCCCTCCTCGATTTCTCTGGCAAAAAAGTCTTTCCATTTGGGACGATCAAGTTGGACATGCTTATTGGTACCTGGCCTACTTACAGAATATAAAAAGTACACTTTTTCGTAATGGATAAAAATGTCCAATCAACCTATAATATAATCATGGGAAGAGTAGGTTTGAAAAAATTTGAAGCAGTTCCATCCATAGTACATCAGTGTTTAAAATTCCCGACCAACTTTGGGGTTGGAATTATGAAGGGCGATCAGAAAGTAGCTCGAGAATGCTATTACTCATCTGCCAAATAAGAAGAATTAGAAGATTCAAGAAAGAAAACAACCACTTATCAAGTGGATAAATTTGATGAGTCTAAGATTGAAACCTTGAACCCAAGAGATGAAACAGAGCTCGTAAAAGGCCAAGTCATATACGCGACGAAAAGCATTATTTTGGATGACGAGCAACCGAAAAGAAAAACCCAGGTTGGTGCTTCACTTGATCCAGCTTTAAAGCGAGAACTGGTGGAATTCTTAAGGCACGGAAAGCAATCATTCGCATAGAGTCATGAAGATATGTCGAGGATAGACCCAGCCTTCCTCTGTAATGATCTTAATGTCAACAAGGAGATCAAGCCGATAAACCAATAAAGAAGAGTTTTCAGTCCAGAAAAAAATCAAGATATTCAAGAGGAAGTAGAAAAATTGTAAAAAGCTTCTTTCATTAACGACGTTAAATATCCTAATTGGTTGGCTAATGTTGTGATGGTGAAGAATAAGAACAACAAGTGGAGAATGTGCGTGGACTTTACGGACCTGAATAAAGCTGCCCAAAAGATAATTTCCCATTTCCCAAGATAGATCAGCAGGTAGATGCAACTTCGGGGCATGAGTTTCCAAGCTTCATGGACGCCTATTTTGGATATAATCAAATTAAAATGAAGCCCGAAGACAGGGAACGTACCTCTTTCATTACTCCATGAGGAACATATTGTTACAATGTTACGCCTTTTGGTCTTAAAAATGAAGGTGCTACATATCAACGACTGATGAACAAGGTATTCACTGAGAAGATTGACAAGAATATGGAGGTATACGTCGACGACATGTTAACCAAAGGCAAGAAAGATGCTGACCATATAGTTGATCCGAGTCAAACATTTGATCAATTGGAGAAATACCAAATGAAGCTGAATCTGACCAAGTGCATTTTTGGCGTACAAGAAGGCATGTTCCTCGGGTATATTGTGAATCAACGAGGTATTGAGGCAAATCCTGACAAGATCAACGCCTTGATAGAATTACAATCTCTAACTACGAAGAAGGAAGTACAAAGCCTCACGGGGCGTGTTGCAGCTCTTAACAGGTTCGTCTCACGAGCAACTGACAGATGTCTTCCATTCTTTAAGACACTCAAATTTTTTTTCGCGTGGAATGATGAGTGTGAGAAGGCGTTCTAAGAGTTGAAGAGATATTTGGGACCACCTCCTTTGCTATCCAAACCGGTAGTGGGAGAACAATTATACTTGTACCTGGTTGTCTCGGAAAGTGTAGTTAGTTCAATATTGATAAGAGTAGAGAATGGAGTGCAAAATTCGGTGTATTATACGAGTAAGAAATTCCTAGGAGCAGAGATTAGATATCCAAAATTGGATAAATTGGCGTTACCATTGATCGAGGCGAGCAGGAGGATAAAAACATACTTTCAAGCCCATACCATAGTGGTATATACTGATATGCTGCTCAGACAGGCTTTGCATAAGCCAAAAAAATTTGGAAGACTGATGTATTGGGTGGTGGAGTTAGGTGAGTATGATATTGTCTATGAGCCAAGGTCTTCTCTCAAAGGGCAGGCAGTGGCAGATTTCATCGCTGAATTCACTTCTCCAGATATCTCTGACCAACATGGGGCTAGTGTTGAGCAACTCAAGGACGCTAGAGAACCAGTGGAAACTATTCCCGATCAACTCCCACCAACAACATTACCAGAAGGGATAGCTACCGATCAATTAGAATCTGCTGGTAAAGGACCAGAGTTGGATGGCGATAAAATAAAGAACGGGACATTCCATAAAGGGGTTTTGTCCAACCAAGGGTTTGACAATAATATCCCAATATGGAATTTGTTCGTTGATGGTTCCTCGTGTGCAGTAGGCTGCGGAGCTGGAATAATTCTTAATAGTCCATATGGACTAGACATAGAATATGCTTTGCATTTCCAATTCAAAGCTTCCAACAATGAAGCCGAGTATGAAGTTGTAATTATGGGCCTCAGTTTAGCCAAAACACTGAATGCAGAGCAAGTTACGGTGTTTAGTGATTCATAACTAGTTGTAAATCAGATTCTCGGGCTGTAAGCAATAAAAAGAGAATTCATGTATAGGTATCTAAACAAAGCTATGGAAATTATAGATAACTTAGGATCTATCCAAATGGTTAGAATACCAAGACTGGAGAATACGAGGGCTAATGCACTAGCTCGGTTAGCCTTAGCTACTCGGACCGACCTACGAAGAATGACTCCTATTGAGATACTTATAGACCCAAGCATTGATGAAGATTTGATGGTGAAGTTCATCACTTTGGATATGGGACCTTCTTGGATGGATCCCATCAGGGCGTATATCGAAGAAGGCATTTTACCAACCGACCAACTTGCAACAAAGAGGCTGAAGTTTAAAGCTGCTAGGTATGTCTTAAATAATGGACTTCTGTACAGAAGAGGTATGATAACATGTCTACAGAGATGTGTTCATCCATCAGAAGTTAAAGATTTGATAGAAGAAATTCATAAAGGGTCTTGTGGGGCTCACGTGGCAGGCTAAACATTTTTGCAGAGAATAACCACGCAGGGATATTATTAGCCAATGATGCGCGCTGACTATACTGCTTATGCCAAGAAATGCGATCAGTGTCAACGATTTTATACCATCCGAACAACTCCCAATCATTATTAACACCAATCACCTAATCATGTATATTTGATATGTGGGTAATAGACTTGGTCGGGCCTCTTATAACTACCAGAGGATGATTCAAGTACCTAGTGGTCGCTGTTGATTATTTCACCAAATGGGTGGAAGCTGAACCTCTCATTGATATGGCCTATGAAAGGGTCTATCGGTTCTTATGGAAGAATATTATTTATAGATTTAGTCTGCCACGTGCCTTCATCAGTAACCAACGTACCCAAATTTGACAATGAGGAGTTCGCTGTGTATTGTCAACAGTCCAATGTTCAAAAGATTCATTCTGCACCAGGCCACCCCCAGAGTAATGATCAAACAGATGTGATGAATAGAACACTGCTGAACCAATTGAAGAAAAGGTTAGATGATGCCAAAGGCAACTGGATCAATAAATTGCACTCTGTTTTGTGGGCCTACCGAACAACACCTCGAGCAGTGATCGGTGAATCTCCTTATATGTTAGCTTTTGGAAGTGAAGCTGTCATACCCATTGAACTGGGCCTGCCTACTCAAAGGGTGCTTAATTTTAACACTCAAATAAGCGATTTGATGAGACGCTTAGATTTGGACATGCTCGAGGAAGTCCGGGAAGATGCAGCAATCTGAAATGCTGCTTATCAGCAACGGACTACCATGTTCTATAATAAACTCATCAGGAAGTGTGATCTCAAGGCAGGAGATTATGTACTCAAGAAAGTCATTCAGAAGCATAATAAGCTGGAGGTTAACTGGCATGGGCCTTATCGTGTCACAACGGTTGTTCGACCTGGAACCTACAGAATATAAACTTTAGAGGGGGAAGCATTCAAAAATGCGTGGAATGCAGAGCACCTGTGCGAATATTATCAATAATGTAGATTCACATGCATTCCATTATTTCAATATGAATAAAAATGATAATTTCCACATATTCTTTTTAGTTAATTTTTTTTCGAAGTACTAGTGGTACACACAACCACCAATTACGATTGGTCGACATATCAACAACCACCAACTATGGTTGGTTGGCATATAAACAACAAACACCAACTACGGTTGGTCGGTATATCAGCAACCACCAACTAAGGTTGGTTGGCATCGATAAACCTAACCAACAATATTGGCACAACAATCATACAAGGCAAGGCCTGTTTGATTATGGGTGACCTCAAGGGGCATCTAAAATTAGGCAAGAAGATGGGTAAAATATCCACTGCCTAGGAACCAAGGCAATGTAGATAAGATTGCTACAACTAAGCAGGACCATGGGATGAAAATAATTCCATTGCTTAAGCACTTATGGGTGACAAGTCACTACAATTAGGCAACAAATGGGGCAAAGTTCCTGTGTCTAGGCCATTGAAACAAAACATGACAAATTGTCCCTTTATAAATATATAGACTCATCAAAAGACAACATGATAAGAAACACATCATACAATTAATTTATTTCCAAGAAAAGCAGAATTACAAAAGATGATGTTTCATTAATAATTACTAACAAAATACAAACAGCCTATTCTATTGGTTTCTTTACTTCAGATTTAGGTACAAGCTCCATTCTAGCTGGAGGATCATCTAGAGCATAAGAAGAGTTCATAAAATTCAAATCTCGTAGCATTCTGGTGTTGCTCAAACTCGGTTTATCAAGAAGATGTTGAGGTCAAGATATCTCAAAGTCTTCATAAAGATGGTAGTCACCAAGATACTTGGAGATCAAACACTGAGGAATGGACTGGGATGGAATCCAACTGATATCTAGCTTAAAGGGAGGCACAGGAAGATCAAGTAATCCAGGCTCATACCAATCCCATAAAGAATTTCCTTTCTCAAGTTTCATCATAGTCAAGGCGTTCAACCATCCCTGTTTGTATCCCTCATTATTTGATTGTTTTAACAGAGCATCAAGATGGCATAAAGCTTCATTGTATACCCCCATCCAAAACACTCTGGGCTGTTTGTGGAATTGATAAGTCAATCTCTCCACATGCTGATAAAGCTTTTTCACCAAGTTCTCTTTACTCTCCAACACATAACTCTGGTTGGATAATTGCTCGATGAGACTCTGTATTTTCTAGGACATCTCAGTTAGTGCTTTATTTTTCACCCTTAGTTGAACAACTTGGTTTTGTAAGGCTTGTTGAGTCCTAGTCTCTTCAATGCTGCTCCGACCAGCTCTTGCTCTACCCCATGAGGAGGATGTAGGTCTGGCTCATTTCAAAGCCTATAATTCTTCTCTTAATGCAGCATTTTCAGTTTCCAAAAATGAAAAGCCCTCATCACTGACTGGGACCAGAGCCCCAAAAGAAGAGGCAGATTTTAGTTGCCTCAACTCTTCTCGCAAGGCAATATTTTCCTCCTCTAATAGTTTGGCAATGATTTTGTTCTCCTCAACTTCAAGTTTAAGCACACTGTCTCTCTTCTTATGGGATGGAATAAATTTGTCATATCCCCGATCAGCACTCAATTGTTGGTACTTTTTTTCATATCTTTTATGCAGAAGTGCAGTGGTTTCCTTGTGTTGAAGTTGAAGTTCCTCGATCATTCCTTGAAGGTCTTCAATCATTTCATAGTAAGTGGCATTATTAGCCACAACCCGATCAAGTAGACATTTTAAATATTGGTAAGCATCAATTTATAGCTCAGAAGCATCAGATCCAATAATATCTACTATTTCAGCTTCAGTGAAATCTGTATGACCAACTTTTAAGTAATTAATACATTTCTTCATCAACTCTGTATCATGAGCTGATAAGAGTTCTATCCTGGCAATAAATTAGCAAGGAAAAATAAGAATAAATCAACAATAGTACAACTACATATCGATCAAGTAAAGGAGAAAACTCAGAATAAATAACAAAGTCCATTTTATTAATCATAGGAGGAGAGAGTACAACCAAAGTTACAACAAAAGGGAAAAATAAAAAAAAAACACAAGTAAACAGCCGAACAACTTTACACCTTCTCTTTATTCCCTAAAACATCATCAGTCGATTTGGAGGAAGGAATTGGCTACTCAAGAGGCAGTTGGCGTTGCTTAGTAAAAGGAATTTCTTGCTAAACTTGCTCGGAGGATTGAGGAATGGTAGCAGCAGGTGTTTGTTCTACTATAAACATAGAAGATTCATCATATCCTACTTCATCTTCTTCTTCTTCTTCAATAGGAGGAGGAGGTCCATGAGTGTGTTTCTGAAACAATTCAGAATTATCAGCAACATTCAACTCCTTCAAAGCTGCAACCCATCCATCTCTGAAGTATTTCAAACTCTCATAATCCATCTGGGAAGAGACAACAGCTAAAGCTTTATTCCATCCTTTGTCCCAGCCAGAGCTAAAGGACTTCTTCACAGCAGCTTTCCTCTTCACCCTCTCCGAGGAAGTTTTTCCTTTAAAAGCTCCTCAACAGACTTCATCCTCTCCTCAAGGTCTTTCTTACGCCGTTCAGCCTCTTCAAGCTTGCCATCAACTTCCACTTTGCTGGAAATGATGACTTTAATTTCTCCTCCATATATTTGGAAGCATTTATAGCTTATTGTAGATCTGTATCAGCTTTCTTTCGAGCTATAATCGCCTCCTGCCGAGCTATTATAGCCTCTTACCGAGTAGTGTTAGAATTTTTAGCCACTTCAACAGCTTGTTATCGAGCTGTCTCAACAGATTGGATCTTGGACTCCCAGGTAGCCTTATCTTCCTCGTATTTCTACCGGGATTCTGCCAAAGATTTTGACAACCCAGAAAGGGCCTCCTCCACTCCACTGGATGAAGTTAAAGTTTTGATAGCTTCATCCTTCTCCATGATATTATCAAAGTACACCAAAAACTATAAGAAGAAGAAAAACACAAATCAGAGTATGAACATGGCAATAAAGAAATAGAAGGATGAATGTAATGACACTTACTGATGCAAGGTGTTGGGCAGCCAAATCGGTAACACTATCCCGAGGAGTTAAAGTTTCAGCAGCTCGGCAATCAGAAATATTCCTCGACCTAATCAATTTCTTTGCCAGGCTAGGATTAATGATGGCTGGAGAATTGCCCCTTAAAGAAGGAAGCTCAACCCTAGTAGGTTTGGCAACAGCATCCACAGGGCTTTCAGCAAGACCCATCCTCAACCTCTTCAAAGGAGCACCTTCAATCACAGGTGCTGTCTCTTCTTGAATAACAACAACTTCAATCAAAGGTGCTGTCTCTTCTTGAATGAGGATAACCCCTTCAATCAAAGGTGCTGCCTCTTTAGGGGAAACAAGGGGATTCTTCCTAATATCTTTGGCAAGAGGAATAACATCCTTTTTCTTAGTTCCTTCAACTGGAGCATCGTCTTTGTTTTTCTTTGCCCCTTTAGTACCAGGAGCAGACTTGCCAAAGAGATCAGGCACTTTCCTCTTCTTCGTCATTAGGTCAACAATAGAAATACCCAAGTCAGGAGAAGCTTCTTCAATAAATGAAGAAGATGCTGGATCTTGCTCAAGGTCAATCACCAAGGGAGGAACAAGAGGATGAGCAATAAAATAAGAAGTGGTGTTCTTGTATCACAGAAGATAGGAAGCAGACCTCATGTGTGCCCCAGCTATTGCTCGATGAAACCCCCAGATAAATTTCAAATATTTTATATTAATGTCACTCTCTTTTGGGGATTTCCTTTTACTGTCAACTGCAACAAACAAAAAAATAAGTGTCAGTGACACATTTCATCAAATAAAAATGGAGCTAAATTGAAAAACTAAAAACAACCTATCCCATTGCTATAAAGTGGACATTTGGGACCTTGGTACACATCTTTCCCTTTTAACGAGGGGTGTTGCCAATTTTTCATCACAACCCCATGTTCAAAATAGTCCCTATTAGCATCAAGGAGATTGACCACTAAAGCTCTGTTAGAATACCTAGTTTTTAAATAAAAGGTGGTATCGCTAGTAACCCATTTATAATAGTATATAATTTCAGGAATCCTTAAATGAGTTCCATGAATTTGATTCAACCTATGTACGCCATTAACTACCCTCCATGTATTTGAAACTACTCTTGCAGGAACAATATCAAAATATTGTCAAAATTTCAAACACAAAGGGTTAGGCGGGAAAGAAAAACCACATTCAGCTATAAAAATGGAAGGAAACCAATGTCCCTCAGCTAGAGAAAATAAATCAGAAGGTCTAGGAGGTTCTTCCAGAATAACCCAAGAAGGAATCGCAAAATCATCCCTAAACTTATCTAATGATTCAATAAGGTAAACCATGGTGGCTAAAGCAAAGAAAGAAGAAAGAAAAAATTCTTACAGAAACTCAAAGATTCAGCTAAGGCGGATGACAGAAGGAACGACCGTAAGAAGAAAAAGTGAGAAGACAAAGAGTTTGGAAGTCTAAAAGGAAAAAGGTAGAAGATGATTTGATTCTATCGCTTTTAAATGCATTAATTCAAGAAACGGGAAAAGTAATGATCACTAGAGACGATGGTTGCGTTTTCAACGGCTAAATGATGAAAAAGACGCAAATACCCAAGCGTCTGTCAAAGATTCAAAATATTTACGAGTTTGCATTTCGCGCTCAAAATCATTAAATGTGATAAGTGTTGGAGATCTGTAATCTAACAAGACTGGTAAACATGCCCGAACAACTTTTGGGCATAATGTTCCACACTCTCATATCCAACCTCAATCGTGAAACATTGGGGGCTTCTGTTGATACAAAAATTAGTCAGCTAACGTTGACTAATTGTATAAAGACGCGTGTCATATTGCATGGCATAAAATGTAATTACCGAGCATCTTAAGATACTGAACCACTCACTACGCCGAGCTACTCAACATACTGAGCATCTGGTTAGGAAGACGAAACGATAAAGACAGATACAATGAACATTATTACCATGTACAGATGTATATGTCTATTAAATAACGGCACAATGTCTATTCAAATGGACAACCCAAGGGCTATAAATACATTGTAACGTCTGCCATAACGGGCTAATCGATCACTAGGGATCATAATAAAGATTAAGGTAAAATACCCAGTAATACAAGACAATGGACGTAGGCCATTATCATTAAGGTTGAACCACTTTAAAAATCCTTTGTCTCATTTATTTATTCATATTTATCTATGATTAATCAATTAGATCAAATCTAGTTTTTTACATCAATAATATGTAATATGTTTATCTTTTGAGGGTGTTTAGTTGAAGATCAACGTATTTGCACAATGAATCCTAGTTATGCTTATTTTGTCATGATACTATTGATTTGTATAATCATCAAAATTCTAGTCTCGTGTGCATTGTGCTTGTTTGTTCATTGAGCTTACGTTATCTTGGAACATGAGGCTAAATCTTAGCTGATAAAGTTTTGCAATCAAATAGAACTCCTTGAACATATTTAAGGGATTGGGTCATAATGCTTTCGTCTCTAGTTCACACCCATTCATTCCGTTTACCACATGTTCATTTAGACACATTTATGCCATATGAGTGTGGAAAGCTTATTGTGTTTAGTCTCTTATGCGGTCTTTATGCCTATATATAAATATATATATGTGCTTGTTCTTCATTCATATTTTTCATATTTTATATATGGTATAATTAGTTTTTGATTCTTTGTTTTCACATCTAGACCATGTATGCTTTTTGTTGATATCGGTATCTATCTTGTTGCGTCTTTTCATTGATATCCCATGTTAATCTTAGTCATTGTAGTCGGTACTATTTTTCTATCACATCTTAGTTGGTATTTATTGCTCTTTGTTTGGATTAGTAATTTTTTGTTGTCTCTGGTATCACTATACATCATTGCATGATATACTTGTTTTTCATTATGCTTATCCCTTGTTCCATTTAGGGGGAGAATTGAATTAATCGGGGAGAAATGGGTTATTTTATGCACCTTACTCTTTATCTAGTCATGAACAAAAAGGGGGCGAAATGGTATCAAACTCTTTTAATATGGGGGGATCTAACTTAGGTGGAGACATATTTCTTAGGTAGATAATTATATATAAAGGGGAAGGATTTAATATTGTTATATTCCCTATGCGTTTAATGGTGTGTTTAAGTGTGTAGGTTTTCATCCATGCGCTAAAGTTTTTAATGCAAAGTGTGACAACGTGGATATAAATTATGTTTGAATCATTCTTACCTTATCTGATATGGATAATGTGTTATTAATAAATATAATGTTAGGTTATTATGTTTAGTCTAATCCTACCTTCCAAAATCATGAAATATCAAATTGGTTACAAACATGGAATTTTGATATTTTTGGTAGGAATGTTCATGTTGGAGACTAGTTTCGACCCTTATAATTTAAAAATTGACTTAAGGTAAAATAAATAGTTGTCTATTGTAACACCCGCTTAATTACATACCGAGTGATCAGTTCTTTATTAAATTAACATCAAGGTGAACGGTTGGTTCATTCTCAGCATCACTGTCGTAAAATAATCTTTCCAATTTGAACACCCTAAATAATTAAGCTAAGTGTCAAAACAGTTTAAAGTCTTATTTTCATTTTATTAAATTCCAATATGAAAACCTTTATTATCAACCAACAGTTTAAGAATCCATAAATACTAAGGATAACCATAAATGAAATCATCCTTACAATAGTTAACCCCCAAGGAGTACTAAATACTGGAAATATAAATGAACACAAATCTCTAACAAATCGAAACGGAATAGGAAATCGGGCGACACATGCCCTAACTAAGCAGATCTAAAGTAAGAACAAAATCAATGACGAGGTCGTCTAAAGCAAAGGCATGCAACTCCTACATAAGCTGCAGCTCGTCCAGTCCAAAGAATCTAAGCATGACGCCCCTGTGGCTGGGCACCTGTAATACATACATATATATATAAGAGAAACAAAAATAACAGGAAACGGGTCAGAGCCTGAGAGTAAAACAGTTTTAAAAATCATTTAGCAAGTATTTAAAATGCTTACTGTCTAATATAACCACCATGTTAGTATGCGACACTCTCTTGAGAATTCTCACCTCACATCGAGTGTGCACGCCTACCGTATTACTGATCTAATAAGTCTATCTCAATTATTTTTCCATAAAGTTCTATCCCGAGGAGTACTAATGCCGTAATATTTAGTTTTAGAAAATCATTCCCTTCCATATTCTTATGTTGCTTAGAATCACTTAGTTACCGTTACAAAATTCATGAACACTTGTTATAAAGCTGAAGCATTTATTCATTACTTAATTACTCATACACACAGTGGAAGGTTTCCATATATATATATATATATATATATATATACTATCATCACTCCACATAAATTTATGGTGATGGCATACTCTGCTATCAAGTCCCCGTATCACTCGTAATAAGGAAAATACTAGTTCGAAATCACTTTCGAACTGCATTAACACAAAATACATACAGATGGAGGCAAAGCATATTTCCAAGTCACTAAGAGATCAGCACATACCCTCACGTCTCTTATGACCATCTGACTATCATTCAAATAGCCTGTATCAAGGATACTATCTTCTAGGGTACGAGTCAATATCCCCCATAAAGGTCCAATCGAGATAAGACTATCCCAGCGTGGAAAACTCTGTGATAGCAAGTAGCTCGGGTATGATTTTTACACAGATACATAATATATGCACAATAACACAGTCATATATATAAATATTCACATTTCTAAATTAGGTGCGCCCACGACCCATAATTATAATTATCCGTTCTTAGCACATATTACTCGATTATCTCGCATAACAGATTCATCTCTTTTATTCTCATTTATAATTTATTTCATACATACTTCTCATCTCTAGAAGTATTCAATCTCATTAAGTACAATTTCAGTAGGTATACTCTCACTTACCTTCTAGTCTAAATCTTTTACGAGTCTCGATATTTTAGTACGCACAATTTCCTATTTGTAAATAACTCCCCGTTAACCCAAAGTTTAATCCCACATTAAATTTCACTCAACGGAGTCTACCTAGACCCTACTAGTCCTCTTTATAACCCATTATACTCTATCAACTTACGCATTTTAACTGGATTAACCAAAAAGGAGAAAAATATGCACTTTTCAAGGAGGGATCGATCGATCGAGGAATGGGGTCGATCTTGGTCGATCGATCGATCAAGCAGTTCTTGCCCATAATCTGCAAAGTTCATCCTACGGTTTTCATGATTCTAACCCCTCTAAACCTCTATAATTTCATACCAAACTCCCAACAAAGTTATCCAAACATATAATCCATATGAATAAACAAGTTCTAACGTAGCAACATCAATAAATCCCTCAACGAATCAATAAAAAGGGGTTTAATCCCAAATTTCTTTATAAAACTAAATTTTGCATGAATAATCACAAACCTCCATTTTAATCCATATTTTCTTCCCAAATATCATAATAAATTCGTGGGTAATCCTCTACATAAGATCAAGATTTCAGGCTACATGGATTCTCCCTACAACACATATAAGTTTTCTTCCAAAACATATAATTCTTCAATTAAAACATATGATTTTCATTCCTAGACTAACATGGAAGGAATACCAACTAGAAATCAACAAGATAGATACTTTCCTGGGATTCAAGGATCTGATTTATTGATGAAAAATATATGGTTGCATTCCTCTTCGTGCAATCTACGTTTTGGTGGTGGTGGCGGTGCAATCGGGTGAGTTCTAGGCCTTGGATTGCTTGAAAAATCTTAACCTTCTTCTCTAATCTCTTCACCTTCTTCTATAATGGATGGGCTTAGGTTTTGTGTTTGTTAACCCTAAGAGATAACTCCAAATGGCTAATATATACTAGAAAATTCGTGGGTTTAATTACCCAAAAATACAAAATGTCTAAAATACCCTCCCGGGATGTCAATTAGGCCTAAAAATGCCCGGAGACTCAAACTAAACCCCCGGGTATACTTTTCTAACCATCTCGACCCTTTCGAACATTTTGGCATGCTCAAAATGACCATACGGGCGACTTATAATATATTCACTTTTATAATAATAAATTAGTCCTGACACGACACAGGCGCGTCCCGACTTAAATTTCCATAATTGTCATTTTATTCACTCATAAAAACTTTAATAAAATCAATCTCATATATTACTTTACTCATCCAGTAATATTTAACAAATTCCCAATAATTACTAACTCACGTCACGCTAGTAAAAATAAAAATAAATTTCTGGATTAATATTAAATTAATATCTTAATTAAATTTAATAAATTCTCAATTTTAAAAGCAAAAAAAATACGGGGTATTACATCTATATATGAGTTAGGTTTGTAAAACAACAAACCGTGTGTAAAATGGCGGTTCGAGTAAGAATTTTTACTAAAATTATGAACTGGGGGCAAATTAGTAAATCCGTTTAAGTGGTATTTTGTCTTTTAGTACAACAAATATCTTAATTTGATTGGTTGGAAGAGGAGGCTGGTTTGGTCAGCTTAAACACCCTAGAATTATCTACTTCTTCAAAAAATTTATCCATGAGATAATTTTGTCCTGAAGAGAGAGAATAGTGAAGCTTAGGAAGGAAAGTGCGAGGAGAAATTAGAGAAAAATCCATAGAAAATTACATAAGAGTCCTTAAGGTGATTCTATCCATAGATCTTTTTATTTTTTCTATATTACTGACTGAAACGATAGAAATCATAATTTTTTACTAAACCTTCATGCCTCGGTGTATATGTATGGATAGATGCAAGTTTAAACAAAGTTGAATGTGTAAACCCTTAAAATTTCTTTGTTTAGAAACCTTGTATATTCAAACTTCTATATATTTTTGTATGTTTACTGGAATTGAGTAATTCTAGTTGGAGATTAGAATAAACTCATATATTCAAAGCATACGAAAAAATTAAAATTAAACTCCTTGTGGTTAGACCTTGGTGATGGTTATAAGTCTATATATAGTTTCCATTGGCATAATCCGCTTGGATATGCCCTGAGTTTGATAAAGCTTTTAGCATAACAAATGAACTCTCAAAATCATGAAACTTTAATTTTATATTATTCAATCTGTTTATTAAAAATTTATGGAAGATAATCGAAAGTTATGATGTATACATATTATGAAAATTCTTAGAATTTGACTGAATGATAGAGGAGCCTATAGGGTAGATTTTCCATATAGTAAAGAAATGAGCATATCTTGCTCTAGAAAACTTTAAATGACGTGCCGTCTCTTATATTGGAAACCTAATATGATAAGTATTGGATTACCAAAAAGACATTAGAGTATGTTTGGTCTATGATTTAGATATGTTAAATATCTTAACATGAATTTAGATGGAACTTCATTTATGATATATGATTTGAATGGAATCATATGATGCTTATGAATTGAGTTACATTTAAGTTATTCTTTGGATTGTTAATATCCTTATGATGATACTAATATTGTAAGAATGATAGGAAGGGAAGAAGAACTGGTCGAAAAAGTTACAGACAAAGGCAAAGAAAAAGCCTATTAAGTTTCCAAGGTGAGTGTACTTATGATTGTTTCGTATATATAGATACGGAAATGATATGATGGATATGAATATAGCTCTAAGACAAGATTGATTTGAATACGTTGGTATTAAGAATTTGTTTAGATATTCAAATATTCAGGATTGTTTGTGTCTTATGATCCACGATTGTTTGGGTCTTATGATCCAGGATTGAAATTGGACAATGATCCAACGATTTGTTTTGTCTTATGACAAGGATTTGTTTGAACTTATGTTCCAGGACTTGTTATTTCCATAATGGGTAGGATTGTTTGAATTTCATATCCACATATTTGATATAAAACTGCTATTTCATTGCAGGGAAAGAGTACCTCACTAAGTTTATAGCTTAATGTTTATATTTTAACATTTTTAGGTTTGTGCACTGTTAGAAAGAGCTGAGGTTTAGATATGGGGATTTTGTTATTGTCACACTAAGGATTTTACTACACTCAGAAATCGTATATATTGAGCTAGAGTGGTTTAACTTGATAACTGTAATAGTTAATCATAATATTGTATGTTTGCTTAATTATGACTCTGATGTTAATTACGTTATGGTACAAAGAACATGATTATGTTCATTATGAACATTTTGCATGAAAATATTGATAAATGAATTATATTTCAAATGGGCTCAAGATTATGATTTATATATTATAAAAGTAAATGATTAGAATGTATTTAGGTTTGGGTGTGACAATTAGTGGTATAAGAGCGTCTAGGTTATAAATTCTGGACATGTGTGACGGTTAGATGGCAGTTATTGGTTTGATTTGATATTATTGAATTGTTTATGTACAAACCAATAATTTAGAATTATAAACTGTTTAAGTTGGTTGTTAGAACTTTGTTATATTATAGATAATTACATATGGAACTTGGGGATGGACAATATAGAGAATAGGGGGTAGCTTATCATGTAGACGAGGATACTGAAATTGAGCAGAGTGTTGCAGAAAGGGCTAGAGAGTATGAGCAGCCTACAGAGATGTAAATAATGGCACGGGAAATGACGAGGGTGGCAGAAAAATAGGAAAGAAATCTGGCACTAATGTCAGAACAATAGACTAGATATATGGAATTAAAGACTTTAACCAGAATTGAAAAAGAGGTAAGGAATTAAATTAAAGACACTATATATGAAAAGTTCCTGAAGTTGAAGCCTTCAGAATATTCAGGGTCCTTTGAACCTATAGAAGCTGAGATGTGGGTTAGAGATCTAGAGATTATCTTTGCAGTGATGAAAGTTCCAGATAACCAGAAAGTGAATTTAGCTATGTTTAGGCTGAAAGGAGAGACCAAATATTGGTGGGAAACAAACAACCATTTGGTTCCCAGGATGGAAGGTACTGATATTATTACTTGGGCTAAATTTTTTATAGTTTTATATGTTAAGTATTTTACAAAAGTTTATAAGCGGGAGAAAATGAAGGAGTTTATAAATTTGACCCAAGGAGAAATGTCTGTAAGGGAGTATGAGGCTAAATTTACAGCTTTGTCTAGATTTTTTTGCTAAGTATGTGGAGGATGAGGAAGATAAATGCAGTAAGTTCGAAGAGGGATTATTTTGGCCCATTCAAAATAGAGTGGCTACTTATGAGTTAGACGATTATTATTTTTTAGTGAACAAAGCCATGGTAGTAGAAAGGCATATGAACCAAGGGTTGGCGAGTAGAGAGAGTTTTAAGAAAAGTAAATTCAACTCATCTCAGTCTAAAGGAGGTGAGGGTGGAAGTACTAAGGTGGAACCTCTGAAGTTTTAGAGCGGAGGTGGAGATAATGGTAGGGTTCAGGGGAGATTTAGTAGAGATACCATGGGGAGGATATTCTAGGCTAGGTAGGAGGTCAGGATGAGGTGAGGCTTCAGTGGGAGTTGCTACATGTTTTTTTGTATAGAGGAAGGGCATTATAAATTTTAATGTCTTAAGCTTAAAGGACTGTAATGCTAACCATTGTTACCAAGTGGGACATGTTAAGAAGAATTGTCCACGGTTGTCAGAGACTCCAGTAGCACCAAGTGAGGCAGCCAGCAGAGTGTTACCTCCTGACAGTGGAGTGAAAAGTGTAGGTAGAGGACAAGCTACTGGTTCCAGGCTAGGTGCATGAGTGTTTATGATGAAATAGGCTCATGTTACTTCAGATGTGGTGACATGTACACTTTCTATTATAGATATAAGTGCTTATGTTTTGGTTTATCCCAGTTCCACACATTCTTTTGTGTCATATGCTTTTGCTATATATCTGAGTAGACCATGTACTCGTTTAAATGTGGGTTTGGATATTTATATGCCTATGGGGGATATGGTTGTAGTTGAATATGTTTTCCGTGATTGTGTTTTAACTGTGGGGGTTAGAGATACAGTTATAGACTTACTTTCATTGGATATCTTTGATTTTGACACAATTCTAAGAATGGATTTGTCACCTCAATACCATACATATATGGATTATTTTCATAAAGAAGTTTTTAATATGCCTGGTGAGTCTGACTTTAAATTTATGGGGGAAAAGAAAATTGCTCCCAGTTGCATCATTTTTGCTATTTAGACGTGGAAATTATTGAGTAAGCGTTGTGAGAGTTTTATATCATATGTTCTTGACACTAAGAGGGGGCTTACAATTAGTCGATATTCCTAGTGTACAGGCTTTTCCATAGGTGTTTCCTAGTGAGTTGCCTTGGGTACCTTTAAAGAGAGAAGTTGAATTTAGTACTGAATTAGAATCGATCACAACCCCTATTTCTATGGCACCATATAGAATGGCACCTGTTAAATTGAAAGAACTTAAGATTCAATTGCAGGATTTACTTGATAGGGGGTTCATACAACCTAGTGTATCTCCATGGTGTGGACTAGTTTTATTTGTGAAAAAGAAGGATGGTACTATGTGTTTGTGTATTATTGTAGGCACCTGAAGAAAGCTACAATTAAGAAAAAGTACCCTTTACCTCGTATAGATGATTTATTTGATCAGTTGCAGGGTGCCAAAGTGTTTTCAAAGATAGACTTGCGATCAGGTTATCATCAGTTGAGGGTGAAGGAGAGTGATATTTTTAAAACTTCTTTTTGTACTCGGTATGGTCCTTTTGAGTTTCTTGTGATGCCTTTTGGAGTGACAATTGCTCCAGCTATATTTATGGATATTATGAATCGAGTACTACATCCTTTTATTGATGATATTCTGATTTATTCACTTGATATGGTTGAACATGAAAAGCATCTCATAACTATTTTGAATATGTTGAAAGATAAAAAGTTGTATGCTAAGTTTAGAAAATGTGAATTTTGGTTATCACAAGTTGTATTTTTAGGCCATGTTATTTTTGGGGATGGTATATGTGTTGATCCCAAGAAAGTAGCTGCTATTGTAAAATGGGAGATGCCCAATAATGTGACTGAGGTGAGGAGTTTTCTAGATTTGGATGGGTATTATAGGAGGTTTATAAAGGGTTTTTCTTCGATTGCCTTGCTAATGAATAAATTAACCTGAAAATATTTTAAGTTTGAATGGAATTCTAATTGTGAAAATAGTTTTGAAGAATCGAAGAATTGATATCCCTGCGGGTCCCCGTGCTGCTAACCCCTATCTCTCCGCGGGCAATCTCTCCTGATGTGGTCTTCCTGACCACAAATGTAACAGCGTCTCAGGTCATTCCTCTAATATTGGCCCTGATGTCCATGACACCGTGGTTCCTGAGGTTAGCCCTGATGACCCTGGTGAGGCTGCCCCAACTACCCCGGCTGTTGGCCCTGATGGCCACCCCCTTTGTTCCCCTAGCCCTGATGGCCCTGAGGAACCTACTGCTGATTTGGGCCCTGCCTAAACCCATGACCTCTAAATCAGAATCTCTTGGTGGGATTCCCCTGACGTGTCCTGCCCCTGTTGTGCACCACTCAAAGCTATTCCATTAGCCTTGCACTGCTGGATCGACTCGCCACCCCTCTTACTTCCCTTGAGATGGAAGAGATGATCCTGACAATGAAGAAGACCTAAATTAACCACGCCCACGTAAGTCACAAGAGCTGGATACCCTCTCAGATGTTGCCTGATCCTCCAGGCTAACCCATTAACAAACATCATCTTCTTCCTCTCCTCGTTGGTCACCTCATCTGGCACAAGCGTGGCTAGACGAGTGAACTCCTCCTCGTACTGGGCAACCGATCTATCCCCCTGAGTCACCTCCCTCAGTCTCCTCCTCATATCAGTCTATACGGCAAGAGGAAAGTATTTGTGATCAAACCGCACATAAAAATCTGCCACAGTCATAAAATCTCTCTCTTCAAGGGTAGTAGTGTACTCCCACCACTAGAAAATGGCACCCGTCAGTGTAAATGTTGCGAGCATTTATTACCGAACCTCACTACAATCTACCAACTGTAAATGTCTCAGCATGTAATGTCTCCACTGATAGGTTGCAATCACGTCCGCGGTCCCCTAAAACTCCGAGGGATGACCTTTCTGGAAGGCCTCCCTAATCCTCTGCCACTCTGTTGGTCCCGGGTGGACCTGATCTGCTAGAGCCACATGCTGCGATGGCTACGGTTGGGCAAAATGGGATGCCATAGCGATCATAGCTACATTAACTGCCTGGGCTACGATCCCGGCTACCTGCTCAGTCGAAACAAACCCCTGTGCCAACTAGGGCTGCGGCACATTTGGCCCCTGGGGAGCCTCACCCTATCCTCCTTGAGCAGATGGCATCCTAGATATCCATCTCTCTCTCTCTCTCTCTCTCCTAGGAGGCATTTGAAATGTATAATGAGTTGTATTAGTTCACAATATATAGAAATATTGAAATAGTAGAAGAGCGATAATCAATAAACATAATATTAGTCCACGGTCCTAAAAATAAGGATCTATGCCAAAGAGCGCAACACTGAAACTAAAGTAAGCCGCATAAATGATAGGGATACTAGAACCTGATGCTCTGATACCATCTATGACACCCCGCCTAAAAAAATATCGGGTAATCAGTCCTAGTATCCAGTTTCTTCTCAAACCCTAGTTTCTTCTCAAACCCTAGTTTCTCCAGAATGTCCATTAACATTAATAATTTGTCCATTAATTACGATTTCTGAATTTGGAACAAAATTCATCTTTGACCCTTAACCCATTTACACCCCAAATTCCTTCATCAAATTAGTTTCTAATAGTCCAGATATCATCCTACCAGATATGTATCAACTTATAAATATCAGGTTTTATATGAATCCTTACTCAAATTCGTAAATCAGATTATTGTATTCAAAATCCCATGTTTATGCCATGAACACCCAAAACAAATTTTTAATCAATCACATCACATAAATATGAATTGAAAAACATGTTCAATACTATTGCAAGTTATCCACTTGCCTTAGGTTTCGTAGTGTCTGATTTGGGAATGAATTCCAAGGTTGAAGATGACCCTTGTTGGCTCTCTAGTGATCCCAAAACTGCCTTTAACTGCTATTAGGGTTCCTTAACACACTTAGCCTTTTTCTAAGCTCACCTTAGCCGTTTCCTTATTTCTTTTAATTTAACAATTAACCTAAATCCCGTTTTTTGCCTAATGGGTTAAGCCCAAGTGACCCAAATGCCCCCGTATGGGCCCGACTATGTCTAAAAATGCCCCGTGACCCATTTACTACCCCCGGGTACACTTTTTCCACTATCTCGGCCCATTCGGACTCAACTGTACACTCAGAATTGACATCCAAATTAATTTATAAAAATACTTACCCCCCACCCCCCTTTAGTCTATACCGACTCCCAGTTGAGATAAGTGCATACCCCGTCATTAATACTCGAAATGATGTAAATAAATTATTACTATTCACTTAGTAAATAAATTCTCCTAAATATTAACCATTTACTCCCCGATTAATATTTAAATATATTTTTCCATAATTAATTCATTTTAAATTACAACACACTAGTAATTTAGAATTTCTGAATTAATTAAATATTAAATGCACCAAAAATACGGGGTGTTACAGGAACTATGGCCGCCTCGTATGCGTTCGGTGATAGCATTGTATATCTGACATGTGTGTGAATGTTGAGATATGATTCGTATATATAGTGAATAATTATATACGGGGATTTATATATATACATGGTGTGAAATGTATAGATAATATAACTTGTAGGAATGTTATATGAATTAAAGTGAAAATTGATGCTCCATGAAAGTTAATGTGAATAATAACTCTTCAAGAAATGTATGATAATCACTTCGGGTGATAGTGGGGTAATTAGTGTGGTATTTGGGACAAGACTAGTTACGATGGAAGTGGCTAGGTGTGTTAGGTATAATTCCTTAGGCGTGTACATTAGTTGAGGGGTGAGGTAAACTCAAGGGAGTGCGTAGCACTAACTTAAATATGGAGAGCATTTGCATGTTTAATTCTTTCATTTAAATACGCTTGCTAAATATTTTTAAATATTTTGGGTTTTAACCCTTGCTATAAAATATTTTCAAAAACCTTTTAGATGTCCTCCCACAAGGGTGCCATGCTCGACTTTTTCCTACAGGGCACGTGGCTGCAACTATGTGGATTACTGCGGATTTTTGATGTAGTCGCTTATATCATTCTATCTTTAGATATGGATCTCTTCAGTTGTACATCTGGTCTTGTACCCCTTTATTCAGACTTGGCATGTATTAGTACTCTTGTATATTTGCACTTGTGGATGGATTGTAGTCGACGTTGTTCGAAAGACGCTTGCACTTACTTTGTGGCATATTTGGTTTCATTCTTGTATTGGATTATCTGTTTCTCTAGTATATTGTTTGGGTTGGATTAATAAAGATAAAATTTGACATCAGCTTAATAAAGACTAGGTGGTTGGTAATTAATGAATAAATGACAGTGATATTAAGAATGAACCATATTAGATTCCTGTTCTAACTTGATTTAGGACTGATCACCCGGGATTAATTAGGCAGGGTGTCACAGATGGTATCAGAGCATCAGGTTCTAGTGTCCTTAGGATCTGTGCGGCTTTTTACATTTCAGCGTAGCACTCGATTGTTATAGATCCCTATTATTAGGACTGTTGATTCATTTTCCGCTTGTGAGATATCTTATTTCTCCTGTGTATATTATTGTGTAAATTGTGTACTTATACAATTCATTCTATTTCAGATGCCACCAAAAAGGCAGAGAGCGGAGTGGGCTGAGGCTAGGGATGAGGTGAGAGAGACTCATCAGGAGCCACAGATGCCGCCACCCCCACCCCCACCCGAGTTGATTTCCACGACTCAGGTGGCAATGATAGTGGCCCAGACGGTCGAGACTGCGATGCGAGTTATGGCAGCTCATTTTCCACAGCCCCAGGCACCGCCTCCAGCAGTCCAGGCTCCAGTGGGGCCACCATCTTGGCAGCGAGTTAGGGAAACCTTTCAGAAGGGCCACCCACCTGAGTTTCGAGGTAGCACCGATGTGGTGGAGGCTTGTGACTGGAAGAAGAATGTTCTGCGCCATATGCGAATGCTGGAGTGTGCCGATGTGCAGAGGCAGATGCTTGCTTCCTTTCGTCTGTTGGAGGTAGCCTTACAATGGTGGGAGTCAGTTACCATCGCTGAGGAGTAAAATTTGATGATGACATCCGAATTTGGGGCGCGGTTCGATCGCAAATACTTTCCACCAGTGGTAGAGGCTGAGATGAGAAAGAAGTTCAGTGAGTTGGTACAGGGTGATCGGTCAGTGGAAGACTATGAGGAAGAGTTCACTCGTTTGGCAAACTTTGTGCCAAATGAGGTGAGCGACGAGGAGCGAAAGAAGACAAGATTCATGAATGGCTTAGCCTGGAGGATCAGACAGTATTTGATTGGGAATTCGACGTTAATGACTTATACAGATGTCGTTAATGCCGTCCTCACACATTGTCAGGATCATCATTTCCATGCGAAGGGGAGTAAGAAAGTAGGTGAGCCGAGCCAACAGGGCAATGCAGTTACTTGTGGTGACACGAGTGGTACTCAGCAGCAGATTATTATCTAGTAGGGGAGTCAGGCTAAGAAATTTAGACCTGGTGGGTCCCGACCGGGAGGTCAGGGATTCAAGCAGGGGCAGCCGGGCCCGAATCAGCAACGACAGGTTCCTCAGGGCCGTCAGGACCAAGGGAACAACGGGGAAGGCCAGCAGGGCCAATGACAGGGGAATGGTCAGAGACACTATTTTATTAGTGGCCAGCCAGGACACTTCAAGAGGGAGTGCCCGCAAAGGGGAAGAGGCCATCAAAAAGGTTCCCAAAAGGGGCAGCAGGGGAAGATGCCACCAACAGCACCAGCTCCACCCGCCCCATAGCAGCAGGGGCAGATGCATTACGGGTGTGTGTATAACGTCCGAGATATTCCCAATCCTCCAGCACAGCAGGCGTCGCCAGCAGTTGAGGGTATGTTTTTCATTCATGGTCACGAGGGTAGCATACTTTTTGACACGGGAGCATCGCATTCATTCATTAAATCTAATTTTGCTAGACGGACTGGGTTATTAGAAATAGCGGGTAGTCTTCGTATGTGTGTAGAGTCTCCAATAGGTAGCGGGGCTTTGATTCACCCGATTTGTAGGGGAGTAGGCATTTTAATTGGAAGACTTAACTTAGAAGCAGACCTCTTAGTGTTAGATATGGAGGGGTACGATGTCATACTAGGGTACGGATTGGTTGGCAGGATATCGGACGACTGTAGATTATTATGAGAGGACAATAGTGTTCTCCATTCAGGGACAGGAGATGTTCTTGATAGCGATACCGCTACCTGAGGGAGGGTCGCGCACACACTTGCATTATATCAAGGAGGAAACCTCACAGGACGTAGTGATTCCGTTGGACTCTATTCAGCTGAGTACATCACCATGGGGTGCACTGGTGTTGTTTGTGAAAAATCGAGATGGATCACTACGGTTATGCGTGGACTATAGAGAGATGAATAAGGCCACGATACAGAATAAGTATCCGTTGCCTAGGATTGATGATGTATTTGACCAGTTGAGAGGGGTGTCTTACTTCTCTAAGGTCGACTTGAGGTCAGGGTATCATCAACTACATATCTGAGAGGAGGATGTTACTAAGACCGCTTTCCTGTCGCGGTATGGATCTTATGAGTTCAGGGTGATGCCATTCGGGCTCACCAATGCACCAGCAGTGTTCATGGACCTCATGACCAGGGTTTTCAGGGAGTTTCTCAATCAATTTGTCATCGTGTTCATTGATGACATCCTGATCTACTTGCGCACCGAGGAGGATCACACAGAGCACCTGCGTATAGTGTTACAGACATTGCGGGATCACCAGCTCTATGCCAAATTTGGTAAGTGTGGATTTTAGCTACGGGAGGTTCAGTTTCTTGGCCACGTGGTGTCAGATCGGGGTATTATGGTGGATTCGAGTAAAGTATCGATGGTGAGGGAGTGGGGATAGCCCAAGACACCGACTGAAGTGCGTAGTTTTCTGGGATTGGCCGGTTATTATAGACAGTTCATTAAAGGATTCTCAAAGATTGCGAGCCCTTTGATGAATCTGACCCGAAAAGGGGTACCTTTCACTTGGAGTGATCATTGTCAATTAGCTTTCGACGAGTTAAAGGACAAGTTGACATCTGCACCCGTGCTTGCATTGCCAAAAGGAGGAGTAGAGTATCGAGTTTACACCGACGCATCCTTATAGGGACTTGGGGATGTGCTTCAACAAGAGGAAAGGGATATAGCTTATGCGTCCAGGAAGCTAAAGCCCCACGAGAGGAATTACCCCACTCACGACCTGGAGTTAGCAACGGTCATTTTTGTTTTGAGGATATGGAGACATTATCTTCTGGGGGAACAGTTCACGTTATTCACGGATCACAAATCACTCCAGTATCTCTTCACTCAGAAGAATCTGAATATGAGGAAGAGGCGATGGCTAGAATTCATGAAAGACTACCAATTTGAAATTCAGTGTCATCCTGGTAAGGCTAATGTGGTAGCAAATGCATTGAATCGGAGACCGACTAGGGAAATATTAGAAGTCTGGAAAGTGAAGTGAAGAGAACTTCGATATGAGGATGATGTAGCCAGGGCATGTATGTCAGCGTTATCCATCACACCTGAGATCATTATGCGAGTTGTGAGGGCTGAGGCAGAGGATCAGACCTGCCGGGATAGGGTGAACCAGTTACTAGCTGAGGGAGCAGAGGGTTACTCGGTCAGCTCGGAGGGAGGCTTACACCTTAATGGAAGGTTAATTGTGCCAGAGGATGAGGAGTTGAGGCACGCTGTTATGACAGAGTCTCATGGGTCGAAATTCGCGGTACATCCCAGTGGGGATAAGATGTATCAGGATATGAGGAGGCAGTATTGGTGGACAGGAATGAAACGGGACATAGCAGAGTTTGTTTTAAAATGTGCCACGTCTCAGCTCGTGAAAGTTGACCATCAGAGACCATCAGGGATTCTACAGCCACTTGAAATTCCCATGTGGAAGTGGGAAAGCATCTCCATGGACTTCATTACAAGGTTACCAACATCGCAGAAGGGTCATGATTCCATGTGGGTCATTGTGGATTGGTTGACCAAAGTGGTCCACTTCCTGCCGATTCGCACAGACTTTGAGACGATGCGTTATGTGCAGCTATTCATAGCAGAGATTGTTAAGCTGCACGGGGCCCCGATAAATATTGTGTCAGATAGGAACAAAATCTTTGTGGCCCACTTTTGGCAAAGTTTTCATGAGGCCATGGGCACATAGTTACGTTTGAGTACAGCCTATCACCCACAGACTAACGGACAGACTGAGAGAGTCAATCAGATGCTAGAAGATATGCTCAGAATGTGCATATTAGACTTTGGGGGAGGTTGGGAGAAATATCTTCCTCTGGTAGAGTTTGCGTACAACAACTCTTACCAATTCACGATCGGCATGGCACCATTCGAGGCACTATACGGGAGACCTTGTCATTCACCCGCTTGTTGGTTAGAGGTGGGGGATAACAAACTATTGGGTCGGAGATTGTTCAGGAGACATCTGCCAAGATAGTTCTGATCCGAGGGAGGATTCGAATAGCTCAGGGTAGGCAGAAAAGTTACGCTGATGCATCACGGAGACATGTGGAGTTAGGGGTTGGGGATCAGGTATTGGTCCGGGTGTCCCCTATGAAAGGGGTGATGAGGTTCGGCAAGAAGGGTAAGTTAGCACCGAGGTACGTGGGACCTTTCCCTATTATCGAGAGGGTGGGGCCTATAGCCTACAGGCTGGGATTATCGGAGCACCTTCAGCGAATACACGACGTGTTCCATGTGGCATCGCTGAAGAAATATCACAGGAGCGAGAGGGCCTTCTGGCACATTCCACTCGAGGAAATTGATTTACAGCCAGATATCTCATATGAGGAGAGACCGGTGGCTATTTTGGACCGTAGCGAGCGAAAGTTACGATCCAAGGTTGTTCCACTAGTTAGAGTACAGTGGGGTCATCACAACGTTGACGAGTCTACCTGGGAGCGGGAGGAGCATATGCGGGAACAATATCTAGAGCTTTTCATCACAGGTATGACCTAATTTCGGGGGCAAAATTCCTTTGTAAGGGGGGGGGGGGGGGGAGTATGTAACACCCCGTATTTTTGGTGCTTTTAATATTTAATTAATTCAGAAATTCTAAATTACTAGTGTGTTGTAATTTTAAATGAATTAATTATGGCAAAATATATTTAAATATTAATCGGGGAGTAAATGGTTAATATTTAGGGGAATTTATTTACTAAGTGAATAGTAATAATTTATTTACGTCATTTCGAGTATTAATGACAGGGTATGCACTTATCTCAACCGGGAGTCAGTATAGACTAAAGGGGGTGGGGGATAAGCATTTTTATAAATTAATTTGGATGCGAATTTTGAGTGTACAGTTGAGTCCGGATGGGCCGAGATAGTCGGAAAAGTGTACCCGGGGGTGGTAAACGGGTCACGGGGCATTTTTAGATATAGCCGGGCCCACACGGGGGCATTTGGGCTTGGCCCATTAGGCAAAAAAAAGGATTTAGGTTAATTGTTAAATTAGAAGAAATAAGGACACGGCTGATATGAGTTTAGAAAAAGGCTAAGTGTGTTAAGGAACCCTAATAACAGTTAAAAGCAGTTTAGGGATCACTAGAGAGCTAACAAGGGTCATCTTCAACCTTGGAATTCATCCCCAAATTAGACACTACGAAACCTATGGCAAGTGGATAACTTGCAATAGTATTGAATCTGCTTTTCAAGTCATATTTATGTGATGTGATTGATTAAAAAATCGTTTTGGGTGTTCATGGCATAAACATGGGATTTTGAATACAATAATCTGATTTACGAATTTGAGTAAGGATTCATGTAAAACCTGATATTTATAAGTTGATAAATATCTGGTAGGATGATATCTGGACAATTAGAAATGAATTTGATGAAGGAATTTGGGGTGTAAATGGGTTAAGGGTTAAAAATGAATTTTGTTCCAAATTCAGAAATCATAGTTAATGGACAAATTAATAATGTTAATGGACATTCTGGAGATCCCTAATAAGGTTTCTAACATGTATTAATGTTAATAGGGCTTGAGGTTACTGGTAGAAGAAACTAGGGTTTGAGAAAATGCGTCCATGGCTGATTCTGTCTTCGCGAAGAAGACGAAGACCTGCTCGATCGATCGATCGAAGGTCTGGGGTCGATCGATCGAGGGTCGGCAGAATTTGACAGATTCGCCCAGTTATGTATATAAAAGGAAATTTATATAAAAATCTTTATGTAATTAATTATTGAGAAATTAATACATGAGTTCAAATCTAATTAATCGTGAGTAAAGTTAATTAGGATTTGAGGGAGTTTTTGGGTGACACGTCATGATTAAAAGTTCGGGAGTCGGGAATTTATGCTCGGGTGAGGTTATTTCGGGCTACGAGAGTAAGTCCAATTTTATGGTGGGGGCGACACCAAAGGTGACTTAATTAATTAATGTGCGAATTAATTAATAATTGGGGTTGGACCATAAACTCTTAATAATTTAAATAGGCTTGTGTTACGGATTTAGTACATGGTGTAGCCGGGACATTTTATATTGATATATATATATATATATATATACGGTGTGTGATAGTATATATATATATAGTGTGTGCATTAATATCAGTGATTAAATATTATTATTCTATACTCTAGTGCTATAGGGGGAGGTTGCGCGTAGTGGATGAATCCCCTAGCTTGAGGAGTAGGGCGAGTATATTTCCAGGTCATAGCGTCCGTTATATGGGGTGAGGGGCATCTCACTTTCAGGGAAGGAACATGGCCGCCTCCAATCGTATGTTAAACCAAGCTAGTGTGCGATTCTGATTTGGGTAACTATACCTAGTGGGATAGAACTTTAGAGAATTTATATTTTGTGAGTATTTTTACTCGGTTGGATATTAGTATTAAATGTTATTTCAGTATGTTTGTGAATACTGCAATATGATTAAATGTATAATTAGGTAAATAATTATATATGGGATAATTAATACATAGTGAAAAATATATTATGTGCATAACAGGTGTGAGTGTTATATGAAATTAAAAAAGGGTAATAATTTAATTAAGTTGATGTTTATAATAACTTAAAAATCATGATTTAAGGCATACTCGGTTAGAGTAGGTTAATTACAAGGGGTATCATAAGTATTGGGTCAGGAGAGTAGGACCTAGGTAAATTAAATGAAAGAGTTAGTAGTGCACATTAGAGGAGGGGTAAGGAAGTCCTCAAGAGAGTGCGGCACTAACTAAAATATGAAGAGCATGCATATTTATTTATTACTGCAAGTTAATCATTTGTTAAATGTTTTCAAATGTTTTTTGGGTACTAACCCTTGCTATAAATTTTTTTAAAAACCTTTTAGGTGTCCAGCCACAGGGACGCCAGGCTTGAGTCTATTCTTGGTATCCGTTGCTGCAGCACATGTGGATGTTGCGGAGTTTTTGATAGACGCCTCATTATTTCATTCGTGCAGAGACTCTTTAGTAGTTATTTGAGCATGTCGCTCACATTTCATTTATTAGTATTAGACTTGTTGAGATTGTCTTCTTGTTTTTACTTGTATTGTATATTTGGACCGATGGTTTATTCGGTTAGGTATTTTATTTGTGGATGGTTATTTCAGTTAACTGTGATTGTGTATTATTTTATGTTCTGCATGAGTTTCATTTAATTAATTGAAAGATAAAAATCGGCACCAGTCTACTTTTCTCACTTAGGTGGTTAGTAATTAAAAAGACGACAGTGATGCTAAGAATGAACCAACTGAGAAACCTGTTCTAACTTGATTTAGGACTGATCACCCGGGATTAATTAGGTGGGGTGTCACAGTTCCCTCCGAAAGTGTTCGCTCCATACCGTAACGGTCCCACCCCTCTAAGTCACAGATGCTATGGCCTGGGAAGTATACTCACCCTGCATTCACTAGTCAAGGGGCTCACCCACATCGTGCAACCTCCTATGATTGCATTTATATTGGTACGTCTTTACTATATATATTATTCACACACACACACACACACACACACACACACACACACACACACACACACACATATATATATATATATCTCATATATGTACTACACATCGACATATATCGAATGCATTTAGCCATTAACGAATGTTCGAATGACACTGGTATTTCCTCTCTCTCTTTCTTTTGATAAAACCCAGTTCACCATTAATGAATTTTAAACCTCTGTTCTGAACAAGTTTCTGCAGTAAAACGTCCCCAAATTCATCCTAAGTTTCTTCTTTCGTTATAACAATTCTAGCCCTAAAAATCTCACCAATTTAACCATCAATTGCATCAGTTATCAAATCCTTTACACATTTATAACCCTCATTAAAAGAAAACTCCAATTTATTCAATAACAAACCTTAGAATTCAATTGGATTCCACCACTTTTAATATGAAAAGATAGTTGCAATTTAATAAACAAAAATTTAAACCACTTGCCTTAACAATGAAAATTTAGGCTTTGAATGGAGATGCTGAGTTGCAACAGACTCTTTAAGATCCCCAAATTCCTTTTCTCTTTGGCTCTCCCTTTTCCTTTCTCCCTTTGGTCTTCTAATATGATTTAATAATACCCTCACCCTTACACATTTGAGGCTAAAAGACACTATTCACGATTTGGGCCTATGGGCCTTAATATATGGAACTCAGATATGTCTAATTAGGACCCAATACCCATTATATGCATGTAACCACTCATCTTGGACTAATTCGACCCTATCGGGCTCAACCGCACGCTTAAAATCACCATCCAGAATAATTTCTAAAATTAACTCTCACCCGTTAACTTATTTAAATATATTCACTTTTAAATATTTCCATTAATGAATTCTCATTATTTAAGAATCACTAATTACTGAAATAATTAATAAAAATTATGACCTAGAAACTAGAAGGTGTTATAAAAAAACACAAATTTTCTTAGAAAATTAGTGATTTGAGTCACTTTTAGAATAAATAATCCATCTTGTTCATAAAATGGGTGTTCCTAATCATCCAATTAATTATCACATGAATTATACATCATAATGTATATAGAGAGACACGCAAGCAATTAAATGATTAAATGAACCAAAACTAAAAGACGTTTAACGCCGTTTCCATAATGGCCTAGACTTATTCTTGAAGTGAAATTCTTCAAGTCGAAGAGTCCAACTTAAAGTACCCTTCTTCAAAAACTGATGCGGGTGACATTAACGATGTTCCATCGAGCTTATATTTTCAACACAACTTTGTCTCACCTTCACCAAGAATATATCTAAAATTCAAGGAAATTCGATGGTATGATCTCCAAAGCGTAATGCAGATTACATTAACAATGTTTGATCGCGCTTATTTTTGGATAACAACTTTGTCTCGCCTTCAGCACGAACATATCAAAGAGTGAGTGAATTTCAACGATTTGATCGTTCTTTATGGATAAAATAAGCTGTCATTTTTGGGAGAACTCAATCCTGAGAGGACCAAAGCCACGTCGTTTTGCAGAAACACTGAATTTTGCAAATGTCCATCGAAACACATTTGAGAACCCTTCTTTCTCGATCAAGAAGTCCCCAAACTTTGTCTAAGTTTTTCCACGATGATGTTGCAAAGGACAATTACAATTACAAAAATATTACATCCCCTCACAATCTCCACCAAAACATGATTTATTCAAAACCAAAATTGCTAGAAATTTAACTATGGATAAACCGACCATTGGATCCAATCACATAAATAAATGAATCAATAAATAAATAATATTTACGTGACGACACTAGAAGGAACGATAATAATAAAAATGTAGAAAATAAAGTTATTACGAATGCGTACACAAAACTATCCATATTCATACAAACTAAATTTGGCTTTCTACTTTGACAACGTGGATATTTTTAATACACAATCAATCTCAACCGAGGCTCTGATACCAATTATTGGAAAAAAAACTTGGGATTGACATTTAAACAGGAAAAAATTTCATCCATAAATATCTTTGATTAATCGTGCATTTAAAAGAAAAACAAGATCTAGGTTTAAAGATTAAACCTTTGGTTTGAAGAACACAATACCTTTTCAAACATTGTTGTGATTCTTATAAGTAGACGAAGGTAGATGGTGATGGAATCCTAGATGCCCTCCAATGTATTTGAAAAAACTTGATTAAACCTTTTGTACAAAAGGATCTTCGGGTGTACGATCCTCCCCAAAGTTAAGTACGTGGGTGGACACATTTTGAGATAAAAACCCTTCTTTATGAGTGAGATATGCTCGTGTCTTATTCGTATAATATATTACATTTAATTACCCTTTTATCTTATGCATTTTAGCCCCCCCGAATACTTTAATGCCGATAATTATGCTCATTAACAAGATAACCTTCGTTTTATATGCTAACATGTTATTTAAGGTATTATTGAGTTTTTTTGGTGTTACGATTCTTGGTATAAAGTTTAGTTCCATTCCGGTAAAGTCCCATCCCTATCGCACGTTCCGAGGAAATTTAGTAATTTCACACCTTTAGATTTTTTCCCGAAGTCTTCATGAACGATGAATCTCTCAGGCCAAGCTTCGCGTGGCCATGAATGGTGCATGAATCAGAATCCAAAATATGATTGTATGGGCCTTTGAGGAGAGGAAGAATTATAAGGGAATTAATAAAAGACAAAAAGGAAGCAAATAAAGAAATGACACTTGTTCCCTTCTCCTCAAAATCACAAGCAAGTCAAAATCGATAAAAGGCATGTCTATGGTGATTTGTTGTAGGTCTTGTCCAAGAAGGGAGTTTGGATATCAGGTCTTGGTTTACCCAATGGGGAATTTATAATTACAGCAAATGGGTCTATCATGATTAGAGATGGCATTTCGATCTCTGGCTATTGCTCATTTTGTAGCAGGTATGGGCTTTGCAAGTTTTAAGGAATGGGTTTTGGAAAATATAGGAACATATTGGAGGTTTTGAATTGTCAATACCGGTTGACTGGCACCCACCCCCGGTCGCACCCCAGCAGTAGGATTGGGCTATTACCGTCGATCAACCGACCTTGATCCTAGGTAGATCAGTCCACTATTTCGTTGGCCGAGATTTTCCAGTTTCCCTCTTTTTTTTTCTTTTTTTTTAATTCCATCTTTGTACAAATAGAACCCTTAGTTTATTTTTGTAGATATATCATTTTAGTTTGTTTTTAGGTCAGTTTTTGAGAGCGTATCTCTCCTAGGTTTGTCCTCCCCATTTTGGGTGTTTGTAAGTTTACTATTCCTTCTTCTCCATTAATGCAAGTTCTTTTTTTTTTTCTTAAGCTTTGTAACCTAGATTTATTACTTTATTTTCTTTCTTTATTATTTAATTTCTTGCCTAGATAATTGTTGTAGTTAATTTATTTTATTGTTTGCTCTTTTAATTTGTGTCTTTAATTAATGTATTTCATCATGTTAAGTGGCTAACTTAGTTTAGGTCGGTTTGATTGAACTCACCTAGGGTTGATTTAGTTGCTTTTCTTTGGTGATGGATTTTATTCACTTAATTCGATTGGGTTGTCCCTGTTATTACGCCTACGATATTTAACGAGGTATATCATGTATGCTCCGTATTTATGACCTTGCGTGTGTAATTTCGGGGGTATTTGTTTATACCAAATTATATTAGGCTTTTATGCGAATTTAGGGGTGTGACAACTCTTGATTTATTTAATTGACGAAATGAAACTTAATCTTACTAAATTTGTAAAACCATGTAACCATTTATACTAATTAATTCAAAGTGAGGGATATGTGTAGCAACCTATAGTTTTTATTCCTTTTGTTAATATAGTTTAAATACACATGCTTAGATTATCTTTTCCTTTTTGTTAACATTACCTTTTACACTTTTATTTTAGAAATATTAAACCGATTAACAATCTAGAAACATTTCTCTGTGGATTCGATAGTCGGATTGGCCATTGTACTCCATTAAAAGAGTGTATTCAATACTTTAGGTTTTTGAATTTAGTTGGTGCGCCGAAAATAAACAACCGGCATGTAGGTGACTCTCGCACCGAGGCAAAATCCTTATAATCAAAATCACGTCGTTGATGGGGAATTGTTGTTTTGGAATTTAATTGTTTTAGTATATCGTAATATTTTCTTTTAATTTGTATTTTTTGTTAATAATTTTTGTAGGACTTCTACATTTAAGTGCTAAGAAATGCTCGAATCTATTGGACGCACATCACTTTTTGAAATTCTCTATATTGAGACTTTTTTGGGGTAAGCATGTCGTATTCCAATCCTTTTGGTAATCGTAACGATAATTCTCAAAATCCCCCTACACGTATGACTTTTGGTCAATACTTATTGGCCCAAAAAAAAAATCAAATTCCAAAATGTCTTTGGGTGAGTATAACGAAAGTCAAATAATGGATTATGGAAATTTTGGGAACGATTATTTCGATATTGGGTTGCAAAATCCTTATAATAAGAATGTTGAACCTAAATGCATTAGCTTTAAAAATTAGTATGATAATGATTTTGATTCTAGTTCCCACAAAAGTTTTCAAATTTCTCATTTGCAAGAATCCACGCCTCGACCTATGACTTTCGACGAGGGCTTGCGCATTCTTGAAGATGAGAAATTCAAAAATCGTTATCGGGAAGAAAATCATTGTTAGGAGCATGACTTGGATTTATTATTTGAATCCAACGATGATTTTTCTTTCGAGACTTCTGAAGTTGAAGAATGTTTTGAACCAAATGAGGAATCGATGCCTAGTTAAGAACAAAACATTTTCACATTGGCCCATGGCTTAATAGAGAATGAAAGTGAGGATGAAATTAATGTAGTATCCATTTGCAATGAAATGATTTATTGTTTGCTTTCAAAAGAAGAAATTTTCATTGAAATTGATCCTATCTCCCTTGAAATTCCAACTTTGATCGATGATAACTCATTTCTTGAGATCAAATCTATCTCCCCCCCTTTTCATTCTCCATTATCGAACTAATACAAGTATCCGATGAATCGGTTCCAAACTTTAAAATTTTTAACCTTTTCACCGATGAGGATTACTTGCTTGAGTTTCTTTCCATGAAGGCATTTTTGCCTCCATGTGCGCCACCTCCCATTCCAAGCGCAGAATATTTATGAGGTAATTATATTTTTCTTGGATCCCACGTGTTTTTATCACCCGTTTTATCCGAATCCCCCATCATCCCTCCAAAAAATTTAATTGATCTTTGTTGCACCAAGTTGGGTTTCTTCAACCCTTGAGAATTGCTTGTTTTGCGGTGGAAAAGCGACGAAGGTTACTTTCATGTTCAACATCATAGCCGGCACAAGGCCCTATCCGTGGATACCGAGGCATTTGTGGAGGCGACTGCTGTGGATGAGCATCTTGGAAGAAGGTTACTTTCTGCGTGGGCACTGTGAAGATTGGTAGAAGATTAGAGGAGCGTTAAGTCTCGTGGGTGGATCGAGTCGTTGTATAAGACTAACGTCTGACTTTGTAACACCATTGTCATAGTGATTGTCTGGACTGGGCCGTCCAAGGTTTATCCCCATTGGGTTTCCTTGTACATTGGCGTTATGACTATTATTTTACTTTATTTTACTTGCTTTAATCACTAGTTGCATGCTTAGGGTTAAACAATAGAAAATTTGGTTAAGTTAATTTGTGTCAAAATTGTGTGTGGTTTTGAAAATTAAAAAAGAGTTTTTCAAAAAGAGAAAGTTGGTTTGTGTTCATCCTTAATTGAAATTCCGCACAAGCAAAAGTTTTGTTAAATTGGGGGCCAACAAATTGGTATCAGACCGGGTTTCTACAATTTATTGAGTGATCCTTGTTTTTGATTTTTGGGGTGACTTCTTGTTTATCTTTCTTGGTTTGTTTGTTTCTCTCAATGGATTCTCAAAGTTTTAACGAATTACATCTGTTGAATTTAAATTTTGAAAAACGAATTGAAGTTTTGAAGGAAAAAAATTCTCGTTCTAAAAATATGATTGAGTATTTGCAAACGTTTCAAATTCAAAGAGATATGATTCGTGAGAGTTTTGGAGCTTTATATAATAATTTTAAATCTTTAAAGGTTTCGAAAAAGGAGAGTGATGATAGAATCCTTGTTTCAGAGAGAGTTAGAAAATTTGAAAAATTCAAGTGTTTGTGCCATTAATGAAAATAGTTTGATTAATGAATTTAAGGCATGTGAGAAGACTCCTAGGGATAAGTTTTCTCATATTGAGGGCCACGAGATAACCTTATAGGGGTAATTGAAAATATCAAGAAGGAGTCACGAAAGTTTAAGGAGTTTAATCATTTTCTTGAGTCGAATGTTTGGCAATTGAAAAATGATCTAAATGACTCGAGTAGTGATGATAACATTTTATCTAATTCTAGTGGTTTGAATGTAAAAACCCAAAACATAGTGTGTTTTAGAGCGTCAACCACATCCAAGGGTGTTAGAAAAGGTCAAACCAAATGTCCCATTCCTCTTCGTGTTTTCACATGTTCGCATTGTGGTAGGAAAGGTCACCTTAGGAGTTTTTGTTTTGATCTTAGAAAAGACACTAGGAAGTTTAAATGTAGTGTCCCATTGGTTGTCAAAAACCATTTTTTATTCTCAAATGCATGCACATGATTCCTCACTTTCTATTTCTTATGGTTGATTGCATGTTCATGTTTGTCATACGCTAGTCTTTGCTTCATGATATATGTCTTGATAGTGATATGACATGTTTATCATTTTGTATTATATTTTTCATTTATGTCACCTTATTTAAAAAATACAAAAAGATTTTATTTTTGATAAAATTTTCAAAAAACACAAAATATTTTTGGTGTTGAAATTTTTTGCAAAAACCCAAAAAGATTTTGCTTTTATTTGAGTCAAAAAATTTTGAAAAAGCCAAAAAGATTTTCGGTTTTTGTGTCATGAGTTAACAGGTTTAATGTGGCATATTGGTATGCTTGGAACCCTCTTCCTTCCATTATCCATGTGGGTAGGATATTTGGTCATTATTTTTTATGCTTAGAATGATCTTAACCATTGTATTATGGGGTTGTTTCGAAGTTGATATGCATTTTGATTCGACTTTGTTTATATGCCATAATTGCATACATGCACGAGTTTATATGGACGTTTAATTACTCTTGCATATTTGAGTTTGGTTAGACGTTCTTATCTAAATGTTGTCATCTATGCGTAAGTAGACTTAAGGAGGTAGTGTGTATGTAATATCCGTTTACCGTGAGGATTAAATTGAAAAATGATGAGTGCTCACGGGAAAGGGCTGCGAGAGTGTAAAATTGACTGGTCGTGAAAGCCACCGTTTAAAAGAGCTCGAAAAGATAAAAAGAATCATATGCCAAAAATGGGCCAATTTAGTTTAGTTCATTCAAAAGAAGTATGATATAATTAAGGAAGTTTGGATGGATTAAAAATTTAAATGGGTTTGCACAAAGAATCCTAAAGTTGAAAATTCGTGTCATGACGCTATTTTTTGTAGAATCGTTAAAATTTCGGATTCATGTGCATGATGTTTGTTTTGTTCATTAAGCTCACAGTTTAATTGTCACATATGGCTATGATAAAGTATAATGATTGATTGATATCAATTAGAGCTTCTTAATCGTTTTGATGTGTTGGAACTCCCATACATTCCATGTTCATGTTTGAGCACATCGGTACTATATTAGCATGTTACTCATATTTTTTTGTTTTGTGTTTTCTTAGTTTTGGTATTGTTTTGAAACTTTGAACCCCTTCCAATTAGAATTTTTAGGAAATTTTTTCACTGGGCAACATTGTTTAAAATTTGGGAAATTGTGATAGTTTGATTATGTCGTTATAACGACTTTAAGTTTCATTCAAGTGATGTTTCTTCTCATTCAAGCGACATCTCTGGCTAGTTCGAACGACCTATTTGACCAATTTGACTTTCTTGGTTGACTATGGTTTCAGTACCCTGCTGCATATTGTTCATATTTAGGTACTTGTTGTTTCTAGACTTACTATTTATGAAGCCTCCTTTTAGAGATTTGGTCTTTTACTGCATTGATTTGTTTAATCACACCTTCTTGGATTGATATATTCATTGTGTGATTCTATTGTTTGCTAGCTACTGATTTGACATTGATTGATCATATTTAGCTGGCTGTTTCATGTTTATCTAGCGATTCTTCATACTTGATTTAATCAAATTGGTATAATTTTTTGCTAAATTTGTTTATCTTTTCACCGGATTGTCTATTCGAGACAAAAATAGGGAGAGATGTCTATGATGTAGGGGGAGTTTTATGAGTTTGTGTGTTTGACTCGATATCCTCACTTATATGCTTTTCATATTTGCATTTATTGGTATCATGTTTTGCTCACATAAGAAATGATTCTGGTTTGATTTATCATATTGATTTATATCACTTGTTCCTCCATAGTTCAGTGGGTATTTGTCTGTTTCATGTGTGTTGGTATGCTTAAAGAGATTCAAGATTTCAAGTCTACATCAAATTTAGACATTTAGAGATAGTTTCATGCTGGTCGGTCCATCGTTTATGAGTCTTATCCTGTACTGATGATGTATTTTTATTTTTGGGTTTTATGGGATGGGATTTAGGCGTCATACGGCTTGACGACCCGAATTAGGTATTTTACCATTGGTTTTATCCCGAAATAGTCAAAGGGGGAGATTTTTAAGGACCAAATTTCCAATTGAGTCTTATGTAGTTTTGACTTATTCTCGGAACAAAACACGCTTGAGTCTCGAAACAAAACACTTATGTAGTCTTATTGTCCGATCCCACACAGACTATGTCATGTAGACGATTAATTTAAGATGTTGTGACAAAGCTTCAAAGAATTTAATTATGCCAAAGTTTAATTGGCGTGAGTTTAATCGTATTCAAAGTCCATTTGCATTCCGAGATCACTCAGGTATGAATACATAACGTTAATGAAACTCGAAATTTAATTTTATAAAAATAAGGATGTTATTTTTAAATAAAACATTTAAAAAAAGGTTTTAAAAGTGTTTTACTTGTTTACACTTCGTTTAGAGATGATAAGGATGAATTAGAGATTGGTTTGGTTTGGAATTTAATCTAGGAGACGTCATTCAAACGACATACGATGTCGTTCGAACAAGAGCTACTATCATTAAAACAATGTATTATCTCGCTCAAAGGAGAAGCCACTTCCTTAAAACAATTATAAATAGGTGTGTTCCAATTTTCTCGAAGTACATGCAGAACGAAATTAGTTTTCAAACAATATATTTTTCTGTAATAGTTTTCCAAGGTTTTTAAAACTTTAACACATCCTTAGAGTTTACACAAATTTGAGTTTTCATTACCATATGTTTATGTGATCTTTTTTGAACCAAATTGGGTTTCTTGAACACTTTAGCATTGCTTGTTTTTCGATGGAAAAGTGATGAAGGTTACTTTCGTGTTCAACATCATAGAGGACACACGACCCTATTGGTGGATACCGAGGCATTCGTGGAGGCGACTGCTGTGGATAAGCATCGTAGAAAAAGGTTACTTTCTGTGTGGACACTGTGAAGATTGGTAGAAAATCAGAGGAACGTAAAGTCTCGTGGGTGGATCGAGTCGTTGTATAAGACTGTCGTCTAACTTTATAAAACCATTTTCATAGTGATTGTCTGGCCTGGGCCGTCCAAGGTTTTTTTTTGATTGGGTTTCCTCGTACACCGGCATTGTGAGTATTGCTTTACTTTATTTTACTTGCTTTAATCACTAGTTGCATGCTTAGGGTTAAACAATATAAAATTTGATTAAGTTAATTGGTGTCACAATTTGGTGTGGTTTAGAAAATTCAAAAAGTGTTTTTCAAAAAGAAAAAGTGGGTTTGTGTTCATCCTTAATTGACATTCCACACAAGCAAAAGTTTTTTTTAAATTGGGGGCCTACATGTTTCGTTGATCGTTTATTATTTGTGTTTATATTTTGAAATGTGTTACTTGAATATGATTTTTAATGTTGTTTTGACTCGATAATTGCGTAAACTTTAGGAAATAAGCATAGGCCCTCTTTGTTATACACCCATATTGGCCTTCACCTCACCTTATATGTTTGCCCTCATCAACCCCTTTGAACCTAAATATATCCTTTCGTTTCATAACCCCAAAATCCCATAACCAACTATGAATTGGAGTTTTATACCATATACATCACCTTCCATACCTTTGTTTGGAATGATAATTGGGATTGAATGATGTTGTTTCTTGATTGCAATTAAGCATACGATAGTGATAAAGAAAATAAAGAAGTGAAAAAGAGAAGAAAAAAAATAAGAAAGACACCAAAAGAAAATAGAGAAAAAGAAGAAAATAAAATGAAAGAGAACGTTTGTATATGTTTAAATAGTGTTCAATAATCTTTGTTTACTATCTCCATTTTTATATTCAATGCTTGTTATGGAAGTTATTTTTCCAATATTGAAATTGGCCGCAATTTCCCATTATCCTGCATTTTCATCCTCGAACACCTTTGCACCCATACATACATCCTTTCATTTCGTACCCTTCACCCCAAACCTATATTATAACCCTATAAAGACCTATGTGATATTAGGGTGAATTTAATTCGAAAGATTAAATAATTTTGATAAATCTCTGAAAATGCATTTTAATTCATTAAATGAGCGGTATCTTTCATTGAGATTAGAAGCTTTTATTTCATAAATAGCGCTCTTCATTTGGGAAATGTGCGCGACCTAGTTTACCATTTACATTTACTTTTTGCCCGCATGTCCCGTGTGTTACCTCCCCTTTCATAGTGATTTTATTTGTTGAGTGTAATGCCCGGTGATGATTGATTTATATGAACACTTTAATGTTTATTATCCGGTTTATAAATGTTTAGCCAAATCATACTTTGCATGTGCTCGCTCCCTCCAACATTTTAAGGTTTCGATTCTATGAGGTTCATCCTATAATGTTAATGATTATGGATTTTTGTGTTCATTCATTCACTTTGCTAATAATGTGTATGGAATCTTTTTCGTTATTGTCGCATGTTGGTTGGGCATCTTTTTGAGGAAACCATATAATGTTTGTGGGTTTCATCCCTGAAAACCCTCACGAGATGACACTCGTCCACTAGGGTAACCTAAGGGTTTAACGTCTTATTGCATATGCAAAATGCAATTATTCTCCCGTGAAAGTGGTTTTTTTCTCTTTTGTATATATATTATGTCTTGTGGTTTTCTTATGTTTCTTCTTTCTTTGAAGTTATTTACTAGGGACAAGCAATGTGTAAGTTAGGGGGTGTGATTCGTATCGAATATTACATTTAATTACCCTTTAATCTTATGCATTTTGGCCTCCTCTGGTACTTCAATGCCTATAATTATGCTCATGTTATTTGAGGTATTATTGAGTTTTTGTAGGTGTTACGGTGCTTAGTATGAAGTTTGGTTGCATTCCGGTAAAGTCTCGTCGCAAATTGCATGTTCTGGGGCAATTTAGTAAATTCACACTTTGGGATTTTCACCCAAAGTCTTTACGAAAGATGAATCTCTTAGGCCAAGCTTCACGTGGTCGCAAACGTTGCATGAATCATAATCCAATTGAAGATTGTACGGGCCTTTGAGTGGAGGAAGAATTATAAGGGAATTAATAAAAGACAAAAAAGAAAACAAATAAAGAAATGACACTTATGCCCTTCTCCTCAAAATCACAAGTAGGTCAAAATCGATAATGGAAGGCCTATGGAAATTTGTTGAAGGTCTTGGCGAAGAATAGATATGGTAGCTCGGGTCTTGTTTTACCCAATGGGGCATCTATAATTACAGTAAATAGGTCTATCATGATTGGAGTTGGTATTTGGGTCTTTGTCTATTACTGATTTTGTAGCAGGTCTAGGCGTTGCAAGTTTTGAGGAATGGGTTTTGGAAAAGATAGGAACAGATTGGAGGTTTCTCACTGTAAGCGGCGGTCGAACGACCACCACCCTTAATCGATCGGGTTTTCCTTTTTTGTTCACAAACGACAACACTAGGTTTGGGTTGTTGTCGCCAGATGATCGACCCTGATCCCCGGTCGACCGGTCCCTTGTTTCTTTGGTTGATATTTTTTGCTGCCCTCTTCTTCCTTTTCTTTTCTTTTAATTCTAACTTTGTATAAATCGAACCCTTAGTTTATTTTCGTAGATATATGATTTTTAGTTAGTTTTTAGGTTAGTTTTTGAGAGATTATCTCTCCTAGGTTTGTCCTCCCCATTTTTGGTGTTTGTAAATTTACTATTCCTTCATCTCCATTAATATATGTTTTTTTTTCTTTTTTCTTAAGCTTTGTAACCTAGATTTATTCCTTTATTTTGTTGATTTATTATTTAATTTCTTGCCTAGTTAATTGTTGTAGTTAATTTATTTTATTGTTTGCTCTTTTAATTAGTTGCTTTAATTTATGTATTTCATCACGTTTAGTGGCTATATTAGTTTAGGTTGTGTTTGATTGAACTCACATAGGTTTGATTTAGTTGCTTTGCTTTGGTGATGGATTCTATTCATTTAATTCAATTGAGTTGTCCTAGTTATTACGCCTAGGAGATTATTTGGGGTATATCATGTATGCTCCGTATTTACGACCTTGCGTGTGTAATTTTCGAGTTATTTGTTGACGCCAAAATCATATTAGACTTTTATGGGAATTTTGTTGTGTGACAACTCTTGATATAATTAATTAAAGGAATGATACTCACTCTTACTAAATTTGTAAAACCATGTAACCATTTATACTAATTTACTCGAGGTGAGGGATATCCGTTGCAACCAATAGGTATTATTCCGTTTGTTAATCTAGTTTAAATACACATGCCTAGATTATCAATTCCTTTTTGTTAACATTACCTTTTACACTTTTATTTTAGAAATATTAAATCGATTAATATTCTAGCAACATTTCTCTGTGGATTCGATACCCGGACTGGCCGATGTACTCCTTAAAAAGAGCTTAGTTAATATTTTAGGTTTTTGTATTGATTCGGTGAGCCAAAAATAAATGATCGGCGCATAGGAGACTCTCGCACCATGGCAAAATCCTTTTCACCGGACTCTTTCTAGGCTAATTCACAAAAGTGTGAATAGAATTTTCGCTCATCCCTCTCAAAACCTAATAATCAATAACCCCTTCCCAGGCCTTTATATACAAGTACAAAAGGTGTTATTGGGTCAAAGTTGGTTTCACGATAGTATGGGTCTGACTACTTGGGAATATGGACTATACTATGGACCTAAGAAAAATAATTAAATTAGCTCCAAAAAATACTAAAAAATCCCAAATTACATTTACCACAATTTATTTTCTTTCTTTATTTAATCTTGAATTAACTCCACTAAATTGCACACCAATTTAATAAGGTCAAAAATATGTCAGAGATAATGAGGACTTATTTGCAAAGTTGATTATGGTACATAATTTGATTCCTCACCTTATGTGCCCAATACCCGTTTGATCAAATCAATTTACTGTTAATTGACTTTAAACAACTTCTAATAAATTCCTTGATTCTCAGACATAACTTATTTTCGTACTTCCACCAGCATTATAAACTAATCCACCGACCTAGTTTTACTTGGCGGAAGCAAAATGTTATAAGTCTATTAGGGGGTACCGCAATCCTACGTATCTTTGGATGTGAATTCCTCTGAATTAAGATCTCATACCTACTTATATAACTGTCACCCAATGTACATGGATCATTTCATTCATTATAATATTGAATCACACCTATAGCAAACAAAATGACAACTACGTAAGCATCCAAATCCTCATATTCTCGAGATTAAGAATCTACCCACCCTCTAAATGGTGTCTTATTTCCTGAGTCTAACTTAGACTTCCATTAGACTCAAATATCATGGGAGGTCCTGTTCAATACATTCATGAGATATATCGATCATAATCCTCTCTTGAACTATTGCACAAGTTCCAAAACTAGAACATATGTTCCCCTTAGTTTGAGATAAAGTACTTAGATTTCATCGTAACCGTTCCGATAGGATGTTAATTCTCAATATAGGTTATGAACATTTTAATAGTTCTAGAACCTGAATTCCAATCTCCTTGTGATCAAACTAAAGTTACATAACTGGAATTTTTACTAAACTCTATTGACTGACATGTTTACAATATACTCAAACCAAATGTAAGAATTATTATAACCATGATTCTTATTTCAAAATTAACTCACAAGCCTTTGTCGAAATGTGGCCACATATATGGTTTTACGAATAAACCCCAACAAATAGGTCGGGAGTGCAGACTCTGATGTTTAAGAAGCCATACCTTGAATGGATAGATATGATGGAAATGTAAAAGAGCTTTAAGTTTTCAACTTTCTCTCTTTTCAAGAGATGGGAGTAAATCCATTGTGGAACACATTTCCTGGTTCCCAAGTCAATGTGATGATGCTGGAACAAAAGAATATCTCAAATTAAATTTATTTTTTAGTTCCCTCACACATGTAGATTTTTCCTGGTTCATAAGCTTACTTCCTCACATTATCTAAACTCGGATGCAAGTGGAAGATATGTTCTATGCACAATTCTTCCAAATGGATCTAGAAGTTTACATGGTTGATTTGGTTCGACTATGCTAAAAATCGAATGAAAAGGACATTACCTTCATAAATAGGTTCAAAAGGGCAAGGAATAAATGCAAAGTAATGATACCTGGGTCTGAATTTGTCAAATTGGTCAAAAATGGACTGGAATTTAGGCTTCAAAAGAAGTTTAAAGCCACCGAATTCAAAGATTTGGTATAATTAACTACCCATGTATCTAGATATTAAGCTCTTTTAGAAGAATAGCATTAAAATAACACTTATTCTATCAAAAAACATTACAAGGATCCAAATTTAGAGATAGAATCTACTGAGATTATAGGAAGTAAAACTACAGTTTGTGAACCATTGGTTCGAAAGAGACAACAATAAATTATTATGCCCAAAAATCGAAGTGGGTGATTAAAAAAAATATTCTTTTGATATCTATAAGGAAAATGATTTTTTTTATTATCTCTTAAAAGTCCAAATGTTAAAATTGCCCGATGATGAAAAAATTGCAAATGAAGTCAAAGGAAAAAACTATTGTAAATGGTACAATGTTTTCTCTCATTCAACCAATGCTTGTTCATTTTTTCGCGACATGATTCAAGAGTTGATTAGAAGATGGAAACTCAAGTTTCATGGTAAAGAGGAAAACATCATGGGGTTGATGAAGATCCATTTCTCAACATGAAAGAAGTGGGAACAAACACACAATCTATCCAACTATCCTAAAAAATGGCATGTTGAGTTCAAGATGAAATCAAAAGTTGAGTCTAAGGCTTCAAAGCACGAAACAGTTGATGACTCAGATTAGAAAATCCTAAAACACTTATGCATTAAGTGTGGAGAGTAATATGCTGAGATTTATAAATTTATTTTTGCAAATGGGAAATAAAAGCAGAAAGTCAAGAAAAGTGGGAATAGTGGTTATGATGTAAAACCCAAGAGTTTTAAGAGAAACGATAATTCCAAGGCAATGTATTTAGAAAAATTAGATCATTTTTTGGCCCTTACCACCCTCAAGAAAATATCAAAACACTAAGAAACCTCCAATACGTCAGTTTGGGTTTTATTAAAGCTAAAGTACTCTAGTATTTGGGAGTTTCAAGTCCCATGAAAATCCCAAAGTCAGTTCCATTGGGGAAGGGAGAACCTTATTTGTTTTTTTCTCAAGACCTAAAGGTTTCCCAATATTTTATTAACATGCCTAAGAGGCAAAAAATAGTGAAGCCTCAACAAGTAGATACTGCGATGTGGCATTTAGTGCACTAAGACACCTTGCCTATTTTAAACATTGGTTATCATTCCTTTATCAAGATAAAACGTTTGTCTCATTTGGTCCATTCTTAGCAACACTGTCGATTTTTTTTAATTACTAACCACCTATGTTAAATTAAATCGGTGCCAAATTTTATCTTTCACTTAAATAATTTAACTAAACCATCCACACAAGTAATAGTCTGAACAATCAGCGAAAGATATATAAATAAATAAGACCGAATAAGCCATCGATTCACAGAATAAAACCAAATATAAGTTTGAAGTAAATATAACTAAAAAAAGTACTAAATAGCCTGAATGGGCGACGTGCCCAAATGAAATGCTAAGATAGAACTACTATCTGTAAGTGAATAATCTGAAATGTTTACAGTAATTCCTGCAAGCCTCCACAAGTTCTGCAACTACACATCCCTTGAAAGAATCATCAAGCTTGGCGTCCCTGTGGATGGACACCTTAAATATTTGGAAAATTTTTCGACATGGGTCAGAGCACAAGAAAACAATTTGAAAATATTTTGCAAGTGTTTAAATCGCAATTTATATTAGTTATTAGATAAATGTGCTAGTTGAACGTACACGCCCTTCACTTCCATACCTCTCAACTATTGTGCGAGCCTAATGTGTCCTACCTAGCTATACTACCCAACCCAACTAGGTAATGTATCTAGCAATGCCCAAAAGGTCCTACTCCTTGGTATTATACATACTATGCACTATTATAGTATCAATAATTAATATTTCTTGTGTATTATTACTGAGTCAATTCTTTAATTCTCTATATGTTGAAATTTACTTTTAGATGTACACAATCTTTGAGTTCTACAAACACACATAAGTAGATAAGTCATAATTGTATATATTTATCTCACAACTTATATATACACTATAGTATCCACGGAATGGTGCCTCGTGATGCTGGCGTGCTATGATATCAAGTCCATGTACTTGTAAGACCAAATCAAGGACAATTGGTTCCGCATGTCTCCTCGAACCCAAAAATCAATCAACATGCAAAATATGCGAACACAGTTCTAAGCCTTTGGGATATACACATACCTAACATACCCAAATGACCTGTCAGTCCCACTAATATAGGACACATAGTGAGCCTCCCTAAGTTCTATGTTCTAGGGCACAAATCCAGACCTCACTGGAATCGTCAAGGTGGGATCGCTTATGCGCAGAAACCTCCTGATAGTAGGCTTTGTAGGTATGTTTACGCACACAATCAATTCATAATAAGTGGTATTCACATTACCTATATACATATATATTTAATAGGTATACACATAACCCAATCATGTCAACCCGTACATAGTATTTATCTCTCGCATACTCATTGTACCCTTAATTACCATCATAATCGCAAATAGTATATTTTCGAGTATCCCTCACTGCCCTAAGGGTCCTAGTTACCTCTTAATTAATATTAGTAGTTATTACCCTCATACATTACTGGTCAGAATCATTGGTTCACTCATCTCTCTGTGACCCATTTTAAATCTTGTACATTCATTAACTATGGATATATGTCCGATTATCCATAGCCTTAAATCATCTCAATTTATGTAAACCTAATCCCCACCATAGGCCTACCAACATTCACTATATTCACGTTTGTAGCTTAAGAACACTCCAAAGCTCTCCCCATGAATTATCCATAATTCCAGGTCTTAAAAAGGAAAAACTTTCAATTCTAGGAAAACCGAAATCGATTCACCCTTAGGTTGAACTGATTCGAAAAAGTGTCAGGTGTCTTCTTTTTCCTTACTCAAATACTTTTTTCTCCATTTTTGTTTATTTAAACCTTCATACAAGACTCCCAAACTTCCAACTAACATAACTAATTTTCATTCATATGTACAGAGACCATTTTTAACTTTTTTAACACAATGAATCCTTCAAAAAGCACCCAAGAACAGATCAAATCCGATTATTATCAAAAGCCCTAGATTTCTTGTTCTTCTTAAATATTTAAGCTTTTACCCATATTTATTATAAGATAATCAATATGGATCATTAGATTATGTATTAAAAACATCAGTGGATCCATTCTACGTGGAAATTCTTCCAAAATTAATGAGTTATCTACATCTACACCTCAAGAACACCATTTAAACAAATAATTGCAACCCTACACTACATGGGTATTATAATGCAATTAAAAACATGCAAGATAAACACTTGCCTTAGGCTTAAAGGTATGATTTCGTGGTTAGTATGATATGGTTGGTCTTCCCTTACTCCGATAACGATTCCGGCAATGTTCGGGGTGAGAGTTGGTGTGGAGAGCCTTAATTTTCTCCTCCTCTTCCTATTCTATGTCTTTCTCTCTTTTAAATTTGTTTTAAACCTAGCTCCACAATCCCATGGCCTGATATAATCTTTTAATGTACGGATTTCTCCCTACTACAAACACCCGAATGATCGAAAGTTGGTTTAGTCTAAAATTTCCCCAGGACCAAATCTATACGCCTAAGTATACTATTCCGACTATTTCGACTCTTTTGGAATCAACCATGACCAAGAAATCACCATCTGAGTCACTCTAAAATAATTTCCCATCTCGACCTCATATAATTCACACTCAACACTCGGTTGAGTTATATCATCGTTATGTCACTATCACTCATTATGACGTAAAATAATTATTTACTATTAACTTGGTAATTTTATTAAATAAACATTAATCATTCTCTCTCTGATTAATATTTTTAATCAATACATAATAATTAAATCTATTAAATTACGTCGCGCGTGTAATTTTAAATTTATCCTAATTAATTTAATTTAAATATTCAGGAATACGGGGTGTTACATACTTCCCACCATACAAAGGAATTTTGTCCTAGAAATTGAGATATACCTGCGATGAATAACTCTAGATACTGTTCATGCATGTCATCCTCCTATTCCCATGTCGATGCGTCCACATTGTGGTGCCCCCACTGAACTCTAACCAAGGGTACCACCTTAGACCACAGTTTATGCTCATTACAATCAAGTATCACCACCGATTTCTCCTCATATGAGATATCTGGCTACAAGTCAATCTCCTATAATGGAACGTGCCAAAAAGCTCTCTCGCTCCTCCGGTACCTCTTCAACGATGATAAATGGAACACATCATGAATCCGCGATAGGTACTTTGATAGTCCCAACCTGTATGCAACTAGTTCTACATATCTCAGCGCTAGCTTCCTCTTCTTATCTAACCTCATAACCCCGTTTATAGGAGAAACCCGTACCAACACTTGATCACCAATCTCAAGACCTATGTTCCTCCTTTATGCATTGTCGTAACTCTTCTAATGATCCTAAGATATAAGGATACGTCCTCGAATCTGCATGATTATAGTTTTGATGTTTTGAATCATCTCTGGCCCCAATAACTTATTGTCCCCCACCTCTAACTTGCAAGCGAGCGAACAAAAAGGTCAACCGTACAGTGCCTCAAATGGTGCCATGTCGATAGTGAATTGGTAAGAGTTTTTATACTCAAACTCTACCTAAGGAAAAGACTTCTCCCACCCTCCCTCTAAGTCAAGTATGCATATTCTCAACATATTCTTAAGCATTTGATTAACTCTATCTATCTTCTCATCTGTCTGAGGGTGATACATTATACTCAAATGTAAATTTATGTCCATCGCCTCCTGAAAGCGCTGCTAGAAATGGGACACAAAGATCTTGTCCCGATCGAACACAATATTAATCGAATCCCTATGTATTCGTACAATCTTAGAAATGAACAACTATGCATATTGTCTCATCTAGAAATCCATATGGAACGGAAGAAAAATGGGCCACCTTGGTCAACCGATCCACTATCACCCATATGGAGTCATGACCCCGCTGCGATAACGGTAACCCAGTTAATGAAATCTGTCAAGATGATCTTCTACTTTCACACTGGAATCTCAAGTGTCAGCAACATCATTATTAGTCACTGGTGGTCTAACTTCACTAACTTCTAGGTAGCACACTTTGAGACAAAGTTCGCTATGTCCCACTTCATCCTCGACCACCAGTACTATACGAGCATATCCTGGTACGTCTTATCCCCATCGGGATGTATAGAAAATATGGACCCATGAGACTCTAACATCACTTCATGTCTAAAATCCTCATCTTTGTGAACTAGAAGTCTCCCATTAAAGTGCAAACCTCCTTCTAAACTTATTGAGTACCACTCTGCCCCGTCACCTAATAATTATCAAATCCGTCCTGACAATACCGATATCCTACCTGCTCTTCCATAACCCTTAACACAATATCAGGCATGACAACTAATACATACATACATGCCCTAGAAATTTCATCATCATGCTGAAGCTCTTTTCACTTCACCTTCCAAACCTCCGCTACCTCCCTAGTAGGTCATCATATCATTGCGTCTGCCACCATATTGGCCTTGCCAAGATGATACTAAATATCAAATTGGTAATCCTTAGCAAAATCCTACCACCTCCTCTAACTCTTGTTCATATCCTTCTGTGTGATCAGATACTAAAGTGATTTATGGTTCGTGACTAGGGTAAATTGATCCCCCAACAGATCATGCCTCTAAATCCTCAAGGCGAACTCAACTGCACTTAACTCCAAGTCATGCGTGGGATAATTCCTCTTATGGGGCTTAAGGTCCCAAAATGCATAAGTAATCACCCTATCCTCCTATTGTAATACACCCCCAAGTTCTTAAAATGATGCATCCATATAGACACGGTACTCCACTCCTCCCTTAGGCAGTGCAAGTACAGGTGTCGAGATCAATTTGTTTCTTAGCTCATCAAATGCTAACTAACAATGGTTGTCCCAAACAAATTACAATACATTGCAAGTGAAATTCGTAAACGAACCTGCAATCTTTGAGAAACCTTGAATACATTGTTTATAATATTCAGCCGAGACCAAGAAACTACAAACCTCTGTCGGTGTTGTGGGCGGTCCCCACTCCCTCACCATCGATACCTTACTCGGATCGACTGTTATATCCCTGTCAGACACAATGTGTCCCAGAAACTGCACCTTCTAAAGATAAAACCTACACTTCTTCAATTTGGCATACAACTCATGCTCCCAAAGAGTTTGTAAAACCATTTGTAGATGCTCGACATGCTTATCCTCGAATTGAGAGTAAACGAGTATATCGTCAATGAACACAGTCACACACTAGTCAAGTAACTCTCTAAAAACCTAGTTCATCAAATCCATAAACACGACTAGCGCATTGGTGAGACCGAATGGCATCACCCTAAACACGTACGACCCATACCGTGTCAAAAAATTTAGTCTTAGGAACGTCCTATTCTCTGACTCACAACTGATGATAACAAGATTTCAAATCTATTTTGGAGAAGTACGTTGCTCCCCTCAGGTGGTTGAACAGATCATCAATCGGAGCTAATGGGTACTTATCCCAACCTTGTTTAACTCTTTGTAATCGATACATAATTGAAGCGATCCATCCCTCTTCTTGATGAACGACACTAGGGCACCCCACGGTGATGTAGTACGTTTAATGAAACCCTACCCATGAGCTGCTGAATCCGCTCACTCGATAAGGCGCTCGAGTGATAGGCCTCATACCGAGTGCTAGGTTAATCACATACTCAATTTCTCGACTAGGTTACAACTCGGGTATCTCCTGGAATACATCCTCAAACCCCCTCAATACTAGAATAGAGTCTAACGAAATCTCCACCTCTTATGAGGTATCTTCCTCATTGTAGTAAAGATGTCTGCTCACCCCTAAGAACATATCCTGTCCTGGAATTGAGAACACAATAGTCCTAACTAAAGAACCCACCATCACTCGGTATCCAGCTAACTAATCCACACCTAAAATGACATCACATCCCTCCCAATCTAACACAAGAAGGTCGGTGGCTAAGCATAATATAGCCATATGTGACACCCTGACTAATTAAATACCGGGTAGCTACTCCTTTATTAAATTAATACAAAATGCCAAGTTGGTTCAGTTACTAGCATCACTGTCGAAAACATTTTAATAATTACTAACCACCTAGTATTTAAAAAAGTAAGATGTCAAATTTTAAATTAAATCTGATTAACATGCAGTAAGAGAATTATGAAAGAATAACATAACCATACACCATAAAGTCTCAATAAGGTAACCAACAATTAATAGTAAGTCCGGAGGAAAACTCCTCACAACAATCTCACAACTGAAATAAATAAAACAATATATCCTGAATTAATTACATACCAAAGATCTGAATAACTGAAATGCCACTAATAGAATTGGGCGACATGCCCTACAAATGAGGAAAATGCATATGGAGTCAAGACAAAAGAAGCGTCTACTAGCAAGGCCCTGTAACTTCCACAAACAGCTACAGCTTGTCACCTGAATGGAAATCCTATGCATGGTGTCCTTGTGGCTGGGCACCTAAAAGGTTTTTACAAAAATAAATTTGAAAGCAAACGGGTCAGAGCCCGAAAGTGGAGAGTATTTTAAAAATAGCAAGTGCTTTAATAACATTAAAATAATGAATGCAAAATACATGTTAGGACGTGCCCTCACATGAAATTCTCACCTCTCGACTAATTGTGCACTCCTAACGTACCGTACCCATCTAAGTGATATTCATATCTAACCAAATCGTCATAAGTTCTACCCCTTTTCTACTCGATTCCCATTATACATTCTAACATTATCAAATTAAATAGAGGTCTCTACTTAGACTCGAATTCTCAATTATTAGCAATACAATTCACTACAGGTTATCCCTTTTTATTTTCTCAAAGTGTTACCATAGTTATACTCACAATACCAACATTGAAGTTCTCATTATTTAAGCGTATATTATTCACGTCATAAATATACAATACAAGCACCCCGAGACTAAGATGCGGTGCACACATACTCTGCTATCCATCCCGGTACATCACGTACATAAGGATCACGTATTCCGAATCTCTCAGGAATCGTTCTCAGATAACAACAATCACAATCAATGGAGGCGAACACAGTCACATCACATGGGTCACGCACATACCTACGCTCCCACGATCAGCAGACTTATTAACTTCCCAATAATTCCTCTGACCTATGTTCTAGAGGTACCAATCTAAATCCCCCCCGTAGGCACACAAAGGTTAGATGGCCCTAAGCGAACGCAAACCTCCCGTGATAGCAAGTATGGTAGGTATGTCATACACATAAAATCATATATACTAAGCATGCACACTTCTTAGTAATTACATAACTTATTAGAGGTATACTTCTCATTCTCATACCAACTTATAATGTTACACCATTCACATATCCCCGGTTATTATAAATATATAAGTCGTCAACAATCCTCACATCGTATATAGTCACTAGTATCCTAATCCACAAATATCAATTGGTTCAAATCACACTTCTATGTATCACTCCTCAAAATATCCCAAATCTCCCAATTATACCAAATAGTTAACAAGGGAAGGTTATCTCTACAATTAAATAAGCTTCTGGGACACTAGAAATCAAATCAGGCCAAAAAGGCCAATCTGTCAACTCGTTAGAAGTCTCGTTCGAACGAGAGTTCGTTCGAACGAAGTGGGCATCTAACGAGATCTCGTTCGAACGAAAGGCATCGAATGAACATCCCACTCGTTAGAAGTCAAACAGTCAACTCGTTAGAAGCTCGTTCAAACGACCTGGGCAGGCCTTCTAACGAGGTGATAGTTTCGAGCCCAGAATTTCCCTATTTCGTTTTTCCCAATTTTCTTCACCTCTAATCTCATCTAAACGTTATTCCAACACTATTTTAAGGTTTCTAATCATCTCTAAATATACTAAATCGTATTACAACATTTATATGGGGTCAAATCATTCTAAACCACATCTAATCATCAATTCTCCCCAATTTTCCCCCAAATCCCATGAACATGAACCCTAGAAAATTAAAGTCACCCATAAACATAATTAAATATGTTTTTGTGGTGTAAAAGACGTAATTCTATTAGAATAATCACCCAAACAAAATTCTACATGCAATCTCTTTATCAAAATGTAAATTTCTAAATCCAATTCAATGGGTTTTTATCAATCTCCCAAACAAATGCAAATTTCATAAATTCCTACGCATGGAAAAAACATTCGTTGCAATTAACGTAATTAAACCACTTGCCTCTGATCTTTCTCTGAATTTGATGTTGAATTGATGAAGGTTGGTCTCTCTCTCTTTCTCTGCAGAATTCTCCTTCCTCTCTCTCTCTCTACTAGTTTTTCTCCAAGATGACAATGGTGGTTTAGAGGTTGCCTTAGGAAACTCTTAGAACTTTTTCCAATAACTCCCGTAGCCCATTAAGTCATTAAGTGTTGTTAGTGGGTTTAGTGGGTAAAGACTAAATAAGATTTTAACCTCTAATTTTCGTGGGTTTTAATTCCCAAAATTTCGAAATTACCAAACTACCCTTTTGGGTTGCCGGTATGGCCTAAAAATGCCCCGGGACCCAAACTAAACCCCCGGCAAGTGTTTTCTGACTATTTCGACCCTTCCGGACGCGTTGGCGCACTCAAAATGACCATACGGTTGATCAAAATAAAATTCACTTTTTAATTAAAATAATTATATTCCTGACGCGGCTGTCACACGCGTTCCAACAAAATTTCCAAATTGCCGTATTTCTTTCTCACGACAAATTCAATATTTTCAATATTCATATAACGTCGTATGTACACATTATAATCAAATACCAACTCACGTCTCGCTAGTATTTTTATCCGGATTAATTCCCAATTAATACACATATAATTAAATTAATCCCATAAATAAGTATCACAAAAGTACGGGGTATTACATACTTCCCCCCTAATAACAGAATTTCATACCGAAATTCGGAACTAGAAAGTGCCTGGTAAGAACAACTCCGGATAACGTTCGTGCATCTCATCCTCACGCTCCCATGTGGACTCTTCGACATTATGATGCCGCCACTGAACACGCACTAACGGAACTATCTTTGACCGCAGTTTCCGCTCACTTCGGTCCAAAATAGAAATCGACCCCTCCTCGTAGGAGCTATCAGGCTGGAGATCGATGTCCTCCAAAGCAATGTGAGAATGAGCCAAATCGTCTCTAAGATATTTCCTTAGCGAGGAAATATGAAACACATCATGAATCCTGTGCAAATGCTCCGATAACCCAAGTCTATATGCAACAGACCCAATCCGCTCAATGATATGGAATGGCCCTACATATCTCGCTGCCAACTTCCCCTTCTTCCCAAATCGCATAATCCCCTTCATAGGAGATACTCTGAGTAAAACCTGGTCCCTCACTTGGAACTGCCTGAAGAACCTCTTTGCATCAGCATAGCTCTTCTGCCGATCCTGAGCTACCCGAATGCGACTCCGTATCAATTCTATCCTCGCCGAAGTATCCTGGATCACTTCCGGCCCAAGTAGTTTGTTGTCCCCCACCTCCAACCAACATGCTGGGGAACGACAAGGTCTACCGTACAACGCCTCAAATGGAGCCATGCCAATGGTGAACTGGTAGGAGTTGTTGTAAGAAAACTCCACCAGTGGAAGATACTGCTCCCATCCACCCTTAAAATCAATGATGCACATATGCAACATGTCCTCCAACATCTGATTTGTACGCTCGATTTGCCCATCGGTCTGCGGATGATAAGCCGTACTCAAACGCAATTCCGTGCCCATGGCCTCCTGAAAACTCTCCCAAAACCGTGAAACAAATATCTTGTCTCTGTCAGACACGATATTTAGGGGCACACCGTGAAGTCTCACTATTTTTGCAATAAAAAGCTGGGCATACTGTCCCGTAATGTAGTCTGTCCTTACGGGTAGAAAATGAGCGACTTTGGTCAATCTGTCCACAATTACCCAAATGGAGTCGTGACCTCTCTGTGACGTAGGCAACCCCGTGATAAAGTCCATGGATATGCTCTCCCATATCCACATTGGGACCTCTAATGGCTGTAGAAGGCCTGCTAGTCTCTGATGATCCACTTTTACCAGCTGGCACGTGGCGCATTTAGAAACAAACACGGCAATATCCTTCTTCATCACGCTCCACCAATACTGTCATCTCATGTCTTGGTACATTTTGTCCCCACCGGGATGTACCGCGAACCGTGAACCGTGCGACTCTGCCATCACCTTATGTCGCAAATCTTCCCCTTCCTGAACTACCAGTCTCCCATTGAAGCGTAATCCCCCATCTGAACTAACGGTATAGGACTCAGCTCCCTCTGCTAGTAATCGAACTATCAGCTCCTGACAGAACGAGTCATTTGCCTGTGCCTTGACCACTCTCGTGACAATCTGCGGCGTAACAGTCATCACAGACATGAACGATCGGGCCACTGCATCCTGGTGTCCCAACTCTTTCCACTTTGCCTTCCACACTCCTGCCACCTCATCTACTGTCCTACGGCTCAACGCGTCTGCTACCACGTTAACCTTCCCAGGGTGATATTGAATATCGAACTGATAATCCTTCACAAACTCAAGCCACCTTCGCTGCCGCATATTCAACTCCTTCTGCGTGAATAGGTACTGTAGGGACTTGTGGTCTGTGAACAATCGAAACTTCTCCCCCAAAAGGTAATGTCTCCAAATCCGAAGGGCAAATACCACTGCCGCTAACTCCAAGTCATGGGTGGGGTAATTATTCTTGTGAGGCTTAAGCTTACGGGAAACATAAGCTATGGCCTGACTCTCCTGCTGCAATACTCCTCCAAGTCCTTGTAAGGACGCATCAGTTTAAACTAGATACTCAACTCCTGGTCTCGGCAATGCCAACACAGGTGCTGAGGTCAACTTGTCCTTCAGCTCATCGAATGCCAACTGACAGGCATCACTCCAAATGAACGGCACACCCTTACGAGTCATATGTGTCAAAGGACCCGCTATCTTTGAGAAACCCCGAATGAACCTCCTATAGTATCCTGCTAGGCCCAAGAAACTACGGATCTCACTCGGTGTCGTGGGCTATCCCCACTCCCTCACCGCGGATACCTTCCCCGGATCAACAGATATCCCCCTGTCGGAAATAATATGCCCCAAAAACTGAACCTCCTTCAGCCAAAACCCGCACTTCTCATATTTTGCATACAGTTCGTTCTGACATAGCGTTTGCAAAACCTGTCTCAAATGTTCGGCGTGCTCTTCCTCTGTCTGGGAGTAAACCAGAATGTCATCAATGAAGACAATGACGAACTGATCTAGGAACTCTCTGAACACCCTATTCATCAAGTCCATAAAAACGGCTGGAGCATTGGTCAAACCAAAAGGCATAACCCGAAACTCGTAGGAACCATATCTCGTTAAGAAAGCAGTCTTCGAGACGTCCTCTTCCCTGATACGCAACTGATGATAACCAGATCGCAAATCAATCTTTGAGAAAAAAGAAGCTCCCCTCAGCTGGTCGAATAAGTCATCGATTCGGGGCAACGGATACTTATTCCGTATCGTGACCTTATTCAACTCCCGGTAATCCACACACAACCTCAATGATCCATCCCTCTTCTTAACGAATAATATAGGGGCACCCCACGGCGAAGTACTCCTCCGAATAAACTCCTGACCCAACAACTGCTTAATCTGATCCCGTAACTCTCTCATCTCAGCTGGAGCCATATGGTAAGGTGCGCGGGCAATGGGCCGAGTGCCCGACGTCAAATCGATCACAAAATCTATCTCTCTACTCGTAGGTAATCCAGGTATATCCTGAAATACATCGGTAAACTCTCAAACAACCGGAATCGAATCAAGTGGTATCACCACTTCCTTAGAGGTCTCCTCCTCTATATAGTACAAGTGAGTGGACGATCCTCCCTCAGGACGAGGCATCGCCACTAAAAACATCTCCTACCCGGGAATGGCAAAGATAATACTCCTACTAAAGCAGTCAATCATGGCTCGGTACGCAACAAGCCAATCCATACCAATAATGGCATCATACTCGGTCATCTCTAACACTAACATATCCGCGGGTAAAGTAAACCTCCCGATCTCTATACCCACGCCTCTACATACTAGGGAAATCACAGAACCCCTACTCAACGGAGAATCTACACAAGTAATCGTACTCTCGGCGGTATCTAACAACCCAATGGTGCGTGCAAATCTCATAGCAATAAAATAGTGTGTGGCCCCCGTTTCAAACAAAATACGCCCCATAGTCCCCTGAATAGAGAACATACCCTCAATGGCTAGTGGATCCTGCGGGGCTGCGGCGTGCTGGAGCTGATACACCCACCCATACTGAAGCTGTCCCTGCTGGACTGGGACCGCTGGAATGGGTGGTAATACTGCCATCTGAGGTGGTGCTGGGAGGGCGGCGGGAAACATAGGCCTCTGTGGCTCCTGTCGGGCACCCTGCTGCTGTTTCTGCGGGGCCCTGCCCCTATCAGGACAATCCTGACATTTGTGGCCAGTCTTTCCACAAACATAACACTTCCCCGAGAAGTTCCCTCCTCTCTGTCCCTGCTGCCCTCGGCCCTGGTGGCCGTTTCCATTCTTCCCCTGGCCATGCTGGCCCTGCTGGAACTGCTGTTGACCATTCTGCCCCTACTGGCCCTGATGGCCATTCGGACCCTGATGGCCCTGTCTAAAACCTCCCTGTCCGTGCCTGAAATTCCCCGATCTGAACCTCTTATGATCCCCCTGCTGGGAACCCTGGTCACCCTGTCTCTGCCCCTGAGTAGATTGTGCCCCACTGGCACCATTTCCCCCAGTCCTGCCCTGATGGCTGGACTCTCCTGATCTCTTGCTCTCAGCCATGTGAAAGCGGTGATCCTGGCAGTGTAACAGTGCAGCGTTAACCACGTCAGAATAAGTGGCCAACGAGAGGTTCCCCAACAAATGCTGACGGATCCTCCATGTCCATCCATCGGTAAACTTCTGAATCTTTTTCTCTTCTGTCGGTATTTCATCTGGAACAATATTTAGTAGATTTGTGAATTCGGCCTCATACTCGGCCACAGTCTTTCCCTCCTATCTTCGATTCATTAGCTTCCTCCTCATTTCCGTATGAAAGGCTGACGAAAAATATTTACGGTCGAACCGCACCCAAAACTCCTGTATCGTGAGAGTATCTCTCTCCCCTCCATGGTGGTAATAGACTCCCACCACTGCATTGCAGATCCCACTAGCTTGAATGTAGATAGTATTTGCTTCTGAACATCGGTGCACTCATACATCTTCAAGTGCCTCTGAATGTCTTTCCTCCACTGACTTGAAACCATAACATCGGAGCTACCTGCGAACTCCGGCGGGTGCGCTTTCTGGAAAGCATCACGTACACGTTCCCAAGAAGACGATAATGCATGTGCCTGAACTGGCGCGACTACGGGCGCCTGAGGTGGTGCCTGCTGTACAACGGCAAGAGCGGCATTTACCGCTTGGGCTACAATGGCTGCAACTTCAACGGCATTCATGGTGCCCTGTACTGGTGCTGGCTGGGGATCCGACTGTGCATTCCTAGGAACCTGTGGTGCACGTCGTGGAGGCATCTGAAATAAGAGTAAAGTCTATAAGTTTGGAATTATAAACTCAAAATATCTGAAGAGCGAAACATACAAAAAAGAATACAACAATCCTAAAATATAGGGCTCTACATCAAAGAAAGCTCAGCGGAAACATAATAAGCCGTACAGATCCTAAAGGACACTAGAACCTGATGCTCTGATACCACCTGTGACACCCTGACGAATTAAATACCGGGTAGCTACTCCTTTATTAAATTAATACAAAATGCCAAGTTGGTTCAGTTAATAGCATCACTGTCGAAAACATTTTAATAATTACTAACCACCTAGTATTTAAAAAAGTAAGATGTCAAATTTTAAATTAAATCTGATTAACATGCAGTAAGAGAATTATGAAAGAATAACATAACCATACACCATAAAGTCTCAATAAGGTAACCAACAATTAATAGTAAGTCCGAAGGAAAACTCCTCACAACAATCCCACAACTGAAATAAATAAAACAATATATCCTGAATTAATTACATGCCAAAGATCTGAATAACTGAAATGTCACTAATAGAATTAGGCGACATGCCGTACAAATGAGGAAACTTCATATGGAGTCAAGACAAAAGAAGCGTCTACTAGCAAGGCCCTGTAACTTCCACAAATAGCTACAGCTCGTCACCTGAATGGAAATCCTATGCATGGTGTCCTTGTGGCTGGGCACCTAAAAGTTTTTTACAAAAATAGATTTGAAAGCAAACGGGTCAGAGCCCGAAAGTGGAGAGTATTTTAAAAATATCAAGTGCTTTAATAACATTAAAACAATGAATGCAAAATACATGTTAGGACGTGCCCTCACATGAAATTCTCACCTCTCAACTAATTGTGCACTCCTAACGTACCGTACCCATCTAAGTGATATTCATATCTAACCAAATCGTCATAAGTTCTACCCCTTTTCTAATCGATTCCCATTATACATTCTAACGTTATCAAATTAAATAGAGGACTCTACTTAGACTCGAATTCTCAATTATTAGCAATACAATTCACTACAGGTTATCCCTTTTTATTTTCTCAAAGTGTTACCATAGTTATACTCACAATACCAACATGAAAGTTCTCATTATTTAAGCGTATATTATTCACGTCATAAATATACAATACAAGCACCCCGAGACTAAGCTGCGGTGCACACATACTCTGCTATCCATCCCAGTACATCAGGTACATAAGGATTACGTATTCCGAATCTCTCAGGAATCGTTCTCAGATAACAACAATCACAATCAATGGAGGCGAACACAGTCACATCACATGGGTCACGCACATACCTACGCTCCCACGATCAGCAGACTTATTAACTTCCCAATAAGTCCTCTGACCTATGTTCTAGAGGTACCAATCTAAATCCCCCCCATAGGCACACAAAGGTTAGATGGCCCTAAGCGGACGCAAACCTCCCGTGACAGCAAGTATGGTTGGTATGTCATACACATAAAATCATATATACTAAGCATGCACACTTCTTAGTAATTACATAACTTATTAGAGGTATACTTCTCATTCTCATACCAACTTATAATGTTACACCATTCACATATCCCCGGTTATTATAAATATATAAGTCGTCAACAATCCTCACATCGTATATAGTCACTAGCGTCCTAATCCACAAATATCAATTGGTTCAAATCACACTTCTATGTATCACTCCTCAAAATATCCCAAATCTCCCAATTATACCAAATAGTTAACAAGGGAAGGTTATCTCTACAATTAAATAAGCTTACGGGACACTAGAAATCAAATCAGGCCAAAAAGGCCAATCTGTCAACTCGTTAGAAGTCTCGTTCGAACGAGGTCGTTCGAACGAGAGTTCGTTTGAATGAAGTGGGAATCTAACGAGATCTCGTTCGAACGAAAGGCATCGAATGAACATCCCACTCGTTAGAAGTCAAACAGTCAACTCGTTAGAAGCTCGTTCGAACGACCTGGGCAGGCCTTCTAACGAGGTGACAGTTTCGAGCCCAGAATTTCCCTATTTCGTTTTCCCAATTTTCTTCACCTCTAATCTCATCTAAACGTTATTCCAACACTATTTTAAGGTTTCTAATCATCCCTAAACATACTAAATCGTATTACAACATTTATATGGGGTCAAATCATTCTAAACCACATCTAGTCATCAATTCTCCCCAATTTTCCCCCAAATCCCATGAACATGAACCCTAGAAAATTAAAGTCATCCATAAACATAATTAAATCTGTTTTTGTGGTGTAAAAGACGTAATTCTATCAGAATAATCACCCAAACAAAATTCTACATGCAATCTCTTTATCAAAATGTAAATTTCTAAATCCAATTCAATGGGTTTTTATCAATCTCCCAAACAAATGCAAATTTCATAAATTCCTACGCATGGAAGAAACATTCGTTACAATTAACGTAATTAAACCACTTGCCTCTGATCTTTCTCTGAATTTGATGTTGAATTGATGAAGGTTGGTCTCTCTCTCTCTCTCTCTCTCTCTCTCTCTCTCTGTAGAATTCTCCTTCCTCTCTCTCTCTCTACTAGTTTTTCTCCAAGATGACAATGGTGGTTTAGAGGTTGCCTTAGGAAACTCTTAGAACTTTTTACAATAACTCCCGTAGCCCATTAAGTCATTAAGTGTTGTTAGTGGGTTTAGTGGGTAAAGACTAAATCAGATTTTAACCTCTAATTTTCGTGGGTTTTAATTCCCAAAATTCCGAAATTACCAAACTACCCTTTTGGGTTGCCGGTATGGCCTAAAAATGCCCCGGGACCCAAACTAAACCCCCGGCTAGTGTTTTCTGACTATTTCGACCCTTCCGGACGTGTTGGCGTACTCAAAATGACCATACGGTTGATCAAAATAAAATTCACTTTTTAATTAAAATAATTATATTCCTGACGCGGCTGTCACACGCGTTCCAACAAAATTTCCAATTGCCGTATTTCTATCTCACGACAAATTCAATATTTTCAATATTCATATAACGTCGTATGTACATATTATAATCAAATACCAACTCACATCTCGCTAGTATTTTTATCCGGATTAATTCCCAATTAATACACATATAATTAAATTAATCCCATAAATAAGTATCACAAAAGTACGGGGTATTACACCATATCGATGTCCACACCCCTATAGATCGAGTGAATGAGCGACCCACTACCCATCGGTGAAGCTACACACATAAGGAGAATATTGATTATCTTTAATAAACCGGTAGCTCGAGCAAATCTGGTCTTATTAAATGAATGTGATACCCCAGCATTAAAAACAATCCTACCCTTAAGCCCATAAATAGGAAACGTACCCTCAACTGCTCGTGGGACTTACTGTATAGCTGCGTCCCGGATATTATAGACATGCATGTACTACATCTGACCCTACTACAGTGGTACAGGTGGGGCTGGTGTTGCAGGTGTCCTCTATGTCTGCTGCTACTGTCGGGCACCTATTTATTGTTGTGCTCCACCCTTTTGTGGGAAATATCTCCTCTTGTGGCCCATGTGACAATAAATAAAGTACTATCTTGGAAAGTTCCTCTATTTTTGGACCTTTTGGCCCAGACATTACTTCCCTTGTTGTTATCCCTAATTGCCTCAGCCCTGCTGGCCTCCCCTGGTTCCCTTCGCCCTGATGGTCCTAAGGAACCTCTTACTATTGAGGACCCTACTGGACCTGCCTAAATCCGTCATTGGGTCGATAGCCCCTAGATCTGAACCTCTTGGCATGATCCACCTATTGAGAATCCTGCCCTTGATGTTTTCCTGACTGGTGCTGCTGTTGTGGTGCACCACTAGCACGGCTCCCCCTGCCTTTCCTGGATGGCTAGGCTCAACTCCTCTCTTGCTTCCCTTCATATCTATGCGATGATCCGGGTAGTGTAAAAGAGCATCATTGATAATATCTGTATGCATCACCAATACGGGGTTTCCAATCAAGTGATGCCTGATCCTCCAGGCTAGGTTATCCATAAACTTCACTTTCTTTTACCCCTCATTGTTCACCACGTTGTAACACCCCGTGTTTTTATTAGTTAATTTAATTAATTAATTTGAATATTCGATAAAAATAAAATTTTGAATTTAATGATTTTTATTGAATATATATGTTGGTTTTGATTTTGGAAGAATAAAACTTCAAGCGAAATTGAAATCGGAATTAAAATGGATTTTTTATTGAGTTTTTAATTATTCATAATTAGTATATAACTTAAATAATTCATGGGGGGGACTTCTCATAATCACTTTTTCCCAAGTTTTTCACCAGAGAGCTCTTCCAAAAGTTTTTCCTCTCCCCCATAATCATCAACCTCCAACATAAGCAAGTTTTTGTCACAAGTTTTGAAGGCTTAATTTAGGGGTCTAATCAAGTTTGTCTAAGAACGACTCTTTGCTAATATTTCGAGAGGAATCCATATTTCTAATAATATTTTCAAATTGATCTTCACTCAGGCATGGATACTCTATTCCTTTCCTTTAGTATTATGCGCTTTAAGTGTTACCTACACCCTTAATCATGTGTTTTTGATTAAAATTAATTAGTAACTTAAGTAGAGAAAGTGGACACTTAAATTTTAGGACTGTTTTTATGAAAGTTTGGAATATGATTTAATCCTTGAAACCCTTGGGTTCATAAGTTAGATTATTGGGTTTTTATGATTTCGGGTGTAGGTTCTCATGCAGAATTTTTATGGGGTTGTTTGTGTGGTTATTGGGACGCGCTCACAATTATAAAAATTAGATGGCTTACAAAAGAGGACGTTTATATCATATTGAATAATATCACATGTTAATAAATTTAATATTATTGAATAGAATGAATTATGTTGAGAATAACGACGGTGCTATTAATTGAATTAAATTAAATTGTGACTTTATGATTATATTCTCATGTTGTGTTTATGATTTATGATATTATGTGGATTATTATTATTTACTTTTGCCATCGCAGGGAGGAGGGGCTTTTGGGTAGTATACTGCTCACCTCTATTGTAGGATGTATACTAGGTATGGGACTAGTGGGCAGGCCTTGGTTAAAATTTATACTTGCTAGGTATGGGACTAGTTAGTGTAAATTCATGGGGATGTTATATTTTGGTGTGGGGCAGATTTTTATGTTATACCGCCTTTTCATTAGCCTAGGCATGTGATTAGGACGTGTTTTATATTGGTGATTCATCCTATATGTAGGATATGACACATGTGTACTTGGGCACCCTTAGGTATGGGACTAAGGGGTGTTTTGAGGATCTCACATTGATTAAAATGGTGGGGTAATTTTGTTGATTAAGAAATTGAGAAAATGAGAATTAATGACTTAGATAAAAATGGGTATTACAATTTGTGGTGACATAATGTGTCAGGGATCGACAGTTTAAACGGGCTAGCAAAAGATTTATGTCGTGTCGTGTGTGGACCCGTGTCATGGGGGGTCGACAGTTTAAATGGATCAGAGGCCATTTGACAAGGGGAATGTGACACTTTGGGAGGACTGCCATAATAAAAAGTAAGACCAATAATAAATTTTGGTTAATTTAATTAAATTAACATTATGGGACTTGGGAATTTAAAAGCATATTGGAGTGCTTTATAAAATGGGAATTTTTGAGGGTAGTTAGTGATTTACATTTATCGTGTTTAATTATTTTGTTTAATTAAAATACTCTACTGTGATATTTATTGCATATAATGCTACTGTCTGGATTCAAGGATCCTATTTGAGGGGAGTAGTGTGTATTCAAGCTCGGGGCTCTAACCTCGTGCGTTGACTAACTTTTTCAGGATAAGTTTTCGAGAAGCTGCATAGGATTACCGAAGTTTATCATTTGGAGGTGAATATGGAGTTCATTCTTTTTATTGCTTTATTTAGTTAGACTTTCTTTTCAGCCGTATTTCATTATGCGACTTTATTTGTTTTTTTTGGGCCATTCAGTTCCAAAGTTGTTAGAGGATTTTAGTTGGATTATTTACAATTGGTTTATTATTTAGATTTTATTTAATCCATAATGGAGATTGGTTTTACTTGGAGTTTTAGCATGTGATGGATCTTTTATCACTCATTTGTTATTATTATCTAGGATTGATTCAACTATTTATCTTGTGGATTGATTTATTTATGTCTCATATCTGACTCATTTTAAGAATGGTATTTACTTACTCACGCCAAACACGGTTCGGCAGCTGTGGCTGCCCCCCCCCCCCCAGCCGTCTGTCTGATTTTGCGAGGTGTGATAGATGGTATAAGAGCATGGTCTTCGATCTCGTAGGTTGTGAGTCCATTCAGCTTCTGCATTATCGATCTTTGATTTCCTTTATTGATTTGTACTTCTTAAGGTAGAGGGTCTAGCATACATGTTCGATGTGTTTTTTGGAGATATGAAGTTTGGTGTTAAGGACGTCGTAGGCATTGAATTTAGAATTAGTAAGCTTGATGTTGGGATCCTTAGAATGGATTATGGAGACGATAATTATTTTGGAGATTTTAGTGCAGATGTTAGGTATCGTACGTATCGATTTTTGATGTTGAGATTTAATTTGAGGACGTTAGCATTTTAATGACTTTCGGAGATAGGGTCGAGTGGGGATTTGTCAAAGCGCGTGGTACACCATTATTTTCATAGTTATGCGTATGTATATAGGCAATATATATGTTATTTTGTTATTCGTGGGGTAGGTGCACATAGGATTGGGTGTGTAGGTTCCTAATTATGGCATTTTATGGGTAGGCATATGTGAGCCTTATTTTTTTTTGCGAGATTTACGCATTGATATGTATGTTTCGTCTAATTTCGAGGAAGAAATTCTTTGCTAGTGGGGAAGTATGTAACACCCCGTGTTTTTATTAGTTAATTTAATTAAATAATTGGAATATTCATGAAAAATAAAATTTTTAATTTAATGATTTTTATTAAATAAATATGTTGGTTTTGATTTTAGAAGAATAAAACTTCAAGCGGAATTGAAGTTGGAATTAAAATGGATTTTTAATTGAGTTTTTAATTATTTTTTCCATCATTAAAATCAGGTGAACTCCTCCTCATACTCAGCTACTGAGCGGTCACCCTGTGTCATCTCACTAAACTTCTTTCGTATCTCTGTCACGACTGCTGGCGAAAAGTAGTTGCAATCAAACTGCACCTGGAACTCGGCACTAGACATTGTGTCTCTCTCCTCAATGATGGTAACTGACTCCCACCACTATAACGCTGATCTAGTAAACCTGAAAGTAGCCAACATCTTCTTCTGCGCCTTGCTACACTCAACCATGCACAGGTGGCACTGAATATTTTTCTTCCACTGACACACCGCAACCACATGTGGGCTACTAAGAAACTCAGGAGGGTAGCCCTTATAAAAAGTCTCTCTAACTCATTGCCAATTTGATGGCATAGGGTGGACCTAGACAACTGGTGCCACTAGCTGTGGTGGTTACTGGACCTGAGGAAAATGGAGAGTCAAGGTTTCCATCGCTACATTTACTACCTACCCCACAATCGCAGTCACCTCCGTTATTAACACTGACCCCTGTGGTGGCTGTGGTTGGGGTTCCCGTGGCTCCTAGTGAGCCTCCCTCACGTTATCCCTCGATCATACGGTCGTAGCTTGCTCTTTTCTGGTTGGAATCTAAAAACAGAATGAATTGTATGAGTTCACAATCAATACAATTATAATAGCAGAAGAACGGAATCTCAAATACGTGATCATGAATACAATAGTCCTAATAATAGATCTCTATGTTAAAAGACGCTACGTTGAAATCGCAATAATCCGTACATATCCTATGGACACTAGAACGTGATGCTCTAATACCATCTCAGACAAATCGTTAATTTTAACCACGGGTTATCATTCCTTTATCAAAATAAAACATTGGTCTCATTTGGTCCATTTTTACCATCACTGTCGAAAACATTTTTAATTACTAACCACCTATGCTAAATTTAGCCAATGAATAATTTTATATTTCACTTAATATATGAACTTGCGGACAAATAAATAAATTAACTAAACGATCAACACACGTAATAGTCTCAACAAACACATGACAAATATATAAATAAATAAGATAGAATAAACCAACGGTTTTCGAAATAAAACCAAATACAATTTTGAAGTAAATAAAACTAAATGTCAAGCATGTTTGATAAATAAACTGAAGTACTAAATAGTCTAAAGGGGTGACATGCCCAAATGAAATACTGAGATAGAACTCCTATCTAGAAGTGAATGATCTAAAACATCTACAGTAATTCCTGCAAGCCTCCATAAGGGCTGCAACTATGCATCCCTAGATAGAATCATCAAGCTTCGCATCCCTATGGATGGATACTTAAAACGTTTTGAAAATATTTTGACACTGGTCAGAGCTCAAGAAAAAAGTCTGAAAATATTTTGCAAGTATTTAAATCACAATTTATATCAGTTATTAGATACACATGTTAGTTCAACGTACACTCCCTTATGTTCCTCACCTCTCAACTATTGTGCATGCCTAACATCTCCTAGCTAGTTATACTACCCATACCAACTAGGTAATGTATCTAACTATCGCCAAAAGGTCTTACTCCCTCGTAATATACATACACCGCACTATTACTATATCAATAATTAATATTTCTCACGTGTTATTATTGAGTCAATTCTTTAAGTCTCTCTTTGATTAAATTTACTTTTAGATGTACACAATCTTTCAGTTCTACTAACACATAAGTACATAAATCGTACTTCTATATTTATAACACACTTTATATATACACTATAGAACCCTCGGAATAGCCCCTCGCAATTAAGTCGTATTATGCTATCAAGTCCATGTACCTCTGGGACCAAAACAGGGACTATTGGTTCTGCATGTCTCCTCGAAACCAAAAATCAATCAACACACTGTGACACCCCAACCAATTAAATACCGGGTGATTAGGCCTTTATTAAATTAAACAGAATTTATATTTGGTTCATTTTTAGCATAACTTTTGAAACTTTTTAAAACATTACTATGCACTTAGTATACAAAAGCCGGTATTAAATTTTTATCATTAATTAAATAGATAAATAAATTTATGCGGAAAACTAAATCAACATTCACCATATACTAGAGTCAAACCATCACAATATATAGATGAGCAAAAGTCTTGCCGAATAAACCATTGACTAAAATAAAAATCAAAGTAATAATCCTAATCCAACATTACTAGATAAATCAATAGTAGTCTGAATAAATAAAAACGGAAATAATGTCAACGGACAACATGTCCATACATAGAATACTGATATGAGATCCAATGATAGAGCTGAAGAAGTGAGTCATCTAAGAAAATACTATTGACTAAAATAAAAATCAAAGTAATAATCCTAATCCAACATTACTAGATAAATCAACACTAGTCTGAATAAATAAAAACAAAAATAATGTCAATGGACAACATGTCCATACATAGAATACTGATATGAGATCCAATGCTAGAGCTGAAGAAGTGAGTCATCTAATCAAATACTACAAACCTCCACACTGCTGCAGCTACGGTCCCTATAATGGATCCTCACGTCGGGCATCCATGTGGTTGGACACTTAAAAGGTTTTGAAAATATTTTTATAGCAAGAGTTGGTACTAAAAACGTTTTGAAAATATTTAGCAAGCTTTTATCATAATAAAAATCGGTTATTTATTACACATGTTAGGTTCGCGTACAATCCCTTGAGTTTCTTAACCTCTCATCTAATGTGCACGTCTAATGTTCTATACTTAGCCAACCTAGCTATACTACCCAATCTAACTAGACTAAAGTATCCAACTGAACTTATCTACCCATCTAAGTTCTCGTACGACCCATAAGTTTCACTACTTAATTTACTGTCTTTGATATACACAATCTACTACCTACTATTTCACACAAGTACGAGTTTCCCATATATATATATATATATATATATATTCATCTTTGGTATCCCCCATTATGACAACCGTGATGCAATGCATACTTTACTATCATATCCTCGTACATCTCGTACATCAAGGATATATGTTCTCCGTACATCTCGTACATCAAGGACATATGGTTTGATGAATGCCCTCAAACCTGTTGTAAGCATCATACTAAGGAGGTGGACATGGTTCCCAGTCTTTGGGGTTGCGCACATACATAACATACCCAAACGACCTGTCGCTATCACTATTATCATTCAAAATTGTAATCTGCCAAAATTTCCATGCCCTGGGGTACTTATCCTCACCTCGCTGGAATCGCGAAAGTGGGATGGGTCCTCCACTACCTAACCCTCGTGATAGAAAATAGCGGTATGTTTACATATTGTCGTATACAATAGGTATTCACAAAACCTAAGTATCCATATAATTCAGTAAGTATTCACATAACCCAATTATTCATATTTGTACGTTGTATCTTTCTCTCGCTGTAACACCCTGCCATTCCGGGGAGAGTGGAGCGGAGCGGAGCGTTACTGTGATAAAATAAATCCAAATCCACAAGTAACAAGGTCTAGAGCATCTAAAAATCCCACAATATAAGAGAAACCACTAATCTCAATTTCTTCAAATTAAATACAATAAAGTCTCTCGAAATAATACAACTAACTATCTCGAAATAAAATAAATCACCAATGCTCTATACATCAAAAATAAATACAATCTTCTCATGTATACTCTCGAATATTCTTCCCAAAATATCCAAGCTAAAAAAATCAATCTCAATAGCGCCCCAAATCCATGCTAACCTGCCAACTAAAAGAAAATATGGGGAAGTACACAATGCGACAGAAAATATGCTCAACGAATATTAGCGGTGAATAAAACGTAACAATACGAGTACGAATATTCAAATCAAATGCGAATCTCATAAGCATTATATCAATATAATTTCTCAACAACACATTTACCGAAGTCATCAGGCCTCACCATACCGCGCCATACTTTATCAAGTAGCCGGAATAGGAATCTTGGCGGGTGCCCAATATCAAAGCCATATTAAAATCTCATGACAACATTCCAAACAGAAAAATAATACCACATGAATCAAAAATCATATTCTAACAATAATTTTCAGATTTCCAAATGAATTTAGCAATTACTATAACAGTCTAATAATCACATGAAATCAAAGGGAATAACACTCGCGAGATTAAGGAGCATATTGTGTAAAACCCCATACCTTAAACCATCAAAAGGAACCAATATAAATCTACCCAGAAACTCAGATTACTCCATAAAAATTAGTTCACAAAGATCCTCAAATCATCTTCAAGTTCTCCCTCAAAACAACCCCAAAAACACACCTTCAAACTAAGGATGAACACATGATTTAAAGGGGCTAAGTGTATATATAAAAGGAGAGGAAATAAAATATGTTGGATGCCAAAACATTGTACCGAGAGATGCTTAAAAAATGGTCAAAAAGGGTTGCCCACCATCCCTTTAAATAACGCAACAAAATGATTAAAGTTTAGAAAAAAAAAGTTTGGCAAAACTGAAAAATTGCCTAAATCGGGTCTAAATAATGCTTTTTGGATATGTCGAAGAAGGGAAAGTTTCTCAAAATTAAATTTTAAGTTGGTATGGTGATTTTCAGAATTTTTTGAGATCTTTTATTTTTTGAATAAAATAATAATATTTTATTTATTTATTAATTTTTTTGACTTTTGACCCATGGCACTCATAGATCTATTTTTATTATCCAATAAATATTGTCAAATTATTTTTGACCCCAATAAAATGTCCTACAAAAAATACGCAAGTTCGCGTCATGCGCGACACATGCTGACAAAAGTCGCATATTTAAAAATACCCATTTAACAATTCGGGTTGTTACATACTTCCCCACTAACAAGAAATTTCGTCCTCGAAATTCGCCGAAAGCCTAACTCTCAAAAAAATCAGGCCAACAATCTCCAAAAATAATCTCGTCACCAAAAATCCAATACCACACATCTAATCTAGATGCCTAACATGAAACGATCATCTAAAATTCTATCTCCAATTATGCACTACAAAAACGCAACAGACCTAAAACCCAAGACCCGAGGGTGGTCGTATACCTAAGCTCTGATACCATCTGTAACACCCCGTCGACCTGGGGAGAGCGGAGCGGAGCACTACTACGATAAAATAAATCCAAATCCACAAGTAACAAGCTATAGAGCATCTAAAAATCCCACAATATAAGAGAAACCACTAATCTCAATTTCTTCAAATTAAATACAATAAAGTCTCTCGAAATAATACAACTAACTATCTCGAAATAAAATAAACCTCCAATGCTCTATACAACAAAAATAAATACAATCTTCTCATGTATACTCTCGAATATTCTTGCCAAAATATCCAAGCTAAAAAAATCAATCTCCATAGCCCCCCAAATCCACGCTAACCTGCTAACTAAAAGAAAATATGGGGAAGTACACAATACGACAGAAAATACGCTCAACAAATATTAGCGGTGAATAAAACGTAACAATACGAGTACGAATATTCACATAAAATGCGAATCTCATAAGCATTATATCAATATAATTTCTCAACAACACATTTACCGGAGTCACCTGGCCTCACCATACCGCGCCATACTTTATCAAGTAGCCGGAACAGGAATCTTGGTGGGTGCCCAACATTAGTGCCATATTAAAATCTCATGACAACATGCCCAACACAAAAATAATACCACATGAATCAAAAATTATATTCCAACAATAATTTTCCAGATTTCCAAATGAATTTAGCATTTCAAATATGAGTCTAATAATCACATGAAATAAAAGGGAATAACACTCGCGAGATTAAGGAGCATATTGTGTAAAACCCCATACCTTAAACCATCAAAAGGAACCAATATAAATCTACCTAGAAACTCAGATTACTCCATAAAAATTAGTTCACAAAGATCCACAAATCATCTTCAAGTTCTCCCTCAAAATAACCCCAAGAACACACCTCCAAACTAAGGTTGAACACATGATTTAAAGGGACTAAGTGTATATATAAAAGGATAAAAAATAAAATATATTGGTTGCCAAAACATTGTACCGAAAGATGCTTCAAAAATGGTCAAAAAGGGTTGCCCACCATCCCTTTAAATAAGGCAACAAAATGATTAAAGTTCAGAAAAAAAAAAAGTTTGGCAAAACCAAAAAATTGCCTAAATCGGGTTTTAATAATGCTTTTTGGAAATGTCAAAGAAGGGAAAGCTGCTCAAAAATAAATTTTGAGCTGGTATGATGATTTTCAGAATTTTCTGAGAACTTTTATTTTTTGAATAAAATAATAATATTTTATTTATTTATTAATTTTTTTGACTTTTGACCCATGGCACTCATAGACCTATTTTTAGCATCCAATAAATATGGCCAAATTATTTTTAACCCTAATAAAATGTCCTACAAAAATCACGCAAGTTTGCGTCTTGCATGACACATGCTGACAAAAGTCGCGTATTTAAAAATACCCATTTAACAATCCGGGTTGTTACATCTTCCCCACTAACAAGAAATTTCATCCTCAAAATTCGCCGAAAGCCTAACTCTCAAAAAAGTCAGGCCAACAATCTCAAAAGATAATCTCGTCACCAAAAATCCAATACCTCACATCTAATCTAGATGCCTAACACGAAACGATCATCTAAAATTCTATCTCCAATTATGTGCTACAAAAATGCAACAGACCCAAAACCAAAGACCCGAGGGTGGTCGTATACTTAAGCTCTGATACCATCTGTAACACCCCGCCCACCCGGGGAGAGCGGAGCGGAGCTCTACTGCGATAAAATAAATCCAAATCCACAAGTAACAAGGTATAGAGCATCTAAAAATCCCACAATATAAGAGAATCCACTAATCTCAATTTCTTCAAATTAAATACAATAAAGTCTCTCAAAATAATACAACTAACTATCTCGAAATAAAATAAATCACCAATGCTCTATACAACAAAACTAAATACAATCTTGTCACGTATACTCTCGAATATTCTTCCCAAAATATCCAAGCCAAAAAAATCAATCTCCATAGCGCCCCAAATTCACGCTAACCTGCCAACTAAAAGAAAATATGGGGAAGTACACAATACGACAGAAAATATGCTCAACGAATATTAGCGGTGAATAAAACGTAATAATACGAGTACGGATATTCAAATAACATGCGAATCTCATAAGCATTATATCAATATAATTTCTTAACAACACATTTACCGGTCATCAGGCCTCACCATACCGTGCCATACTTTATCAAGTAGCCGGAACAGGAATCTTGACGGGTGCCCAACATCAGTTCCATATTAAAATCTCACGACAACATGCCCAACACAAAAATAATACCACATGAATCAAAAATCATATTCCAACAATAATTTTCCAGATTTCCCAATGAATTTAGCAATTCAAATATGAGTCTAACAATTGTAATACCCCGTGATTTTAATGACTTTTAAAATGGGTTATATTTTAAATTAATGGATTAAGTTGATTTTATTATTAATTAATTCATTTGGGTTTTATCCGAATTGTGGATATTAAAATGAATGATTCTGAATATTACTTAAAGATATTTAGGTAATATATGAATGTGATGCTATTGATGTGGTTGTGTGATACTAATTCAGTAATTTGAATTTTTAGTCGGACACGGTATGGAACGTGTCAGGGCCAATTTGTTAAGTTAAAAAGGAAACTTATTTTTTACATCAATCTTATAGTCATTTCGACTGCGTCATCGCATCCGGAAGGGTTGAATTAGTCAAAAAAGTCTATTTGGATGTTGGCATTGGGTCTCAAGTCATTTGGAAATGAAAAGACAACCCAAAGGGGCATTTTGGTTATTTTTACAAGGGGGATGAATAGTGATTTCGGATTTTGTCCTATTATAAATATTTGGAGATTAGTTGTACGTGGGTTCATTCATCTCTTCTACACAAAAATTGAGCGGTCATCTTTTGACAGAAAGTGAAAGGTTGCTTGGGAAGAGAGAAGCTTTCTTGGAAAGGAGGAGAACTAAGGACCAAAGGTCACCACCACCAACCACCGCCGGAGGTTGATCGGAGAAAGGAGAACCACCTGTGATACACCACCCCAAAGGATCAGACCTTCATTAGAGGCAAGTGTTTGATAATTGCAATCTAAGTTTGTATATTGTCCATGTTAGAGTAGTTATAAAAACTGAGATTTTATATGTTTGGAAGATGAAAAGATAGAGTTGTTAATGGATTTTCGGAATCTAAAAATATATAGGAATCAAACTCATGTTGTAGGTAGATAGTAATCCAAGAAATAATCAGTAAGTTGTTGAAGAAATTATGAGAATCATTGTTGTGTTCTTGAAGGTATCGTGTTTATAATTTTCTGGAAAAATAAGGATAAATATAGGATTTTAATTCAAACTCTTGATGATTCTAGGATGTTTATATCATTAGAAATCATTTATATATGTTGATATATCATGTAGTAAGGATTATAAGTCATTTGGGTTGTTAATATGAAGGTTTGAATGATAAAAAATGATGAAACCCGTAGTAGAAGAAATGCAGAAAACTGGACTGATACCTGGGCGATCGATCGATCGATCCCCTGCCTTCGATCGATCGACCTCCCCAGAATTCCTAAAGTTGTTTCTTTTTAATGCTTGATCTTATCCCAAATCTTTTGAAAGTCTTTGGTGATTATTAATTGGATATTATGGGACTTAGGGAAGATCAGTAAGCCCTAGATAAGAATCGAATGAAAGTGATTGGGATTTATTTGATTAGAATGATGATAATTAAATTGAAATTGGGATTTAATTGATTGGGAGTTCAGACCACATTTGGTTGAAAGAGGGGATGAGGTTATCCCGATTGCGTGTTTGAAGTTGATGGACCTCCACGACCGACAAAGTTAATGTAATACCCCGTACTTTTATTGATAATTATTTATGGGATTAATTAAATTAAATGTGTATTAATTGAGAATTAATTCGGATAAAATACTAACGAGATGTGAGTTGGTATTTGATTATAATGTGTATATATGGCAGTATATGAATATTGAAAATATTGAATTTATCGTGAGATAGAAATACGACAATTTGGGAAATTCTGTTGAGACGCGCGTGACAGTCGCGTCAGGAATGTAATTATTTGAATTAAAAAGTGAAATTTATTTTTATCAACCGTATGGTCATTTTAAGTGCGCCAACGAGTCCGGAAGGGTCGCAATAGTCAGAAAACACTAGCCGGGGGTTTAGTTTGGGTCCCGGGGCATTTTTAGGCCATACCGGCAACCCAAAAGGGTAGTTTGGTAATTTCAAAATTTTGGGAATTAAAACCCACGAAAATTAGAAGTTAAAATCTGATTTAGTCTTTACCCACTAAACCCACTAACAACACTAAATGACTTAATGGGCTACGGGAGTTTCATGAGAAGTTAGAAGAGGTTCCCAAAAGAGAAAACCTTAACCTTCATCTTCAACCTTCAACCTTGGGAGAAAAAGGAGAGAGAGCAACCTTCATCAATTCAACACCAAATTCAGAGAATAATCCAAGGCAAGTGGTTTAATTACGTTAATTTCAAGCGAATGCTTCTTCCATGCTTATAAATTGATATAATTGCATTGTATTGGGAGATTTGTAAAAACCATGAAATTGGAATTAGAAACTCATGTTTTGATAAAGAGATTGTATGTAGAATTGTGTTTGGATGATTATACTGTTGGAAATACAACTTTCATGTTACAAAAACGGATTTAATTGTGGATATTGATGACTTTAATTTTCTAGGCTTCATATTCATAAGGGTTGGGGGAATATTGGGAGATTTGATAATTGGGTGTTGTTTAGGGAGACTTGACCCCATAAATATGCTAAAATACGACCTAAGTATGTTTAGGAATGATTAGGAACCTTACAAAACTGTTGGGATAATGTTTGGATGAGTTTTGAGAAGAGAAAGTTGGAGGAAAAACGAATTTAGAAATTCTGGGCTCGAAACTGTCACCTCGTTAGAAGACCTGCCCAGGTCGTTCGAACGAGCTCGTTCGAACGAGCTTCTAACGAGTTAACAGTTTGACTTCTAATGAGTGGGATGTTCGTTCGATGCCTTTCGTTCGAACGATATCTTGTTAGATGCCCACTTCGTTCGAACGAGTTGACAGATTGGCCTTTTTGGCCTGATTTGATTTCTAACGTCCCGTAACCTGGTTTAATTGTAGAGATAACATTCCCTTGATGACTAATTGATATAGTTGGGATATTTGGGATATATTGAGGAGGAAAACATAGAAGTGTGATTTGAACCAAATGAAAATTGTAGATTAGGACATGAGTGACTAATTACGATGTGAGAATAATTGACGATTTAAATGTTAGTATTAACCGGGGATATGTGAATTGTGTAACATTATAAGTTGGTATCAGAATGAGAAGTATACCACTAATAAATTATGGTAATTACTAGGATGTGTGCATGCTTAGTATATGTATATAATTTTATGTGTATGGCATACCTACCATACTTTCTATCACGGGAGATTTACGTTCGCTTAGGGCCATCTAATCTTTGTGTTCCCGAATTTAGATTGGTACCTCGAGTACATAGGTCAGAGAAGGACTTATTGGGAAGTTAATAAGACCGCTGATCGTGGGAGCGTAGGTATGTGCGTGACCCATGTGATGTGACTGTGTTTGCCTCCATTGATTGTGATTGTTGTTATTTGAGAACGAATCCTGAGAGATTCGGAATGCGTGATCCTTATGTACGTGATGTACCGGGATGTATAGCAGAGTATGTGTGCACCGTAGATTAGTCTCGTGGTGCTTGTATTGTATATTTATGATGTGAATGATATACGGTTAAATGAACAGACTTGTCATGTTTAATTATGAGAATAATTTATAGTAACTCCTTGAGAAGATAAATAAGGGGATAACCTCTAGTAAATGGTAATGCTAATAATTGAGAATCTGAGTTTAAGTAAAGCTATCTATTTAAGTGATAACATTGGGAATTCATATTGTGAATCGAGTAGAAAGGTTAGAACTTATGTCGGTTTAGTTAGATATGAGAATCACTTGAATGGGTACGGTACGTTAGGAGTGCACAATTAGTCGAGAGGTGAGTATTTCATGTGAGAGCACGTCCTAACATGTATTTTGCATTCATTGTTTTAATGTTATTAAAGCACTTACTGCTTTTAAAATACTCTCCACTTTCGGGCTCTGACCCGTTTTCTTTCAAATCTATTTTTGTAAAAACCTTTTTAGGTGCCCAGCCACAAGGACACCATGCCTAGGAATTCTATTCAGGTGACGAGCTGTAGCTGTTGTGGAAGTTACCGGGCCTTGACAGTAGACGCCTCTTTTCTAGCCTTGACTCCATGTTCAGTTTTATCATTTGTAGGGCATGTCGCCCACTTCCATTAGAGACATTTCATATTTCAGTTATTCAGACTTTTGTCATGTAATTAATTCAGGATACACTATTTTGTTCATTTCAGTTGTAGGATTGTTGTGAGGAGTATTTCCTCCAGACTTATTAGTTGTTGGTTATTCTATTGCTTCTTCATGGTGAATGGTTATGTTATTCTTTCATAATTCTTTTATTGCATGTTAATCAGATTTAATTTAAAATTTGACAACTTACTTTTTAAATACTAGGTGGTTAGTTATCATAAAAATGTTTTCGACAGTGATGCTATTAACTGAACCAACTTGGCATTTTGTATTAATTTAATAAAGGAGTAGCTACCCGGTATTTAATTAGTCAGGGTGTCACAGGTGGTATCAGAGCATCAGGTTCTAGTGTCCTTTAGGATCTTTACGGCTTATTATGCTTCCAGCTTAATTCTCTTTGATGTAGAGCCCTATGCTTAGGATTGTTGATATCTTTGGTGAGATTTCGTTCTCCTGCTTCGATATATATGATAGTGAATCTTATTTGTAATCAGGTGTGTTCGTGTGCCAAACGATGTAGTACGTCAGGTGAAGACAGTTGGACGAATAGCAGGAGGCAAGGATCAGTTGAGATTAATAAATTAATTAAGGGAAGACCGTAGTCGAGGTCACCCATATCAGGGTACGGAAGTCCTGGACGGTCCAGACGGCCAAGGCGCGACTTGTGACTTCCAAGTACGATAATAGTTAAAGGTAGGGTCAATTAAGACTCACCCAACAAGGTTGGATTGAGAGAGAAAGAGTTGGGTGGGACATCGAGAAAAACCAGCGGTGGAAATACTTGAAAGGCGGAGATGGCGTGTGCTAGCCAAACAAAAATAATACACCCAAAGGCTTGGACTTGTGTCGGAGTATGGCCAATTGAGAGGGAAAATTTGAGGAAAATTTTTCTTATCTCGTGAGAGCGGAGTTTCAATGGGGAGAAAGTGGGATGTGACGTCGAGAGAAGGCGTACACGAATGGTTTGACCATAAGTTACTTGATCAGATGTTTAGAATGAAAACCTAATGTCGTTTTGAACTCACACGAGAGGTCCGGACAGAGGTCAATTTGTGAGAAGAAATAAAATTATTTAGTGAACCCTACACCGGGTGAAGTAGGTGAAACGGAGAAGGGAATATTAAATGGAGAATTTACATAGAAGAATTGCTAGTCCTTCTGGCAGAATTCTGCTTGGACGGTTAAAGCAAATGGTATTGTCGCATAGTGTTAATTTGGAGGTAAACATCCCCGGGTGGGGAGATACAAGAATCGAAGGCTTTATACAAAGTAAGACTGGGGAAAACAGTGTTGGTGAAGCACCACCATGGGAAGACCCAACGTAGAACCAGTTAAAATATTTCGATAGCGGAATTACTACCGAGCGAAGGTGATTTCAGTGAGAAATGTAGAAATTAGTAGCTTATTCCTTAGGGCCGTCAAAACTAAGGGAACAACGAAGGTAGTCGTCTGAGTCGAGACTACCAACGTCCGAGAGATGGACCACCTTAACAGGATTTATGAGACAAAAGATAAGTGGAGTATGTGTAGAGGTATTTCTGTGGGGAGTGAAACCCGTACATTATAAATGTTTCCCGATACAAGAGTAGGGATCAAGGTATTGTGCCTGGCGAGGGCAACAGTTATTGAAATATTCGGTTTGGGACAACATGTGTGGTAAGTCCAAGAACCATTCGAGCAGCCGGGACGATTATAATGATAGAAGTATGAGTTATATCCTCAGATGAGGATGCATGTTATTTGTGGCATGGATGAGTTACTACATTTATTACAATTGTTATTTTCACTTGAGAATTGAGTTTAGTGAGTATAGCAGTAATTTTATTATATATAAGAACAATTTCCCTGATAGTGTGGGGGTTACTTTTATTGTCATCGGCGGAGGATGAATGGGTATATTAACAACGGTTTATGCTTTATCAAAATTACTTGTTTTAGTGCTGTATTATACAAGTATGTTATTATCCAAATTGTATTTTTATATACTTGTACCGATAGTGTGCTGGTATTACAAGTTTATCGAAGTTACTACGTTGGGGTAGAATGCTTTGGTTCTGGAGAGGCCCCATCTATTAGAGGGTCGGGCTCGCAATTGTACTTTCTTGCATATATGTATATATAGATATATGTTGTGATTTCAACGTATAATGGTCTCGGATATTTAATCCCAGTATGCGTAGGGATTTCATTATTATGAGTCGTATGTAATTGATTTACTAGTCAACAAAGAGTTAGTTGGTTTTTATAATTAACGATAGAGAGGTCGTAACAAAAAGAGTGCATTGTTTTATCACCCGTTAGAGATGTGGAAGTTTATACTCATAGTTGTGTGTCTGGGGAAGGGAATTTGAGGGTCTCAAAATGTCTCGCATGTGGTATATGAAATGTGATTTCCATCACTGTAAAGAGAAAAGTGTCTTTCAGAAGGAGTTCTTTGTTTATGTATAATTACGAACTGAGATGAAACTTTGTTGTTAAAAGACGAGAGTGTAGGGGTACATATTATGGACAGGGCTTAACGGATTCCGATGACCAACAATGTTAGGTAGTAGTGTATCGGGGGGTTCCTTGTTTGGATTTAGCTTTGCGAGATACCCCACGCATGAAACTTAGCGTAAGGTTGGTAGTAAGGAAATATGTGGCCCTTCGTTCATGATTTGGATACCCCTATCGTTATGGGAGTACGTAGTTATAACGGGAAGTTACAAGGAGTAAATTATGATGTAAGTCCATTAGAGCCAGTTGTTAGTAAATTACGATATAAGTACTAATAATGTTAGTTTTGTCACGGCGCGTTGAAGGACGCATTGAGGATAAGGAGGATTTAGGATTTCTAATTCAGAAGCGATTGAGAACGCCCAAGTGGTATAGAACCGTTATATTTACAGTGACAATAAAGAGTTTGGGATTTGTATGAAGCGTATATAATGTTTAAAAACCGTATGGTTGGGTTATAAGGGGCGTAGACATCTTGATTTGCTAAAGTGTAAATCAAAGGAAGAAAGAACATAGACGGGTGAGATTATTACTTATGAGATTAAACGTCATAAGAAAAGGTGTAAGTGAATATCATGTGTAGTCAGTGTAGCACGTTCAAACTTGGAGAAAAGGCAGTAGAAAGCCATTTAATAAAAGGATATCTCTTGAGCAGGCGAATAAATTATTATGAACAATTTGGAGTAGAGTTCCGATCAATCGAATGTTGAGGGTGACTCAAGAGTAAATAGAATGAGGATGTCAATCAGGTATAAAGTCCAGATATGCACAAAATGGTGAAAAGTGTAAAGGTCCAAACTTTTGGTATTCATCGGGAGAATAAGATCATTAAGTATCATTTAACGGGAAAATTTTATGTGAATATCGACATTGAAAGAGGTATAGTAAGTAGAAGAACAGTTGGGGTTAGATGATCTCAACCAAATAATTTTGTATCAAGACGACGATTCCAAGAATGGGAGGGTCAAGTTGGAGAATTTTCTTGAAAGGTAGCCAACTTATTGATAAGTAATTAGTTCCTTCGATTATGTGGGACATGTTGTCTAGAAGGAGAGAAATTGTTATATACTTGGGGTGATTTAAACTATTAGATAGTGAACACGCCGGTACGTGGTTCGAAGTAGTATTATTTAGAACGGGGATGAAATGCCCGAAATCCACATTCAGGTGGGGTGACAATAAGTAGTGGGAAATAACGATTCAAACTGAGGGTTTATCACCTATAACCCGAGGTGTAGGCGCAAGGTGACTAACGACTGATGGATTATATAAAAGAAATTTTGGATTCATTGCGATATTTTCAATTCCAAATCGGGTATAACTAGTGAGGTATATTGTAGTCATGAGGAGGAGATATTACCAAATGGTAGAGTTGGGGGAAAAGCACCCGTATCTATTTATGGTGGACAAGGTGCTTACAAAGGTTTGTGTGACACCAACAGGCTGAAGTGGTTTTCCCTTGTGTAAAAGTCACAACGTCGGGATATTTCAAGGAATGGACAAGCGTAGTCAGATGTGTTATTGATTCATCCCAGGATGGGAGTTTGGAGTTTTGTTAAATGCGGGAGTTAGTAGTGAGGTGCGGACTCACAATACTAAAAAAAAAAAAAAATAATGCGTCTAATGATGTATAGGCTATTTTTATTCGAATGTTGTTTAATAAGAGCACAACGTGAGGTACATTTATGGAAGTGTATTCTGATAAGGTATCAAGTCTGTTAAACAAGCTTGTTGTGATCAAGGGCTTTAGTGATTGGGATTTTCTTTATATTTTGTTTGGAACACTGGAGGGTTTCGAATTTTTCCAGGTATGCCTTATTTTTTCGAATTTCAGGACGAAATTCTGTTATTAGGGCGGAAGTATGTAATACCCCGTACTTTTATTGATAATTATTTATGGGATTAATTAAATTAAATGTGTATTAATTGAGAATTAATACGGATAAAATACTAACGAGATGTGAGTTGGAATTTTATTATAATGTGTATATATGGCAGTATATGAATATTGAAAATATTGAATTTTTCGTGAGATAGAAATACGGCAATTTGGGAAATTCTGTTGGGACGCGCGTGACAGTCGCGTCAGGAATGTAATTATTTGAATTAAAAAGTGAAATTTATTTTTATCAACCGTATGGTCATTTTGAGTGCGCCAACGAGTCCGGAAGGGTCGCAATAGTCAGAAAACACTAGCCGGGGGTTTAGTTTGGGTCCCGGGGCATTTTTAGGCCATACCGGCAACCCAAAAGGGTAGTTTGGTAATTTCAAAATTTTGGGAATTAAAACCCACGAAAATTAGAAGTTAAAATCTGATTTAGTCTTTACCCACTAAACCCACTAACAACACTAAATGACTTAATGGGCTACGGGAGTTTCATGAGAAGTTAGAAGAGGTTCCCAAAAGAGAAAACCTTAACCTTCATCTTCAACCTTCAACCTTGGGAGAAAAAGGAGAGAGAGCAACCTTCATCAATTCAACACCAAATTCAGAGAATAATCCAAGGCAAGTGGTTTAATTACGTTAATTTCAAGCGAATGCTTCTTCCATGCTTAGAAATCGATATAATTGCATTGTATTGGGAGATTTGTAAAAACCATGAAATTGGAATTAGAAACTCATGTTTTGATAAAGAGATTGTATGTAGAATTGTGTTTGGATGATTATACTGTTGGAAATACAACTTTCATGTTACAAAAACGGATTTAATTGTGGATATTGATGACTTTAATTTTCTAGGCTTCATATTCATAAGGGTTGGGGGAATATTGGGAGATTTGATAATTGGGTGTTGTTTAGGGAGACTTGAACCCATAAATATGTTAAAATACGACCTAAGTATGTTTAGGAATGATTAGGAACCTTAAAACACTGTTGGGATAATGTTTGGATGAGTTTTGAGAAGAGAAAGTTGGAGGAAAAACGAATTTAGAAATTCTGGGCTCGAAACTATCACCTCGTTAGAAGACCTTCCCTGGTCGTTCGAACGAGCTCGTTCGAACGAGATTCTAACGAGTTAACAGTTTGACTTCTAACGAGTGGGATGTTCGTTCGATGCCTTTCGTTCGAACGAGATCTCGTTAGATGCCCACTTCGTTCGAACGAACTCTCGTTCGAACGACCTCTCGTTGGAACGACCTCGTTGGAACGAGACTTCTAATGAGTTGACAGATTGGCCTTTTTGGCCTGATTTAATTTCTAATGTCCCGTAACCTGGTTTAATTGTAGAGATAACATTCCCTTGATGACTAATTGATATAGTTGGGATATTTTGAGGAGTAAAACATAGAAGTGTGATTTGAACCAAATGAAAATTGTGGATTAGGACGTGAGTGACTAATTATGATGTGAGAATAATTGACGATTTAAATGTTAGTATTAACCGGGGATATGTGAATTGCGTAACATTATAAGTTGGTATCAGAATGAGAAGTATACCACTAATAAATTATGGTAATTACTAGGATGTGTGCATGCTTAGTATATGTATATAATTTTATGTGTATGACATACCTACCATACTTGCTATCACGGGAGGTTTACGTTCGCTTAGGGCCATCTAATCTTTATGTGCCCGGATTTAGTTTGGTACCTCGAGGACATAGGTTAGAGAAGGAATTATTAGGAAGTTAATAAGACCGCTGATCGTGGGAGCGTAGGTATGTGCGTGACCCATATGATGTGACTGTGTTCGCCTCCATTGATTGTGATTGTTGTTATCTGAGAACGATTCCTGAGAGATTCGGAATGCGTGATCCTTATGTACGTGATGTACCGGGATGGATAATAGAGTATGTGTACACCGTAGATTAGTCTCGGGGTGCTTGTATTGTATATTTATGATGTGAATGATATACGGTTAAATGAACAGACTTGTCATGTTTAATTATGAGAATAATTTATAGTAACTCCTTGAGAAGATAAATAAGGGGATAAACTCCAGTAAATGGTAATGCTAATAATTGATAATCCGAGTTTAAGTAAAGCTATCTATTTAAGTGATAACATTGGGAATTCATATTGTGAATCGAGTAGAATGGTTAGAACTTCTGTTGGTTTAGTTAGATATGAGAATCACTTGAATGGGTACGGTACGTTAGGAGTGCACAATTAGTCGAGAGGTGAGTATTTCATGTGAGAGCACGTCCTAACATGTATTTTGCATTCATTGTTTTAATGTTATTAAAGCACTTGCTGTTTTTAAAATACTCTCCACTTTCAGGATCTGACCCGTTTGCTTTCAAATCTATTTTTGTAAAAACCTTTTTAGGTGCCCAACCACAAGGACACCATGCCTAGGAATTCTATTCAGGTGACGAGCTGTAGCTGTTGTGGAAGTTACAGGGCCTTGACAGTAGACGCCTCTTTTCTAGCCATGACTCCATGTTCAGTTTTATCATTAGTAGGGCATGTCGCCCACTTCCATTAGAGACATTTCATATTTCAGTTATTCAGACTTTTGTCATGTAATTAATTCAGGATACACTATTTTGTTCATTTCAGTTGTAGGATTGTTGTGAGGAGTATTTCCTCTAGACTTATTATTATTTGTTGGTTATTCTATTGCTTCTTCATGGTGAATGGTTATGTTATTCTTTCATAATTCTTTTATTGCATGTTAATCAGATTTAATTTAAAATTTGACAACCTACTTTTTAAATACTAGGTGGTTAGTAATCATAAAAATGTTTTCGACAGTGATGCTATTAACTGAACCAACTTGGCATTTTCTATTAATTTAATAAAGGAGTAGCTACCCGGTATTTAATTAGTCGGGGTGTCACAGTTAAGTAATAGTGTATTGGAGGGGTTCCTTGTTTGGATTTCGCTTTGCGAGATGCTCCGCGCATGAACCTTAAAGATGTCGGGAGTGGAGAGATGTTATAGGATGCGAGGATGTTGGTTTTCTTGATAAGTCATGATATTTTAATATGTAGGATTCGAAAGATATAATGCTACGTATGGGAATTATCTTAGGGTAATGTGATTACCTTGTTGATATTTTATTATAGGTAGATGATAATGCCTATTTGATTGATTGATGATTTATGTGTATGACATACCTAACTTACTTGCTATCGACGGGAGGTTTGTGCTTGAGGGCAGTCATATCCTAATGAATCCATGGGATCTTTGATTTGTCGCTCAAGAACATAGGTCTATGAAAGACTTATCGGGGAGTTGATAAGTCCGCTGACTATGGGAACGTAGGTATGTGCGTGACCCGTGGGTATGAGAACTATGTTCGCCTCCAATTTATGTGTTGTTCTTTGTGGTTCATGGAATCCTTACCGAACCTTTAGTTCCCAATTCAATGACCAGCGATACTGCGACGTGATAGTAGAGTAATGCATTGCACCGCAGCTGTGACTCGGGGTGCCGTATTATATATGCATACATATATATATATATATATATTTATAATGAATTAAATGAATGTATATAGTGGTTAGTTCATTCTACTGTGTGATAATTGTAGATGACTATGTATAAAGAAAAAGAAGTGAATTAAGTTAATGAATGTTTATTCTTATAGATTTGAAAAGATTAATTCATGTTAATGGGAAACGTATAAGAATGATTGTACTACGTATGGTATGGGACATACGGGGTTATGATATGGGATAGAATCATATTATGGAGACTAGTTAGGAGGAACCATTAACTAGGAGGTTAATAGGAAACATTAAGTGTGCACTCTAGATGAGAGGTGAGAATATCAAGTGAGAGTCTGGTTACTAACATGTACATAATAAATTCTGTATTGCACTTGTTAAATACTTGTTGTTTTCAAAATCATTTTCACATCGGGCTCTGACCCGTTTCCTTGCATATTTTCTTTTCTATTATACCTTCTATATCAGGTGTCCAGCAACAGGGATGCCAACCTTAGCGGATTATGACAAGCTATGGAGCTATGGAATATTGCTTATACGCCTATCTTCATTTGATTCATGTCGTCCAAAAGAAATTCAGTTATCTTCTTTTCTATCGGAGTCAAATAGTCTTGTACTCGTGTCATTTTAATACATTTACTATTGTGGGGATTACTGTATTGGATAATTATTTTGGAATGTTGGTTCAATTTGCATTTAAATTCTTTTGTGTTATATGTTTGGTTATTAGTGTTATAGAATAATATGTGTTGTGTTATTGGTAAAAGAAAAATGGATTTTGTTGAAATTAAAATTTGGAAAGTTTTTAACCCCAACTTAATTGGGTATTGGGTGAGTTGTAAATGTTTTCGATAGTGATGATAAGAATGAGACAACTGTATATTCTGTTTTAATTTGGTATAGGACTGTCCACCCGATATTTAATTAAGAGGGGTGTTACAGGTGGTATCAGAGCATCAGGTTCTAGTGTCCTTTAGGGTCTGTACGGCTTATTGTGTTTTCAGCTCAGCGTTCTTTGATGTAGAGTCCTATGTTTAGGATTGTTGATTTCTTTGGTAAGATTCCGTATATATTAGTGAATCTTATTTGCGTTCGGACGGGTTCGTACAAGAAGTATGGCAGATGAGGGCCATTGGACAAATAACGGAGATCGTACTTAGGAGGTTATGAAGTATGTTCAAGTATGATGACCGTAGTCGAGGTCACCGCTATTATGAAAAATTGAGGAGAGTCATTAGTAAAAGTTCTTGAGATGCGGGAATTGTGTGTGTTACCTAACGAAGACAATATATTCAAAGGCTTGGGCATATAGTGGAGTGTGGTTAACTAGAACTGAAAATTTGGGGTAAAATTTTTCTTGACTCATCGGACAATGTGATAATAGTGGGAGTCAACAACCACCGCCCACGAATGAGGGTATGTTTTCTATCTAAGGAGTTATGAGGCGCATACTGATTTTTTGTAGCGATTAATATTGTATGGGCAAAAGGGTTGCTAAACTTAGCCTATAGCCCTATTATTTACGTAGACTCACCGAGGGGTGTGGGACACCTATGTTTTACATATCATCACGTGGGTCTAATTTTTATCACGGAATTACTTACTTTGGGCATGTCCGAACATGATGTGACTATCGACATGGATTGACTTCTGGTATATGAGAGCGTATGTACTAATACTAGCCAGCATCTTGGCTTTTATAAGAGAGTAGATGAGTAGACTTTATTTGAAATCGATAAAACCTGTAGAGAGGTTATATACTATTGACTAAGGACCTGAGGAGTTCCGATGACCAACTACTTTAGGTAGTAGTGTATCGGGGGGGGGGGGGGGGGTTCCTTGTTTGGATTTCGCTTGCGAGACACCCCATGCATGAAACTAATAAATGTTGGGAGTCGAAATAAGTTAGGTCTTTAGGATATGAGTTTATAACCTTTGCGATAAATCAGAGTATTATGCGTGTAACCATATCAAATTTTTTTATGAAAGTGGTACGATAGGGTGTATGGGCGCCCTGAATGGTTGGATTGTAGTAGTTTTCATAATTGTGAAAGAGTAAGTATTTGTGACTTCAGGATTTATTTGTTTAATATGTGAGGATCATTCCTTCCCAAACTTTGTTATGAGGATGGTATAGGGAAGATTGGCTAAAGTTAAAATTCGAACTATATGGCGAGACTTAGTGTAATGATAACTTGACTTTTGGGTATATTTCGTTGTTGAAAGCCAAGTTAATAAAAAATCCTCACATACCTACAAAATATAACAAACTCAAGTATAGCGGTAAGTAAGGGTATCAATCCACTTCCTAGGGAGTAAGCTAGAGACAAATTCAATTGTAATTCACTTTTTATTTTCTTTTTGTACTTTTTTACTTTTTCTAATTTTTTTAGCTTTTTCAATATTAAAACAATAAGGTGAGGTGAGGTTTAAACTAATCTAAACTAAAGTGTAATATGATAATAACTAACTAGAAAATGACTAAAATGAAAAATAAAGTCTAACACTAAAATAAAATATAAGTGAGGTAAATAATTGTGAGAACAATCAAGGAGTGGGATTACACCACAAATTCTAGTTATTCTAATTAATTAAGTTAATTATTTGAAATCTCCCAAATTAATATCAAAACTACAAATCAACTCTCGTTGCAAGTGTAATTATAATAGTAATCTTTTAGAAAATTAATTTTAACACCCCACAACTCTAGAAAAATAGATCCACACTCCTTTTAATTAATCACCCGCTAGGATCGATCAATTAGAATTTATGTCAATCTTATAAAATAAATTTAGAGTTGAAATTCAAGTGATAATACCCCACTTAAGAGACCCCTATCTCTAGTTCGAATCTAAAATGGGTATTATAATTAGAATTTCGATTTTCTCTCGAAAATCATTTACTCTCTCTCGAGGCGTAAATTTAAGGGCGAGGGATCAAAATTAACATTCAAAGGGATTTTTCAAGTAACTAAACTAATTAAAATAAAATAACATCAAATAAGGGTTTTATCCCACCCCTTGAAAGGGGTTTTAGCCTAACATGATATGAAACATGACAAATTAATAATCAAGGCTACTAAAATAAAAGAGAAGAGAATAGAACAAGTAAACCAAATCTCTTTGAGAAAGTTGAACTCTACTCTTCCAAATTGAAGCATACACCACTTAATTGAGCATCCAAATGATTTGAAATTGAAATATTCACTCAATTAACTCTCTTACAATATTTAATCTCACAAATATCTAAAAATAAAAAAGGAAAAACTATTTACAACGGATAGTTTTCTCTACAATTCTCTCTCTAAAAATTCCTCTCTAAAGCTCTAGATCTTTTATTTGGGGTCTTCTTCTTCAATTTATAGTAGGCATGGAGCATGGGGGTAAAAATGGAAATTGGCTATGGTGAACATGTGGGAAAGGTGAGAGCACATGTGCATGGGGGTGTGAAGTGTGAGGATATTTGGAAAAAATCTGATTTGGGTGCACATGGGGGCATGTGGGTTGGTGAGATTAGAGGGTTAATTTTGGAAAAGTATTAAGAAAGGGTATTATTGGTAATGGTAACAAACAGAATTTATTAAACATGTGGGATTTATTAGTTTACTTGGTTGGCTTGGGATATAGCAGGTGGAAAAATCGGGTATTCATTTTGAAAATGGGTTTTGGCTTGGAATAGGGTTGTGGCTTGAGCAAGTGGGTCTAAGGAAGAGGTGGGACAAGGGCTTGTGGCAGGAGCTCCGAAGTGGGAGGTCGGGTTTGAGTTGGATGGGGGCACCGGTGAGAGAGGTCGCCGGAGACAGTGGCGGGATGGCAGGCCATCAACGGCGTCGGAAATAGGGGTGAGGGGTCGGCGGGTCTAAGATCGTGGCCGCCCGGAGCTCGCGGGTTTAAGGTTCATAGCAGGTGGGGGTTAAGGACATTAGGGCGCCGCCGGAGTTTGTAGGTCACGGCGTGGGGAGGCGACGCCGGCGGGTTCTGGATAAGGGGCAGTCGCCGGAAAACGAGTTGAGTGGATATGGAGTTGTGGGTATTGTGTGTTGGATTTTGGGTAAGATTTGTTAATGGTGTTGGGAATTAGAGGGGTTTGGTTTAATGGAGGATAAGGAGAGAGAAGGTGTTGGTTATGGTGTTTTGGTGTGTTGGTTTGATGATGGAGGATGTGGGTTTGTGTGGGTGAGAGAAAGAGTGGTGAGAGGTTGAAGAAGATGGTAGGAGGGATAAGGTGTGGTGAGGGTGTAGGGAATATGGGTGAGGATAGTGTGTAGGTATAGGATATGTTGGGTGTAGGGTAGTAGTATGAGGGTGTGTCTTTGTGTGTGTGTTTAATTTGAACTCCTAAAAAAATAATTAATAAAGACTCAAATAAAATGAAACTAGAAAAAAAAAATCTAATAAAAATTAAAATTAAAATCCTAAAAAGAAAATGTAAAACTAATAAATAAATTAAAATCCTAAAAATTAAAATCCTAATAAAATAAAATAAAACTAAAACTAAAAACTAATAGAATAAAAATGAAAAATAAAATAAAATAAAATATAAAATAAACCTAAAAATTCTAAAATAATCCTAAAATAAATTCTAAAAATCGAAATGACTCAAACTAAAAATCTAAAAAATAATAAAATGACACAAACAAAACACACACAGGCTTGGGGTAAGTTTAGGCTAGGTTTAGGCTCGGGTTAGGGTACGGGAGAGGGAATTAGCCCCATTCTAACTGCAATTGGCCTCTAAATGTAGCTTTTGACACCGCAACTGCAGTTAAGCCTGCATATTGAACAATTAAGCACATAAGACCCATATTGTCGAGAATTAGCAACTAAAATACATCTATTTGGGGTATAAATTGTACAATTTTGGGTGCTTATCATGTAACATCGATGGAGACTTTCGTTAATGTACTGTATGAGCGGTACAACATAGATTACTTGCGATGTGAGATTTATACTTAGAGTTGACCTTACCAGTATGATTTCTCTTTCTGAATTTCGGGACGAAATTCTGTTATAAGGGGGGAAGTATGTTATACCCCGTGATTTTAATGACTTTTAAAATGGGTTATATTTTAAATTAATGGATTAAGTGGATTTTATTATTAATTAATTCATTTGGGTTTTATCCGAATTATGGATATTAAAATGAATGATTCTGAATATTACTTAAAGATATTTAGGTAATATATGAATGTGATGCTATTGATGTGGTTGTGTGATACTAATTCAGTAATTTGAATTTTTAGTCGGACACGGTATGGAACGTGTCAGGGCAAATTTGTTAAGTTAAAAAGGAAACTTATTTTTTACATCAATCTTATAGTCATTTCGACTGCGTCATTGCATCTGGAAGGGTTGAATTAGTCAAAAAAGTCTATTTGGATGTTGGCTTTGGGTCTCGGGTCATTTGGAAATGAAAAGACAACCCAAAAGGGCATTTTGGTTATTTTTACAAGGGGGATGAATAGTGATTTCAGATTTTGTCCTATTATAAATATTTGGAGATTAGTTGTATGTGGGTTCATTCATATCTTCTACACAAAAATTGAGAGGTCATCTTTTGAGAGAAAGTGAAGGGTTGCTTGGGAAGAGAGAAGCTTGCTTGGAAAGGAGGAGAACTAAGGACCAAAGGTCACCACCACCAACCACCGCCGGAGGTTGACCGGAGAAGGAAGAACCACCTGTGATACACCACCCCAAAGGATCAGACCTTCATTAGAAGCAAGTGTTTGATAATTGCAATCTAAGTTTGTATATTGTCCATGTTAGAATAGTTATAAAAACTGAGATTTTATATGTTTGGAAAATGAAAAGATAGAGTTGTTAATGGATTTCTGGAATATGAAAATATATAGGAATCAAACTCATGTTGTAGGTAGATAGTAATCCACGAAATAATCAGTAAGTTGTTGAAGAAATTATGAGAATCATTGTTGTGTTCTTGAAGGTATCATGTTTATAATTTTCTGGAAAAATAAGGATAAATATAGGCTTTTAATTCAAACTCTTGATGTTCTAGGATGTTTATATCATTAGAAATCATTTATATATGTTGATATATCATGTAGTAAGGATTATAAGTCATTTGGGTTGTTAATATGAAGGTTTGAATGATAAAAAATGATGCAACCCGTAGTAGAAGAAATGCAGAAAACTGGACTGATACCTGGGCGATCGATCGATCGACCCCCGCCTTCGATTGATTGACCACCCCAGAATTCCTAAAGTTGTTTCTTTTTAATGCTTGATCTTATCCCAAATCTTTTGAAAGTCTTTGGTGATTATTAATTGGATATTATGGGACTTAGGGAAGATCAGTAAGCCCTATATAAGAATCGAATGAATGTGATTGGGATTTAATTGATTAGAATGATGATAATTAAATTGAAATTGGGATTTAATTGATTGGGAGTACAGACCACATTTGGTTGAAAGAGGGGATGAGGTTATCCCGATTGCGTATTTGAAGTTGACGGACCTCCACGACTGACAAAATTAAGTAGTAGTGTATTGGAGGGGTTCCTTGTTTGGATTTCGCTTTGCGAGACGCTCCGCGTATGAACCTTAATGATGTCGGGAGTGGAGCGATGTTATAGGATGAGAGGATGTTGGTTTTGTTGATAAGTCATGATATTTTAATACGTAGGATTCAAAAGATATAATGCTACGTATGGGAATTATCTTAGGGTAATGTGAGTACCTTGTTGATATTTTATTATAGGTAGATGATAATGCCTATTTGATTGATTGATGATTTATGTGTATGACATACCTAGCTTACTTGCTATCGACGGGAGGTTTGCGCGTGAGGGAAGTTATATACTGATGAATCCATGGGATCTTTGATTTGTTGCTCAAGAACATAGGTCTATGAAAGACTTATCGGGGAGTTGATAAGTCCGCTGACTATGGGAACGTAGGTATGTGCGTGACCCGTGGGTATGAGAACTATGTTCGCCTCCAATTTATGTGCTGTTGTTTGTGGTTCATGGAATCCTTACCGAACCTTTAGTCCCCAATTCGGCGACCAGCGATACTGCGATGTGATAGTAGAGTAATGCATTGCACCGCAGCTGTGACCCGGGGTGCCATATATATATATATATAATGAATTAAATGAATGTATATAGTGGTTAGTTCATTCTACTGTGTGATAATTGTAGATGACGATGAATAAAGAAAAAGAAGTGAATTAAGTTAATGAATGTTTATTCTTATAGATTTGAAAAGATTAATTCATGTTAATGGGAAACGTATAAGAATGATTGTACTACGTATGGTATGGGACATACGGGGTTATGATATGTGATATAATCATATTATGGAAACTAGTTAGGAGGAACCATTAACTAGGATGTTAATAGGAAACGTTAAGCATGCAATCTATATGAGAGGTGAGAATATCAAGTGAGAGTCTGGTTACTAACATGTACATAATAAATGCTTTATTGCACTTGTTAAATATTTGTTTTCAAAATCATTTTCACGTCGGGCTCTGACCCGTTTCTTTGCATATTTTCTTTTTTATTAGACCTTCTATATCAGGTGTCCAGCAATAGGGACGCCAACCTTAGCGGATTATGACGAGCTATGGAGCTATGGAATATTGCTTAGACGCCTATCTTCATTTGATTCATGTCGCCCAAAAGGAATTCAGTTATCTTCGTTTCTATCGGAGTCAAATAGTCTTGTACTCGTGTCATTTTAATACATTTACTATTGTGGGGATTACTGTATTGGATAACTATTTGGGAATGTTTAATTCAATTGCATTTAAATTCTTTTGTGTTATCTGTTCGGTTATTAGTGTTATAGAATAATATGTGTTGTGTTATTGGTAAAAGAAAAATGGATTTTGTTGAAATTAAAATTTGGAAAGTTTTTAACACCAGCTTAATTAGGTATTGGGTGAGTTGTAAATGTTTTCAACAGTGATGCTAAGAATGAGCCAACTGTATATTCTGTTTTAATTTGGTACGGGACTGGCCACCTGGTATTTAATTAAGCGGGGTGTTACAATAATCACATGAAATCAAAGGGAATAACACTCGTGAGATTAAGGAGCATATTATGTAAAGCCCCATACCTTAAACCATAGAAAGGAACCAATATAAATCTTCCCAGAAACTCAGATTACTCCATAAAAATCAGTCCACAAAGATCCACAAATCATCTTCAAGTTCTCCCTCAAAAAAACCCCCAACAACACACCTCCAAACTAAGGTTGAACACATGATTTAAAGGGGCTAAGTGTATATATAAAAGGAGAGGAAACAAAATATGTTGGCTGCCAAAACATTGTGCCTAAAGATGCTTCAAAAATGATCCAAAAGGGTTGCCCACCATCCCTTTAAAAAGGGCAACAAAATGATTAAAGTTTAGAAAAAAAAAGTTTGGCAGAACCGAAAAATTTCCTAAATCGGGTTTAAATAATGCGTTTTGGAAATGTTGAAGAAGGTAAAGTTGGTCAAAATTAAATTTTGAGTCGGTATGGTGATTTTCGGAATTTTCTGAGAATTTTATTTTTTTGAATAAAATAATAATATTTTATTTATTTAATAATTTTTTTGACTTTTGACCCATGGCACTCATGGACCTATTTTTAGCATCCAATAAATATAGTCAAATTATTTTTAACCCCAATAAAATGTCCTACAAAAATCACGCAAGTTCGCGTCCTGCGCGACACATGCTGACCAAAGTCCCGTATTTAAAAATACCCATTTAACAATCCGGGTTGTTACACTCGCGTACTCACCATACTTATTACTTTACGATTTATCACACTTATTGTATTTAATTGAGTATTCACACAACTATAAGGGTGTTAGTTACCCTTTTATGAAGTTCAGTAGTTAACTCTAACATACCCTACTGGTCCATACATTGATTCATTTGAAATACCCGAACTTTATTTATCTTTCTCTCCGATAAATTTATGACACAAATCATACCAATTAATTCTCGTCTTAATCCTCCCAATAAGGCTAAATCATAGCCCTCACATAGGCCTACTAAAATGTAATAAACCCCATATTACATTATAATAAAGTCCCAAAAGTTTACCCGACAACTATTTAGGAATACTAGACTTAAATAGGAAAATTCCATAGTTTTCAGAGGTCCGAACCAGTCGGCCTCTCTTTACCGAACCGATCCTCCGCTCTCAAATGTACGAACTGATCCGACTCTCAGGACCGAACCGGTTCGACTCTCTGCAACTCGTCTCCTTCCTTACGAACTTGCATTTTTCACCATTAAAATTCTCATATCTCACATTTTCTTCATCAAACTCAAATCCAATTGTCCCTAACCATTTCTACATGCGTTAGGATGATTTCTAATGTAAAAAAACATCAAAACCTTATAATTCTATCTCAAGAATGGATCTAATATGATTTTCATCAAAAACCCTAGATTTCATATTTTTCCACCATTACTCTTCAAGAACCTAGATTTAATTCATGGAAATTATAACATATCATCAAATTTATTACCCTCTACAGATGTTGGATCAAACTACAACAATTTCAACCCAAACATGAGTTTTAATCATTATTTTATTTTCAAAAAAATCAATTTAATCAACTATAATAAAACCCTCACAACATGGGCATTATAACCTCAGAATAAATTGCAATAAACACTTGCCTGTTTATTAGTAGGGTTTGATTTCGTGGTTAGGATGATGGACTGACGAGCTTCTCTCCTAAGCCTGACTCCAAACTTGGTTGTGATGCAAGAACAACCTTTAATTCTTCAACTACTCTCCCAAAAGCTCCAAGAATGGTCCCTCATTCTTCTCTAGTGGTCGTTTTTTGTTTGCAACACTCTTAACCCTGAACCAAATCACTAATCATCAGATATAGGACTCTAAATTTCGTAGGTCCCTTAACTTATATTTCTTAAATGACCAAAATGCCCTATATAGGTCCCAGTTTGGTCTAAAATTTCCCCGGGACCCAAACTATACGCCCAGGTACACTATTTTGACTATTTTGACCCTTTACAAATTATTCGCGACTCTAAATCATCATTTGAGTGTAACACCCCGCTTAAAATAATAACGGGTGGACAACCCTATACTACATTAAATCAGGAGTTTCAGATGGTCCAGTCTCAACATCAACTGCCGGTACTATAAAATATAGGACTAACGACCCGATATCATATAAGCGAGATGTTAAAATTTAATAAAATATGCAACATACCACAACCCAACACTATAACACTACGAATAAAGGAAAGAAAAATGCTGGAAAGAACTAAGAGAAATGAAATGCTAAAATAAAATGAAATAAATAACTACAACTGAATATACCACAAGGAAGTAAACCCGAATAAGCTATCGGGTCACAACCAATACAATAACTGAAATGGAATAAATATAAACATGTATATAAATATCCCTTGGGTACAATCCCTATGTACAATATGAATCCTACCTAGAATTTTAAAAGTAGGAAGTGACTACATTCTACATCCCGCAACAGTCCGCACCTATCACGACTCCCAAGACTCTGGATAGAAGGTCATCCGGCATCCATGCGGTAGGACACCTGTAGTAATATATACAAGCAGGAGAGAAAATTAAGCGGGTCAAAGCCCGAGTGTGAAAAATATTTATCAAGTGTGTTAACCGTGCATAATAAATATCGGTGCACTTATTTCATAATTATAGTGGAATCGCACTCTCGTGAAACCCAAACTCACCTCTCATCTAACGGCGCGCACCTATTCACGTCCTCAAATTTTAGTTAAATTACCCCCATTTATAAGGACGACCTAACTTGTAATAGGCCTAGCCTATACCCACGAGATCTACCTTCCTATCATAACCCGAGAATCCACTCCTTCTAAACACACTTAAGTATTTTTACAAACATATATGCCTTATTAGGCTTAATGGATTCCATTTTATAATTTAACCAATTATAAATCTTAATAAGTTACCCATATGTATTTGGGTTGAAGCATATGATTTAATTTCTAAATAATAGGCATACAACATTTATTACTAACAAAACTTCTCTCCGATCTCAACGCTGCGCTGCGTTTCATGCGTGGGGTGTCTCGCAGAGTGAAATCCAAACAAGCTTCCACCCCATTACACTACTCCTTGTCAACGTCGATCCTGGAGATCCATCATGTCATAACTAATTATAGATACCATAAGAACAACTTAAAGCCTCCAAATAATATCCTTGGGATGATGTAACCGAAATATTCCTTAAATGCGATACATCAACCCCCTATCAATATAGTACATCATAATCATCCAAGATGTACTCCACAAAGATTCTATATCATTTCATCTATAGGATATATAAATATATATATATATAGGCATTTTATTCTAGACATATATATATATATATATATATATATATATATACCATCATCCATACCCATCACCAAGTGTACATATCATATCTGATGTACAATGAACATGCACATAATCCACCCGGCTATATATATCGCCGATAAAACTGCACCATGCTATCATCTTCCTAGTTCCCGGCTCACGTAGCAACTAGGGACCACCATGGTGGGGCTCAACGACACCCATCTCGTGGTAACTCACACACATGACGTCTCGGGAAGCGGTCATAGCTCCTAACCGGCAATGAGACGAAACATACCCACCACGTCTCATCCCAAAATATATCACATAATAACACACTGGACGACTATGACCTGGGGAATATCCACACCCTGCTCTATATGCCAGCATGCTCACCCTCTGCGCATAAACTTCCCAATGATAGCATGAGCGGGGTATGCTTAACCACATAAGTATATATATCGTTCTCATGCACAATATATACACATCCATATGATCCCATTATATGATCAAATATTAAACCATCACATAAGGTTTAAATATCCATATCATGTATATCCACAACACAAATATATCCATATATTCATATCTATATAGATATATACACATATATTCACATATCCATATATACAACTAATTCTCGTTCATATGCATACGAAATATAAACTCGGCTATAAGTATACAAAATCCTCAATATACAAGCCGTCACCACAAAGTCATTTAATTTACCTCGATATGTGAATACCTTCCCTCACTTGAAACATATTCAATCATTTTTCCTATGATGAATAGTCTCCCAAAATCATATGTATATATATATACATATATATCCAACATTAGGGTTATCACCCAAAATTTAGTGCAGGAAATCATCACTACACATTTCATTTTTAAATTCGAAAGTACATAATTATCTTTAGTACTATTTGACCATTAGCATATATACGTGACTAATAGACTATAAACCTCAACTTATCCCAACATCATTTCAAGTGTTGGAATCCCAATGATCATTTCCCCACCATTATGTGTAAACTATCCGAACTAGAATTATACTACCACTTCTTCTAGATGATAGTACGATCCAAATCTTTCCCAATTTCACCTACAGTTCAATTAATCTTATGAACCCTTACTCCTATTTATATTACCTAATGTTCCTTAATTTAAACGTTCCTAAGGATACGTGATCCCTTTCACTCTTTGGCCCCCAAACCTTAATCTCAATAGAATCCTATTTACCATAAGGATTTGGCACTACTCTCGGCCTACAATTTCGAGCCATGCCCTCACCACTCTCTCTATAAGAGTTCTTAACTTCCCATCATATCTAAACTCACTCTTGAGCTAATATTATGATTTCCATCCCCCATGAGGTTTCTCACTATCTTTATACATAACTCTAAAGTATACATGTGTACATACTTTCCCAAATTGCCCCAAGAAGTCCCCATAACCACAATATATGAGGAACCCCTTGTGTGTCTCCAAAAAAGATACCTCTTGCATAAAGAGAAAAGGACTCAAATCAATAAACCCAACCACAAAGGTTTTGAAATCATTATAGAGAATATTCCTCAAAGGCCCTTTTTTCGAATCGATTCGGCCCTAAATGCGAATCGATTCGGTCCATCCGAATCGATTCGGCCCAACTAGACCTGTAAGTCTGCTTCATACCAAATCGATTCGCTAGAGGCGAATCGATTCGTCCCTAAAGACCTGAGGCTTCTGCAACATAGCGAATCGATTCGCTAGGGGCTAATCGATTTGGCTTGTGCAGCAAGCCACGAAAATGGCTGATTTTTCCAAATCCCAAATTCTCCAAAATTCAATTTATGCCTTTTCTACCCCTTAATCTTCAACCTCAACATGATTTCAAACATCAAAACTCATCCTTTATCTAATCTCATCAATTTATATCCCTTAAACCCAATTATAATCTTAAATTTCAAGATTTAAACCAAAATTTAGGTTTTGATGCTTATACCCAAAAACCATTTCTTTAACCCACAAATTATGAAATAAAATACACAAATGACTTATTGAGCAAGATTAAACACTTGCCTCGATTTTGTAGAGGTTGAATCGTCCTCGATGTCGCGTTTGGGCCGAAAATCTCCAAGCTGTTCTTCCTCTCTCTCTTATTTTCTCCTTCTTTCCTTCTTCTTTTCTATTTCTCTCTTTCTCAAAAGAGAAGGCTTCATCCGTAAGCCTCTTAAGCCTATAAAACTTAAGTCCCAATTTTTAAATGTTAATACACACTTTAAATGACTCGTTTACTCCAATTCGAGCCAAACTGACTTAAAAGTAATCCGGAGCCGAAATAAAACCCAATGACAGTCATATTGACTATCTCGACCCTTCCGGGATCGATGGTACACTCAAAATCCTCATCCGTAATACTTTAAAATATTGTCTATTTTTGGGCCTCAATTCTTAAATTTTAGAATTCTCCAATTTAATTAAATTTTATTTTCCCAAAAATTTAATTTCTCAGTCTCAAAATCATGGGGTGTTACATTGAGTCACTAAAAATGTATTTTCTATCTCGACCTCAATTTAGTCCACACCCGGCTCTCGGTAGAGAAAAAATAAAACACACCCATATCACTCGCTATGTCGTAACTCGATAATCATTAATTATTTACTACTCACACATAGTGAATTTCATTCAATAATATTAATCAGTAGCTATATCTCGATTAATATTTAATAACCACAGTTGGTAATCAATCACATTTAATTACTTCACTCACGTAATTTAAATACAACATATTTTTGCCAATTAAATTAATTAAATTTCAAATACGTAAAACTATGAGGTATTACATACTTCTCCCTTACAAAGGAATTTCGTCCTCGAAATCAGGACATACCTGCGCTGAATAACTCTAGATACTGTTCTCGTATGTCATCCTTCCGCTCCCATGTCGACTAATCAATGTTGTTGTGTCCCCACTGAACTCGCACTAGTGGCACCACTTTGGACCAAAATTTATGCTCACTATGATCCAGAATAGCTACGAGCCTCTCCCGATATGAGACGCCTGGATGCAAATCAATCGCCTCGAGTGGAACATGCCAAAAATCCTCCTCACTCCTTCTGAATTTATTCAACGATGACACATGGAACACATCGTGTATTCGCTGAAGATGCTACTGTAAGCCCAATATGTAAGCCATTGATGCCAGCCTCTCAATAACAGGAAATTCCCCTACGTACCTAGATGCTAACTTGCCCTTCTTTCTGAACCTCATAATCACCTTAATAGGATACACCCGTACTAATACCTGGTCACTAACCTCTAACTCGTCATGTCTACGGTCCGCGTCAGCATAGCTCTTCTACCTGTCATGAGATATCCAAATACGCCCTCCAATAAACTCAATCTTGGTAGTAGTCTTTTGTATCATCTCGGGTTCCAATAACTTATTGTCCCCACCTCTAACCAGCAAGAAGGCGAACGGCAAGGCCCCCCATAAAACGGAGTCATACCGATGGTGAATTGGTAAGAGTTGTTATACGCAAACTCTACCATTGGAAGGTATCAGTACCATCCTCCCCCAAAGTCTAGAATGAACATCCTCAGCATGTCCTCAAGCATCTTATTAACCCACTCAATCTCCCTGTCTATCTGTTGGTGATAAGCGGTACTCAACCGCAAGTTCATGCCCATGAACTCCAGAAAGCACTGTCACAAATTGGACACATTCATCAATCGATATACAATAGGTATTCATATAACCTAAGTATCCATATAATTCAGTAGTATTCACACAACCCAATTATTCATATTTGTATGTGGTATCTTTATCTCACATACTCACCGTACTTATTACTTTATGATCTTTCACACTTATTGTATTTATTCAAGTATTCACACAACTCTAAGGGTCCTAGTTATCTATTTATCAAGTTCAGTAGTTAAGTCTAGCTTACCTTATTGGTCTATACATTGATTCATTCGAAATACCCAAAATTTAATTATCTTTCCCTCCGATAAATTTACGACACAAATCACAACAATTCATTATCGTCATAATCCTCCTAATAAGACTAAATCATATCCCTCACATGGTCTACTGAAATGTAATAAACCCCATATTACATTCTAATAAAGTCCCAAAAGTCTACTCGACAACTCTTTAGGAATACTAGACTTAAACAAGAAAATTCCACATTTTTCAGATGTCCGAACCGGTCCACCTCTCTTTATATAACCTATCTGCCGCTCTCTAATGTTCGAACCGATCAGACTCTTTGGACCGAACCGGTCCGATTCTCTGCAACACGTCTCCTTCCTTATGAACTAGAGTTTTTCACCATTGAAATTCACATATTTCACATGTTTCTTCATCAAAATCAAATACAATTGTCCTTAACCATTTCTACATGCATTAGGATGATTTATATTGTAAACACAACAACAAAACCTTATAATTCTATCTCAGGAACCATATATTTCATATTCCTCCACCATTACTCTTCAAGAACCCAAATTTAATTCATGGAAATCACCACATGTCATCTAATTTATTACCCTCTATAGATGTTTGATCAAACTACATGCAATTCCTACCAAAACATGAGTTTTAATCATTCTTTTCTTTTCAAAAACATCAATTTAATCAACTAAAATGAAACCCTCACAACATGCGCATTATAACTTCAGAATAAATTGTAATAAACACTTGTCTCTTGATTAGTAGGTTCTGATTTCATGGATGGGATGAAGGATTGATGATCATCTCTCCCAAGCCTCCCTCAAAACATGGTTGTGATTCAAGAGCACCCTTTAATTCTTCAAGAACTCTCCCAAAAGCTCTAAAAATGGCCCTCCTTCTTCTCTAATGGACGTTCTTTATTTTCAACACTCTAAAACCCATACCTAATCACTAGTAATCAGATATAGGACTTTAAATTTCGTAGGTCCCTTAACATCTATTTTTTAAGTGACCAAAATGCCCTCAATAGGTGCCGATTTTGTCTAAAATTGACTCGGGACCCAAACTATAGCCTCCGGTACACTATTCTGACTATTTTGACCCTTTAGAAATAATTTGTGACCTATAAATCATAATTTGAGTCGCTTAAAACATAGTTTCTATATCGACCTCAATTTAGTCCACACCCGACTCTCAGTTGAGATAAAATCAAATATGTCCATATCACTCACTATGTCGTAGCTCGATTATCATCAATTATTTACTACTCACACTTTGTGAATTTTATTCCACAATATTAATCAGTATCTATCTCTCGATTAATATTTAATAATAACATTTGTTTATTAATCACTAGCCTAATTTAAATACAACGTATTTTTCCCAATTAAATTACAAACATAATGGAGGCGAACATAGTTCTAAGCCTTTGGACCACGTACATACCTAACATATCTAAATGACTTGCCAATCCCACTAATACATGACACATAGTTGGCCGACTTAAATTCTATGTTCTGGGGCACAAATCCAGATCTCACTGGAATCGTTAAGGTGGGATCGCCCTCTTCACGGAAACCTGCTGATAGCAGGCAACGTAGGTATGTCCACGCACATAATCAAATCATAACCATAGGTATTCACATAACTTATACACATATTTATTGAGTAGGTATATACACAATCCTATCATGTCAACTCGTACGTAGTATTTATCTCTCGCTTACTCAACATACCCTTAATTACCATTATAACCTCAAATATTATATTTTTTAAGATCACCCACTACCTTAAAGGTCCTAGTTACTCCTTAATTAATATAAGTAGTTATTATCCTCATACACTACTGGTCGGAATCATAGGTCACTTATCTCTCCATTACCCATTTTAAATCTCGTACATTCATTAACTACAGATATATGCCCGATTATCCGTAGCCATAACTCATCTCAATTTATGAAAACCTAATCCCCACCACAGGCCTACTGACATTCACTATATTGACCTTTAGCATTTTAGAACATCCCAAAGTTCTCCCCATGAATTATCCACAATTTCAGGGCCTCAAAGGAAAAACTTTCAATTATGGGGAAACCGAATGAACTCTCCCTTGTGCAAAATCGATTTGAAAAGTATTCCGTGTCTTCATCTTCCTTACACAAATACATTTTTCACTATTTTTGTTTATTCAAACCATAATGGAAGACTCCCAAAATTTCAACTAACATAACTAATCATCATTCATATATGTAAGGATTGTTTATAATGTTTTTAACACAATGAATCATTCATGAAACACCCGAGAACAGATCGATTCCAATTATTATAAAAAACCTTAGATTTCTTCTTCTTCCTACATATTAAAGCTTTTACTCATATTTTTTCTATGGTAATCAATATATATCATCTTATTACAAATTACAAACATGAGTGGATCCATTCTACATGCAAACCCTACCCCAATTATTTAGTTCTCACATCTACACCTCAAGAACACCATTTAAATCAAGTAACTGCAACTGTACACTATATGGGTATTATAATGCAATAAAAAATAGGCAAGATAAGAGCTTGCCTTAGGTTTGTGAATATGACAAGGTTGGTTTCCCCATGCTCCGATCTCGATTTCGACAATGTTCGGGGTGAGAGTTTGTTTGGAGAGCCTTAGTTTTCTCCTCCTCTTCCCCTCCTATGGACTCCTCTCTCTCACCTTTATTATAACCCCCGACAATCGGTTGAGATATATCATCATTACGTCACTATCACTCGTTATGATGTAAAAAAATTATTTACTATTCATACAGTAATTTTTATTCAATAAACATTAGTCATTCTCTCTACGATTAATATTTTTGATGAACACATAATATTTAAATTTATTAAATTACATCGAACGTGTAATTTATAATTTATTCCAATTAATTCAATTTAAATACTCAAAAATACGGGGCGTTACATGCACCAACCAAAATTGAAAAAAAGGGAACTATATATTGTGATCTTTCTTCCTCAATATAGGATAATTCAAAGAAAATATAGGGCTTAGCAAGAAGACTCAAAGATGATGTGCCTAAGTGGATCATAGGGGATTGATTCTTCATTATTGAAACCAAATCTAAGGTTACATAGAAAGATATAGGGAAGCTAATCTTATTTAGAAAAGCTAGTGGAAAAAATTAAAAAATTGGAAAATGCCAAGACATCTGGATATAGCTCTTCTTGTGAGGAAGAAAAGAAAAAAATGATGATTGTGGATGAAATAGGAATTGATTAAGGGACTGCTCAACATTAATTCATCAAATTTGGTTCCCCGCCACAACATGTGCCAACTAATATGGATGTAGTATGTAATACCCCGTATTTTTATTGCATTTAATTAAATTAAATTGGGATAAATTAATTTAATATTAATACGAAGTTTAAAATAAATATTTACTAGCGTGACGAGAGTTAGTAATTATTGGTAAGAATTATGTTGAATATTACTATATGATTAAATTAATATATGAGATTGATATTCTTAAAATTATCGCGAGTGAATAACACGACAATTATAGAAATTAAGTTGGGACGCGCGTGTGTCGTGTTGGGACTAAATTAATGGAATAAAAATCAATTTAATTATAAGTTTCCCGTATGGTAATTTCGAGTGCACTAATGTGTCCGAAAGGGTGGAGATAGTCAGAAAAGTGTACCCGGGGGTTTAGTTTGGGACCGGGGACGTTTTTAGGCCTAACCAGTAACCCACGAGGGCATTTTGTTAATGTCCAATTTTAGGCCTTAATTATGGACGAAAATTGAAGGGTTATATATGATGGGAGTTAGAGTCCTCGAGGGTTAGAAACATTAGAGTTTCAGAGAGGATAAGGAAGAGAGAAGAGAGAAGGCCTCCAAGTAGGAGAGCCACAAACCCTACACCACTCTCACCAATTCCACCACCAATGCGTAGATCGGGGAATGAGGAGCGGGATCATACCCATCATTCTCTACGATTCAGACTTTGATTTCCAAGCAAGTATCTAACTTTCTGTTCTTTAGTTGATAACACATCCATGCTAATGTAGGAGTTAATTAATTTATGTCTTCATGAAATGTAATGTTGTTGAGAGATTATTATTGCAATTTTGGAGTAGAAAAAATGTTAGGATGATTATCTTGTTATATGTAGAATATTATCCATGAAATTTGATGCCCAGTAGAGAAAGAAATAGGGAAATTAAATGAATTCTTGAGAAAAATTTTATGAACTAGGGTTAAATGATAATTCTTGAATTAACCCATTTGATGATGATTCTTGAAGAATTAATGAATGTTTTACGTTTCAAATCTTCCATATTCGTTTATATAATGTTCATGATGTTTGGTTAGGAGTTTGGGACATGTTAATGGAGGTTTGGGGATTTAAATTGAATGAAACCCGTAGAATATGAATTGCAGAAACTGGGCCATTACCCGCTTGATCGATCGATAGACTGAAGAATGCCGATCGATCGACTGGATCGATTGATTGACCCCCTTTCATTGATCGATCGACTCCTCCTAGAAATTGATACTTCTTCCCCTTTTTAAATGTTAATCCAATACCAATGTGTAAGGACCCTTCAGCATAATTTAAATATTATGATAGGACTTCAGGAGGACTAGTAGGGTATAAATTGGGTTAGGGGAAGACGATTTTATATGAGATTTAATCGTGGGATTTCGAGGGTATGAATTGAATGGGAAATCGAGTGTAGGTTAAATTAGGTCTTGCAAGAATTTAGAAGGACTTAGGCCAGCAGGGCAGTGAGTGTACATCTACTGATTTTATATTTATCAATAGGTCACACTTCGAGAGTCAAGAAGTACTAAAGGATTTGCAATAATTGAGAAAATAAAAAGAATGATTTAATTACACGTAGACCTCGAGAGTTATGTGCCACGCATGGTTCAAATTTATTATGGGTGTACCTAACAAAATAATGTGAATATATATACATATATGGGTATATATATATATATATATATATATATATATATTGTATATTTGTGTGTAATCATACCCACGCTACTTGCTATCACAGAAGTTTTGCGTCAGGACAGTCTTATCTCGATTCGACCTTTATGGGGGATATTGACTTGTACACTAGAACATAGCATCCTTGGTACAGGATATTCGAGAATGATAGTCAGACGGGCCTAAGAGACATGAGGTTATGTGCTGACCTCTTAGTGACTTGGAACTATGATTCACCTCCAATGTGTGTGTTTTGTGTTAATACAGTTCGAGAGTGATTCCGAACTAGTATTGCCCTTTTGTTCGAGTGATACGGGGACTTAATAGAAGAGTATGCCAACACCATAAACTTATGTGGGGTGCCCTAGTAGTATAAATATTATGGGTGATAAATATATGTACATGTGATTAACCTAGTGATCTTGTAAGTAGATAGAATTGAGTAATTAATATTAAATGAGTTAAATGGCTCAAAACCTAAGTCTGAATTGAGATAAATATAACTGGCTTGGAAAAATCATAAGAAAAGGTTATCAGATATAAACTATAGTCATGCGACATATCAACTATAGGCATGCAATCACTTGGATTTGGATTGGTGAATGAAAATTGGGTTAGACTAGTTAACCGGGTTAGATTTAACTAAATTAATTCGGTAGTACGTTAGGCGTGCACACTAGTTGAGATGTGAGAATTGTCAAGTGAGTGTAGAGGTACTAACATGTATGTAATATCAACTTGTAAGCATTTCAAATACTTGCTAAACTATTTTTAAAGATGTTTTACACTCAGGCTCTTACCCGTTTCCTGTCATCTCTTCCTTTTCTTGTATATATATATATATATATATATGTATTACAGGTTCCCAGCCATAGGGGCATCAGACTTAGATCTTTGGACTATTGATGTGCTGCAACTAGTGTGGGATTTGCAGCTCCTTACAGTGGACGACTTCATCCTTGTATTCTCATTCTCCTATTTAGTCATTTTTAGATAGGGCATGTGTCACCCATTTCCATATTTATTTTAGTTCAGAGAGAGATATGTACTCTTTATTATTTCAGTATTCTACTATTGTTGGGATTGTTTTAATCATTTCTTTGTCCTGCAATTTAGGATATTATTTTGGATTGATTAATCTAGCTTGGTTACTTTATTTGGATGGTTTGGTTTTTAATATTATTATCTGTGTTTACAAATATGGTTTCGTATATTAAATCTTAATAATAGAACTTAATCTATAAAGTTAAATGTTCTAACACTTAGCTTAAATATTTATTAGGTGATTAATAAAGAAAAATATTTTACGATAGTGATGCTAAGAATGAACCAACCAGACACTTTGATTTGATTTAATAAAGGACTGATCACCCCGTATTTAATTAGGCGGGGTGTCACAGGGGGTATCAGAGCATCAGATTCTAGAGTCCTTTAGGATTTGTGCGGATTATTGTGCTTCCAGCTTAGCGTCTTGGATATAGAGCCTTATTTTTTGGACTTTTATACTCTTTTTATGCGATTACGTCTTCAGATATTTGAGATTTAATAATAATTATGGACTAATAAAATTATTTCTCCTCTCAAATGCCTCCTCGACGTGCACCACGAGATAGACAGGCCCAACCAGAGCAGCCAGTAGTTGAGGCACAAGGAATAATGAACGCGGACGATGTCGCCTCCATAGTTGCTCTTGAGGTGAATGCAGCAAGCCCCATTCCAGGTCCAAGTTGTGGCTCCAGTTCCAACTCAGCTTCCCACTACATGGGAGAGGGTCATGGATGCCTTTTAGAGGGGACATCCCCAGAGTTCTCTGGTGGTTCTGATATTGTCATCGTGATCCAATGGAGGAAAGGCATCCAGAGGCATGTCCACATATACTAGTGCACATACATTCAGAGATAGTTACTAGCATCCTACAAGCTAGTGGGGGCCTCCTTACAGTGGTGGGAGTCCACTACCACCTTGTAGGAGATGGGTAATATGATGATTCAGAGATTTTAGGCACGGTTTGACCACAAATACTTTCCTTCCGTTGTATAGACTGAGATGAGGCAAAAACTATTAAACCTCAACCAGGAGAGCATGACTGTCGCAGAGTATAAGGAGGAGTTCACGAGACTGATTACTATTGTGCCAGATAAGGCACCTACCGAAGAGAAGATGATTTAGATGTTCATGGATGGTTTGACCTGAAGGATTCGCTAGCACCTATTAGGTAATCTATCGTTGGGTACTTATATTAATGTACTCAACGCCGCTCGATTGCATTTTCAGGACCACTGCTTCCACCAGTAGGGGACCAAACGAGATGGGGAGTCCAATCGGCAGGGCCACACAGAGGTGGTAGTGCCATTGGGACACTATCAGCTTAGGGGCAGGTTCACCAGGGTGAGCACAGTTCCCATTAGGGGGACCCTGCTAAGCAATTCTGATCTGAAGACTCTAGGCAGGGACATGGAGGCTATAGTCAGGGCCAGTGGATGGGTGGTAATGGCCATCAGGATCGGGGATAGCAAGGACAGAGGAGAGGAAAATTTAGGGGCAGATGCTTTGGTTGTGGCAACAATGGCCATAGACGTTAGGATTATCCCGAAGGGGATAGGTCCCCTCAGCAGTAGGGTGGCCGTCAGGAGTCATAAAGACCAATATTCCCAACCCTCCCTTCCCGTACCACCTCAAATGATAGCCTTACTAGCCATCCCAGTCATCCCAATCCAGTAAGGATAATTACAGTATGGATGTGTTTATAACGTCCACCAGGAAGTAGCACCGCAGGCGCCACCCGCAGTTGATGGTAAGTTTCCTATCCATGGTACTATGGGGCATATTTTATTTGACACTGGGCATCACACTTCTTAATAGACACAAGTTTTGCACGGACTACGAGGTTGTTAGATTCAGAAAAGAGCACGGTGACATGTGTAGACTCACCACTGGGTAATGGGTTATTGATTTTATTTATATGCCGGGGAGTAGGTATAGACATTGGGAGACTAATTTTGCCTGCAGACATGTTAGTCTTAGATATGCAAGAGCATGATGCCATTATTGGCATGGATTGACTTGCTTCTTATAGAGCCATGATATACTGTTTCATTGGACCATTATTTTTGCTATACCGAGTCTGGAGATGTTTCTGGTGGCGATGCCTCATCCTGAGGGGGGATCATCCACTCATTTATATTATATAGAGGAGGATACCTCTTAGGAGGTAGGTATCCCCATTGATTCTATTCTCGTAGTTCGTGAGTTTTTCGATGTGTTCCAGAAGATACTAGGACTATCGCCTAGCCGAGAGATAGATTTTGTTATAGATTTGATGTCGGGCACTCGACCGATAGCCGGCGCACTATACCATATGGCTCAAGTTGAGATAAGAGGGTTACGTGATAATATTGAGAAGCTATCGGGATAGGGCTTTATCTGTAGGAGTACCTCACCCTGGGTGATCCCGTGTTTTTATGTGAAGAAGAGAGAATGATCATTGAGGTTGTGTGTGGACTATTGATAGTTGAACAAAGTCATGATACAAAATATGTATCTAATTCCCCGAATTGATGAATTTTTTTTACCAGTTGAGAGGAGCAACCTCCTTCTCAAAGATAGACTTGAGGTCGGGATACCATCAGTTACAGATTAGGGAGCAGGATGTGTCGAAGACTGCTTTCTTGATGCGTTATGGATCTTATGAGTTTTGGGTTATGCCGCTTGGGCTAACCAATGCTCCAAACATGTTCATGGAGTTAATGAATAGGGTGTTTAAAGAGTTCATAGGTTAGTTTGTCATTGTCTTCATAAATGACATTCTGATTTATTCCCAGACTAAGGAGGAGCATGCCGAGCATTTGAGACGGGTTCTTAAAACTCTGCGAGAGCATCAACTATATGCTAAGTATGAGAAGTGCAGGTTTTGGGTACAAGAAGTCCAGTTCTTGGGGAACATTATTTTTTCCAGGGGGATATTCGTGGATTTGGGAAAAGGTGTTCACATTAAGGGAGTGGGGGCAGCCCATGACACCATCAGAGACCCACAGTTTCTTTGGATTCGTAGGTACTAGAGGCAGTTCATTCGAGGATTCTCGAAGATAGCGAGTCCATTGACTAATCTGACTCACAAGGGGGTACCATACATATGGGATGACGCTTGTCAGTTGGCTTTTGATGAGCTAAAAGACAAATTGACTTCAGTGCCAGTCCTTTCTTTACCCACGCCAGGAGTAGAGTACATGGTGTATACTGATGCTTCTCTATAGGTATTTGGTGGAGTACTTCAGCAGGAGGAGCAAGATATAACTTATGCCTCCCGTAAGATCAAGCCTCATGAGAAGAATTAACCCACACACGATTTGGAGCTAGCAGCGGTTGTGTTTGCCTTGAGGATTTAGAGACACTACTTATTGGGGGAGAAGTTTTGCCTGTTCACAGACCATAAGTCACTGCAATACTTGTTCACTCAACGAGGGTTGAACATGCATCAGCGCAGGTGGCTGGAGTTTGTGAGAGATTATCAGTTTGAGATACAGTACCACCCGGGTAAGGCTAACGTAGTTACTGATGCGTTGAGTTATAGGCCAATAGGTGAGGTGGAGGAAGTGTGGAAGGCGGAGTGGAAAAAGTTTATACATCAGGAGGAAGTGGCTCGATCCTTTATCTCTGTCATGACAGTCACATCAGAGATTGTTATGAGGGTGATCCAGGATTAAGTAGATCAGATTGTACAGCTTAGTCGAAAGCGCAAAATCCTAATTAGTGAGTTCAGATGGAGGATTAAGATTTAATGGAGATTAGTGGTCCTGGAGGGTGAGGATTTACGTCATGCAGTAATGACAAAGTCTCATGGATATCGATTTGCGATACATCCCAGAGGAGATAAAATGTACCAGGATATGAGGCGACAGTATTGGTGGAGTGGGATGAAGAAAGACATTGCGGACTTCATGTTCAAGTGTGCCAACTTTCAGTTGATAAAGGTGGACCATCAGAGACCGCCAGGGTTACTTAAGCCACTATAGATACCTATATGGAAATGGGAGAGCATTTCTATGGATTTCATCACTGTGTTGCCTACATCACAATGGGGTCAAGAATCTATATGGGTAGTAGTGGATCGTTTGACAAAGGTAGCTTATTTTCTATCGGTATGGACAGCTTACACTACAGGACAGTAATCCCAGTTATTTATTGCTGAGATAGTGAGGTTGTATGGGATGCCCTTGAATATCATGTCTGATAGAGATAAGATTTTTGTGTCACGCTTCTGGGAGAGATTTCAGGAGGCTATGGGTACCGAGCTGCGGTTGAGTGCGTCATATCACCCACAGACAGATGGGAAAACTGAGCGTACTAATTAGATGCTGGAGGATATGATACGTAAGTGTGTCCTTAATTTTGGAGGAGGATTGGAGCAGTACCTTCCTCTAGTAGAGTTCGCCTATAAAAACTCCTACCAATTTACGATTGGCATGGCCCCTTTTAAGGCGTTGTATGGTAGACCTTGTCGTTCTCCCACTTGATGGATAGAGGTGGGGGAAAAGAAGTTACTTGGGCCAGAAGTGATTCAGGAGACATCAACGAGGATTAATTTAATCAAAAGTTGCATTCGGGTAGCCCAAGACAGGCAGAAAAGCTACGTCGATACAAAGCGGTCTTTCAGGGAGTTTAGCGTGGGGGACCAAGTATTACTACGAGTGTCTCCTATGAAAGGAGTGATGAGGTTCGGGAAGAAAGAAAAATTGGCTCTGAGGTACGTAGGACCATTTCCCATTGTCGAGAGGATTGGACCAGTGGCATACAAACTTGGGTTGCCGGAGCACTTGCACCGTATTCATGATGTGTCACATTTCCTCATGGAAGCGATATCTTTAGAATGATTTAGCCAACACTCATATTGCGATAGATGAGATTGATTTGCAGACCGATAGTTCTTATGAGGAGAGACCAGTGGCTATCCTAGACCATAGCGAGAGGAAATTGAGTTCAAAGATAGTCCCACTTGTACGAGTCCAACTAGAGTATCATAATATAAAGGAGTCCACTTGGGAGCACGAAACAAATATGCGCGAAAAGTATCCGGAATTATTTTTACCAGGTATGCCTTATTTTTCGAATTTCGGGTTGAAATTCCGTTATTAGGGGGAAGTATGTAATACACCGTATTTTTATGGCATTTAATTATGGGATTAATTAAATTAAATAGAGATAAATTAATTTAATATTAATCTGGATTTTAAAATAAATATTTACTAGTGTGATGAGAGTTAGTAATTATTGTTAAGAATTATGTTGAATATTACTAGATGAGTAAAGTAATATATGAGATTGAATTTATTAAAATTGTCGCGAGTGAATAACACGACAATTATAGAAATCAAGTCGGGATACGCGTGTGTCGTGTCGGGACTAAATTAATGGAATAAAAAGTAATTTAATTGTAAGTCATTCATATGATCATTTTGAGTGCGCCAATGTGTCCGGAAGGGTTGAGATAGTTAGAAAAGTGTACCTGAGGGTTTAGTTTGGGACTTGGGACGTTTTTAGGCCTAACCGGTAACCCGGGAGAGCATTTTGGTAATTTCCAATTTTAGGCCTTAATTATTGACGAAAATTGAAGGGTTATATCATATGGTAGTTAGAGTCCTCTAGGGTTAGAAACATTAGAGTTTCAGAGAGGCTAAGGAAGAGATAAGAGAGAAGGCTTCCAAGGAGGAGCGCCACCAACCCTATACCACTCTCACCAATTCCACCACCAACGCGTAGATTGGGGAACGAGGAGCGGGATCATACCCATCATTCTTTACAATTCAGACTTTGATTTCACAGAAAGTATCTAACTTGCTATTCTTTAGTTGATAACACATCCGTGCTAGTGTAAGAGTTAATTAGTTTGTGTCTTCATGAACATATAATGTTGTTGGGAGATTATTATTGCAATTTTGGAGTAGAAATCATGTTACGATGATTATCTTGTTATATATAGAATATTAGCCACAAAATTTGATGCCCAGTAGGAGTAGAAATCTGGAAATTAAATGAATTCTTGAGAAAATTTGATGAACTAGGGTTAAATGATAATTTCTTGAATTAACCCATTTGATGACGATTCTTAAGAAATTAATGAATGTTTTTAGTTAGAAATCTTCCATATGGGTTTATATAACGTTCATGATGCTTGATTAGGAGTTTGGGACATGTTAATGGATGTTTGGGGATTTAAATTGGATGAAATCCATAGAATATGAATTGCAGAAACTGGGCCATTACCTGCTCGATCGATCGATTGACTCAGGAATCTCGATCGAACGATTGGATCGATCGATCGACCCTCTTTCATCGATCAATCGACTCCTCCTCGAAATGGAAACTTCTTCCTCTTTTTAAATTTTAATCTAATCCCAATGTGTAAGGACCCTTGGGCATAGTTTAAATATTATAATGGGACATGAGGTGGACCAGTAGGGTATAAGTAGGGTTCGGGGAAGTTGATTTTATATGAGATTTAATCGTGGGATTTTGGGCGTATGAATTGAATGGGAAATCGTGTGTACGTTAAATTAGGTCTTGCGAGAATTTATAAGGACTTAGGCCAGTAGGGTAGTGAGTGTACATCTATTGATTTTATATTTATCAAGAGGGCACACTTCGGGAGTCGATAAGTACTTAAGGATTTGCGATAATTGAGAAAATAAAAAGAATGATTTAATTATACGTAGAACTCGGGCGTTATGTGCCACGCATGGTTTGAATGTATTATGGGTCGTGGGTGTACCTAACCGAATTATGTGATATATATATATATAATATTTTATATTTGTGTGTAATTATATCTGCGCTACTTGCTATCACGGAGGTTTCGTGCCAGGACAGTCTTATCTCGATTGGACCTTTATGAGGGATATTGACTTGTACCCTAGAACATAGCATCCTTGGTATAGGCTATTCGACAGTGATAGTCAGATGGTCCTAAGAGACGTGAGGGTATATGCTGACCTCTTAGTGACTTGGAACTATGCTTCGCCTCCAGTTTGTGTGTTTTGTGTTATTACAGTTCGAGAGTGATTCCGAACTAGTATTTCCCTTTTGTAAGAGTGATATGGGGACTTAATAGTAGAGTATGCCAGCACCATAGACTTATGTGCGGTACCCTATTAGTATATATATATATATATATATATATATATTATGGTTGATAAATATATGTACTTGTGATTAACATACTGTGCTTGTAAGTAGATAGAATTGAGTAATTAATATTAAATGAGTTAAGTGGTTGAGAACTTAAGTCTGAATTGAGATAAATATAACTGACTGGGAAAATTCCTAAGAAAAGGTTATCAACTATAAACTATTGTCATGCGACCTATTAACTATAGTTATGCGATCACTTGGATTAGGATTGGTGAATGAAAATTGCGTTAGACTAGTTAACTGGGTTAGATTTAACTAGATTAATTCGGTAGTAGGCTAGGCGTGCACACTAGTTGAGAGGTGAGAATTCTCAAGTGAGTATCGAGGTACTAACATCTATGTAATATCAACTGGTAAGCATTTTAAATACTTGCTAAACTATTTTTAAAGATGTTTTACACTCGGGCTCTGACCCATTTCCTATCATCTCTTCCTTTTCTTGTATATATATATTACAGGTGCCCAGTGTGACACCCCGCTTAAAATAATAACGGGTGGCCAGCCCTATACTACTTTTAATCAGGAATCTCAGATGGATGATTCTCAGCATCTACTGACGATACTAAAATAAATAAGGCTAACTACCCAAAACTATAAAAGCGGATGCAAAAATTAAATAAAACATACAATGGACATCGAACCGACAATAGAACTACAAGAGAAGGGAGAATGCAATAAGTACCACGATAAAAGAAGTGCTTAAATTAAAATAAAATAAGTACACAAAATAAAATATACCCGAATAAGCTGTCGGGTCACAGACAGTACAACAACCAAAAAGAAGAAATATAAACAGCTACATATGACTCTTGGGTATAAACCCGATATACAACATGAATCCTATCTAGAATTTCAAAGGAATAGAAAGTGACGATAATCTAAATCCCGCAACAGTCTGTAACTGCTACGGCTCCCAAGACTCTAGATAGAAAGGCATCCGGTATCCATGCGGTGGGACACCTATAGTAAACAGTATATATATATATATATATAACAAAAGAGAAATATAAACGGATTAGAGCCCGAGGTGTAAAAATATTTGCAGCAAGTGTATTAACCGTGCATAATAAATATAAATGCAATATTTCATAATTGAAGTGGAGTCGCACTCTCGTGTAACCCCAAACTCACCTCTCATCAACAATGCGCACCTAATCGTGTCCCAGAACCTTAATTAAGCTACCCAACACATTTAAGAACAACCTACCGAACTATACACATGGCCTATACCCGCATGACCTGCCATCCTAACGTAACCCAAAAATCCTTTCCATTCTAATCACACCTATATATATATACACATATATGCCTTATTAGGCTTAGGTTCCAATTATTAGCTTAAATCATTTATTAGCTTATTACGTCACACATTAACATTAGGTTTTAATATAAAAGTTTATACTCTAAATAACATATAATCGAGTACTAAGGACAAAACTTCTCTCCACTCTCAACATTGCACTACATTTTGTGTGTGGGGCATCTCACAAAGCGAAATCTAAACAAGGAACCCTCCCGATACACTACTCCTCGACAATGTTGATTGTTGGGATCCATTTTGTCTTCCACACAAATCCTACTACTGCAACTACTTAAATATTGAGTACTATCTATAAGAACATAAATAGAATCTATATCTAACTCCTTGAGGTCGATATATCCGCAATTTTCTCTCAGTACTATCTTTCAACCTTGATAAACTAGTACACCGAAATCAATCAAGATGTACAATCTAGAAAATTATTATCACCTTCACCTATAGGATATATATATATATATATATACTCTAAATATATATATATATATAAGCAATCATTCATTCCTATAACCACGTACATAATACAAGTAATGTACACTTTGTAATACACATAACATAAACGGTTATAGGATACCAAAAATACTGCATCATGCTATCAGCTTCTAGGAATTACTCACTTTCTCCCAGGTTACCATCCATCGGACTATTATCACACCGCCATGGTAATAAAATCAATCATAACGAATGGGAAGCGGTCATAGCTCCATACCGAAAAGTGAGAACGACTCATACACAAGACTTCTCACCCCCAAAAATAAAATCACACAAATAATAAGGGACGACTATGACCTGGGGACTATACGCACCCTGCTCCTCAAGCCAGGGGCCTCACCCACACCGCGCAACTTCCCATGATAGCATGTGCCGGGTATGCTCACACAATTAGTATATATATCGTTCACACAGTGTATATATACAAGTAATCACATCATATGTATAAATCATCACACAAGAAATATACATTCGCACCATATTTATATAACCATTTAAATATATATAAATTCCTCTCTCTCTCTCTCTCTCTCTCTATATATATATATATATATATATATATATATATATATATATATATATATATATATATCCTAATCTCCAATCATTATTCATCAAATAAACTAAGCTAGCGACATGTACACAACTCTCGTAATACACACCCTTGTTACGACGCATACTTACTCAAAGCATTTTCCCTTATACAGAGCCTCACTTGAAACATATTCATCCATTGCTCCTATGATATGAATAGTCTTCCAATATATACAATATTAAGGTTACTAACCCAAAGTTTAACGTATGTAACAATAACTATACATCCCGTCTATATCCGAATGCACATCGATATATCCAATAATAATCCCGACAATAGATATACACAAGACTAATAGTGTGCAAACCTTAAGATTAAACCTAAATTCATTCCATGATCCGAACAAGTATTGGAATCTCCATTGTTACTCACACCCAGATATATAGTGACTATCCCGACTACATTTACAACACAACCTATTCTAGTTGATAGCCCAATCCAATTGTTCTCAATTTCGTCTATGGTTCAATTGCTCCTATGAACCCTAACATTACCACATTCACGATTTATTCCTTGAGTTTATCATCCCTAAGGATACGCGACCTCTTTCTCTACTTGGTCTCCAATCCTATCTTAAATAGAATCCTATCGCTATAAGGATTCGACATAAAAGTCGGCATAACAATCTCTCGCCATACCTTCAAAAGTTCCTCGAAAAGTCCTTCACCTTGCATCCTATGTTAACTCACTTTTTAAACTCCAAATGGGACTCCCATCCCTAATGACACTTCTCACTATATCGATACTACAAACTACAATATATATATGTTCCTAAACTATTACGATACGTCCCCACGATCATATCATGTGAGAAACCTTCAATAAATCCCTAAAACGTAACTCTCGCGTCATATATAAAAGTTCCAATTTGAGAAACCCAACTGAAATGGAGTAAAACTCACCCTAGGAAAATTTCTCAAAACTTCCCTATTTTCGAATCGATTCAGCCCCTCCGAATTGATTCGGCCCCAATAGCGAATCGATTCGATCCAAACGAATCAATTCGGTCCAAAGGGACCTATAAGTTTGCTACATACCGAATCGATTCGCAAGGGGCAAATCGATTTGACCCTAAAGACCTGTAAGTTCTGCAACATGGCGAATCAATTCGCAAGGGGCAAATCGATTCAGCCAGTTCAGAAAATTACGAAAAGGGTTATTTTTCTCCAAACCCAAATTTCCAAAATCCATATATATATTATCCGCAACCCTCAATCTTCATCCCAGACATATTTCTTACCTTAAAATTCATCATATAACTACCCAACAATTTATATAACCTCAAATGCAAGATTTTTTTAACCCAAAATTTAGGTTTTGTCATTTAACCCTAAATCCAATTCTTTTACCCACAATTTATGAAATAAAATACACAAATGAATTATAACAATCCTCTTATTCAAATAAGAGGTGGCCAGCCTAATATCCCAATAAATGCAGGAATCATAGACGATCTATTCTTAGCATCACTGCCACGAAAATAATAATACTAGGTAACCACCCAATATTTGAGAAAACGGATGTCAATATAATTTGAAAACTTAAAAGAAAACGTTTTGACCATCCAATTTGAAAAGGAGGTGGATACTAAGAACAATTGAATAATTTAAACGATAATAATAGTGCAACAAATAATAACCAAATAAGCTATCGGTTAACAGACTAATACAACAGTTACACCGAGTATTACAAATAAATATCACAATATAAAAGTAAATACAAAACTTGGGCAACACTCCCGAATGTTCAATATAATCTTAACTAGAGTATACAAATGATAAATACGTCTATGATACGAATCCTACAACATCCGCAAAAATGATGTAGCTCCTTGACGCTGGGAAAGAATGGGTCATATCAGGCGCCATTACGACGGAGCACCTTGGCATAAGAGAAAACCACGCAAGAAAAGAAAATATAAACGGGTCAGGGCCCGTTTTGATATGATAAACGTGCAAATAAAATGCATAATAGTCATGAATGCTAAATAAACTAACAAGTTATAAATGCTCTGCAATAAGGATTATCCTCACCTCTCAACTAAATACACATCCTAATGTTACACTAGGATATTAGAAATTAAACTTCCTATTGAACTAAGGGAGTTAGATAAACTGCAGGATCATGCTTAACTTACAATGAGGAGTACACATTAGCGTAAGAAAACATAACTTAGTTTACTTACTACGATTTCCTTTTTCGTTTTACAAAACATGGCTTATTTACAGAGTTCCTTTTTATCTTTAAGAAACATATGAAAAACAATTTATTTCAAAAAATATTTTGCCAAACCGGTTTCATACCATATAATTTCCCATTTCCCTTTTTACCTCTAGGAAATGTATTTAAAGCAACTTTATTATCATAAAATGCTTTAATACCAATAATGCCCACATTATTTATGAACAGTTACATATCACATACTATATAACGTTTCTAAGATCGACCTTCCGGGTTTCCCCACTGTGTGCGCCCCTAAATGGCTATCATCTTCCAGGGACTATCAAACAAGGCAAACCTGGGCATCCTACAACGCGAGACGTCGGGAAGCGGCTATTTACCTGCGACAGTGAGTCATAACAACACCCGGAATTACCTCACTTCGCAAAATAATCACATAATATGATAACCGATCCTATGGCCGATGAATATATTCACCCTGCATTCATTAGCCAGGGGATTTCACCTCATGCGTGTAACTTCCCTTATGATAGCTATTTAGAGAGATGTGTATAAGTAAATTATCATTTACCAATTTATTTTCCATTTGAAAATATTCACTTTTATCTTCTGAAAGCCATTTGTGCTTCACCACTAATTACCAATTTTAAAATAGGCAATTCTTATTTACGAATTCACATTTTATTAATAATATGAGCCCGAAGTGCCATTTCCCTCACCCGAGTCTCTAAAAGCTCAAAACAATCCTATAAGCCCTGAAGGGTAAATTCTCCTCAACACTAGTCGCCAAAGATTCTAAAACATACAATCTTACTCTCCAATTGTTCTCTTCTAACTCACTAAAGGGAAAAAACTCTAACATCCCTTAACTAGACCCCTGAATAAGCCCCATTCGTCTCTATACTAATCTAGGGTATTAATCCCCCTATTATGAACCCTTAGTACTCTATATTACTTCCCAAGGGAAGGTTCCTAAGCCTTGAACCTAAAAGAAAAGAGATAAAATAAGACTAGAAAAATCTCACAAAAACAGGGCATCCGAATCGATTCGCCTAGGGCCGAATCGATTTGCCCCTGATTGCGAATCGATTCGCCCAGAAAGCGAATCGATTCGGTGAGCAAAACCAACATACTGTCCCAGCCGAATCGATTCGAACTTAACCCGAATCGATTCAGTTTACCCAGACCTGTAACCTTCACTATATCCGAATACATTCGCTTGGAGGGCGAATCAATTCGGCTTTGCATAATTGCCCAATTCGGGCTACGGGTTGTATGAACCCTAAAATCCCAAAACCCCCAAATCTTCAATTTAACTCCAAATATTCAACTAAAAACTTTCCCAAATTATTCATACACCATAATCAACTTGTATTTCTAACTCAAATTCAATTTAGACCCGAGATTAATGGTTTAATACATATAAATCATCAAAACCCATTTAGGGTTAAAACTCCAAAACATAACAATTATACAATTTATTCACATAAATCATATATATATTTGTAAGTAAAAACTTGCCTCATGTTCGTAGTCTCGGATTCTCTTCCCGGATCGATGATTCCGAGCTCCAATCTCCATTTCTCTCCCAACTTTCTCTTCTCTCCTTGTCTCTCTAACTCTCTTAGGCTTTAAAACATAAAATGAGTTTAAATGCTCAAGCAAGACTAAAATACCCCAATTTCAATAAGTTTATCCCGTAAATGCTACTACACAATTAAAATGGCTCGTAATGACATAATTAAACCATAAGTAGTAAAAAATGCCCCGGAACCTAAAAATACTACTAGGCCCCTATTTCGACCCTCTCAACAAATTTCGGACTAACCAAACCCTCTAAAATGGCACCCGGAATATCCTACAATATTTCATGTTCCAGTGTCATATTAAATTACATACACTGACCCAATTGGGATATAACTCTTAACCGTCGATTAAAGCACCAAGACGCAATAAAACACGCTATAATGCTATTTACTTTCATTCTATAGAAAATATACAAAACTTAGTAAATATTATCTCTTAAATCCATTGAAATAATATTCAACCCAAATACCATTATTTTATATATTCCTCTCACATGGAACGTATATATAAAATAGTTACTCACAAAATCTGGAGTTGTTACATACTCCTCCCTTATAAAGGAATTTTGCCCTCAAAATTCCGGCGTACTATCTAATTAAGATTAAGGGGTACTACTCTCAAATAACGTTCTATCGTTTCTAAGAAATTTTTAAGCATTTCGGTGCCCCTACTGAACTCAGACTAAGGATACCGCTAACGACCTTAGTCTACTTTCTCCCTATACCAAAATAACTTCCAGTTGTTCCTAACATGAACGATTGGGACTACCCTAATGACCATAAAGAAAACAGTATACCTGACGCAGCGTAAATGTTTCCTTGATCCCGAATCACATTATACCCTTCATCGAGGATACTTGCACTAAAACCTAATCCCCCAACTCCAATACTACACGAGTTGGCGAACAATGCGATCGGCTACATAAGGCCACTATGTTTCCATACCTAAAATGAAACCGTAGAAATTTCTACATTCCGACCCAACCTTTCTTAAAGTTAAATACACAAATTCAGAGTATACCTTCCAACATTTGGTTAACTCTCTCTCCGTTTGACCATCTATTCGTGGTTGATAGGATGCATTCAACTTCAATTCGATTTCCACCACAATCTTATCTCAGTCAACCACTGAATTGGTAGGCATCTCATAACATTTTACAACTCTACCCTAGATCCATTCGCATTCGCAGAAAGTGCGGCGATCTGATCAATTGATCAATAATTACCCGAACAAAATTACGACCATTGCGACGTCGATAATCCAATGAGGGAATCCTTGGATATACCCTTCCATAACCACTCAGGTACTATAATGGTTACATCAATCCCTCCTTGTATCCACTATTCTCATTACATCATACTTCTAGCTACGATCTTTCCACTTGGCTTTCCATGATTTCACTAGTTCCCTGACGGATTTTCTACTTTGCATAACTACTTCCACATATGCCCTTCTTCTCGGGTGATAATAAGCATTGAAATGATGGCTCTTTACAAACACCAACAACCAACTTTTCCATCAAAACCCATATGGTAACGACTTTGGTCCGTGAGAAAAACTAAATTTCTTGCTCAAGAGGTAGTGCCTCTACTTCTTTAAGGCAAATACTACCGCTAGGAGCTTTAAATCAAGCGGTGGATAATACTTCTCATGGGGTTTAAGTTTGTGAGATGCATAGATAATGGCTCCATGTTCCCGTATTTATACTTCCTGTTCCTGGTAGATACTCGTTCGTTAATACCGAGAATTCACTCTCAATCGAAATGACGCGAGTGCACGAGTAAAAGTCAGCTCATCCTTTAACTCCCTGAAAACTAGGTTACCGACGTAACGCTCTCTTTAAAAATGGGCCTCATCTTCTTCTCTACTTGGTTTTCCCGAATTATGCAAGATTCCTTACTCGTGGTTACTCCCGATAGCCTTCCTAAAACGACGTCACATGCCCCAAGGGCCTTACGTTCTAATAATCCTAAGGTCGACATATTTCTTATTTAAGTCGTATAAATATTACACTAATTACATCCCTAGTGCCCAAGGCCCTTCTCAATTTCTGACATTTGCTCAGTTTCGTGTATGGGACGTCTCGTAAAGCAAAATCTAAATAAGGAACCGTCCCGTTACACTACTCCCTCACATCGTCGGTCATCAAGATATAATGGCCGAAGACACGTGTTCAGGACCGCTAAAATTCTAAATCATAACCCTACTTATACGTTTATACTTCTATGTCCTACCATTTCAGCGAAATGAAAATCTAGCCAATTAGGCGCCTATTTTCTGCAAAGCATGATGAGTCCTCTCACGAAATATATATATAGATCTTTTAAACGACCTTCTCATCAAGACATAACTATAAGTTTTGATCCAACGTTTCTTAAATTTGTCTCGCCCTCATCTATTAGAGGAGAGAACAATATACAGTGCTTCTATACCGCACATTAGCTCTTTATTAGCCCTCGAGTCACTCAATCATTTGACGTTCAGCTAATTTTACCAAAACTAACATCCAAATATAAAAGAACATATCTCCACTCCCAACGTCGTTAAGGTTCATGCGTGGAGTGTCTCGCAAAGAGAAATCCAGACAAGGAACCCCTTCGATACACTACTACTTAACTTTGTTGGTCGTGGAGATATGGAAACACAAACACAAAAAAAAAAATTAACAAGCAAAAATGACCGAATAATGGAAATCTCTTACATCCCTAGACCATCTCTATAAAGTCTCAATCCCGTATCCGGGTGAGATATTATAGAACAATTAGTTCCACGCTAGAACTACAAATACGATAGCCTCGCAATTGTTTGCCTGCTTTCAATCTGACCAAATAAAAATATTTCCACTCGTACAATATATATACCATACGAGTAACACAACCCACATCTAATCTTAACATAACGACACTCGCCTAGCGAATGAAGGAAAATAGGACCTCCCTACTATGGGATTATATAGACACACTCTCTAAAATAACACCAATATTGCCGCAACGCTCAATTATATACTCTCGAATCTAAGGTAAATTAAAGACTGTGACTGCATCCCTGCCACACAGAACCACCTCCCTCCTCCGAGGTGAAACTCACCATAGCCTTCTTTCCAATTACTCTGGCTACTCCAAGTAGTTCCCAGATACCACATTCTAGTTTTATCCGGGCTAAAAACTATCTTACACAATGTCCCATCTAGGCATCGTATTCTTGCCTTTAAATTCTATCGGCAGATTAAAATGTGGGGTTTTGCATCTCAATACTTTCCCCATTTCTGGCCACCATGACCATGACCATGACCATATCCTATTTTGGATTTATAGCCTCGATTCTAACAATCACCCTCATAGTACCTTTAACTTCCCCAACAAAGGAAAACAGACTACCAGCCTCAACTGCCTTAACTCTATGAGTTCCCCGAACTGGTGTCCATCTAAGATAATTCATGAACACGACTTATCCAAAAGTGGTTGCAATACCTGTCGAGGAGCCTATCCTCCACTAAAGGGCTATTTCTTCCTTGTACCTACCTTACTTAGGTGCAAGGTTTCCTTAAACCTATTACTCCTTAATCACGATTGGCCTCTGACCGAACCTCATGCGAATACTTGAGAGTCTACATTCTTATCATTTATGACATCCCAGGGGAACTCATGGTTAAAACTATCTACATGGTTCTTTTACAAGAAAAACTTTATGTTCCACTCCATATGGTTACTACCATCCCCACCATTTCAACATTTCTCCAGCTAGTGAAAAATTTTCCTTCAAATTTTCACATCTGGGCATTTCTATACCCTTCTTTAGGCCAGAGCTTCTGAGCCTTATACTTCCTATGAACGGTGTTACACTTCCTCCACCGAACTCAACTTCAATGGGTAATCCTTATCGAGGACCTTTCAAAATTCCTCCCCAATCAATTTTCATTAGGAATTTCAAGTTTAGCACCACACTTTATCTTAGCAGCACTTGGGTAGGTATATCTACTATACCTAAATAGTCATTGTAGTAATCCATAATAATACCACAAAGGGAGTGGCCTCAAATGCGGTCCTCATTCCCGACTTCAACTTATAGTTCGAATTTGAACGCCGCCACCTGCTGTCCTCATAACGGCCTTCCCTGGTCGTCCTACATCATCCAACCTACGAATCTCGGACGAACACACAGAAGATTTTCTAAAATCCTACATTATAGCAGAAAAACGAAATTCTCACCAGATGAATCAATAATCCTAATCCTAATGCTCTATGTCAAATCACAAGCAACGCAGAAAACGTAGCACCTCCGCACAGATTCCTAAGGACACTAGAACCTAATGCTCTGATACCATCTGTGACAACCCACTTATTCAAATAACAGGTGGCCAGCCTAATATCGCAATAAATGCAGGAATCATAGACGGTCCATTCTTATCATCACTGCCACGAAAATAATAATACTAGGTAACCACCCAATATTTGAGAAAACGAATGTCAATATAATTTGAAAACTTAAAAGAAAACGTTTTGACCATCCAATTTGAAAAGGAGGTGGATACTAAGAACAATTGAATAATTTAAACGATAATAATAGTGCAATAAATAATAACCGAATAAGTTATCGGTTAACAGACCAATATAACAGTTACACCGAGTATTACAAATAAATATCGCAATATAAAAGTAAATACAAAACTTGGGCAACACTCCCGAATGTTTAGTATAATCCTAACTAGAGTATACAAATGATAGATGCGTCTATGATACGAATCCTACAACATCCGTAAAAATGATGTAGCTCCTCGACGCTGGGAAAGAATGGGTCATATTAGGCGCCATTGCGACAGAGCACCTGGGCATAAGAGAAAACCACGCAAGAAAAGAAAATATAAACGGGTCAGGGCCCGTTTTGATATGATAAACATGCAAATAAAATGCATAATAGTCATGAATGATAAATAAACTAACAAGTTATAAACGCTCTGCAATAAGGATTATCCTCACCTCTCAACTAAATACACATCCTAACGTTACACTAGGATATTAGAAATTAAACTTCCTATTGAACTAAGGGAGTTATATATACTGCAAGATCATGCTTAACTTACAATGAGGACTACACATTAGCGTAAGAAAGCATAACTTAGTTTACTTACTACGATTTCCTTTTCCGTTTTACAAAACATGGATTATTTACAAAGTTCCTTTTTCTCTTTAAGAAACATATAAAAAGCAATTTATTTCACAAAATATTTTTCCAAACCGGTTTCATACCATATAATTTCCCATTTACCTTTTTACCTCTAGGAAATGTAATTAAAGCAACTTTATTATCATAAAATGCTTTAATAACAATAATGTACCACTTTATTTATGAACAGTTACATATCACATACTATATAACGTTTCTAAGACCGCCCGTCCGGGTTTCGCCACTGCGCGCGCCCCTAAATGGCTATCATCTTCCAGGGCCTATCAAACAAGGCAAACCTGGGCATTCTACAACGCGAGACGTCGGGAAGCGACCACATACCTGCGACAGTGATTCATAACCACACCCGGAATTACCTCACTTCGCAAAATAATCACATAATATATTAACCTGTCCTATGGACGAGGAATATATTCACCCTACATTCATTAGCCAATGGATTTCACCTCATGCGCATAACTTCCCTTATGATAGCGATTTAGAGAGGTGTGTATAAGTAAATTATCATATAGCAATTTATTTTCCATTTGAAAATATTCACTTTTATCTTCTGAAAGCCATTTTTGCTTCACCACTAATTACCAATTTTAAAATATGCAATTCTTATTTATGAATTCACATTTTATTAATAATATGAGCCCGAAGTGCCATTTCCCTCACTCGAGTCTCTAAAAGCTCAAAACAATCCTATAAGCCCTCAAGGGTAAATTATCCTCAACACTAGTCTCCAAAGATTCTAAAACATACAATCTTACTCTCCAATTGTTCTCTGCTAACTCACTAAAGGGAAACAACTCTAACATCCCTTAACTAAACCCCTAAATAAGTCCCATTTGTCTCTATAGTAATCTAGGGTATTAATCCCCCTATTATGAACCCTTAGTACTCTATATTACTTCCCAAAGGAAGGTTCCTAAGCCTTGACCCTAAAAGAAAAGATCTAAAAAAAAGACTTGAAAAATCTCACAAAAACAGGGCATCCGAATCGATTCACCTAGGGTCGAATCGATTCGCCCCTGAATGCGAATCGATTCGCCCAGAAAGCGAATCGATTCGGTGAGCAAAACTAACATACTGTCCCAGCCGAATCGATTCAGACCTAACCCGAATCGATTCGGTTTACCCAGACCTGTTACCTTCCCTATATCCAAATCCATTCTCTTAGAGGGCGAATCGATTCGGCCCTGCAGAATTGCCTAATTCGAGCTGCAGGTTGTATGAACCCTAAAATCCCAAAACCCCCAAATCTTCAATTTAACTCCAAATCTTCAACTAAAAACTTTCCCAAATTATTCATACACCATAATCAACTAGTATTTCTAACTAAAATTCAATTTAGACCCAAGATTAAGGGTTTAATACATATAAATCATCAAAACCCGTTTAGGGTTAAAACTCCAAAACACAACAATTATACAATTTATTCACACAAATCATATATATTTGCAAGTAAAAACTTGCCTCATGTTCGTAGTCTCGGATTCTCTTCCCGGATCGATGATTCCAAGCTCCAATCTCCATTTCTCTCCTAACTCTCTCTTCTCACCTTCTCTCTCTAACTCTCTTAGGCTTTAAAACATAAAATGAGCTTAAATGCTCAAGCAAGACTAAAATACCCCAATTTCAATAAGTTTAGCCCGTAAATGCTACTACACAATTAAAATGGCTCGTAATGACATAATTAAATCATAACTAGCCGAAAATGCATCGGAACCTAAAAATACTACTAGGCCCCTATTTCGACCCTCTCAATAAATTCCGAACTAACCATACCCTCTAAAATGGCACCCGTAATATCCTACAATATTTCATGTTCCAGTGTCATATTAAATTACATACACTGACCCAATTGGGATATAACTCTGAACTGTCGAATAAACCACCACGCGCAATAAAACACGCTATAATGCTATTTACTTTCATTCAATAGCAAATATACAAAACTTAGTAAATATTATCTCTTAAATCCATTGAAATAATATTCAACCCAACTACCATTGTTTTATATATTCCTCACATGGCACGTATATATAAAATTGTTGCTCAAAAAATCTGGAGTTGTTACATGAATTATTTTGCAAGATTAAACACTTGCCTCAGAATTGCAGAGGTTGAATCATCCTCGAGATCGCGTATTGGTCGGGAATCTCCAAGCTTTCTCCTCTCTCTTATTCCTTTCTTCTTCTTTCTCTCAAATGAGAATGGATGAATTCGTAAGCCTCTTAAACCTTTAAAACATAAGTCACAACTTTAAATGATAATACACACTTTAAATGACTCGTTTACTCCAATTCGAGTCAAACTTACTTAAAAAAAATTTCGGAACCGAAATAAAAACCAAGGATAATCATTTTAACTATCTCGGCCCATCCGGAATCAACCGCAGACTCGGAATCATCATTCGAACTACTTTATAACGTCCTCAATTTTGGACCTAAATTTAAAAATCTTAAAATTCTCCAATTTAAATAAATTTTATTTCTCCCAGAAATTTAATTTCTCAGTCCCAAAATCACGGGGTGTTACACCCAGCCACAGGGGAATCAGGCTTAGATCTTTGGACTATTGACGTGCTGCAGCTAGTGTGGGAGTTGCAGGCCCTTACAGTAGACGGCTTCATCCTTGTCTTCTCATTATCCTATTTAGTCATTTTTAGATAGGGTGTGTGTCGCCCATTTCCATATTTCTTTTAGTTCAGAGAGAGATCTGTACTCTTTATTATTCCAGTTTTTAGCTATTGTTAGGATTGTTTAAATAATTTGTTTGTCCTGTGATTTGGGATATTATTTTGGATTGGTTAATCTATCTTGGTTACTTCATTTGGATGTTTTGGTTATTAATATTATTATATGTGTTTATAAATATGGTTTCGTATATTAAATAATAATAATAGAAATTAATCTATAAAATCAAATGTTTTGACACTTAGCTTAATTATTTATTAGGTGATTAATAACGGAAATTATTTTACGATAGTGATGCTAAGAATGAACCAACCGGACATTTTGATTTTATTTAATAAAGTACTGATCACCCGGTATTTAATTAGTCAGGGTGTCACATAGTCCTCCCAAAGATATTCGACTATGAAAAGGGATGAGAAGTTCTAGATGTGGAATTGAATGAAGATGAGAAATCATATGTAGATAACTTTGACTTTTCTATATCTTTTTCTAGATTTGAAATATGGGTTCAAGAGCCTGCTAAGAATACGACTAATTACATTAAGGCCTTATTATAAAAGCTTGGATAAATGGAGTAATAATCAATAAAATATTTGTAGATAACAAAATTTCTGTTAAAATAATGTCATACTCCATGCTTTATACAATAAAATACAAATTACTAAACTCGTCCACACTCAATTTATAATATCTAATTTTCCTGGAGATAAAAAGTCGACCAAAGGTGTATTACTGGTAGATAGATATTGAAGTAGGCACCATAAAATCTAAAGAAAAATTCTTTATCATTGAAGGTAAACCAAGCTTCAATGCCTTACTTGGTTGAAATTTAATTCAGTGTAGCAAATTAATTCATTATTCCATGAATCAAAAAATGTTTTTGACGAAGGACGGGAATATAAAGGAGGTGGAAGTAGACCCCTTGCCTTTCCCTGACTGTGTGGAGGCTAGACTATACTAGGACCTATGAAATAAGATGATTCGGTACCAGAGGCATCAGAAGCAGAAGTTTCAAATGAGGCTTAGGAAGATTTAGCCTTTGGTCTCATGGGACCAATTAAAAAATAAAACATAGTTGGTTAATGGATAACACACCCATTGATGTGAACATGCCATTGAAAGTTTGGACATAGTGTTGTATAAATTTGGATAAGTAGTTTTGAGTACAAATATTAGTGAATAACTAACCGTTAGTTTGAAGAAGATAAATAGGATGAATATCCTCACAACAATATTAAATTAGAAATTTCACTAGTGGAGTATGAAGAGCTCAAGGTTAATCAGTCGGATCCTTTGTGAGATGTAAACTTGGGAACAAAAAAAATAAGAGGGTTACATATAATAGTGCAAACCTTAACAAGGAGGATGAATAATTGATTGCAGTCCTTCTACATCATTACAAGGACCCATTTTCATGAGAATAGGATGAGTTGCTTAACTTGGACATGGAATTGGTGGAATATAGACTAACAATCAAAGAAGTATACAAACGTATCAAACATTTTCCATGTCGAATAGCTCTAGAAGTCACGACAAAGATAAAAGAAGAAATTGAAAGGTTGTTAAAGGTTTGATTCATTAGAATATTAGGTATGTTGGATGGATTTATAATATAGTGTTTGTGATTAATGAAAATAGAAAATTAAGAGAGTTCATTAATTTTAGAAATTTAAATGTTGAAAAACCAAAGGATGAATATCCAATTCCAATGGTAAACCTATAGGCTGATAGATCTATTGGCCATTCTATCATATCTATAATTGATGGTCATCCAGGTTACAACTAAATATGCATAACTGAAGAAGATGTGTATACAAATTCTTTTATGTGCCTTGGTATTTGAGGAACCTTGGAGTGGATAAAAATGTAATTTAGATTAATGAATGCACGGTCACTTACTAGAGGGGAACGTACACCATTTTCCATTATATGGCTGGGGCCTTTTTAGAGTGTTATATTGATGATATAATTGTCAAGTCAAAAATAGTAATTCGTCATATGAAATACCTAAAAAAGTCCTTCAAAGAATGATAATTTATTAACTTAAAATGAATACTTAGAAAATGTTCTTTTGGAGTGTCTGTAGGGAATTTCATAGGGTACTTGGTAACCAAGAAGGGGATTCAAGTTGATGTAGATAAAGCTAAAGATATAATTGAAAGCACAGTTCCAAAAGGGAAAAAATAATTTCAAATATTTTTGGTCAAGTTAATTTCCTTCGTAGATTTATAACTAATTCAGTAGGAAAAACTAATGTTTTTCTTCTTTCTTGAAGAAAAATGTAACACCCCACATTTTATATGCATTTTTATTAATGTCACTATTTATATCTGTCATGTGTTGTATGTATTATATAAATAGAAATTTAAATCGGACTTAATACATGGTGTGTCATTAATTTAATATTTGAAAGTGACTTTGTATTATGAGAGACGATGGAATGGTCAGGAATTTGGCATCGATGGTTTTCTTATTTGCATTATCTCCTCGGTGTCGAGTTCCATTGATTAAGAAATAGTTTCCTATAATGTCGTGTCATGCTAAATTTATAAATAAATTAAATAATTTATTTTGGACTCGGACCAGATAAAATAATTATTTGGTTTGGTCTCAAAATTTGGGTTTATATTTGGGACATTTTGAATGTTTGTTTATGATATAAAATAATGGGTTTTAAATCCTATGGGTTAGTATATGGCTTGGGTAGTTATTTGGTGTATTGGATTAGTATTTGGGCTCATTTGGTTAAAGCCGATGTGGGGCCTATAATTTATTTTGTGGTCAATTGAATTGAGGGATCATTAGACTTAACCTAATTCATCATGTAGGCAATTGAGAGGAACCCTAAAGCTAGAGAGAGGAAGTACTCTAGAGGAAAAGAGAATTTGAAAGACTTTGTCTTGAATTCATTCTAAAAATCTGAGGCATGTGTACCCAGACTAAAGGTTCAATTTCAATTTTGTGTTATAATGATATTTACCCATTTGAATCTATTAAAACTATGTTTAGAAATTTGATCTTGATTAATTTTAGTAGTTTAATTAATATATAATTTTAACCTTAATCCTTTGTTAATATAATAAGAAAATTAGTATTGAATCTCTTAAATTGGAGAAGATTATCAATGAATTACGTTAGATATAGATTCATACTTCAAAATCATTAAAGGCCCCTTTGTTTAATCTGTGAATTGAATTAAATATGATGTTAATTGAATAAATTGTGGAAGTAGGGTTCATAATTTTAACTATAAGAATTAATCATTAAATACTTGTTAACTGGATGCAAAACTTATAGATATAGGTTAATCATGTAGTTAAGTAACATATATATGAGGGATAATGGTATTAGTGATATGTAGAGGCTTCAATTTAGGTGTTTTGTGTCGCTAAAGAGAATTTTGGAGGCTTGGGGGAGATGCAAACATTCATCTCATTCAAACGATACTAGTATCTCCTATGAATGATATTTGATGATTCGTTTAAATGATTTTGTGACTTATTAGAACGAGGAGATGATTTTTATTTCAACGACTCTAGTATGTCGTTCGAACGATTGCATAAAGCTCATTTGAACGATAATATGGTATTGGTTCTAATGAGTTTAGTACTATTTGTAAATTTAAATCTTAATCAAAAGAGATTAATTAATTTAAGAATTCGGGTTTACGTCTATTATTATGTGCTCTTATGTGTAAGCATAACATTAGTGAGTGCTCATGGGGGATGTACTTGCGGAGATTTTAATGGGGGTGCATAAGATGTTAGCAGTGAGGGTACCTCGATGGTAGAGATGGAATTTACCATTGTCCTTTTACCCCTATCCTATAGCTAACATACCCATAGCCCAAGGTGGGAATATACGGGGGAGCCATAGTGTATAGCCTTATGTATGGAGGCAATGTGTTATGAAGTGAATGCAAAGTGATATCCCTAGCCAATAGCTTTTGAGGTTATGGGTTAGGGACTACCTATAACTATATCTAGTATTCATGAGTGATCCCTGAAGGTGAAAGGGATGGACCTTCGTATATTTATGTGCGGGCTCGAGAGTAGTCCATATACATTGTACATGTTAGGGATTGTACTTATGTGGATATTATACTTGAGATGTTCTTATTCTTCTTTGATGTTATACCTGAGATGAGTAATGTGGTATAGGGGTGTATTGGAACCTTAATTATGTTTAATGGATATGAATAATGATTAATTGGTGGGATTAGATGCATGGGATTGGGATTAGACGCATGTGATATTTAGGGTTGTTAGGGTTGGGATATCTTAAAAATAAGTCAAATATGGGAGGAAGATGTGCAGTTATTTACTGTACCCCAAATTCATTTACACATTTATTCTTCATAGATTTCTATTTTCATTGTAGTTGATTATGTTTTTCAGGACCTAAGCCACAGTTATCACCTCAATGCTGATTCATCTACATGTTCCCTTCTTCAGTTGCTACTCATATATGATGTAGGTATCGAGCCTATATGATCACTCTTTTGTTTCCATTTTTATTCACTCATGCCGGATATACAGTAGTTGCATTTTTATTTGGAGAGTTGGATTAATGTTGATACAATAGTACTTTCAATGTTGGATTTTATTACTATTATGGTTATGGTAATATGGGTTATACGGGTTAACTCTTATGGTTGTATTCAGTATTACCTTTATGATTTTAGTTTTATTTTTCCAGTCATGCTTATAATGGTATTCAATTATTTTAGACTCATGTATTTTTTATTTTAGACCTGAGCAATCTAGTTTATATTTTACTAAGTATCAAAATATTGGATCATGAGGAGCTGGACTGGAAGGTAGAGCATGCGATGAATTTCCAGAAACTCAAGAGATACTTGGTTAAGACATTTGTTTTGGCTCCTTCAGGAGAAGATAAGCCACTAAAGTTGTATGTTTTGTCATTTGATGCATCAATTGGTTATATTGGCTCAAGACTGTGAGAACCATGAAGAACTAGCCGTGTATTATCTTACTAGATTTCTGAGTGATTATGAATGTAGATAACCTGAAATGGAAAACAATGTTTAAATTTTGTATTTCATTGTTAGGAAAATAAGATATTATTTATTGCTTGGAAAGGTATATGTCATTTGGATGTTTGATTTCATCAAATATATGTTAACTAGGCTTATTTTTCAATTAGAATTGGTAAATGGGTGATAACTTTATCTGAGTTTTGCCTACATTATATTACTCAAAAAGCAATTAAAGGCCATGTTTTGGATGATTTTTTGGCAGGTCATCCATATGAGGGTAAAAGATAAGGAGAATATAAAATAGCATATACATCTTTAAGTCCATGGAATCTATGATTTAATGGTTAGAAGACTAAACTAATGTCTGTAATAGGGGTAGTTATTGAATACCCTAAAAATATTAAAACCAAACGCGGATATAAATTGGAAGAAAACATGTGTTCATATAATCAAGTGGAATATAAGGCACTTATAATGGGATATGAATTCCTTTGAAGATATAATCCTTCAGTAATAGAAATATATGGGATTCCTAATTGCTTATAAGACTATTAACTAATGAATATATGTGTGTCAATGATGGTTTAACATTATATAACCAATTGGCCTTGAATTTAATATCTAAATTTGATAAGATGAAATTAAATTATGTTCCCGTATTTATAAATGAAGAAACTAATAAAATTTCTCAAAATACTTTAGGCTTTAAACTTGTTGATAACTTTAAAGAAAATTTGAAGCTTAGTTCCATTAATGGCTTTTTACCACGGTTTGATAATAGATGTTCTTTGGTAGAAATTAAAAATATTGATGTCCATGAAGAATAGAAAAACCATTGATTGAATAATTAACTGACCCAAATATTAAGAGTGATAGGGTTGTCAGATTAAAAGCAGTTATGTATGTTATGTATGGTGGAAAATTATTCAAAAAAGATGTTTATGGAATGGTTCTAAAATTCTAGAGTAAAGATAAGGTCTTAACACCCCTTGAACAAGTCCACGAGGGGATTCATGAAACTTATCAAGATGGCCCTAAGATGAGGTTTCTATTAAGAAGGCATGTATTCTATTGGCCTTCCATATTATAAGATTACATTAATTTTACAAAAGGATGTCAAAAGTTCCAAGAACATGGGCCTCTAAAATATGTGCTTGCTATTGACCTACAATATGTAGTGAAATCTTGGACAATGAGAGGATGGGAAATTGATGCCATGGGTAAAATCTATCCTCAATCTTCAGAGTTGAACATCTTTGTACATATGGAAACATATTATTTTACCAAGTGGGTGGAGAAAAAACCTCTAGAATTCGTTACCAAAAATAAGTTGCTAGATTTCTTGCATGATAATGTGTATAAGTTTGGGATCCCTTAAACCATTGCCTCAGAGAATACAAGAAATTTTTAGTCAGAGATAGTGTTAGAATTCACATCAAAGTTAGGAATAACTTTGAAAAAGGTAGCACTTTATTATGCTTAATAAAATGATTGGGTAGAGTCTAGAAATAAAGTAATAAAAAACAACCTAAGCAATGTGATTGAGAGACATCCAAGGGTTTGGCACAATTTGTTTCCACAAGTATTATGGGCTTATATGACCCCTAAAAGGTCAAGTACATGAGTAAGTCCATATGACTAAACCTATGAGCATGATGTTGCCCTACTAATAAAAATCACGCTGAAGTCATTAGGAGTGGTAGCCCAAAATAAATTAACATTAGAATGTTATAATCAAGCTATGTTCATGAAGTTAGAAAACATATATGAAGATAGGGTTAGAACCTTGAATAATATATTAGTCCAAAAGATGAAAATAGTCGACATCTATAACAAAAAGTAAAAAGAGGACCTTTAAAGAGGAGAGATTTTTTGGAAAAACATTTTACCTCTAAGATAAAAACATCGAGCTTATTGAAAGTAGTCCCCATAATGGGAAGGGACAATCCAAATATATAGAAAATTCTAGGATGGTTTTTACTGTTTCGAGACACATCAATGGACACATTCACATGAGAAAAATGAATGCAATGCTTTTAAAGCCATATAACCCAACTATTTAAAAGCAAGACAACAAGAACAAAAAATATGATTTCATATATATATATATATATATATATATATATATATATATATATATATATATATATATATATATATATATATATAGTAGCAATTACATTTTATAGAATTATCTATATACAAAGGATCTAATATTGGTTCAGAAATTAGGGTACATAAGTCTTTTAGTTTTGATTTTAACCTCCCTCTCTTCGAACATGATTGTATTACTAGTAGGAACTTGGATATCTCCTACCAATTGATTTAATCTTAGCTAAAAATAAGCTTCCTCCATGGGAGTTAATTCTATCTTAGCATTGACACTGGCCTTGTCTAATTCATCTTTCTCGATTAAAGGGGTAGTCCTTTTTGCCTGAACATATTTTAAACCTTGCAAACCTCTATCTTCTTCAGATATTTCTCTTTATAAATAGGTTTGGTCTATAGCAATGAATTTTCCTCAGGTTCCACTTGGATCATAGTGTCTACAAAGTATGAAAGTGCTAAGAAACTAGTATTTAAGGTTTTTATAACACTTTCTTCAAGGGCTAGAAATGCATGAGCAAGCGATTTTTAACCCATTGCGAAAAAAATAGTTGGCAAGAGCCTAAAATGGTACCCTTGAAAAGTTTGAAAGTAGTTTCAGATCTTGATAAGCTCATAATTTCCAGTGAGGAAGATCTAGATGAGCTAGAAAAGATGCTATAATTTTTGTTCCACATTATTGGAAGAAATTTCCAAGAATCAAACAGGGTCATGGGACATTATTTGTTGAAGTACCACTTGAACATTAATGAATTCACCTAGTGTCAGTAAATTTGGAAGGCCCATGGATGGAGGACTAACCTTGATTTATAGGGGAGACTCCCTTAAAGGTGAATCCTTTAATTCTAGAAGGAATGACAGTTGACTTTGGAGTATTATTAGTAGGATTAGCACCTTGACTGGGATCTTTGTGACAACCCGCCTAATTAAATACCGGGCGGTCACTCCCATATTAAATTAAAACAGGAGTCGCATATGGATCATTCTCAGCATCACTGTCGAAAACCATTTTAATTACTAATAACCTATTAGGCTGGCGTCAAAATTTTACTTAACTAATCTTTTTCAACAAAAAAACAAATAAAACATCCACGCAGTTTATATAAATGAAACTGGAAAGAGATAAAATAACCGAATACTTGGTTCAAATATAATACAACCAGATCGAATGCCACACTAAAAGGCGGGAAAAGAATAAATAAATGCACTTGGGTTATCAACCCGAATATATAAACAATACCTCCTAACTAGATTACAAGGATAGAAGCGTCTGTTCGAAAACCTGCATGCATCCACAGCTGCTGCAGCAGACGTCTGACTTGAAGGAAGTGTCATCCAGGCGTCCCTGTGTCTAGACACCTATATATATATAATATATAGCAAGAGAGCAAAAATATAGAAACGGGTCAGAGCCCGAGTTGTGAAAATATTTAGCAAGTGCATAAATGCTTTATTTTAAAAAAAAAAAATATGTCTTATCTCATATTTAAATTGGTATCGTAATTCCATGAGATACACCTCACCCCTCTTCTAATAGTGCACGCCTAACGCACTCGACTAAAACATCCTAGTTAAGCTATTCCGCCTAACTAATCTAATTCACCCGTCTGCTAGAAACCCCAACCACCGAGTACTCAGGGGAAAAATTCTCTCCATTCTCAACACTGCGCTAAGTTCATGTGTGGGGTGTCTCGCGAAGCGAAATCCAAACAAGGAACCCCCCCGATACACTACTACTTGGCATGGTCAATGGAAGAGATCCATTAGGCCCTTAGTACAAAACGAATATATAAACATACTTGGATAATAATATACATATTATACTCATTTTCATATACATCTTACAATATACATCTGGATAATATCTCCCGGACTGAGGTTTACTATATATTCATTTTTATATTGCACATCCGGATATATCTCCCGGACGGAGAATTTCTCATTTTTCATTATTATCTATTTACTCTCATAGAGATATATATTACCTTGTTCTCATGCACAAGTATTATAATATATACCAATATAATAACCATCCCACCGAGTTATCACTCGAGGATGCTGTCTCTCAATGCTATCATCTTCCAGTGCCCGACTCACGTAGCATAATGGGGACCACTGGTAGGACTAAACGACAACTACTTCGTGGTCAAAACCAAATCACAATGCCTGGGAAGCGGTCATAGTTCCTAACCGGCAATGAGATGAAACATACCCACCACGTCTCATCCCAAAGATATGTAAATCACATAATAATATAATGGACGACTATGACCTGGGGAATATCCACACTCCGCTCCTCGAGCCAGGGTGCTCACCCTTATCGCGCAACTTCCCAATGATAGCACTCGAGGAGTATGATTCACATATATATATACCTTCACCTATATATATATATATATATATATATATAAACGGCCATAATTGCCGAATACACATAACGATGACTAATATCCCAAAGATTCTCATAAGGAATCCTATTCATGCGTTCCCATACTCACGATACCATACCCAAAGTATTCCCTCACTTTGATAAATAATAAACACCTTATTCCCATCTAAGGATTTATTGGATATCTCCAACTATACCAAATTCACTCTAAGTGAATAAATATATATACATTCCCAATTTCATCCTAATTATCTCATAGGATTTTCTTAACCAATATTAATATAATTATGTTTTCTTATACTTATAATTATATAGGCCTAAATGCCCATTGAATTTATCCCAAGGATTATTCTTCCCCAAACTTTAATTATGTCCCTTCCTCGGGTTATGCCCTACACCAACCCAAGGCATTCTCTTTCATCTAAAGGTTTTCTTACCCTCAAAACCATAATTGAGGAGTCCCAATATCATAACCGGAAACCCCATATAAAATCCCAAATTGTAATTTAACTCCCCAAACTCTCAAGGGAAGAAAACTGGCCATTCAGACCAAAGCGAATCGATTTTCCCAAATTGCGAATCGATTCGGGTTGGCGAATCGATTCGGCCCCCAATCCAAATCGATTCGGAAAGTGTTCTGCAAACAGGTCATTATTGGCGAATCGATTCGGTCTAAATCCGATTCGATTCAGCCCACTGCAGCAACACAGATCCCCTTAGGTGAATTGATTCGGTCTAGACCCGAATCGATTTGGCCGGTTCGAGGGGCACTGTTTGGGCAATTTTTCAATCTCCAAAATACCCAATATCAACCTAAACTCCATTTTAATGGTTTATAGTCTCATCCAACAACCCTAATAACATCCTAATACTGATTTACAATTAATTCTTCCGTAAATTTGGGGTATTAAACTACTTTCTTAGGTTTTGGATCTTAACACCCTAAAAACCCTAGTTTTGACATTTCGCCCATTTCAATTCGATTTATTACTCCATTATCATGGTTTTAATACTAGAAATCATTAAGAGTTTACATTTCATCAATATGTAAACTCATATCCAAGTTTTCCCAATTTTATTTTACGGGTTCTAACCCAAAATCACATATTTACCAACTATGATATGAGATTTATGCTCAAAATCAAATCAAGCAAGTAAACACTTGCCTGGAGGATAAAATCCGACGATCCCAAGTCGAATCCCGCGGAGGTTGGCTGGAATCTCCCTTTCCTCTCCTTTTTCTTCCTCTCTCTCTTCTCCTCTTTCTTTTCTCTCTTTTCTTTCTCTTCTCTCCCCTTTTCCCTCTTTATATAAGGAGAAAAAGGGTTTATCCCCTTAAAACCCAGAAATCACTCGTTTACTCAATTACGAGTCCAAACGGGTCCAAAAATTCCCGAGAGTTAATTAATTTCCCCGGATACTCTATTCTGACTATCTCGTCCATTCCGAGACCAACTGCGCAATCTAAATTTCCATTCGAGGTAATTGACCACAAATTCACTATTTAAACCCAACACACTTAATGCGGTATTTCCATTCAAATATTATCCTTTGTCGCTTTTCCCAACAGCGACATATAATAAAATACTCCAATTCATTCAATTAATCCCAAAAGTAAATATTACACCCATCGAAAATCATTAAATCCTTGAAAACCTCAAAATTTACTATTCACAATAATTTCTCAAATTCCCAAATTACATTCAATTATTACATTTAATTTCCCCTTAAAAGTGCGGGTTATTACATACTTCCACCCTTATAATGGAATTTGTGCTCGAAATTCAAATATAACCGATACTATCAACTCTAACCTAGGATCGTGAATCACTCCACATCCTAAAAACTCAAAGTGGAATGGTACTACCCAATGGCTCTCAGCCGTACACTCATTCGGCACTCAGATCTAACCAGGTTTATATAACACTATACTACACTGCCATCTCGGCATAATCTTCAACTATATATACTACGTTCCTTCCATCTCAGGCGGTATATAAAACCAACTTACTTAGGTTCCCACACACCTTTTTAACTCGTGTCTATTAGTTCAACCATTGTAAACGTTTGACACTTAACACTCTCTCTAAATAAGGGACTCCTTTCCTCAGTGTAATACTCACACATGGGTTCTCCCAACCCACGAAATTCAATTCTTCTCAAAGTCAATAAACCAATCTTCTTATGGTTTACTTCCCACATTTTCCTATATCGGCGCTACCCACTCTATTGAACTTACATCCTAAAAATTCTACGGTCTAAGCGTTACACTACCTACGCAAAATTGTATAATCCTAAGTATCCCTAGTGCCCAAGGCCTCTCTCAACTTCTGACATTTTCTCGATTTCATGCGTGGAACGTCTCGCAAAGCGAAATCCAGACAAGGAACCCTCCCGTTGCACTACTCCCTCGCATCGTTGGTCGTCGAGATATAACGGTCTAAGGCACATCAGTGGAACGTCCTAAATCCTACCTCACTAACCTACCCACGTACATCTACCACTCCAATCTTTAAGTAGGCAAACCAGTTTCGAACATCGCATCTAAACCATACTATCTTCAAATTTTCCTTCTCATAAAGGCCTAACCACAAGACTTGAATCAATTTTTTTTTCTTTACCTTACCTCACCTTTACTTGCGGTGAGAGAAACATTTTGGTGCTTTTCTATAGCACTTCCATCTCTAAGCATACCGTCATCACATGCCTCATAGTCTATAATGTTTTATTCACACTATAAAACTTTTCCACAAAACCAACATCCTTGCATCCTATAACATCTCTCCACTCCTGACGTCATTAAGGTTCATGCGCGGAGTGTCTCACTAAGTGAAATCCAAACAAGGAACCCCTCCAATACACTACTTGTCACGACCCCGACCCAAAATAGTATTAGGGAACGAGTGTCTTGACATGCCACCAAGGCAACAAATATTTCGATTTAATTGTTTCCTTAAATAAATGAAACGGATATATTATCACATGGTTATGAATCGTAAAATACTGAAAGTAAAGGAATTACGTCATCAGAGCTTTCTAAAGGAAACTTCATATATATTAAAAGTAACAACGAGTTACAACTCAAGAAAAAATTTAAACCTTATTACAAGAGATCCAGACATGCTCTAAATAAACATTTTACAAAAAGAGCTCTAAAAGCTAAAACTTCAATATAGTTCATTTTCATTCCGTCCATGAGCCTAAACGTTTCCTGAAAAATGGTTATTTATACAACATCAGGTAAAAGCCGAATGAGGTTCAATCTCCAAACATTCCAGGGTTTTCAGAAAATAGATACCTATTCAAGTCAAAAGAGAAGGCATATACATATATGGAGAGGAACTTGTAGTAAATAGATATAATTTTGAAATGAAATTATATATATCACAATGGGATAGCTCAGAATAAGACGAATGCAACAAATCAAATGTGATATCTTTTTCTTTCAATCATATCATTTTGATGGCCAAGTACACTCTAATACCGTTTTCTTCTACCGTATTACACCCCGGTAGTTGAGGGTAAATCGAACTAGTTCGTCACAACGCCTTATTTAGGGCACACCAGCGATAACCCAGTTGGGAAGGTCAGTCAGTAAAGAGGTCCCTTAGGCCGAATCAGATTTTCAATATTCAATATCCTTTTCAATAATCATTTTAATCAGTATGTTAATATGGACAAATATAAACATATCACAAATGAATCAATCATCGGTATCACATGAATTTTGAGAATAAAAGTAATTCATAAAATGTATATAGTTTGCATAATATCATATAATCAAAATACACAAGGAATGTCAGAGTACTCACCCAAAATGGAGGTCAAATTTACTAGTATTGAGTCTTCGATCACACGTTAATCTGATAAAGATTTAAGTACACGTTCTAAGGTCCATTTTATACTATACTTTAATAATAACTTCCTCTTTTAAAGGATTACTGAATCCCCATTTATCAACTTTTAAAACTCCTTGATCGTAATTGAAGAATTCAATTCATAGTCTTTCCTCATCAGTCGGTTCCCAGTAGAGATGGAGGGTCACAGGGGCACCACTTAAATACCATCTCATCTAGACAGAAATTCACCGAGCCTGACTTTGGAATTACTTAAATGGGATTCCATAATAACGAGCAATTTCTTTAAAAAGAATCATTTTTTTAAAAGCGTATAATTTCAAACAAGTTTATAAAATCAACTTGGATTTGTTCTAAATTTTAAGTTTTGATTAGTGAATTATTTATTGTATTTTACCAGCATAACTACTAAGTAAAGCTATAAAACAATAAATTAAAACTATAAAGATGCATTATTACATTAAGATTACCTTAAGATGAATATCCCTAAGAACTTCTTCTTAAACTTTCTCACACTTTCTCTCACTATTTCTTTCTATAATTCTCAAGGAATTGGTGTGAGTTTCAAATGATCCCCAAAGGCCCTATTTATAGTTTTCCAAAGATATTTAGGTGTTGACACGTGTTTGGGTGATAAGGTTTTACTTTGGTGAGTCGTCGTTCACTTGTCGTGCAACGGATCAGCCTTGCAGTCTTGGTTTACCAAACGGCAACACGTGTTTTTCCTTTTTCTAGAGGATTTACATAAGTTTTATCCTTTCCTATAGAGGTGACACGTGTGCAGTGGATATGTTCAAAAGAAAGGACGAGGTGGAAAGCACGAGGCGAAAAGTTATTAGTGGTATAAGGGTCATTTTACACCTGAAGGGTATTTTAGTAATTTTACACCATATATTTTCAATATTTCTTTTAGGTCCCTGAAAATATTTTATTTACAAAAAGGCCCCTTTTTATTTTTCATTTTGGTCCCTAAAACTTTCTTTATTAAAACCAAGTCCCTAAAGTTTCATAAAATTACATTTTCTACCCCAAAACTTAGTACTTAGCTGAGGATGTGCCATAAAATCTCAGTTTGACCCATTTTATCGTTGATTCTTCAAATTTAAAAATGGGCTTTGTCATATTAAGAACTCGGAATATCATATATGTAATAATATATCATTATTAGATAGTAAGTGTGACGAAATTGAAAGAAGACAATTATATATTGGCATAAGAAAGTGGGGTCATTACACTACTGCTTAACCTTTTTGGTCATGGAGGTCCGTTAACTCCAAATACGCAACCGGGATAACCCCATCCCCTCTTTCAACAAAATGTGGTCTGAACTCCCATTTCTATCCAGGAGCCATACCACTAAGCGCTCGAACCACACTTAGTCCTTGCGCAAATAATAATGAGCTTAACTCACAGCTCGACAAATAAATCCCGCGTGCCTTAAATCATATCTATAAGGTCGCCACTCACTCAAATCATAATGATGAAGCATCTACTCACCGAAGTTCCATCTACCCATAATAATAAGGGCGAACTCAACCTGTATCCAGGTGAGATATCGCAACAACAACCCATTCCACCTTGGAACCATGGACACGATAGTCTTGCCATAATTAGCATGCTATCGCTCCAAACAACAAAAAACATAATATACTCACAATACTATCATACTCGTATAACACATATAAAACGAGTATCGCAAGCCAGATATACATATTCAAAATATCAACATCAGCTTTTATAGCGAATGAAGGAAAATAAAACTCCGCTACCGCGAAAAACACATAAGCCTACATTATATAATGTTATCAATACCGCCACAAAGCTCAAATTACACAAACGAGTCAAGGGCTAACGAACACCGCGACTTTATTTAGCCACGCCAATTATACCTCTTCCCTCTGAGGTTAAACTCATAACAACAACTTCGCCTTTATCTATTCTAAATGGTTCTTGGATCCGGTACAATTTCCGTAACTGAATCAAAATTTTCTTAACTCTATACCCCATTTAGGCACCCTAATCTTGTCTTTTACTCCTTCCCGGAAAGGACTAACCATGTGGCTCCGCACTCCACATCACTATTTTCATCACTGACCTTCCTGACCATGATAAAGTTATCAGTATCATCTGACTCTATAGCCTCATCCTTACAATCATCTTACTAGTCCTCTTAACTTTTTCGTTAAAAGGAAACTCCATTACCTGCCTCAACAACCCTGTTTTGATAAATTTACCCAGGGTGGGAGTCCACCAATGGGGTCCACGGATACACACATTCTCCATAAGTGTTAATAACACTTCTCTAGTGAGCCTATCATTCCTCTGAAGGACTCTTTCTTCATTGTACCCACCTCACCTCGGTACAAGGTTCACTTCTCCATATCACTCTTTATCCACTGTCGGCTCTTGGCCGATCCTTATGTGAATAATTTAAAATGGCATTACCATCATTTCTAACAAACCAAAGGAACTAACAGGTATATCCATCCGTAAAATCACCCCATGGGCAAAACATCCTGCTCCCCCATATGTGGTGACCATCATTTTCACCACTACAACGTTGCTCCCACGAGTGAAAAATTTTCCTCAACTTTTCACGTTTGGGTATTTCTATACCCAACTTTAAGTCCACGCTCCCAAGCCTTCTACTTCCACTGGGTAAAGCTACACTTACCTTGCACACCCTAACTTCAACATATGGTCCGTATCAATGACCCTTTTGGATTTTCTCCAACTCAACTTCACCGGGTAATTCAACTTTAGCACCACTCTTTACTATAGCGGTACTTGGATACTCATAACTACTATACTTTAGTAGTCATTGCAACAATCCTTAGCAAACTCCACAAAGGAAGTGACCTCTACTATGGTCCTTATCCCCTACTTCACTGAAAGCTCCAATTAAGCCCCACCTCTTGCTGCCCTCATCACGGTCTTCCTTGGTCGCTCATCCTCGATCAACACACGAACCTCCGACGAGCACGCAAAAGATTTACTATCATCCTATGTCATAGCAGGAGAAAGAAATATCATAAGAGGAATCGACAATTCTAATCATAAGGCTTTATATCAAATCGAGAGAAACGCTGAAAGCATAGTACGTCCGAACAGATTCCTAAGGACACTAGAACCTGATGCTTTGATACCATCTGTGACAACTCGCCTAATAAAATACTAGGAAATCACTCCTATATTAAATTAAAATAGGACTCACATATGGATCATTCTCAGCATCACTGTCGAAAACCATTTTAATTACTAATAACCTATTAGGCTGGCATTAAAATTTTATTTAACTAATCTTTTTTAACAACTAAACAAATAAAACATCCACACAGTTTATATAAATGAAACTGGAAAGAGATAAAATAACCGAATACTCGGTTCAAATATAATACAACCAGATCGAATGCCACACTAAAAGGAGGGAAAATAAATAAATAAATACAGTTGGGTTATCAACCCGAATATATAAACAATACCTCCTAACTAGATTACAAGGATAAAAAGCATATATCGAAAACCTGCATGCATCCACAGCTACTGCAGAAGACGTTTGACTCGAAGGAAGTGTCATCCAGTCATCCTTGTGTCTGGACACGTATATATAATATATTTAGTAAGAGAGGAAAAATATAGAAACGGGTCAGAGCCCGAGTTGTGAAAATATTTAGCAAGTGCATAAATGCTTTATTTTAAAAAAAAAAATATGTTTTATCTCATATTTAAATTGGTATCTCACTCCCATGAGATACCCCTCACCCCTCTTCTAATAGTGCATGTCTAACGCACTCGTCTAAAACATCCTAGTTAAGCTATCACGCCTAACTAATCTAATTCACCAGTCTGCTAGAAACCCCAACCACCGAGTACTCAGGGAAAAACTTCTCTCCATTCTCAAGACTGCACTAAGTTCGTGCGTGGGGTGTCTGGCGAAGTGAAATCTAAACAAGGAACCCCCCCGATACACTACTACTTGGCATGGTCAATGGTAGAGATCCATCAGGCCCTTAGTAAAAAATGAATATATAAACATACTTAGATAATAATATACATATTATACTCATTCTCATTTACATCTTACAATATACATCCGGATAATATCTCCTGGACTGAGGTTTACTATATATTTATTTTTATATTGCACATCCGGATATATCTCCCGGACTGAGAATTTCTCATTTTTCATTATTATCTCTTTACTCTCATAGAGATAAATATTACCTTGTTCTCATGCACAAGTAATATACTATGTACCAATATAATAACCATCCCACCGAGTTATCACTCGAGGATTCTGTCTCTCAATGCTATCAACTTCCAGTGCCCGACTCACATAGCATACTAGGGACCACTGGTAGGACTAAACGACACCTACTTCGTGATAAAAACCAAATCACAATGCCTGGGAAGCGGTCATAGTTCCTAACTGGCAATGAGATGAAACATACCCACCACATCTCATTCCAAATATATTTAAATCACATAATAATATAATGGATGACTATGACTTGGGGAATATCCACACTCTACTCCTCGAGCCAGGGTGCTCATCCTCATACCGCAACTTTCCAATGATAGCATTCGAGGGGGTATGCTTCATATATATATATATATATATATATATATATATATATATATATATATATATATATACACACACACACTTTCATATATAGATATATATATCTACATATCCGTATCGTATTCCATATATACTTTAATCACATAGTATATATACCATATATATTGCTCCTCGAATATATATATATATAAACGGCCATAATTGCCGAATACACATAACGGTGACTAATATCCCAAAGGTTCTCATAAGGAATCCTATTCATGAGTTCCCATACTCACGATACTATACCCAAAGTATTCCCTCACTTTGATAAATAATAAACACCTTATTCCCATCTAAGGATTTATTGGATATCTCTAACTATACCAAATTCACTCTAAGTGAATAAATATATATACATTCCCAATTTCATCCTAATTATCTCATAGGATTTTCTTAACCAATATTAATATAATTATGTTTTCTTATACTCATAATTATATAGGCCTAAATGCCCACTGAATTTATCCCAAGGATTATTCTTCCCCGAACTTTAATTATGTCCGTTCCCCGACTTATGCCCTACACCAACCCAAGGCATTCTCTTTCATCTAAAGGTTTTCTTACCATTAAAACCATAATTGAGGAGTCCCAATATCATAACCGGAGACCCCATATAAAATCCCAAATTGTAATTTAACTCCCCAAACTCTTAAGGGAAGAAAACTGGACATTCAGAGCAAAGCGAATCAATTCGCCCAAATTGTGAATCAATTCGGGTTGGAGAATCGATTCGGCTCCCAATCCGTATCGATTCAAAAAGTGTTCTGCAAACAGGTCCTTATTGGCGAATCGATTCGGTCTAAATCCAAATCGATTCGTCCCAATGCAGAAACACAGATCCCCTTAGGTGAATCGATTCGGTCTAGACCCGAATCGATTCGGCCTGTTCGAGGGGCACTGTTTGGGTGATTTTTCAAACTCCAAAATACCCAATATCAACCCAAACTCCATTTTAATGGTTTCTAGTTTCAACCAACAACCCTAATAACATCCTAACACTGATTTTCAACTAATTCTTCCATAAATTTGGGGTATTAAACTACTTTCTTAGGTTTTGGATCTTAAAACCCTAAAAACCCTAGTTTTGACATTTCTCCCATTTCAATTCGATTTATTACTCCATTATCATGGGTTTAATACTAGAAATCATTAAGAGTTTACATTTCATCAATATGTAAACTCATATCCAAGTTTTCCCAATTTTATTTTAAGGGTTCTAACCCAAAATCATATATTTACCAACTATGATATGTGATTTATGCTCAAAATCAAATAAAGCAAGTAAACACTTGCCTGGAGGATAAAATCCGACGATCCCGAGTCGAATCCCGCGGAGGTTGACCGGAATCTCCCTTTCCTCTCATTTTTCTTCCTCTCTCTCTTCTTCTCTTTTTCTCTCTCTTTTCTTTCTCTTCTCTCCCCCTTTCCCTCTTTATATAAGGAGAAAAAGGGTTTACCCCCTTAAAACCCAAAAATGACTTGTTTACTCAATTATGAGTCCAAACGGGTCCAAAAATTCCCGAGACTTAATTAATTTCCCCGGATACTCTATTCTGACTATCTCGGCCATTCCGAGACCAACCGCGCAATCGGAATTTCCATCCGAGGTACTTGACCGCAAATTCACTATTTAAACCCAACACACTTAATGCGGTACTTCCATTAAAATATTATCCTTTGTCGCTTTTCCCAATAGCGACATATAATAAAATACTCCAGTTAATTCACTTAATCCCAAAAGTAAATATTACACCCATCGAAAATCATTAAATCCTTGAAAACCTCAAAATTTACTATTCATGATAATTTCTTAAATTCCCAAATTACATTTAATTTCCCCTTAAAAGTGCTGGTTGTTACAATCTTCTTCCTTAGGAGTTGTAATTCCAACAATTTCATATTCATAGATAGGATTTGAGGAAGTAGGGTCAACATATTTTAGAGGAGGTGTTGTGGGATCCAAAATAGGAAAAGATTCCTCCACATTGGCTAAGGTATCAACTAAATCTATGATAAGAGAAAAACGTTTTGAAGTAAGATTTATTTGTGTAATGGAGTTAGAAAAATTTATTTGAAAGGAAAAAAACATTAGTATACCTACCATCTATACCTTGTTCATATGTTTCTTGGTTAGGTTTTCACTCATTTCCTCTTTGGAAGATTAAACATGGCTAATATAGAAGGTTCAACAGGTTCATGGGTACCTGTAGAAGCGCTAGTTGGAACATCAGAAGAGGATTTATCACTTGTTGGTAAAAAAAAGGAACACCATCTTCTTCATTCATAGTCTCTATTTCCTCGGGAGCTATTTCCACTTGCGAAAAGAAATATGACCAACAAGAGGTGGAGTTTTTACAACATAACAAAATGTCTATGAAGAGGCCAAAATATTAGCCTTACCAAAAGAAGAGGGCATCGAAGGATTTGTGTCATCATGTAATTGATTTAAAGGAAAACTAACATGGTGTTTCCACCAACCTATAAAAACCTCAGCTACCCTAACATGAAAATCGACATTAACTATGCTAAAGGTGCTTTGAACATTATACTAGTTGTCAATCCCACCCAAAATAGTCACTTTGGAGAATTGTGAAGGCTTAGGAAACAAGTAAGGGTTGGAAAGACTCCTCTTAGGGATTGGATTGATAAAAGCCAAATTGCTTGGAAGATTGAGCAGGCATGTAGATTTCTCCAAATTGGGGGCTTTGGGGAGTGATGAACCACAATACAAGTCCTTGGAAATCAGAAAGCTTCCCTAGTAATAAGTAGTCTCTATAGTATAGGAAGACTTTCTTAAAATTGAATCAAGCCAATAACGAGGTTCATTTGGTGCCAACAAAGGTTGCAAGAGAATCCTTGGCATATTAGGTTTTAGACGTTTGAATGTATTAATAAGAGATTTAAAACTCTTGTTTTCAGGTTTAGAATGATAAAAGGTGTTGGAATGTCTAAACTTGGCACTACCTTTTACATGCCCAATCTTAGGATAATAGGCATGCACTCACATTTGGAAGATCCATAGGGGCCCACCTAAAGTGGCATTAAAATGATTATCTTGAACCTCATAACAACTTCTATAAAGAGTACACAAAAGATAATAAGAAAAATACATTTACTTACCTTTCATAAGAGTCGCAGGTAAAAAGAAATATTCCAACATAACTCTCTAAGATATAACACATAAAAGTTCTTGGACAACTAAAGCAACAAAAAAATAATATCCCCCCTCTCTCATAATTTATTTATTTTTAATGTGTTTGTTGATGATAGTGGACTACGGCAGAAGAATGATATGACTTTTTAATCTTGAAAGGATTTCAACAAGCAACATAGGAGGATGAACATCTTCTCAAATATACTTGAAGCCAGACAACTGGAAAATGTCCAGCATAGAGGGGTCGTTCATCAAAAAAATTAAACTTAAAGAAATTGAATTTTTTACTTCCAAAACTGAATAGCACTAGAAATAATAAACGAATCATATTCAATACCCATCATGCTGAGTTTAATGGTGATATAAAGGCCAACAACTTCCATTTATCTTGCCTTAGATATAAGCATCTGGTGTATCAATTTCATCCATGTGTTATTATCCCATATTTTGGTTCAAAACCTAAACCTAAAAGAGGAGTGTGCGTTGAGGAAGGTAGGATCTTAAATGATAATGATGTGATGTCCAAACCTATCATACAACACTATGAGTGGTAATGGGAGCTTATCCTTGAAAAAGGTCCAATAGTGTAGTGAGTAGATCCATAAGAGGTTTTGAAGGGGACAATAATACGCTATATGATAACAATGTCATTGCTTGCAAACTTTTAAAGATTTTCATCAAACTGGAAGTGCATATAAAGGCTTCCATAATTAGAAGCCATTGATGGTGAAAGATTAAGAAAGATAACGAAACAAGAAAAATACCTTTTCAAAACATGGTTTTTAAAACATTTTAAAACCATTCTAAGTCATTCAAAAAATTAAATAAGTTTTTGAATGTATGTAAAAAGGTTTCAAAAGAATACCGAATAGAGATCTTAAAAGCAAAGAAAAATCTTCAAGAAACAAACTCCAAGTAACTCAGCACATCAAAAAAGAAAGACCAAACTCCAAAATCAGCAGCTAAACACTCATCCTCACACAAAATATATCTGGTAAAAATATAGGATGAAATCATGTATAGAAAACTCTCAAAATTAATTAAATTTTTAAAGAGAGAAAGTTGAGAAAATTTTGGCAAAGTTTCTCATAGGTTTTGAAAAAATTTCTCATTAATAAACACTGACCCTAAGCTCTCTATATATAGAGACGGTGGAATGCCTTTGGTAATTTGTCATTACCCCAATAATAAGGGCAAACCAGTTATCAATCAAGGTCATCTAAGGGTATAATAGGCAATGCATATAATACCAGTCGGTAGAGGTACATGCGTAATAAACTAGTGCACTAATAAACACTGACCCTAAGCTCTCTATTTATAGAGACGGTGGAATGCCTCTGGTAATTTTTCATTCCCCCAACAATAAGGGAAAACCAGTAATCAATCATGGGCATCTAAGAGTATAATAGGCAATGCATATAATACCAGTCGGTAGAGGTACATGCGTAATAAACTAGTTCACTAATAGGGGCATAACGGTCAAATAAGCATTGACATGCCTACAGTTGATCAGTGTGCCAAAGAAATCATGCGTGATCGAATCGCGTGCACAAAACCCTTGATGCATAATTGGCTAAAACCATTAAACATTGATCACCAACTAAAAAATCATTCGAGACACAAAAACTCTTTCATTTTTATATTTGTTGATTTTTATTTAAGAAGAAAAAAAATAAAATTGAGCCAACACTAAACTGGGGGAAAAGAAAAGGTACATTCAATCTCCCCCTTTGGCCAATATTGGGACAAACCAAATTGAGACTACAAAAAGATAAGTCTCACACAGACAAATATATAACCCAATTATATACATGATTCCTAAAATGAAGAATAAAAAATACAACTATCCACATATGTCCTAAAAATAAGAGTACATAACTCAACTAACCACATATGTCCTAAAAGACTCGACACTGAGACTTTCTCACAAATATTTAGATATTTAGATTTGTAAGGCATTAACTTAGGTTGTGTAGGTTTTTTAACAGGATCAACCTTAACAGTTCTCCTAGGTCTTTTAGTTTTACCATTTTTCTTGTTATGATTTAATCCTTTATAAAAAAATCACTAAATTTCCTATTTTACCACAAAAATTGCAATTATAAATTTGCCTAGCAGGATAGGGAACTTGAGACTATTTTTCAAAATGCGCAATAGACATACGAGCATATGAGAATTCTGGACACTCTATATTTGAAGATAGAAATTTAAAAAAAAATATTTTCTTTTAAAATCAATTACTTCTTTGCCACGAGAAGAAGACTTTTTAGAATTCACGATTTGTTTTACAATGATTCCATATTGAAATCATTAAGTTTATTCAAAGCTTCTTTAAATTTTGCTTGCAATTCATCAAAATCAGTTAAAATAGCTTTGTATTTTTTTCCATAATGAAGAACAAATTTCATTTATTTTGAAAATATTTTTCTCTAACATCAGTTTTTCAGTCTAAAGCTTTTCTACTTGCATAAAAGATTCATTAGTTACAAAGCAAATTTGATTATTATGATAATCAATTTTGTATGATAACATAGCATTAACTTTGCATAAGTTAATACACGTTTTGATGGTAGACATATGTAGTTTCTTAAAATGCCAGTCATCATCCTCACCATCACTATCAAATGATTCTATCCTAAGAGAACGTGACTTAAAATCATCATTTTCATCGTCCCAATTAAAAGTAGAATCATTAAGAAATTTACGTACAGTAGAAGTATGATCATGCAGAGGAGTGTTAATTGGCAATAAAATATTTTGAGGAGGTATATCATAATTTTTAATTTATAGTTATGAATTATCATACATAATGTACAAGTTTTAATACCATCATCACACTCATTCAAACATGTAGAAGTAAAAGCCACAAAATTATTACAATTATCACTATAATCACTATTAAAGTCAAAATTGTCATCCTAAGTTTTAATTAAGTGCGATTTTTTAGAAGATTGCCATTTAATTTTTGAAAAACATTTTTAGCATAAAGACAAAACTCGTTACATCTTTTGCATTGAATATGACTTAAGACTTTTTTATGGTCATATTTTTCAAAATATTTTGTTTCAAAATATTTTTCATGTGTCCTATTAGAATAACTAGGTTGTCCGTCTTTAAAAGAATATTATTTTTGAATTTGACAAATTTCTTTAAATATTTAGATCACAAAGAAATTTCATGATCTAGTGACTCAAGATACATAGATGAATCATCAACACCAGATAAGGAAGACACAAAAGCAAAAGTATTGCTAAAAGATTTAAAGAATAAAGAAGGTTGTGAAGTATGTTATTTTCTTTTCCTCTTTGATTATCACTTAAAGCAGTTTCAAGTTCAAAAGTCCTTATTTTACTAAGTAATAGTTCATGTGTCCTTTTAGGATCATTCATTTATTTTATGACATGTTTCTTCATGGAAAAAGTATAAGGTAAAGATCATCAAATTTTATCACACATTTCATAATCAACATATAGAATACCATTATAATGTGATTGATTTACTATATCTTTCAACCCAAGAAAAAATTCATCAATTTTTTAATCATCTTTCATAAATATGGTATCGTATATATGAACTAATAATTCATACTTAGACTTATCAACTCTAGCATCACCCTAATGTGTAGACATTAGAAAGTCCCAAGCTGCCTTAGAAGTGGTGCATGCTGAGATACATTCAAATTCAGACTCACAAACTACTTGGAAAATAGCAATTTTACCTTTATTGTAATATTATGAACTTAATTTCTCCTATCTAGTCCATTCAGGAGAGGTTTTCTTTTAGTTCTTTGAGCATTACATTCATTAATAACATGAGTAAGTACTAAAAAACCATTTTCAACCATATCCCGTACATTTACCCTAATTGGTGGATATGTGCAATCATTCCTACTTTTCAGTAAGAAAAGTTTGAACCATAAAATTGAGGAGGACATACAAAACTATCATTTCAGTCTTCCATTTAAAATAAGTTTAAAATAAAGAGTTTAGGATCTTAAAGAGTAAAAACACTTTTGAAAACCAAAGTAACTATGATGCTTTGATTCCACTTGAAATAATCTATGGACCCAAAAGTGTTAAGATTAAAAATCTCTTTTAACACTTTTGTAAAAACCCTTTAAACTTTAATTGTTCAATACGCACACACACAAAACCAATTTAGGTTGATGGGATATTCAAAGTCTTACAAATAAAAGTTAGAGAGAGAATCAGAAGAGGCGAGGATGGTTGGACATAATATTTCTTAACGGGGAACCCAACGTACTAGTAAATCCCAAGTTTTTTTCTTCTAATACCATACACACCATAAGTCCATTATAATAACAATTTGGTACAAATTAAAGTTTATAATGTGTAAATGAACTAGCACTATCAATACACCCTTTATTCCAAGGTAAGAACTAAACAACCCCATAATTATTGAATTAGGTAAAATAATAAATAGTATCCAAGTAGTACAAACACAGCTACACACACAAACCCAGAGTATACAGTGAAGGAGTAACATAAATAAAGTTTTAATAAGTTGCATTTTCACATATGGTTAGGAAATCAATTCTAAAGCCATTAAATAGAAATAGTCTTTCTTTGTGATTTGACATTTCAACCTTGTGAAAAAAAGAAATAGCGTGTGATAAAAAATTAATACCGTGAGTTTCATAAAAACCACAAAAGGATCCACGAAAACAAATCACAATTAAATCATATTTAAAGTATATATGAGATTAGTACAATCGGTTTAGTTTAAGCAAGGTCTAATAGCACAAACTATATATATATATATATATATATATATATATATATATATATATATATATATATATATATATATATATATATTATAACATGTTAATAGATTAGTATGACAAAAATATCATTTCAAAGTAGGGCTTGTAAAATATTTTAAAACCAGTCTAAGTAACTCAAAAAACAAATCATGTTTTGCTTGTATGTAAAAAGGTTTAGAAAGTATACCCAACAGAGATCTTAGAAGCAAAGAAAAATCATAAAGGAAAAAACTCCAACTATCTCAACACATCAAACCATATAGCCCAAACTCCAAAATCAACAGCTAAACACTCATCTTCAGACAAAATATATGTGGCAAAAATATAGGATGAAATTGTGTTTAGAAAACTCTCAGAGTAGATGAAAATGTTTTGAAAATATTTAGAAGAGAAAGTTGAGAATATTTTGGCAGAGTTTTGCCTAGGTTTTTAAAAAAAATCTCACTAAAAATTGATGACCCTAAGATCTCTATTTATAAATACGGTGGAATGCCTTTGCTAAATTTTAATTCTATGAAAAATAACGATAAACTAATAATCAGCCAAGGGAATCTAGGGTACAAAAGGCAACGCATAAAAGAGTAGTCGATGGGCGTACATGCATAATAACTAGCTCACTAAGAGGGACATAATGGTCAAATAAGCATCGACATACATATAATCAATCAGTCGGCCAAAGATCTCACATATGATCAAATCACATGAGCTTAACCCCCAACGCTGATTGGCCAAAACCACTAAACACGGATCGCCAACTAAAAAATCATTTGAGATTGAAAAAGTTTTCGTTTTTATATTTGATAATTTTAATTTAAGAAAGAAAATTTAATTTTTATTTTGTTTCTTTTAAATGTTTAAACTAGCCTTAAAAAAATTCTAGAAAACGATATAAATATGAAAATTATTTTTTAAATTCTGGAAAATTATAAAACCAAGAAAACTATAATATAAAAAATATTTAAGTGTGAAAGACATATAAGATGTATGAATACAAAAATATGGAATATATAGAAGAAAATTTGATTTTTAAATTTCTTAAAAATATTTTTAGGATTATATATAGTGTGTGTATTAAAACCTAGTGCATTTAGGACAATTGTTACAAAATTGAGCTAACACAAAACTCTGGGACACGAGAAGGTACTTTAAAAAGACACCTATACTGGCTCTATCAACCAAAATACGCTCATGATTACATTTACGAATCATTAATAACTCAAGAAATTGAAATCAAGTATTGGAAGTACCAAGGCATCCAAATATATTAATTGAAATGAATTTCAAAAGTTTTCCATTGATAAGAATTAATTATTCCAATAGGCAAGAAAAGGTTGTCATTTGGACACTTCCACACGTGTAATGGAATTTGGTGGAACCACTGCTAATAATAAAAACATGTATGCATAAGATCAAATTTAAATATTTATTGGTCTAAAGGTACAAAAACAGTTACAAGTACGTGCAACATACTAAATTTGGTCAAATCATAAAATGTTCATCAAATGGCTAAAATAAATATTATGCTAAGGTGCAATATTTGATTCAATTGTGAAATAATGTATCAATTAAATAGGGAAATATATTAAATATCCACAACACATTGTATTAATTACAAGCATTCAATGGTGATTCAAAATAATATAAGTATTTTTTTGATTGATAATTCGAAGTCTACAAACTACAATAAGATGAAGCTTAACATCACTCTCTCATGAGTTAATAATAATGAGGCAATGAAGATGTGAAAATATGGTGGAAGATATTTCACAAATAGTTGAGATGTTTTTCCTCCAAATCCGAATAAGGTTTAGACTGGGCCAACTCTACAAATAGTGGCTCATATGACTGGAAGTTTGATATAGCTTCTCGAGCTTTCATTTTCAGTTCCTTGAACTTGAGTAGAATAACATCAGCTAAAAGAACTTCCAAACCTAGGCTTAATGGATCTTCATGGCCATACAAATAAACCCTTTTGAAATTATTCCATTGATCCATAACTCCAATGGAAAATTAATAAATATCATCATGACTTTAACTCTATCCTTATAGCCTTCTAAGTCAACAACAAGTTTGTTGATCCTTCCAATAAAAGAAGGGTAACATTTAAAAAAGATAAAATATGGGCGTTGGACACACGAAGAAAATTCCCAAAATCCTCAAGCACCATACATGTCCAGGAAAAATTATTTTTAGCGTGGCCCATAAAGAGAATAGAGGAAGGAAGGATAGGAAATCTAGAAGGACTTACAAGGATTTTACAACATCACTAGTAGAGGAAGGGTACCTTAAATAAGGATGTCCAGTGTTTAAAACACCTTTGACACACTGTTCTAAATTGTTGAAGAGATCCCCTAATATATGGTTAACTATAAGGTTATAAAGGGTATCAACAAAAAGTATGGCTTAAGTAATGAAGGATTCAAAGGCACTCAAATGAAAACTATCATCGGATACAATGAGAGAATTTGTCATAATATTCAAAATAATTTGGTATAAAGGATGAACAAAGGCATGGGATACAAAATTAACCATTCCATACCTAGGAACCTCATAAATGGAACAATGCCAAATATCCAAAAGGTTCATGTATGCATTGACATCAATTAAAAAAGGATAAAAATCTTGACTAGCCTTGACCAAGCATAAGCCCCCTTAAGATCATGGGTGAATAAGTGGTAAGTCAATTGTGGTTCATATTTGTGGGGAACAGGGAGGTATCAAAGTATGATTAACATTCATCTACTCAAGAGATGGAGTAGGTAGGGATTTACAATGAACCAAAGTGGGGTGATGAGTCTAGTCAACGGTTCCTTTGGGGTCAGGATAAACTACTTTAACTTTATAATCCACTGGTTCATCACAAACCTCAATACGCTCAACTCCATCCATTGTATCTGCACCACTAATATAATATTTATTAACTGTAGTCAAGGAAACAATCTCATCACAAGGAGGAAAATGAAGAGTGTGGTTAGCCCAACCGTCAAAAAGTGTAAAACAATGTGGCTTAACATAATTAGTGACAGTCTGAGGTGGGACAATTGAATACATATCCACCATAAAAAAGTAGGGTATGTAATACTATCTAAAGTAGGGTATGTAATAGGAGCGCACTCAGTAAAGTTGAACACATTCCATGTATCCTAGTCTTCAACACGAACCTAATCTCTAGCATTAGATTAGTTAGCGACAACAATGGAAATCATCCAAGGATGTTCATTATCTTCTGTAGTGTTTAAAATATAGCCAAACTCATGACCGCTCTTGGCACTAGCATCATTATTCTCTTGAGACACCATTGTTAAGTGTAGAGAAGATGGAAGAAGAAGAGACAAAGAACTGAGGTAAAGAGACTGATAGATTGAAGTGAATATTTTTTCACCGATAAAATTAGTGTAATATTGGTTTACATTTCGTAGTGTAGTTAATTATTTTACCACAATTTTCTTTCTTTAATGTTTTCAAAACATTATTTTAAGTTTAGTTCATGAAAACTACCTTTTCTTCTTTATCTCTAGTTATTTACAATTATTTATCACTCGTAGTAAAGTCTTTCCTAAGGGACATTTTTATCAGTCTGGTTTTGCCGCGGTGCAAGAGTCATCTATACGCTGATTGTTTTTACTCAGCTCACCAACCCAATACAAAAACCTAAACTATTGACTACACTCTTTTAAGGGAGTACAACGGCCAGTACGGGTATCGAATCCATAGAGAAATGTTTCCAGAGTTTAATCAGTTTAATATTTCAGATATAAAAGTGTAAAAGAGAATTGTTAAGGAAAAGGAAAAGATAAACTAGACACGTGTATTTAAAATATATTAACGAAAGGAATAAAAACCTTAGGTTAAAACTAATATCCCTCACCGTGGCTTAACACGTATTAATGGTCACATGTGACTACAAATTTACTAAGATTGAATCTCATTTCCAGAGTTAATTAAGTCTAGAGTTGTCACGCCCTAAATTTTCATCAAAGCCGAATATGATTTTGGTGTCAACAAATACCCTGAAAATTACATACACAAAGTCGTAAACACGGGGAACATATGATATACCCCATTAAATCCCCTAGGCGTAATAACAAGAACAACCAAATCGAATTAAATCTGTAATACCCATCACCATAGCAAAGAAACATATTAAACACAAGGTGACTTCCATTAAACACAACCTATAATAAATTAACCACTATGCATAACGAAATACATATATTAAAGCAACTAATTAATAAAAGCAAACAAGAAATAAATTAACTCTAACAATTTATCAAAGCATGGAATAAATAATAAAGCATGAAAAATAAAGGACTACAATATAGGTTAATGGAGAAGAAGGAAGAATAGTAAACTTACACAATAATGGTATTAACCCAACAAGAAATGGAGGAGTGGGTTGACTCCAACAAAAATCACAATTTTTTCTTCTATACCTAAAACTAAAAAGAGAAGAATAAAATAAGATGTATATAAAAATGAAACAACTGTTTCCATTTATATTAAGTTAAAAATAAAATGAATCAAAAAGAAAACTAAAAGAAAACAATTGCAAATCTCAACCAAAAATGAGGACCGATCGACCGGGGGTGGTGGCCGTAAAACCGGGAAAGAGAAATTAGACCCATGATAGACTCGGTTTTGCCGCGGCGCTAGAGTCACCTACACACCGGTTGTTTTGTTATATTCATCTCACCAACTCAATCCAAAAACCTAAACTATGACTACACTCATTTAAGGGAGTATAGCGGCCAGTCGGGGTATCGAATCCACAAAGACGAGTTGCTAGAATTTATAAGCTTTAATATTCATAAAATAAAAGTGTAAAAGGTATTGCTAACAAAAAGGAGAAGACAAATAAAGAGAAAAGAATAATCTATTCGTGGATAAATTAAACTATGATAAACAAAACAAATAAAAATTATAGGTTTCGTCGGATATCCCTCACCTGAGTTAATTGGTATAAATTGTTACATGGGCTCATGAGTTGTTAAGATTGCATCTCGTTTCGACAGTTAATTAAATCCAGAGTTTTCACACCCCTAAATTCGTATAAAAGTCTATTAAGATTTTTCCATCAACAAATACTCAGAAAATTACACACGCAAGGTCATAAATATGGAGCATACATGATATACCCCATTAAATATCCTAGGCCTAATAACTAGGACAACCCACTCGAAATAAACACATAAAACTCCACCACCAAAGCGAAGCAACCAAATCAACCCTACGTGAGTTCAGTCCAACACAACCTAGATTAAACTATCCACTAAGCATGATAAACAACATTAATTAAACAACTAATTAAATTAACACTACAAATTATACTAGACTTGGAAATAAATGGAAACCATGGAAATCTGGGGCACAAAGCTTAAAGTAGGCAAGAGAGACAATAAATAGTGTACACTTACATTAATGGGTGTCAAACCACCAAGAAAATGGAGGGGAGGGGTGTTCTCCACGTAAATCCCCAAAAATGGCACAAACCCTAACTGAACTAAGAGAGAATGGAAAATAACACTAAAACTAGATATTATGTGTTCTTTACAAAGATGAACTAAGAGACCCTTTTACAGTAAGTTACAAAAAAGAAATAAAGAAAAAGAAAAAGAAAAGAAAAAACGTGTTTAAGTCACAATTAAAGGGAAAAAAAGAAAAATAGAAATAAAAAAAGAAAAAGAGGTGCAACAGTAAAAGATCTCAGACAAAAGCAATACCGGTCGACCGGGGCCTCAGGCCGGTCGATCGCAAAAATGGAGTGGGCACACTGTCTTGAGTCCAAGGTTTAATTCCAAAACACGGTCGATCGACGATAGGGGCGCGATCGACCAGTAGCAGCAGCAACACACAACACACAACACACAACACACAACAAACAACACACAACACGTATACCCACTTCGCTGCAATGAAGAAGATCCACATGTGTACCATCCATAAATATGGACCGGATGCGATTATGGTGCAAAGACAATGGAACCCGAGACCAGGCTGTGCCCAAACTATGTTTTCTTCAAATTCGCAAACCAACAAAATCAAGGCCACTGCCATTTTAAGCCAAAATCGAGACCTGGCAAAGCTCCATAAAAAAAGGACAAAGCCATGGAAGTACCAAAATGGGTACTCCAAATACCCGAACCAACTGACCCACAACTAGTTCCTCACATGACCCAAGCTCCAATTTCGGACGAAAGTCCTTATTTTGGGACGAAACTAAAACTCGAGCACAAACCTGAGCCTAACCAAAAATCACCCATGGCTAAATTGAGCGTGCTGCAAATTAAAAGAGAAAAGGACATAAGGTGAAAGATATAGATTGTTAGTATTTAATAAAATAATAATAAAAATTATTGTTATATTTTGTAACAACCCACGTAATTTTTAGGGTATTTTTAAAATAAAGAGGAAAAATAAATTTTGAGGCAAAATTATTTTTATTGCACAAATATGTTGAGAATTATTTTTAAAGGTGAGAATTTTAAACTATTTCGAAAACGGAGTTGAATCAAATTTTTAAAAAAATTTATCCCTTATATTTTTGTGCTGGCAGAATCAATTTTTCTGGGCGATCGATCGATCGACACCAGGGATTGATCGTTCGATCCCCTCAGGTTTCGTGAACAACAATTATTTTCGTGGAGTTGTAGTTTGTTTCAACTTCTATTATTTTTACCTTATAAAAAGGATAGTGGGCAACCATTTTGGAACAGTTTTGTGGCACAAAAATACCCAAAAACATATTTTTATTTCCTCTCTTTTATACACAAACAGTACCCTTTAATTTTATGCTTTCAACCTTATGTTTTGAGGTGTTCTTGGGGGCTGTTTTGGTGTTTTTTCTTTGAGGTGTTTTGATGATCTTGGAGAGATGATCTTGATGATGTGATGGTAATTTTAGGGCAGATTTATTTTGGTATCTTTTGGTGGTTTAAGGTATGGAGTTTTACACAATATGCTCCTTTAAATCTCTCGAGAGTTTATTCCATTGATTTCATGTTAATTGAACTCATATTTGAATTGTTAAATTTATTGAAATCAGGAAAAATAATTATTGAATTATTTTGATTCATGTGGTATCATTATATTGTTGTTGTTAAGCACGTAGTCATGAGATTTTAATATGGTACGGAGGTTGGGCACCCGCCAAAATTCCTGCTTCCCGGGACTATGTCTTGATAAAGCATATGCGGATGGTGGGAGGCCTGGTGACCCGGTTAATGTGTTGTTGAGAAATTTATTGATAAAATGCTATTGAGATTTGCATTTGATTTGAATATTCATACTCGTTTTGTTACGCTTTATTCATCGCTAACATATTTTTTAAGCATCTTTCCTGACGTATTGTGTACTTCCCCTTATTTTCGTTTAGTAGCAGGTTAGCGCGGATTTTGGGGCACTATGGAGATTTATTTTAGCGTGGATTATTTGAGAAGAATTTTAATACAACATGAGGAATTTTATTTATTTTGATGTATAGAGCATTGGGATTTATTTTAATTTGAGTTAGATGTTGTATTTAATTCGAGAGATTTGTTGTATTAATTTGAAGTGATTTGAGATTAGTGGTTTCTTTTTTGTTGTATTGGGATTTAGATGCTCTATACCTGTTATTTGTGGAATTGTATTTAGTTTTATCGCTAGTGGTGCTCCGTTCGGTCTCCTTGGGCGGGCGAGGTTGTTACAAATGGTATCAGAGCTTAGGTATATGACCACCCTCGAGTCTTGGGTTTTGGATCTGTTACGTTTTGTGGCGCATATTTGGAGATAGAATTTTTAGATGATCGTTTCGTGTTAGGCATCTAGATTAGATGTGAGGAATTTATTTTTTGGGAGACGGATTTTTTTTGGAGATAGTTATAGTGGCCTGATTTTTGAGAGTTAGGCATTCGACGAATTTAGAGGGTGAAATTCCATTGTTAGTGGGGAAGTGTAACAACCCGCGTAATTTTTGTGGTATTTTTAAAATAAGGAGGAAAAATAAATTTTGAGATAAAATTATTTTTATTGCTGAAATATGTTGAGAATTATTTTTAAAGGTGAGAATTTTAAACGGTTTCAAAAATGGAGTTGAAACGAATTTTTAAATATTTTTATCCCTTATATTTTTGTGCTGGCAGATACGATTTTTCTGGGCGATCGATCGATCGACGCCGGGGATCGATCGATCAATCCCCTTAGGTTTCGTGAAAAGCAATTATTTTCGAGGAGTTGTAGTTTGTTTCAACTTCTATTATTTTTACCTTATAAAAAGGGATCGTGGGCAACTATTTTGGAACAGTTTTGTGGCACAAAAATACCCAGAAAACATATTTTTATTTCCTATCTTTTTTACACAAACAATACACTTTAATTTTATGCTTTCAACCTTAGGTTTTGGGGTGTTCTTGGGGCCTGTTTTGGTGTTTGTTCTTGGAGGTGTTTTGATGATCTTAGAGAGATGATCTTGATGATGTGATGGTAATTTCAGAGAAGATTTTTATTGGTATCTTTTAGTGGTTTAAGGTATGGGGTTTTACACAATATGCTCCTTTAAATCTCTCGAGAGTTCATCCCGTTGATTTCTTGTTAATTGAACTCATATTTGAATTGTTGAATTTATTAAAATCTGGAAAAATAATTATTGAATTATTTTGATTCATGTGGTATCATTATACTGTTGTTGTTGAGCACGTTGTCATGATATTTTAATATGGCACAGAGGTTGGGCTCCCGCCAAAATTCCTGCTTCCCGGGGCTATGTCTTGATAAAGCATATGAAGATGTGGTGAGGCCTGGTGACCCGATTACTGTTGTTGAGAAATTTATTGATAAAATGCTATTGAGATTTGCATTTGATTTGAATATTCGTACTCGTGTTGCTACGCTTTATTCATCGCTAACATATTTGTTGAGCATCTTTCCTGTTGTATTGTGTACTTCCCCATATTTTCTTTTAGTGGTAGGCTAGCGCGGATTTCGGGCGCTATGGAGATTAATTTTAGCGTGGATTATTTGAGAAGAATTTTAATACATGGTGAGGACTTGTATTTATTTTGAAGTATAGAGCATTGGGATTTATTTTATTTTGAGTTAGATGTTGTATTTAATTCGAGAGATTTGTTGTATTAATTTGAAGAGATTTGAGATTAGTGGTTTCTCTTTTGTTGTATTGGGATTTAGATGCTTTATACCTATTATTTGTGGAATTAGATTTAGTTTTATTGCTAGTTGCGCTCCGTTCTCTCTCCCCGGGCGGCCGGGGTTGTTACAAATGGTATCAGAGCTTAGGTATACGACCACCCTCGGGTCTTGGGTTTTGGGTCTGTTGTGTTTTGTGGTGCATATTTGGAGATAGAATTTTTAGATGATTGTTTCGTGTTAGGCATTTAGATTAGATGTGAGGAATTTATTTTTTGGGAGACGGATTATTTTTTTGGAGATAGTTGTAGTGACCTGATTTTCGAGAGTTAGGCATTTGGCGAATTTCGAGGGCGAAATTCCATTGTTAGTGGGGAAGTGTAACAACCTGCGTAATTTTTGGGGTATTTTTAAAATAAAGAGAAAAAATAAATTTTGAGATAAAATTATTTTTATTGCTGAAATATGTTGAGAATTTGTTTTAAAGGCTAGAATTTTAAATGGTTTCGAAAATGGAGTCGAAACGAATTTTTAAAGATTTTTATCCCTTATATTTTTGTGCTGGCATAATCGATTTTTCTGGGCGATCGATTGATCCACGCCAGGGATAGATTGATCGATCCCCTCAGGTTTCGTGAACAACAAGTATTTTCGAGGAGTTGTAGTTTGCTTCAACTTCTATTATTTTTAGTTATAAAAAGGGATCGTGGGCAACTATTTTGGAACAGTTTTGTGGCACAAAAATACCCAAAAAACATATTTTTTTTTCCTCTCTTTTATACACAAACAATACTCTTTAATTTTATGCTTTCAACCTTAGGGTTTGAGGTGTTCTCGGGGGCTATTTTGGTGTTTGTTCTTGGAGGTGTTTTGATGATCTTAGTGAGATAATCTTGATGATGTGAGGGTAATTTCAGGGAAGATTTATGTTCATATCTTTTGGTGGTTTAAGGTATAAAGTTTTACACAATATGCTCCTTTAAATCTCTCGAGAGTTTATTCCGTTGATTTCTTGTTAATTGAACTCTTATTTGAATTGTTAATTTTATTAAAATATGGAAAAGTAATTGTTGAATTATTTTGATTCATGTGGTATCATTATATTGTTGTTGTTGAGCACGTTGTCATAATATTTTAATATGGCACGGAGGTTGGGCACCCGCCAAAATTCTCGCTTCCCGGGGCTATGTCTTGATAAAGAATATGTGGATGGGGTGAGGCCTGGTGACCTGGTTAATGTGTTGTTGAGAAATTTATTGATAAAATGATATTGAGATTTGCATTTCATTTGAATATTCGTACTCGTGTGGTTACACTTTTTTCATCGCTAACATATTTATTGAGCATATTTCCTGTCGTATTGTGTATTTCCCCATATTTTCTTTTAGTGGCAGGTTAGCGCGGATTTGGGGCGCTATGGAGATTGATTTTAGCCTGTATTATTTGAGAAGAATTTTATTACAAGATGATGACTTGTATTTATTTTGATGTATAGAGCATTGGGATTTATTTTATTTCGAGTTAGATGTTGTATTTAATTCGAGAGATTTGTTGTATTAATTTGAAGAGATTTGAGATTAGTGCTTTCTTTTTTGTTGTATTGGGATTTAAATGCTCTATGCCTGTTATTTGTGGCATTGGATTTAGTGTTATCGCTAGTGGCGCTCCGTTCGCTCTCCCCGGGCGGGCGGGCTAGTTACATATTTCTTCTCCGATTAAAGGACCATGTTTTCTTGGTTCGAACTTCGATTTGCGCACTGGTTGCGACCACGCAAAGCGAGGCCCGAGAGATAAAAATTCCGTGAATACTTCGGGCAAAATCCCAAAGTGTGAAATGACAAAAATGCCCCTGAACGTGCGAATTGCGATGAAACTTTACCGAAACGCGCCGAAATACTTATAAACGCTCAATAATACCTCAAATAAAGTGTTAGCACATAAAAAGGAGGTTGTCTGATTAACGATCATAATAATAGCAATTATGGTGCCCGAGGGGGATAAAATGCATAAGTTTGAGGGTATAAATGTGCAAGATTTGATACGAATCAACCCACTATTAAACGTACAAGGAAAAAGAGGGGAAAATCGGTCTGCCGAGTGTGGTGGCCGGTCGACCAATTGCTACTACTCATGTCCACTTCTTTTGGAGAAGGAAAAAAGGGGAAAACCCGGTCGATCAAGGGTTCAAGGGTGTGATTTTTGCTGCATAAATCAAAGCTCCAACTGGTAAACCAAGACTTGAGCTGCAATCTCCACTCCTGGCTGAGACCTGCAACAAATCCCCATAGACCTTCTTTGCAATTTGAGAACTAGGACATAAATGTCATTTACTTATTTGTTTCCTTTTTGTCATTTGTTTCCTTTTTTATATTTCTTCCTCCACTTAAAGTCCCATAACATCTTCGATAGGAATCGGTTTCATGCACCGGTCATGTCCACGTGAAGCATATTCTGAGGACCTTAACTTCTGTGACTACTTTGGGCAAAAATCTCGAAGTGTGAAATGATCGATTTGCCATGAACGTGCGAGCTTTGACTAAACTTTATCGAAATGCAACCAAACTTCACACTATGAACCGTAATACGTAGAAACACTCAGTAATACCTCAAATAACATTTTAGCATATAAAACGGAGGTTTTCTAGTTAATGATCATAATTATAGGCATTAAAGTACCCGAGAGGGATAAAATGCAGAAGTATAAGGAGTAATTAAATGCGATATTCGGAATGAATCACACCCCCTAAGTTACACATTTCTAGTCCCTACCAATGAAATTCAAAGCAAGAAGAACTATAAGAAAACCAAAAAATATGAGATATATACAAAAAGGGATTAAAGGTACTTTTGCAGGCGAATGATTGCATTTAGCATATTTAATAAGCTATTAAACCCCTAGGTTACCCTAGTGGACGAGTGTCATCTCGTGAGGATTTTCAAGGATGAAACCCACAAACATCATATGGTTTCCCAAAAAAATATGCCCAATCACATGCGACAAGCCCAACAATAACAAAGAAGATTCCATATACATTATTAGCAAAGTGAATGAATTGACACAAAGTCTGTTGTTACTTAACATTATAGAATGAGCCTCATAGAATTGAAACCTTAAAAATGGGAGGGGGACAAGCACATGCAAAGTATGATTTGGCAAAAACTTATATAAACCGAATAATAAACATTAATGCGTGCATATATCAATCCTCTATGTGTATTACATTCAACAAATGAAATCACTATGAATAGGAGGTAATACACGGGACATGCATGCATAAAGTGAAAATGTATATGGAAATTGGGCCGCGCACATGTCACAAATGAAGAACGCTATATCAAAAATGAAAAACATGTAATCACAATGAAAGTTACTGATCATTAAAGGAGGCAAAATGAATTTTCATTGATTATCAAAACTATAAAAACTTTGAAATTAAATTCACCCTAGGATCACATATGACTTGATAGGGTTATAATGTAGGTTTGGGGTTAAGGTTACCAACGGATGAATGTATGTACATATTTAAAGTGTTTGGGGATGAACACTCGGGATAATGGGAAATTGCGGGACATTTCACGAGATGGAAAATGATTTCCATAACCAGCATTAAATATAACAATGGAGAAAGGAAAAAAAGGTTATTTGAACACTATACACAACATATAAAAACTTTCTCCTTCATTTCTTTTATTTTCTTTAAACCTTTTCTTTTGTTTTCTTTTGTTTCCTTTCTCCTCTCTTTCTTTTTCTTTCTCACTTATTTGTTTTCTTTACTTTTCTCACTCTCATATTGTTAATTGCAACCTAATAGCAAGAATATCATTCAATCCCCAGTATCATTCCAAACAAAGGTATGGAAGGTGATGTCTATGGTATAAAACTCCAATTAGGAGCTGGTTATGCGATTTTGGGGCTATGAAATGAAAGGCTACATTAAGGTTCAAAGGTATTGACGAGGGAAAACATATAAGGTACGTTCAAGGTCAATATGAGTGATATAACAAAGATTGCCTATGATCATTTCCTAAAGTTTACGCAATTCTTGAGTCAAAATAACTTTGAAAATCAAGATCAAGTTATACATTTCATATGAACTCAATTAATTAACGATCAATGAAAGAATAGTGAGATTGCCAACAAATTTAATATTTTCAAGAAGGAAAGAGTAGTGTGTAATACTCACAAATGACGAAAAGCACAAAGTTCACTCGATGTAAGTATATACAATGCAACAAAAGATTATCGAATTATAAAAATCTTAAACCAAATCAATAAAAAAAAAGCGCATGTGCTCATGGGATTAAAGTTTAATTCGGGAAGTTATTCATAATGTAAATGATTTGATGCTAACGTCTAAGAACTTCTAAAATTGAGGACATGCATAATTGAATTGTCTATTGGATTAGGCATTTATTAAAATATATCATTGGAAACAAAGGAAAAATGACCAGTAAAGGAGAAAAAAGAAAGAAAATATTTTTGAAAATTTTAATTTTTAAAAGAAAATCATGCTTTGTAATAAACCTATGATCAAATCAATGGACTAAATAAGAAATGGATAGAATATCCCACACCTCCTAACTTAAATGTTGCCTTGTCCTCCATGCGCACTAAGAACACAACATAAAGGGAGAAAAAGAAAGATATTAACCAAACTGGAGCGGTATCTGAAAAGCACAAATCCATTGAATCTGCAAAACAAGATAGTACCAAGCACAATAAAAAGAATAACAAAAACTCTAACTAATCACACTAGAAAATAAGTAAAAATAAAAATAAAAAACTAACTATTTACAACCTAAAATTTGGACTTCTAACTAACTATACACTAGAAGTCTAATTTTGTTTGGGTCCACCGAAAATACAATTTGGCTTTGCAACGGTGGTCCCTCCTTTGAAAGCATGCCTCCCAAAAAAATATGAATTTCATTTGAACAATGGTAGGCATGTGTTAGGCGGAAGAAATGAACCATCACCATTTTGGAGGGATAATGGGGGATTTGGATAAAATGGGTGATAAAAACATGTGGGATCCAAGAAAAATAGAATTTCCTCCCAAAGATTTTGTAATTGGAATGGGAGGTGGTGAACATGGAGGCAAAATTGCCTTCATGGAAAGAAACTCGAGTAAGTAATCCTCATCGATGAAAGGGTTAAACATTTTAAAGTTTGGAACTGATTCATTGGATACTTGTAACGGTTTGATAATAGAGAATGAAAGGGGTGAGGAAAGAAATTCAATCTCAATAGATGAGTTATCATCTCTCAAAGTTGGAATTTCGAAGGAGATATGATCATTTTCAATGAAACTTTCTTCTCTAGGAACCAATCATGAAATAATTTCATTACAAATGGACATTACATCCATTTCATCCTCATTTTCATTCTCAATTAAACCATGGGCCAAGTGAAGAATGGTTTGTTCCAAACTAGGCAAAAATTCCTCATATGGTTCAAAACATTCCTCAACTTCAATAGTTGCGAAATAAAAATCATCGTTGGTTCAAATCATAAATACAAGTCATGATCCCAACAATAATTTTCTTCCCGATAACGATTTTCAAATTTCTCATCTTCAAGAATGAGCAAACCTTCATGCAAAGTCATAGGCGTAGGTGCGGATGAGAACTTTGGAAACTATCCTCGAAACTACAATCAAAATCATTATTAAAAGAATTTTGAAATCTGATGCATTTAGTTTCACCATTCTTATCATAAGGATCTTATGGACCAAAATCGAAATGATCATTCCCAAAATTTTCATACCCCATAAATTGACTTTCGTTATACTCACCCAAAGACATTTTAGAATTTGAAATTTTTTGGGCTTGTAAGTATTGACCAAAAGTCATATAGATGTAGGGGATTTTGAGAATAATCATTACGATTACGAAAAGGATTGGAATAAGACATGCTTAACCCAATGAAGGCTCAAGTTTGTGAATTCCATAAAGTGATATGTGTTCGATAGATTCAAGCATTTTTTGAAGCTCAAATGTAGAAGTCCAACAAAAAATGTTAACAAAAGATTCTAAAACAACAAGTCCTCGACAACGGTGACATTCGATCAGTCAGGTTTGGCACGATGCAAGAGTCACCTATATGCCGATCGTTTATTCTCGGCTCACCAATAGAATACAAAAATCTAGACTATTGACTACATTCTTTTAAGGGAGTATAACGACCAGTCCTAATATTGAATCCACAAAGAAATGTTGCTAAACTTTAATCGGTATAATAATTTTAAAACAAAAGTGTAAAAGATATTTATTAACAAAAAGGAAAAGATAAACTAGGCATGTGTATTTAAACTAGATTAACAACTAATCTAGTTAACGAATTTGCTATGATTGAATCTCATTTCAACAATTAATTAAGTCTAGAGTGGTCACACCCTAAATTTGCATTAAAGCCTGATATCATTTTTGCATCAAGTAATACCCCGAAAATTACACACACAAGGTTGCAAACATGGGGCATGCATGATATACCCCGTTAAATCCCATAGGCATAATAACAAGAACAACTCAATCAAATTAAATCCGTAATACCCATCACCATAGCAAAGCAGCACATTAAACACAAGGTGAGTTGAATTAATCACAACTGGAAATAAATTAGCCACTACGCATAATGAAATACATAAATTAAAGCAACTAATTAATAAAATCAAACAAAAAATAAATTAACTCTAGCAATTTATCAACGCATGAAATAAATAATAAAGCATGAAAAATAAAGGAGTACAATCCAGGTTAATGGATAAGAAGGAGGAATAGTAAACTTACATAAAAATGGGTATTAACCCAACAAGAAATGGTGGAGTGGGGTGAGTCCAAAAAAAATCACCAATTGTTTCTTCTAAACCAAAAACTAAAAAGAGAAGAAGAAAATTATATGTATATAAAAATAAAACAAAGGTTTCTATTTATACTAAGTTACAAATGAAATAAATAAAATAGAAAACTAAAAGAATGCAACATCAAATCTTGGCCAAAATAGGGGACCGATTGACCGTGGGTGGTGGTCGGTCGATCGAATGCTACTACTCATGTCCACTGCTTCTGGAGAAGGAAAACATGAGAAAACCTAGTCGACCGGGGTTAGGGACCGTCGACTGACGGTGGCAGTTCAAGGGTGTAATTTTTTCATCATAAATCAAAGCTCCAATTGGTAAACAAAGACCCAACCTGCAATCTCCACTCTTGGCCAATACCTGCTACAAATCACAGTAGACCTGCTTTGCAAATTGAGAACCAGGACATAAGTGTCATTTATTTATTTGTTTTCCTTTTGTCGTTTGGGTCTTTTCTTTTATTTCTTCCTCCACTTAAAATCCCGTAACATCTTTGATTGGACTCAAATTTGTGCACTGTTCAAGGCCACACGAAGCATATTTTGAGGGCCTCAACTTCTGTAAATACTTTGTGTAAAAATCTCGAACTGTGAAATGACTGATTTTCCCCTAAATGTGTGAGCTTTGACCGAACTTTATCGGAATGCAACCAAACTTCACACTAAGCACCGTAATACCTATAAGCACTCAATTATACCTCAAATAACATGTTAGAATATAAAATAGAGGTTCTCTGGTTAATGATCAAAATTATACGCATTAAAGTACCCGAGGGGGCTAAAATGCATAAGTATAAGGAGTAATTAAATGCAATATTTGGAAAGAATCATAGCACTAGTCTTATTAATTGAAGCATAAAAAATTAGACAATCACTTAATTATCATAAGGCAAAGTTAATCAATTAGTTGGCAAAACTATAAACTCCCCTAGAACGCTCGTAATTAACCAATATACACAAGACAAGATAGCGAAATAAACAACGGGGACATCATTAATAATGACCATGGGATACTTCCATCCTAAAATAATATTATTCCATATTATATCATCACTAGGCATTAAATATGCGTCCATACGAGCTTTCCAATATGAATAGTTATTACCTTTAAATAGTGGAGGTTGAATGGTTGAACTTCCATCCATCGCGCACAAAAAGGATTTGATCTAGATTTTAACAACAAAAAAAAGGGAGACCTGCTTTGATACCAGTGGAAGGTGTGCCTCCCGATTGTAACTATCCAAATAAAAATTAATTAGACTAATTTGTGGAAAAGGAGTATTAATTTATTATGGTAAAAGGGAAAAGAATCTTAAAGCTTATGTGACAAAAATGTTTTACTAAGTTTAAAATCTAAATTTGATCTTCTTTAAAATAAGACAGTGATTCTAAAAATGGGAAAAAGATAAGCAATATCACAAGACCAGATGTACGAGGGAAAAAATCCCCCTAATGGGAAAAAAGATCGAGATGAAATGAATGATAATTGTACGTTGTTAGTGTTTTATAAAAGGAAACTATGAGACACTTACACAATTTCCATTAGCCACTCTTTCCCATCATATTTTTTTCACAAAGCCCCGATAACTAAAGCACGCTACAAAATTGCCACTGGTTTTAGTCTGCGACCAATGTTTTCAAATCATCTAGGATGGAAAAATATCCTTTAAAGTTGAAGATATTTTTTGTTGCACGGTTGGAACCTTCAAGAAAACACAAAATCTACACCTATGATGTGTAAGTGAATCCTATTAGCTGGGTTATTACATGGAAGTGTAATGGTGCTTTATTCTCATAATATGTTTTTCAATCCTTAGTAGAGAAAACACATACTCATGAGCACAAGATTTAGTAATAATTTTTGAACAAAAAGGATGAGTATACAATATTTCTTTAAATGTTTCTCAATTACAAAGATTAAAATTATGGCTTGAAGAACAAAACAGAGGAGGGGGAAAATATAGTCTAAAACATATATTGGGTATGATTTGCAACAAGATTTTCATAACTTTCTCTTGGTTTGGAAGAGTGTTTGATATAACTATATATCCATAAGTGAGGGAACATTTAGGAGGCTTGTAGATTAGGTGTCACATACTCATAGTCTTAGTAGCCAAATCTTGGACTTAATTAGTTTAAAATATGTTCTTGAAATGATTCCTTATGAAACATTTGATAAAATGTCCTCAAGAGTTTTTTGTACACATTATAGTAGGTTCGCTACAACAATGAAAATTGTTCCCATTGTGAATCTAAAGAAAAAGAAGGTTGTGTAAAGATCTTGGGTTTTACGCATGGAAGAACAATTTTCTCCCATTCCACTTGATGAAAAGTCTCCAAGAACTATAGAATGAAGTCAAGCATAGGCCCAAAAGCCGAACATATCGGTAGTCTTCCAAATATAATACAAGTATTAACTCACCCAATTGAATCACGAACCAACATTAGGAACTGGCTCCATTTTCCATTCACCAGTCTGACCACTCATTCACATATGAGCAAAAGTCCACAAAGGCCGAAGGAAAAAATTCTAGTATTTGGTGAAGGAATAGGACGGGGCCCAACCAACCTGAACCACTCTACCATCCTTATGTATAACATCACAAGGCTTCCTCAAAAAAAAATATAGAAGTGTTTTCCTTCAAGTCATTAAGGTCTTTTAACGTCTCCACTAGAGTGGTAGAAATAGGATTACAATGACAACTCACCTATAATACTATGTTAGGAACTTTGATGTGTACACGCATACCACCCATCAATAGAAGTAACTTGGTGGTCAAGTCTAACACAACAGCTCCTCTGCACCCTACAGGATGGACATCCCGATGGCATACCAACGCAAGCAGATCCATGAGCTAAATTCCTCCCCCATGAATTTACGGTTGGGTAGAAGAAGAAGAAATATGCAATAATTGTCCCAACACATCCCTAAAAAATTGAGAAAATTTAGGCATAGCAGCTGGGATGTGAGGGTATATACCCAATATGGCAGGAAAATATTTATATGTAGGACATACCTCGTCAAGCCGAAAGAAAAAAATATTGTCCTCCATGGTACCAAAATTGCAAAGTATCCTCCAAAATGCCCCATTTGATTTGACAGTAGATCCTTTTATCTATCCCTACTAAAAAATTTCAATTACACCACATACCTTTTGAAATATCATAAAAGCCTTAGTGGAAAAGTAAAAGTGCATATAGAATAAGTAACTAAATTAAGATAATCAAATAAAAATGCACCATTCACACTTGAATTTTGTTTAAAAAAAATCTCAAAAACTTCCCAAAAAATCGTAAAAATCATAAAAGCTCAAAATACACAAAGAAATACACATTTATCGAAAAAATCACAAAAATTTAAGATTTCATAGCCATTCAAAAAATCAAAAAAATTGGTCAAACCACTCAGAAAATCCCAAAATCTTTCGAAATATTCTCATATCATCACACATCTCTTAAAAAGCTCTTCAAACTCCTTAGGTTCTCATAACAAAACTTGGCCCTTAAAATTAGGACGCGGTCGACGTATTAGTCAAGTACACTCCTTATGTACTTAGAATATATACAAGCCCTTGAATTTAGGATGTAACCACCATTTTAGTCGCATACACTCCTTATCACCTCATAGTCATCCTTATCCCTTAGAATTAGGTCACGACCACCGTATTGGTTGCACACACTACTTAGGTCCTCATAACAGACAATGTCCCTCAAGATTAGTTTATGATCCCTATATTGGTCTGACAAACTCTTTAGGTCATCAAAATAGAATTTGTCCCTACCAATTAGGATGTGACCTCCGTATTGGGTGCGTACACTCCTTAGGTTTCCAAAATATATGTGACCCCCATGGACTTCTACAAATTGACGATTTGCATTGGCACTTTTTTCTAATTTCTAGCTAAAGAAGGAATCACCTTCCTTCCCAATCATTTATTTATTAAATTTTGCAAAAATATGATGTAATCCTTATTCACCGTTCTTCCATCACGTGGAGAATCATCAATGGTGTGAACCAAATCAATTAGCTCTAAGGGACCCAATAAAGGATCCCAGAGATTTATTTTTTCCTACATACGAGTAATGACCAATTAACAAAAGGCATGAAGGGAAAAGTGGAACCTTGTTATCAATTTTTCATATTCCAACAAGGATTATTAACCTAAGGTTTCATAGTTAAGAATTGGGAGCACTTACCCATCCTAGAGGGTGGTGAGCCCTACCAGGGACCTAAGTTCCGCAAGGGCGAGAATGAAACAAGCCTATCTTATTTCTGAAATATCTTTATTTGGTTTAGTTATTTTTGTGGTTTCCATATGTTGAACTTGTTATGATACTTTGGTCTTATATTGTACAGATCCATGCAAGAAGAAAGAGACTAAGCCCAAAAATGTTAAGTTTTTTTATATGAAAAAACTTGGTTAATTAGATAGAGCTTGACAATCTACTATCATCCATGGTCGGTTGTGTTCGTGGTTTCATACACTTCACACACAATGTCATTTATTGCTTGTCCTACGGATCAAGAACATAGAGTAAGGTTTCATAGTTAAGAATTTTTCTAGCATAATATTTGAAAAGAAAACACAGCAGGGACCCTCAAGTTCATTGATATTTTCGCCATTCCCCTGACTATTCCCACTTCATATGGGGATGAGATGGAACCAAAGAGTAAGATACCAAATTTTATGGGGGAACTCTTTGTCCTACTTCTCTAATTATTTATTCAAGTAAAAGGAAAGAAGTTGGGGGTCCATCTCACCCCATTGTTATGGAGAACTCCCTTGAAAATGTGCACGTTCAACTTTCGATGATGGCTAAGGCAATCACATTGTCGATATTCAAGTACCGACCTCCAAGCTAGTGGATGCCTCCAATAAGGGAAGGGGACCTATTGAGGGGTCAATCGCCAAGAATCCAAAATTGGATCTCGGCCTTTTGATGGGAGTTTGCCTCCCCGTTGATGAATCTTTGGGGTTGATCCAATCTTTGGATATGTTTCTCATTCACAGCGCCCATGCAATTTCCCTCGTAAGCGTTGAACTTCTTTATCTGATTTCTTTTGTTTTAAGTTCTTTTAAGCTAACTTTATTTTCTTCTTCCCTGCTCGATAGCTCATAGTGGACTTTAGCAACATTACTTTTAAGAGATCCAATCACAGAAAGGAGATGAATGACTTGGGGATGACCATGGATCAGGCTTAAATGACCATTTATTCTTCCAAGAAGAAGGTATTAGAGTGAAAATTATAAATGAAATCTTGGGACAGTGAGGTTTCCCAACTGAAGACCAAAGTGGAGGAGTTGGAAAAGGCTAACAAGGAGTCAACCCTGACTCTCACTGCAATGCCTAGAAGAAGTTGAGCTTCGTTTATAAGTCATTCTTTAAAAAAGTTTGGGATGAATCCTTTATAAAGGTTGAAGTTTTTTGTAACAACCCACTTACAATAATAACGGGTGGCCAGCCCTATACTACATTAAATCAGGAATCTCAAATGGCTCAGTCTCAACACCAATAAACTATACAATAACATATAAGGCTAACTACCCAAAATTATCTAAGTGAGATGCCAAAATTTAAATAAAACACACAATGGAAATCAAACCAACTATGTACAGCTACTAAAAAAGGTAGAATGCACAAGTATGATGATGAAAGAAAGTTCTAGTATAACATGAAATGAGTATATACAAATGAATATACCCGAATAAGCTATCGGGTCACAGATAGTACAACATCCATGGGAAGGAATATAAATAATTATAAATAACTCTAAAGTATAACCCCGGTGTACACAATGAATCCTATCTAGATTTACAAAGAAATAGGAAGTGACTATAGTCCAAATCCCGCAACAGTCCGCACCTGTTACGGCTCCCAAGACTCGGGGATAGAAAAGCATCTGGTATCTATGCGGTAGGACACCTGTAATAATATATATATAGCAGGAGAGAAATATGAACGGGTCAAAGATCAAGGTGTAAAAATGATTAGCAAGTGTGTTAACCCTGCATTATAAATCTAAATGCACTATTTCATAATTAAAATGGAGTCGCACTCTCGTGGAACCCCAAACTCACCTCTCATCTACTAGCGCGCACCTATACGCATCTTGGAACCTTCATTAAGTTACCCCAGCCATAAGGACAACCTACCTTACCATAGGCACGACCTATACCCACAAGACCTACCATCATAACATAACCCAAGAATCCTTCCCATTCATATTACACATAGTTATATTTACACATATCCGCCTTACTAGGCTGTAATGGTTCCAATTTATTAATTTACACCCATTATAAGTCTTCATGCATTACACCTTAACATTAGACTTCATTATAAGAGTTTATTCTCTAATTATCATGCATATAATTTAATAAGGACAAAACTTCTCTTCACCCTCAACATTGCACTACGTTTCGTGCGTGGGGCGTCTCGCAAAGCGAAATCCAAACAAGGAACCCCCCCGATACACTACTCTTTGACAATGTCGATCGTAGGGATCCATTATGTCATCCACACAATCATACTAGTGATACATACAAGTATAAAGGACAAAACTTCTCTCTACTCTCAACATGGCACTGCGTTTCGTGCGTGGGGCGTCTCGCAAAGCAAAATCCAAACAAGGAACCCCCCTATACACTACTCCTTGACCATGGTGATCATAGGGATCCATTATGTCATCCACACAATCATATTACTACTATAACTTAGGTCACTATCTAGGAATAACCTCAAATTTTCCACTAAATTCTTGGGTTGATGTAACCGAAGATTTCCTCAAGTGCGATGCATCAACCCCCAACAATCTAGTACACCATAATAACCCAAGATGTACCCTATAGAGATTTTATATCCTTTTTACCTATAGGATATATATATATATATATATACACACAACCATTCATTCTCATAGCCACATGTACATAACACATATAATGTACAATTTCCATCCACAATATATAACTGGCTATAGAATGCTAATATACTGCACCATGCTATCATCTTCCAGGGCATTAGTCATATTCCATCATGGGGACCACCGGTGGGACTAAATATCACCCACTTCGCGTCCAACACACACACACGACGTCCGGGAAGCGGTCATAGTTCCTAACCGAAAATGAGACGAAACATACCCACCACGTCTCATCCCAAAAATGTATATCACATAATAACACAATGGATGACTATGACCTGGGGAATATCCACACTTTTCTCCTCGATCCAGGGTGCTCACCCTCATCGTGCAACTTCTCAATGATAGCATGTGCGGGGTATGCTTCACAATACAAGTATATATATCATTCATATACATAATATATATACATCCATATGATCCCATCATATAATTAAACCATCACATATGGTTTAGATATTCACGCCATGAGTACATACATATATACATATCTGTACAGATATATATATATCCACATACATATACACACCAACTCTCGTCCGTATGTATAATATTTATAAACTCGGCTATAAGCATTCATAATCCTCAATATACTAGCCGTCGTCCCCAAACACATTACTTACCTCATTATATGAATATGATTCCCTCACTTGGAGAATATTCATCCATTTCTCCTATGATATAAATAATCTTCCAACATAGATATATCTCCAACATTAAGGTTATCACCCAAAGTTTAGTGTAGGAAACCATCACTACACATCTCATCTATATCCGAAAGCACATCGATCTCTAGTAATAATTTTGACAATTGGTATGCACATAACTAATAGTCTACAAGCCTCAAGCTTAACTCAAATTCATTTCAAGTATTGGAATCCCAATTGTTTTTCACACAATCAATATTTTGTAGGCCTCAAGCTCGAAACTACATTTATCTTATGATCCCATCGTATATTGGGATACCCATAGTAAATCACGTGCCGCTACACTGTGACACCCCGACTAATTAAATACCGGGTAGCTACTCCTTTATTAAATTAATACAAAATGCCAAGTTGGTCCAGTTATTAGCATCACTGTCGAAAACATTTAAATGATTACTAACCACCTAGTATTTAAAAAGTAAGTTGCCAAATTTTTAGTTAAGTCTGATTAACATGCAATAAAAGGATAATGGAAGAACAACATAAATCCATTCACCATAAAGAAGTAATGAAATAACCAACAATAGTAATAAGTCCAGAGGAAAACTCCTCACCACAATCCCACAACTGAAAATAATAAGACAAGTCTGAATTCTGAATTAAGTACATGCCCGAAGTCTGAATAACTGAAATAAATGAAATTCCTCTAAAAGAAATGGGCGACATGCCCTACAACTGATAAATACTGAGTATAGAGTCAAGATAGATGAAGCGTCTATAATAAATGTCCTGTAACTTCCACAAACCTGCTACAGCTCGTCACCTGAATGAGGATCCTAAGCATGGTGTCCTTGTGGCTGGGCACCTAAAATGGTTTTTACAAAAAGATAGATTTGAAAGCAAACGGGTCAGAGCCCGAATGTGGAGAGTATTTTAAAACAACAAGTGCTTTAATAATAATTAAAACAATGAATGCAAGATACATGTTAGGACGTGCTCTCACATGAAATACTCACCTCTCGTCTAACTGTGCACTCCTAACGTTCCTGTACCCATTCATGTGTTTTCTCATAACTATCTAATTCCAAAGAGTTTCTAACACTTCTACTCGGATCACGTTAAATTTCCAACCTTAACAATTAAATAGAGAGTTCTACTTTAATTCTCGAGTTCCCAATTATTAACAAAATCATTTATTGATATCTGTCCCCTTTTATCTTTTCATAATATTACAATTACTATACCCAAAATTTAACATCTCAAATTCCTTTTCATTTAACCGTATATTATTCACATCATAAATATACAATACAGGCACCCAAAGGCTAAGCTGCGGTGCACACATACTCTGCTATCCATCCCGGTACATCACGTACATAAGGATCACAAATTCCGAATCTCTCAGGAATTGTTGGAATAAACACCACACACAAAAATGGAGGCGAACATAATTCAACATATCCATGGTCACGTACATACCTACGCTCCATAGTCAGTTGGCTTATTAACTCACAAATAAGTCGTTCTCTTGAACTATGTCCTCGAGGTACCAATCTAAATCCGGGCAACACAAGGATAAGAAGGCCCTAAGCGAACGTAACCTCCCGTGATAGCAAGTATGGTAGGTATGTCATACATATAAAAATCATATACTAAGCATTCACACATCTTAGATAATTCAGTATTAATATAGGTATCCTCTACATCCTTATACCATTATTCCAAATTTGTATATTTTACGTCTCCCGATAATATAAAAGTTAAACTGTCGACACGTCTCACGTCGTAGTTTCTTATACTTAAAACCTATCTAAAATAGAATATTAAGTTCCTATTATTCCCACGTATAACATCTTTATTCCTAAGGTCCTTACTTCTGCCCCAAACCTCATTTCATCAAAGTATTCAAATTTACACTATTAACCCAAATATTAACTCACTTATCGAATTTCATTAGTTTAGAATAATTCCTCAAATCGAATTCTAATTAAGGTCCAAATTTCATAACCATACCTACTGGTCTTCCTTAAGGTTAAGGGTATTCATACGGTCTCCAACAATATTATCCAAGGGTTAACATCATTAAAATTTAAATAGGGAAAAACTTTACTCATTCTGGGAAGGTCGATCGATCGACCTTTCCTTCGATCGATCGATGGTGGTCGATCGATCGACTGATGAATGTCGATCGATCGATCGCACCAGGTATGGTTACGGACTGCTTCATTTTACAGTTTACAAATCAACCCAAAACACCATTAACAAGCATGAAACTCTAAGATAACGTTATAATATCATCATACAACTATACTACAACAGTGTTAATGTTCTAAAACCAATAATTCATCATTCAAGGGCTTTGTATGGATCAAATCTTCATCAAGAATTCCAGATTTCTATTTCTTTCAAGAACATTAATAAACTTCTTCAAAAATCCGATTTTAAATCATCAAGGGTCATAATTCTGAGTTCATAATTCGTCCAAAATGTTTCTACATGCAGTCCCTAACATAGTTCATAGTTTTAAACTTCCAATTCATAGGTCTATATCATCTTCCAAGATAAATTCGATAATTCCTAAACATGGAAAAGCATGGCATTGAATCAACTGTAATTAAACCACTTGCCTTAATCTTTATCTGAATTTGATGTTGAATCTTGAAGGCTGAGTTTTTCTCCCTCTCTCTTTCTGCAGAATTCTCTTCTCTCTCTCTCTCTCTACAAGTTTCTCTAAGGATGATGACAATGGAGGTGTGGTTGGTTTTTGGTAAGTTGGGACTATATCTTAACTTCTCCCGTAGCCCATTAAGTCCCTTAGTGTAGTTAGTGGGTTTAGGGGATAAAGAATAAGTCAGATTTTTGTTTCTAATTTTCGTGGGTTTTAATTCCCAGATTTCCGAAATTACCAAAATGCCCCTATAAGTTACCGGTATGTCCCAATAATGCCCCAGGACCCAAACTTAACCCCAGGCTAGTGTTTTCGGACTATTTCGACCCTTCCGGACGCGTTGGCGCACTCAAAATGACCATACGGGTGATAAAATAAAATTCACTTTTTAATTCAAATAATTATATTCCTGACGCGACTGTCACGCGCGTCCCAACAAAGTTTCACAAATTGCTGTATTTCAATCTCGCGACAATTTCAATATTTCCAATATTCATAAATTGCCAAGTGTACACATTATAATCAAATACTAACTCACATCTCGTTAATATTTTTATCCAGATTAATTTCCAATTAATACACATTTAATTTAATTAATCCCCAAAAATAAATATCACGAAAATACGGGGTATTACATAATCCCATCGTCAATAAGTTAAATTACCCTCACTTTAGAGTAAGGTTCAATGTTTCCTAATTAAGCCTTAACGTTAACACGTTTATGATTTATTCCTCGAATTAAACCTTACTACGGATACGCGACCATTCTCTCTCATCGGTCCTCAATCATATCTTAAATAGAATCCTATCACTATAAGGATTCGACACAAAAGTCGGCTTACAATTTCCACGCCATGCCCTCACAACTCTTTCAGAAGGCCCCTCATCTACATCCTAGGTTAACTCACTCTTAAACTCCAAATGGGACTCCCATACCTAATGAAACTTCCCCACTATATCGATATGACCCTCTCCAATACATGTGTATATTTGTCCCCAAAATAACTCAATACATTCCCGCGATCTCATCATGCTAGAAGTTCCTAATGAATATTCAAAACATGCTTCCAACCTCATATAAGGATGTTCCCAAATTGAGAAACCCAAGAGAATAGGAGTAAAATTCTCCCTAAGAAATTTTTTCCAAAATTTCCCTGTTTTCGAATCGATTCGCCCCCTCCGAATCGATTCGGTTCTAGCTGTGAATCGATTCGGCCCCTCCAAATCGATTCGGCCCAGCTAGACCTGTAAGTCTGCTACATACCAAATCGATTCTCTAGGGGCGAATCGATTCGGCCTTAAAGACCTGATGCTTCTGTAACATAGCGAATCGATTCGCTAAGGGCGAATCGATTCGCTAAGGGCGAATCGTTTCGGCTTGTGTAGCAAGCCACGAAATGGAGAAATTTTCTCTAAACCCTAAATTCCCAAAACTCCCAATTATCATTACCCAACCGTTAATCTTCATACCAAACATATTTCTAACCTCAAAATTTATCATATAACTACCCAACAATTTCTATAACCTCAAATACAAGATTTTTACCCAAAAATTTAGGTTTTGCCATTTAAACCAAAATCCAATTCTTTTATCCACAAATTATGAAATGAATATACAAATGAAATATTCAACAAGATTAAACACTTGCCTCAGATTTGTAGAGGTTGGATCGTCCCCGGAATCGCGTTAGGGCCAGAATCTCCAAGCTTTTTCTCCTCTCTCTCTTCCTTTCTTCTTCTTTCTATCTTCTTTTCTATTTCTCTCTTTCTCTCAAATGAGATTGGCTTGATCCGTAAGCCTCTCAAACCTTTAAAACATAAATCCTAGTTTTAAATGTTAATACACACTTTAAATGACTCGTTTACTCCAATTCTAGTCAAACTGACTTAAAAATATTTCGAAATCAAAATAAAACCCAATGACAGTCATTTTGACTATCTCGACCCATCCGGAATCAATGGTGCATTCAGAATTATCATTCGAAATACTTTATAACGTCCTCAATTTTTGGACTTCATTTTCAAAATTTTAAAATTCTCTGATTTAAATAAATTTTGTTTCTCCATAAAATTTAATTTCTCAGTCCTAAAATCATGGGGTGTTACAAACTTCCCCCCTTATAAGAATTTCGTCTGCGAAATTGAGGTTATTCCTAGGACTTCAAATATCATATAGTCCTTACATCTACCCTCAAGATCACTAAACCTATCTTTCCACTTCTACCATCGAATCATATAAACTTTAAAATCAAAATAGCTACCCAGGGCGCCCATACACCCTGTACCCGAGCTCAACTCGTCAAACAATAACCCGGCTACACTGGTCTTAAATCGTGATATAACTCTCAACAATTATCTATAGCAGCATATAAAGTATATATAAAAGTTTGAAATTTCCAATGGTTGAACTCTTCTCAATTCCTGACACAAGCTACCTTCATGCGGGGGAGGTCTCACAAGCGGAATCCAAACAAGGAACCCTCCCAATACACTATTGTGTATCTATGTCGAGGATTGAGATCAGTTGAACCAGGATTAAGATTTTATAAAATATTTTCAAGTCATAATTATTTCCCGAAGGCCTATATAACAATATAATATAAAACAATTCCATGTCTTTCGACACACCAATCAAATACCTTATATCCAAGACACAAGGCCTCAACAAATACAATACTCTAACCAATCCCTAGTTCTTATAACTAGCATAACCATGAGCCAGATTCTTCGCTCAACAGTGAAGCTGCTAAACTCTGAACCTTTCAGTTATCCAAATCCTTTACATCACATTAATGTATTTCCGCAAGATAAGTCCTTCCCTCATTGGAACACTACAATTACATGCCCTAACATATCCATAAGACAATTACCTTATAACCACTACTCAAAAAACCTTGACATTCCACACTTCCGGAATTCAATAGCACAACTCTCTAATATCTCTTCACGAGACGGTCTATTAACTCAAAAGATGCCATACAAAGGCCGTAATTGCTCACTCCTTCCTCTAAGGAAATTCTATGCACCCTAGAGGTGTAGCGGCTAACCACTCATTATACTTTACGCGCGATGTTCCCGATATCGCATAAAGCGTGACTTAAACCCAAAGAAAGGTATTATACCTTATACTTCCATAATCCAATTGTTTCACCTCATCTAAGAATCTCAATTCAAGGTCCTCTACTTCTTCCAGGACAATCTTTCTGCCTAAACCTATTTCTCCATAAGAGAAACATATTCCTTAAAATCCTTCCTAACCATTTTGAAGGACAAAAGCGGATGCGACCCCCGATAACTCCTTCGGTCCTACTCAACGAAACCGAGTCTCTAAATTTCTCACTCCCTTCTTACTTGACCACCGATAAAGCACCCTAAATCACTGCTAGAGTTATCTTTCTTATCTCTGCCTGAATCGAGGAAAGAAAATACCTCCAGTCAAAGCGGACCCAAAATCTTTTATGGGTATCACATCTACATCTCTCACCTTGCCCCTTCCTGGACGACATATTCTTAGCGACGTCCGAGATAAAAGAAACTGTGTCAGAATGCTATTCAAATGAGTACACCTCGCAGAAGAAGAAAAACGTAGTGAACACAACAATCCTTATAGTAGGACTCTACATCAAGAATGCTTACGGAAGAACGCAGAAACCCGCACAGATCCTAAAGACACTAGAACCTGATGCTCTGATACCATCTGTAATAACCCGCCTAAAATAATAATGGGTGGCTAGCCCTATACTACATTAAATCAGGAATCTCAGATGGCTCAGTCTCAGCACCAACAAATTATACAATAACATATAAGGCTAACTACTCGAAATTATCTAAGCGAGATGCCAAAATTTAAATAAAACACACAATGGAAATCAAACCAACCATGTACAGCTACTAACAAAGGTAGAATGCACAAGTATGATTATGAAAGAAAGTGCTAGTATAACATGAAATGAGTATATACAAATGAATATACCCTAATAAGCTGTCGGGTCACAGACAGTACAACATCCATGGGAAGAAATATAAACAATTATAAATAACTCTAAAGTATAACCCCGGTGTACACAATGAATCCAATCTAGATTTACAAAGAAATAGGAAGCGACTACAGTCCAAATCCCGCGACAGTCCGCACCTGTTACGGCTCCCAAGACTCGAGATAAAAAAGCATCCGGTATCCATACGGTAGGACACCTGTAATAATATATATATATATATCAGGAGAGAAATATGAACGGGTCAGAGCCTGAGGTGTAAAAATGTTTAGCAAGTGTGTTAATCATGCATAATAAATCTAAATGAAATATTTCATAATTAAAGTGAGTCGCACTCTCGTGGAACCCCAAACTCACCTCTCATCTACTAGCGCACACCAATTCGCATCTTGGAACCTTAATTAAGTTACCCTAGCCATAAGGACAACCTACCTTACCATAGGCACGGCCTATACCCACAAGACCTGCCATCCTAACCTAACCCAAGAATCCTTCCCATTCCAATTACACTTAATTATATTTACACATATGTGCTTTACTCGGCTGTAATGGTTCTAATTTATTAACTTACACCAATTATAAGTCTTCATGCATTACACCTTAACATTAGACTTCATTATAAGTGTTTATTCTCTAATTATCATACATACAATTTAATAAGGACAAAACTTCTCTCCACTCTCAACATTACACTACGTTTCGTGCGTGGGGCATCTCGCAAAGCAAAATCCAAACAAGGAACCCCCCTGATACACTACTCCTTGACAATGTCGATCGTAGGGATCCATTATGTATTCCACACAATCATACTACTAATACATACAAGTATAAAGGACAAAACTTCTCTCTACTCTCAACATGGCACCGCGTTTCGTGCGTGGGGCATCTCGCAAAGCTAAATCCAAACAAGGAATCCCCCATACACTACTCCTTGACCATGGTGATCATAGGGATCCATTATGTCATCCACACAATCATACTACTACTATAACTTAGATCACTATCTAGAAATAACCTCAAATTCTCCATTAAATTCTTGGGTTGATGTAACCTAAGTTTTCCTTAAGTGCGATGCATCAACCCCCAACAATCTAGTACACCATAATCACCCAAGATGTACCCTATATAGATTTCATATCCTTTTCACCTATAGGATATAATGAATATATATATATATATATATACACTCTAAACATATATATATACAACCATTCATTCTCATAGCCACATGTACATAAGACATATAATGTACAATTTCCATCCACAATATATAACCGACTATAAAATGCCAATATACTGCACCATGCTATCATCTTCCAGGGCATTACTCATATTCCATCCTGGGGACCACCGGTGGGACTAAATATCACCCACTTCGCGGCCAACACACACACACGACGTCCGGGAAGCGGTTATAGTTCCTAACCAGCAATGAGACGAAACATACCCACCACGTCTCATCCCAAAAATGTATATCACATAATAACACAATGGACGACTATGACCTGGGGAATATCCACACTCTGATCCTCGAGCCAGGGTGCTCAGCCTCATCGCGCAACTTCCCAATGATAGCATGTGCGGGGTATGCTTCACAATACAAGTATATATATCATTCACATACGCAACATATATACATCCATATGATCCCATCATATAATTAAACCATCACATACGGTTTAGATATTCACGCCATGAGTACATACATATATACATATCTATACAGATATATATATCCACATATCCACATACATATACACACTAACTCTCGTCCGTATGTATAATATTTATAAACTCGGCTATAAGCATACATAATCCTCAATATACTAACCGTCGTCCCCAAACACATTACTTACCTAATTATATGAATACGATTCCCTCACTTGGAGAATATTCATCCATTTCTCCTATGATATAAATAATCTTCCAACATAGATATATCTCCAACATTAAGGTTATAACCCAAAGTTTAGTGTAGGAAACCATCACTACACATCTCATCTATATCCGAAAGCACATTGATCTCTAGTAATAATTTCGACCATTGGTATGCACGTAACTAATAGTCTACAAGCCTCAAGCTTAACTCAAATTCATTTCAAGTATTGGAATCCCAATTGTTTTTCACACAATCAATATTTTTTAGGCCTCAAGCTCGAAACTACATTTATTTCATGATCCCATCGTATATTGGGATACCCATAGTAAATCACGTGCCAATATATATATATATATATATATATATATATATATATATATACTATTCCGACGATAAGTATACCCATAACTATTGGTCGGCAATAAGTTAAATTACCCTCACTTTAGAGTAAGGTTCAATGTTTCCAAATGAACCCTTAATGTTAATCCGTTTATGATTTATTCCTCGAATTAAACCTTACTAAGGATACGAGACCACTCTCTCTCATCGGTCCTCAATCATATCTTAAATAGAATCCTATCACTATAAGGATTTGACACAAAAGTCGACTTACAATTTCCACGCCATTCCCTCACAACTCATTCAGAAGGCCCCTCACCTACATCGTAGGTTAACTCACTCTTAAACTCCAAATGGGACTCCCATCCCTAATGAAACTTCCCCACTATATCGATATGACCCTCTCCAATACATGTGTATATTTGTCCCCAAAATAACTCAATACATTCTCGCGATCTCATCACGTGAGAAGTTCCCAATGAATCTTCAAAACATGCTTCTAATCTCATATAAGGATGTTCCCAAATTGAGAAACCCAAGAGAATAGGAGTAAAATTCTCCCTAAGAATTTTTTTCCAAAATTGCCCTAAATTCCCAAAACTCCCAATTATCATTACCCAACCATTAATATTCATACTAAACATATTTCTAACCTCAAAATTTATCATATAACTACCCAACAATTTCTATAACCTCAAATACAAGATTTTTACCCAAAAATTTAGGTTTTTACCCACAAATTATGAAATGAAATACACAAATGAAATATTTAGCAAGATTAAACACTTGCCTCAGAATTTTAGAGGTTGGATCGTCCCCGGAATCGGGTTTGGGCTGTAATCTCCAAGCTTTTTCTCCTCTCTCTCTCTCTCTTCCTTTCTTCTTCTCTCTCTTCTTTTCTATTTCTCTCTTTCTCTGAAATGATATTGGCTTGATCCGTAAGCCTCTTAAACCTTTAAAACATTAATCCCAATTTTAAATGTTAATACACACTTCAAATGACTCGTTTACTCCAATTTGAGTCAAACTGACTTAAAAATATTTCGGAACCAAAATAAAACCCAATGATAGTTATTTCGACTATCTCGACCCATCCGGAATCAATGGCGCATTCACAATTATCATTCGAAATACTTTATAACATTATCAATTTTTGGACTTCAATTTCCAAATTTTAAAATTCTCCGATTTAAATAAATTTTATTTCTCTCAAAAATTTAATTTCTCAGTCCCAAAATCATGGGGTGTTACATTTTTCCTGAGTCCAAATGTTCTCCCATCACGCTCATGATTCCCCTCATGACTTAGAGGAAGCAAAAGAGAATGACCAGGCTGCTGACCAGTGTAAGGTTATGCCATATGCCAAATAGACTTATTATAAGTAGTTTTGTCACAACCTTCTATTTCTTATGAATGAACAGTAAGTACGCATAAAGAAATTAATAAAATCTAAGGCGGAATAACAAAACTTTATTCACTATTAAGTAGGGTTACATAGGTTTGTACCACCGTATGGGGTGAGTTACATGTTTTTAGTACAATCTATAATATAAAAAATCAAAACGCGCCACTCCTTTCTCCCATCCAATTTATTCTCGTCACACACGGTCACGTACTCAAATAGGTGGCCAGTTTCTGTCTTTGGTAAAGAGGAGATATTATCCTCTTTATTTGGGTGCATATGGAGAAGGAAGGAATTAGCACAAATATGCTAAATAGGTTCTACCAATTTTATAAAAAGTATATAGGTATAGATGAGAGTTGGAGTGTGTATAGAATCAATTTTTAGCAATACTAACACTAATAAGATAATAATCCCATACTTATCAATTTTTAAAAGAACATTAAAAGTTTTGGAACTAATAATCCCATACGTACTAGTCCGTTTAAGGAAGTGAGGTTCATTACCAATTTATTTATGATCATGTAAAGAAAGTCAAAGAGTCTTGAACTAATAATCCCATACTTATCAGTTCACTAAGGGTATAGAAGTGGTTAAGCCATCGGTAAAACCATACTAATAAGTAATCAACCCATAATATTTGGGAAAAAAGTAACCTGCTATACATGCAATTAAAGTGGCACTCATACGTATGTAGCAATAATCATGGCTCTCAATCATCTAAGAACGGTACGCCAAGTAGAAAGTTTCATGGGATAACACATCAATCTACTTCCTAGTTAATACTGATGCTTATAGTAAATGGCACAAAAGTGCAAAGGTAGCTGAATAAATTTGAAACATGATACAAGTTATTAGATGAGAATAGTTAAAATTTATCTTTAGTTTATGTTTAAATACTGGTGATAAGTTCAATAAAATATCGAAGAATGTTAACAAAATATTTAGTATGGTACTATAATAACATGCACATACTAAGAGTAAATAGGAGCTATCATATAGTGATATCAATAGAAGTATGTCAAATATGTAAAGTTTACTATTGAAAAGGTAGGAAAAACCAACTTGCTCAGTATTCGATCGGCTTTGTATCACAATAGGATATTGGGAAGAGCTAATGCTTGATTTTCTGTATACAATGTTTGGGTATGTAAGTATTTGGGATTTAGTCAGTCAGTTTTGTACTAAAATTGTATTTTTTAATGTTCGAGAGGTTGATTTATAATTATCTTGGGACTTTAAAATACTTAACTTAAGATCATTGTTGAACTTTAGTGTAAGAGACATTTTATCTTAAAATATTTTGAAGTATTCATAGACAAAATTTGGGGATTAGATTCATAAGTTGAAAAACTTGAGAGGGGTCAATTTGTAAATTTGGAAAAATATCCTTAAGTTATAAATTTAGTTTTTCATAACTTAAGCATGGGATATCTAAACATGGCCTTACCTTATGCCATTTTGACCAGAAAAATATAATAAAAATTTTGGGGAAAAATCAGAAATTTCGATCTGGCCACGAGCCCTCACTCGTGTGGTCAAAGTTTTTAGTAAAAGTCTTCATCTTCAACCTTTCGATTTTCACTTCTAGTTTTTCAATTTTTTGACCTTGATTTTCTCCGTCATTGTTATACCATTTGAGATGATTTATTAACCAAACTAGCGTAATTTTTCATGAGGAATCCGATTATTTAAATTTTGTGGATTGATATTCAGTATAGCTTAAGATTCAAAACTCTTTATTTTGCAAAAAAAAATTGACCTAATATTCGTGGATTTCTAGAGTATGGCAAGGTTTCTTATGAAGTTGGGTTGGTTTCTGCTATATATGAGAGTAGTTTGGTTTTGGTTTCAAAGATTATGATGGATTATACATGAAGAATTTTGGATTTTTAGTTTTTATTATCAAAATACACTTTTGATCGATTTGAGTTCTATATGCATATTCATGGATTTTAATCTTTACATTTGAGATCCTTAGGTTAAAATGAAGTTATATGTAGATTCAAATAAGATTTTAAGGTATTGTATCAATATTCACCATTAAAACTCATGATTTAATTGTGTTTCTTCATGTTTTTTCTATCCTAAGTTATTCTACACGTAAAGTCTAATATATTATAATTTTTCTAACTATATTAACTAAACAAAAAACTATAGGAATTAAAAGACCTGTAAATTAAGTATACAACCACAAAGTAACTAATTTGAGGGGATTTTCATGTTTTTGAACTGGGCTGTAAGGTGTGTTTTTATGGTTCAGTTCATGGGGTATTTATAATATATATTCAGGATATTTTATTGGTGCCTTTGCGTGGGGAATTTGAGACATTTTATTATGAAACCCTGCTTAAAATAATAACAGGTGGACATCCCTATACTAAATTAAATTAGGAATCTCAAGTGGGTCATTCTCAGCATCTACTGACTATACTAAAATAAACATAGCTAACTACCCAATACCATAATAAGGGAATGCCAAAAAAATTTAAAACATACAATGAATGTCATGCGAACAATAAAATAACTACAGAATATGATAAGGTATACACACATATCACGATAAAAGAAAGTACTCAAATTAAAAACCAATTAAGTACACAAAGCAATATACCCGAATATGCTGTCGGGTCACAGACAATACAACGACCATAGGGAAGAAATATAAAATCCTACAAATCTCTTGGGTATAAACCCGATATACAAAATGAATCATATCCAGATTTACAAGGAAGTAGGAAATGGCTACAATCCAAATCCCCCAACAGTCCGCATCTGCCACGGCTCCGAGAACACTAGATGGAAGGCATCAATGGCACCCTTGCAGTGGGACACCTATAGTATACAATATATATATATATATATATATATATAGCAATAGAGAGATATAAACGGGTCAAGGCCCGAGGTGTGAAAACATTTATAGCAAGTGCATTAAAATGCATAATAATTATGAAAGCCCGGTTTCATAATTAAAGTGTAGTCGAACTCTCTTGGAATCCCAACTCACCCCTCAACTAATGCGCGCACCTAAACGTATGCGCATGAACCTTAATTAAATGACCCGACAAATCCTAGAGGCTATTCACTCTCAATCTACGTATCGAATACCCCCACATAATTTACTATCTCAAGTATAACCCCAAAAATCTCTCCATTCTATCCTTCCCTAAGTTTGCAACCAAACTTATAGTTTAATGTACTTATGTATACGTATGCCTACCCTACTAGAATTTATCCGTTTCTAGATATTAAGCTTACCAAGTTATTAGATAAAATAGTCACGCCTCATCTTTATATATGTATAAAGTATTCTATCACCCATTAACCTAAACCCGAGTTCTAAGGACAAACCTTTCTCCACTCTAAACAATGTGCGACGTTTCATGCGTGGGACATCTCGCAAAGCGAAATCCAAATAAGGAATCCCCCCGATACATTACTCCTTGACTATGTTGGTCGTCGAGATCCATTTTGTCCTCGGTACACCACACACGTAACATCAACTTCCTATTCTGAATAATTGTCTCTAATTACCCAAATAAGATACCACATTCAACTATAGGATATATAACTTTACTCTAGTTATAAAACACAATCATTCAACCCTATAGAACATGTCCACATAACGCGCTCTTAAAATGTCCATAACATATTCACTTATAGGATATAAAAATACTTCACAAAGCTATCATCTTCCAGGAATTACTCACTTTATCCCTGCTTACCAGATAACGGACAATTATCACACTGCCCTGGTAATAAAAAGAAAGCACAACGTATGGGAAGCGGTCATATTTCTGAACCTAAAAGTGAGAACGAATCATATCTAAGACTTCTCACCCAGAATAAAATCACACAATAAATAATGGATGACTATGACCTGGGGACTATACGCACCCTGCTCCTCAAGACAAGGGCCTCACCCACATCGCGTAACCTCCCATGATAGCATGTGCTGGGTATGCCCACACAATAAGTATATATATCATTCACACTCTATATATTTCTATACAATCACATCATATATATACAAACCATCACACAAGGTATACACATTTATGCTATATGTATATACACACACATATATATGTGCATACTATCTCTCATCCGTATGTATGGAAGTAACAAATTCAGTTATAGGTGTATATAGTTCTCATTATACTAACCGACGTTATAACGCACACGAACCCAAGTCATTATTTAACACGATCCCTCACTTGAAACATATTCATCCATTTCACCTATGATATGAATAGTCTCCCGGTATATTCAACATTAGGGACACTCTCTCAAAATTGAACGTATGTATTAATCACTATACAAACACCATCTATATCCGGTTGCGCACCGATATATAATAGTAATTATCCTGGCCATAAGTACACCCATAACTATTGGTCGGTGATCTGTTTCTTCCTTCCAAACTATGACTTCGGTTCAGTTACTCATGTGAACCATTAACCATCTTGCGTCCTAGACTAAATCCCTATATTCATCGTCACTAAGGATATGCGACCTCTCTCTCGGTGGTCTACCCCTAACATCTACATAGAAATCCTATCGCTAGAAGGATTTGACACCAAAATCGTCATAACAATTCCACGCCATACCCTCACAACCCTCTCGAAGAGTCCTTAACCTTAAATCATATATTCACTTCTAATCTCCAAATAGGAATCCCATCCCTAATGAGATTTCCCGCTACATCGATGCAACAAACTCTAATACATAAGTATATGTGTTCCCAAAATAGCTCGACACGTCCCCACGATCTCATCAAGTGAGAAACTCCTAATAAATCTTTAAAACGTATCTCTAGCATCATATAAGAATGTTCCAAATAGATAAACCCAATCGAAATGGAGTAAAACTCTCCCTAAAAAAACTAGTCAAAACAACCCTATTTCCGAATCGATTCGGACCCTCTGAATGGATTCGGTCCTAACAGCAAATCGATTCAGCCTAAGCGAATCGATTCGGCCCAAAGGGACCTATAAGTCTGCTACATAACGAATCAATTCTTAAGGGGTGAATTGATTCGGCCCTACAGACCTGTAGGTTCTGCAACATGGCGAATCGATTCGTAAGGGGAGAATCGATTCGGCCTGTTCAACAAGTGACGAAAATGGCTATTTTTCTCCAAACCCAAATTTCCAAAATCCACATATATCATCTCCCAACCATCAATCTTCATCCCAAACATGTTTATAACCTTAAAACTCATCATAGAACTACCCAAAAATTTTATAACCTCAAATCCATATACACACACCTCAAATGCATGATTTTACCAAAATATAGGTTTTTGACATAACAACCCAAAATCCATTTCTTGTACCTACAATTCATGAAATAAATAACGCACATAAATGTAACAACCCGCCCTTTTGGAGACCATTAAATTCCCTAATTAGAAATAAATTGGCAATTTGGAGAATTTCTCGAAATAGAAAATTTTGAGATTTTCGAGGATTGAATGATTTTCGATGTATGTCATGATTATTTTTGGGACCATATGGGTCGAAATATCTTAATTATATGTCGCCGTGGAGTATAGCGACAAGAGAGGTAAGATTTTGAGTAGAAAACCCACATTTACTTTTATGGGTTAGAATAGTGATTTGCGGTCAAGTACCTCGGATGGAAATTTTGACTGGGCCACGAGTCTCAGAATGTCCGAGATAGTCGGAAAAGAGTGTTCGATTGTCGAAATTGAGTTTCGGGGAATTTCGGAGTTAAATAGGCTCGTAATTGAGTAAACGAGTCGTTTTGGGGGTATTAAGGGATTTAACCCTTTTCTCTCTATATAAAGAGGGAGAGAGGGAGAAAAAGAGAAAGAAAAGAGAGAAGAAAGAAATAAGAGAGAGAGGAGGAGAGAAAAAGAGGAAAAAGGGGGAGATTCCGGCCAGCCTCCGCGGGATTCAGCTCGAGGATGTCAGATTTTATCCACGAGGCAAGTGTTTACTTGCTTTATTTATTTTTAAGCATAAATATCTCATATCATTGTTGGTATAATAAACCCTAATGATTTTGGGTTGGGTTTTCGTGGATAAAACGGGTTTTCAGAAGTTAAAACGAATAAACCCCTAAAATTTGATTATTGGAGAAACTTAGAAATTAATCAAAATTAATTGGCGGTTTAGGGTTCTTGGATGTTTAGAACCCTTTATATATGTGTAGTTTTAGTTGAGTGAGGTTGTAGGCCATTGGTTGAGGCGACAAAATCTTGGGGGAAGCTTTAATGGCCGAAACAGCTTCTCGGAGAAGAAGTTGTCCGACATGATCGATCGATCGATCATGGGGGCTCGATCGATCGAGCCATCAATCGATCGACGGCCAAGGGTCGATCGATCAACCCCTGCTGAAAATAGGCAATTTTCTTAGGGTGAATTGGATGGGATGAATTCCAATTCTAATTGATCCGGGGTCATTTATGTGATGACATAAGGAGTCTTTTAGGATTATATGGCCCACAAATTAAGAGAAATTAGGAGGCTTCAGTGAGGGTTTAAATGTATAACCCTTAAACTTTATTTTCGAGGAAAATCGAATAGTTGATAAGTTAAGATGTTGGGGTCCCTTAAATAGGGTGGGGTTCCCTAAATGATTAAATATGGACAATAGGTAGTCCTTGGGTTCATGGAAATGAAATCCATAACCCGTTAAATTTAAGATTGTCCCGGAGAAATAAATCTCGAGGATATTTCTCGTAGGCATATATAATTATGCGTATAGAAAGAATAATTATATCGATTACCGTTAAGAGTATCCTAGGAGATAATTAGAATAATTTGGGATGTAGATATATACATTCACTTAGAGTGAATTGGTATAATTGGAGACATCCGATAAATCCTTAGTAATGATTAAGGTATTTATTAGTTATAAAGTAAGGAAATACTTTGGATTTAGAATCATGCTACTATGAATGCATGATTATGATTCCTGGAGGGAATCTTTGGGATTATTGGTCATCGCTAGATGCTATAGGCCATTATGGACGTTTATATATTCTAGGAGGAATATAGGGTATATGTATATACTATGTGATTTAAAGTATATATATATATATATATATATATATATATATATATATATATGATATGATGGAAATGATTTTGAAAATATAAAAATGAATATTTTGAAAATGGAAAGAGAAATGTTTTTCATAATTGATAAAATATGGATTACACACCTCCCTAAATCGCTATCATAAGGGAAGTTGCGTGCGTTGTATATGTTTACTACACTGGTTAGTGGATTCTGGGTGTGGTCCTGACTTTCTCGCAGGCAATATGGCTGCTTCCCGACGTTGGTAGGTTCCCAGGTTGTCTTGTATAGATAGGCCCTGGAAGATGATAGCCATTTAGGGGCGCGTCTAGTGGGGAAACCTGGAGGGGCGGTATTAGATTTATTAAAGCAATTCATGATAATGGATTGGCTTTAATTTACATTTCCTGAGTATAAAAATGGAAATGGCTTAATGGTTTGGCTTCGGTAACACTCCCGGATGGAAGAAGGGATGTGGAAGCATATGGTATGATCAAAGCATTTTCATGATAATGAAATTGGCTTTGGGTACATTTCCTGAGTATAAAAAGGGAAATGGGGTAATTAAAAAAGAAAAGCATTTTTATGTTAATAAAATTGGCTTTTAAAAAGATATATGTTTTGCTAAAGTAATTCATGCTAATGAATTGGCTTTAAATACATTTCCTAGATATGAGAAGGGAAATGGAAGTTTTTGAAATGAAAAGGATAAGTATTGATAAATACTTTGTATATAAATCCTCAGTTCGGGAGGTAGATCCGGATGTGTATTATATAGATGAAATTCAATTGGTAAACCTCAGTCCGGGAGATATTATCCGGATGTATATTGTGGATGTATATATATGTATTTATACATTTGTTGCGTGCTACGGGCCTAATGGATCTCTACCATTAACCTTGCCAAGTAGTAGTGTATCGGGGGGGTTCCTTGTTTGGATTTTGCTTTGCGAGACATCCCACGCACGAACTTAGTGCAGTGTTGAGAATGGAGGGAAGTTTATCCCTTAGCACTTGGACTATCTGGGGTAGATAGTATATGGGTAAATTAGACTAGTTAGGCAGGGATAGCTTGACTAGGGTATGTTATTAGGGTGCGTTAGGTGTGCACTATTAGAGGAGAGGTGAGGGGTATCTTATGGGAGTGTGATACCAATTTAAATATGAGATAAAAACTATTTTTCTAAAAATAAAGCATTTATGCACTTGCAAAATATTTTCAAAATTTGGGCTCTGACCCGTTTATCTACTTTCCTTTCTTTCTATTTATTATATATATATAGGTGTCCAGACACAGGGATGCCCGGATGACATTACCTTCGAGTCAGACGTCAGCTGCAGCAGCTGTGGATGCTTGCGGGTTCTCGGTAGACGCTTCTTTCCTTGTACTCTAGAAAGGAGGTATTGTATAAACATTCAGGCCAATGGTCTAACTGTTTTTATTTATTCTTCGCATGTTATTCGATATGGTTGTATAATTTGAACCGAGTGTTCGGTTATTTTATTTCATTTCATTTTTATTTCAGTTCATTTAAGCATAAATTTGTGGATGTTTTATTTTAATTGTTTAAAAAGAGTAGTTAAGTAAAAGTTTTTAACGCTCGCCTAATACGATATTAGTAATTAAATGGATTTTTGACAGTGATGCTAAGAATGATCCATATGTGACTCCTATTTTAATGTGATATAGGAGTGATCGCCTAGTATCCCATTAGGCGGGTTGTTACAATAAATTATATAGCAAGATTAATCACGTGCCTCAAAGTTGTAGAGGTTGAATCTTCCTCGAAATCATGGATTTTGGCGAAAATATCCAAGTGTTGATGTAAAAAATTAGATTATCTCTAATTATTCAATCACAGATAAAAATAAGTAAGAAAAAAGAATTTTAAAGTGGTTCAGCCTTGAAGGAATGGCCTACATCCACTATTTTGTTATTGCTGACTGTTTATTTAGAATTCTCGATAACAGGTTTTACCAAGAAATTTTGAGTCCCCTTACAATGAGGATGATACAATGTATCTATAGCCCTGAGGCTGTATATGCGAAAGAATAATACATAGTTGTACAATAGGCGTGTACATATGTATAATAATAATGAGCATTTAATGCGCAATCAATCTCTTGATTATCCGGATATGAATGCTCTTGTACGAGATGTAGCTCGGACCGCCCTAGCTGCTCAGACCGCCTAAGTAGCTCGGCATACATGAGTTGCTCGGTGTGATGAAGTTCCTCAGAGAACACTCGTTGCTCGGAGTGCCTGAGTAGGTCGGGGAGGTTGAGTTCCTCGGGATCAAGGTGTTGTTCAAAAAATGTTTGTAGGTGCCATGTAGATTGACACGTGTCTCCACATAATTAGTCCACATCATCAGACTAAATTTGGTATCAATAGAAGCCCCCAATGTTTCATAGTTTGATGCTGAAGAAAAGTATGGAACATTCTGCTGCCTAGACTTTATGTTTTTATGGATTTTAAACAAACTTTCGTTGTACATAACTCCTTTTTTAAGTGCATAGTATGAGGCTTTTAATGTATTTTTGAATTTCCATAACCGCTTCATTTTTTGTGCCCTTTTCTTCTTTTTATTAGCCGGGTACGCAATCGTCCATCCTAGTAATCATTGTTCTTCTCTATTCCCGAGGTAAAGTATTTAAACGCTTCAGAAAATTCGATCGTCTCTTACTTTTTCAAATCTGCATCTTAGAACTTCTTCACTTCTTCTCTATCTTGTGCGTTCATTTCTTCCATTGTTCGTTGTCAACTAATCCATCATTTTCCTGTAAGATCTTCTTCCTTCTCTTTTATTTTCTTTGTTCATCATGGTTTACCTTGTTGAGTCTCTTAATAAATTTCTCTCTGATTTTTCTATTCCTTCATGGGTCATTTTGAAAGAACTTTCTGAACCTTCTGACTATTTTCGTTTGGCCGAGGGACATTGGTCCCCCAGTCTCTTTGTGGATGAATGTGGCTTTTCTTTTCCTCCAAACCCCTTGTGTTTGGAATTCTGTCAATATTTTGACGTTTTACCTGCAAAAATAGCTCCCAATACATGGAGAATAGTTAATGGAGTCTATAGGTTAAATCAGATTCATGGAACCCACTTAGGGATTCCAGAAATTATGTTTTTCTATAGATGGGCTGTCAGCGATAACACTTTTTATTTGAAAACTAGGTTTTTAAATAGGGTTTTAGTTGTCAATCTCCCAGATGCCAACAGGGATTACTTCGAGCATGGGGTTGTTATGAAAAATTAGCAACATGCTCCATTAAATGGAGATGATGTATATCAGGGTCCTAGATGTCCTCCCTACGGCAATGGGATAGGTTGTTTTTATTTTATTTTATTTTGGAAATTATGTTTTCTTTGTGTTTGATAAAATGCGTCATTGACATTTTATTTTTTGTCTATTTGCAGTTGACAGCAAAAGAAAGTCTCCAAAGGAGACAGAGGTTAATTTAAAGCATTTGAAACTTATCTGGAGTTTGCACCAAACTGTTGCTAACGAGCATATCAGATCAGCCTCTTACTTGTTGCATTACAAGAGCTACACTTCATATTTTACTACTCATCCAGTGGTGAGTGACATAGACCCACTACTAGATTCTGAAGGTTCTTCCCCTGAATCGCATATTCCCCTCACATCAGAATGAAAAGACGAAAATCTCCCTCCTTTTTTAACAAATCAGATCCTGCCCCTGTGGAGGAAAAGAGAAGTAAGCAGGATGTCCCAGAGGAAGGGATAAGAAAAATTGATGCACCCCTTCCAGTTGCGGTTAAAAAGGTTGCCGAGAATCCCGTTGTGGCTCCGAGCAAGGTTGTAGTTGTTTCTCCTCCAAGCGAGGTTATAGTTATATCTTCGACCAAGATAACATCCTTGGTTGAGACTGTTCCTGCTCCTACGAGGAAGTTGAAGACAAGTTCCTCAGATTAATTGGCTGAATCTATCTCTCAGTCTCTAACTGCGGGAAGTGGTGTTCCCACTTTCATTGCTCCGAGCTCTTCTATGAGCTCGGTGAAGTCTTGGATTATCCTCGAGATCCAAGGTGTTGAAGACAATCTTTCTCGGGAGAGGGTTACCACCTTGGCAGCTCAGCATATTGCCTCAGTAAGTATTACTAATCTAAACTTTCATTTATCAATATTATGTCCTTGCATTGACTTACAATTATTTTCTTTTTCCAGTTGGTAACTTGTTTCAACACCATTCTGAAAAAGGATGAAGCTATTAAAGCTTCGACCTCCTCGTCAGGTGTGGAGGAGGCTTTTGTAGGTCTGACACAGTCCTTAAAGGATTCTCATCAGAAATATGATGAAGACAAAGTTGCTTGGGGGAATCAACTAAAATCCGTCGAGCAAGAGAGAGAGAAAGCTGTGGAGGCCTCTCATGAATTGGAGAGGAAAATGAAAGAATGTGAGAAGAAGAACAATGAGCTCGAGGAAAAGATAAAAAATGCTGGAGAGCTTGAGACCAAACTCAAAGATGCTGAAGAGGAACTGGGTAAACTCCGTGAAGCTGATCGTCTGAAAGAAGAGGCAGAAGGGAAATTAAAAGCTGCCGAGGAACTTCTAACTGAGAGGATTTCCTCGGAGAAGGTGAAGAGGGAACTGACTGTTAAAAAGTCCTTTAGCACTGGCTGAATTAAAAGTTGGAACAAAGGATTAGCTACCATGTCCTCTCAGATGGAGTTTGCTAGCCTCAAATATTTCAGGGATGGCTGGATAGCTGCTCTGCAGGAATTAAAAGTCTATGAAAGTTCTAAACTTTTTCAGCGCCATGTTCATGGTCCTCCTCCCTCTCCCAGAGAAGAAGAAGAGGACGAAGCTTCCTCTGAAGAGTCTTCAATGATCATTAGGGATGAGGTTCCTACTGTTGAACTTTGCTACGAGCATCCCCAACAAAATATTACTCTTACCGAGTAGCTACTCGTGTCCATCGAGGACCCAGTTTCTTCCTCGAAGTCCCCCGAGGAGGTTATAGGGAACAAAGAGAAGGAGTAGAATAGTTTGGGTGTTTGCTTTGTCACTTTATTAGATGTAACCTTAACTTTTGTACTTCCTTTTATAATGAAATAAAATTCAAACTTTTGGTTGTTTATCTTGACTTCTTCCTCTTCTTGCTTGTCTGCATTCTTATTAATTCTTTCTATCTCTTTTCTTTACTAGTTTATGGCTAGAATGGAGCTCTTGTCAGCCCAAGATATAGAATTGATGAAAAGATACAATGACTACGTCAAGGATGGCCATGCAGATCTAAATGAATCTCAAATCATCGACATACTCGGTCCAGATGCTTCAGAATGAGCAGTCGAAGCCTACCAATATTTGAAATGCTTGCTCGACCGTGCAGTGGCCAATAATATAGCATATTATGAGATGATTGAAGATATCCAGGGTACTATCGAGGACTTCAACAAAAATACAAGGAGTCTACTGCCCTTTTTCACCAGGGATATAAGAAAACGTATCAGCAACTAAGTGCTGACAAAGGATATGATAAGTTGGTCACTGCTTATGATGTGAAAGAGAGGACTTTGAAGATCGAGGTTGAAGAGCATAGGCAGATCGCCAAACTATTAGAGCAGGAAAATAATAACTTATGAGGAGAGATAACCCATTTGAAATCTGCAGCATCTTCCTCGGGAGCCATTGTCCCTGTTAATGATGAAGGTTTCTCTTTTTTAAAGGTGGAGAATGCTAACTTGAGAGATGAATTGGAAACCTTAAAGAGGACTGGACCCTCTACCTCCGCTCGCGGACTAGCAAGAGCTTCTCGGGGATGAGCAAGGTCTGTTCGTATTTCAATTAAAGAGGAAAGAACTCAATCAGCCTTGGAGAATCAGGCCTTCCAGTTGATGGCAAAGAATCAAGCATTAACTGAGATGTCCAAGAAGATTCTGAACCTGGATGAGCAACTCTCTGCACAAAAATCTACATTGGAGAATAAAGAACTTTTAGTGAAGAACCTCCATGAGCAACTAGAGAGATTAACCTACCAGTTTCACAAATAACCCAGGAGTTCTGGATGGCTACTTATAATGAAGCCCTCTATTATCTTGATGACCTGATCCAATAATCGAACAACGAGGGATACAAGCAAGGATGGCTGAATGCCTTGGGTGTGCTACAATTGGAACAGGGTCACTATTTGTGGGAACCCTAGGTTTCTTGAGTTGCCAATGCCACCTTTCAAACTTGATATGAGCTAGATTCCTACTCGGTCAATTCCTTAGTTCTTAATCTCCAAGTATCTCGACGACTACAGTCTTCATTCTAATTTTGAGATATCTCGCCCGGAACACTTACTTGATCGGCCCTCAGTGATGAACATCAGGATGCTTAAAGATCTGAATTTCATAAATTCCCCCTATGCCTTAGACGATCCTCCTGCTGGAGTAGAACCTGTTTCAAAGGCAGAAGGGAAAAAGCCAATAGAATAGTATTTTTGATGTAAGAATTTCTTATGTATTATGTAATTTGTTTTCTATGTATTTTGTTCTGGATTTAATGAAGAACTTTTAGTTTTGCAATCTTGATTGTCATTATTTTGTAAAACATTTCTTTTATTCACTGATGAATGTGTATGTACATCTGTTAAAAAGATAAAATATTTTGTGTTATTTTAAATTGCTGACCAACTAGAGTTGGTAAAAATTTATTGTTGACTATCCTGGATTGGTGATAATTTTCTGACGAACAATAAGAGTTTAGTAATATTTTGTTTCCTGGCCAACTTAGAGTTGGTGGTAATTTAAAATGTCACAAGTATAGAAATTATGCTTTATTTTTTGATTATAGTGACTTATCACTTTTTAATTTTAAGCCATGAAATGACTTTCATCACATGATCTTGCTTCGTTTAATCAAATGTTCCCGACCAACCATAGTTGGTGGATTTTTATTCCCGAACAACCATAGTTGGTGGATTTTTATTCCCGACCAACCGTAGTTGGTGGATTTTTATTCTCGATCAACCGTAGTTGGTGGATTTTTATTCTCAACCAACTGTAGTTGGTGGATTTTTATTCTGGACTTGATGCGTAGTGTGTAACACTAGTATTCCGAAAAAATTTCAACAAAAGGAGAGAATTGGGGAAAACATCTAGAACTTTATTCATATTGAAGAACACTGCATTACATAGGGATTGAACTACTGATAATATTTGCGCAGATGCTTTGCGTTCCATGCATTCTTAAACTCCTCTCCTTATAAGGTTTCAATCCTATATGTCCCTGGTCGAACAACTTCTGTTACTCTGTAGGGTCCATGCCAGTTAGCTTCTAGTTTGTTGTGCTTTTGAATTACTTTCTTTAGCACGTAGTCTCCTTCCTTCAGATCGCACTTCTTTACTCTCTCATTGTAGAACCGAGTTGTTCGTTGTTGGTATGCAGCATTACTAATTGCTGCTTCTTCTCTAACTTCCTCGAGCATATCCAAATCTAATCTTCTCATCAAGTCACTGATAGGGGAGTTGAAATTTAACACCCTGTGTGTTGGGAGGCCCAACTCGGCAAGTATAACAACTTCACTTCCAAATGCCAGTATTATGGAGATTATCCTGTCGCTGCTCGGGGAGTAGTACGATAAGCCCACAGTACAGAATGTAGCTCGTTGATCCAATTTGCCTTCGCATCATCCAGTCTTTTCTTCAAACCATTCAGTAGCGTTCTGTTTTTCACCTCAGTTTGTCCATTGCTCTGGGGATGGCCTGGTGCAGAGTGGGTCTTCAAGATGTTTGACTGATGACAATATGCAGCGAATTCCTCGTTGTCAAATTGAGTTCCATGGTCTGTGATGAATGCATGAGGAATACCATATCTACAAATGATGTTCTTCCAAATAAATTGGTATACCTTGTCATATGTCATATCGATAAGGGTCTCAGCTTCCACCCACTTAGCAAAGTAGTCCACCGCGACCACGAGATATTTAAATCTCCCCCTGGTCGTTGGAAGTGGCCTGACCAAATCTATTCCCCACATGGAAAATGGCCAAGGGGAAGTAATGGGTGCTAACAATGCCTGAGGAGTTCTTTGGATAGAGGAGAAGTGTTGACATTTGTCACATTTCTTAGCATAGGCTATACAATCAGCCCTCATAGTTGGCCAATAGTATCCTTGCATCATTATTCTTTGTAAAAGCATCCGACCTACTACATGGGCTCCACATGACCCTTCATGGACCTCTTCAATCAAGTCTTTCACCTCGGAGGGATGCACACATCTTTGCAATCCTGTTATAATTCCTCGTCTGTATAGAATACCATTAGTCAGTACGTAACGACCAGTTTTAAACTTCAATTTCTTGGCTACAAGTTTATGAGTTGGTAATGTCCCCTCCTCAATATATGCCCTGATAGGATCCATCCAAGATGGTCCTAAATCAAGGGTAATAAAGTTCATCATCAGATCTTCGTCTCTGCTCCGACTAGCCAAGACTTCAATTGGGATTGTTCTTCGTAGCTTAGTGCGCGTGGCTAAAGCTAATCGAGCTAAGGCATCTGCTCTTGCGTTCTCCAATCTTGGTATTCAAATTATCTGCACTGCAATCAGTCTTAATAAAATCTCCATTTCTCTTGCGTGATACTTGATCATTAATTCTCCTTTAACTACATATACCCCCAACATTTGATTCACAATTAGTTGTGAGTCACTAAATACGATAACCTGTTCTGCCCCCATGGTTTTTTCCAAACTAAAACCTGCAATCATAGCTTCATACTCAGCCTCATTATTAGAAGCCTTGAATTAGAAGCGCAAAGCATACTCCACATCGATCTCATTCGGACTGTTTACAACAATTCCTTCTCCACTACCTGTAGTGCACGAAGATCCATTTATATACAAATTCCACACAAGTATATCATTATCAAACTCTTGGTTAGACAGAGTTCCTCGGTGGAATATTTGTTGCTTCCTTATATCCTCCTCTAGTACTTCTTGTTGCTCGTCGACCTTCTTCTCCTTCTCGTCAACCAATTTAAGTTAATCGGGGTTTACATTTGATGATCTTGTAACATCCATAGGTTGGTCGGTATTCAGCTTCGGCTCCTCGGAGATGTCTGGATATGTGAACTCTGCTATAAAATTTGTTACTGCTTGCCCTTTAAGTGATGATCTAGGATCATAAACTATGTCGTATTCACCAAGTTCTACTTCCCAGTACATCAATCTCCCTGATTTTTCTGGTTTATGAAGAGCTTGCCTCAATGGCATATTAGTATACACCACCATGGTATGTGCTTGGAAGTACGGCCTCATTCTTCTACTTGCTTCGATCAACGCTAGTGCTAACTTTTCCAATCTTGGATATCTGATCTTTGTTCCTCAGAAGGCCTTGCTAGTGTAATAAATTGGTTTTTTCACTCCATCCTCCATTCTTATCAATGTCGAGCTAACTGCATTCTCTGAAACTGCCAGATACAAGTACACTCTTTCTCCCATCACTGGCTTGGACAACAGTGGAGGTGCTCCTTGGAATTTCTTCAACTCTTGAAAGGCCTTCTCGCATTTTTAATTCCATTCAAATATTTTTCAGAGTGTTTTGAAGAATGGGAGGCTTCTATCAGTTGCTCGTGATACAAATCTATTAAGTGATGCAACTCGCTCTGTGAGACTTTGCACTTCCTTCTTCATCGTTAGAGATCGTAATCCCAATAGAGCCTTGATCTTCTCAGGGTTTTCTTCGATACCTCGTTGGTTGATAATATACCCGAGGAACATACCTTCTCGTACTCCGAATATGCACTTGGTAGGATTCAACTTCATTTGATATTTATCTAGTTGATCAAAGGTCTGGCTAAGTCAATTAGATGGTCAGCAACTCTCTGGCTCTTTGTCAACATATCATCAACATAAACTTCCATATTGTGACTGATTTGCTCTGCAAACACCTTGTTCATCAGTCTCTCATATGTTGCACCTGCATTTTTCAATCCAAAAGGCATAACATTATAACAATAAGTTCCCCTAGGGGTGATAAAAGAATTATTCTCCCTGTCTTCAGGTTTCATTTTAATATGGTTGTAACCAGAATAAGCGTCCATAAAGCTCAATAACTCGTGTCCCGAGGTTGCATCTACTAATTGATCAATTTCGGGAAAAGGAAAATGATCCTTTGGGCATGCCTTGTTGAGGTCGGTGAAGTCTACACAGATCCTCCACTTGTTCTTCACCATCAACACATTTGCTAACCAGTCTGGATATTTGACATCTTCAATAAAGCAAGCTTTCTGGAGCTTTTTGACCTCCTCTTGTATAGCTTGGTTCTTCTCGGGGCTGAACACTCTTCATCTCTACTTCACTGGCTTGATCTCCTTATTCACATTGAGCTCGTGACATAAGATATTTGGGTCTATTCCTGGCATGTCCTCATGACTCCAAGAAAAAGTTTGTTTTCTACTTTTTAGGAAAACTATCAATTCCTATTTTAGTGAGGCATCCAACAAAGAACCTATTTGAGTTGTTCGTTCCGGGTGCTCATCGTCCAAAATGACATTTTCAGTAGCTTCCACCACCTGGCCTTTCACGAGCTGCGACTCATCTCTAGGATCTAGTGTTTCAATCTCTGCACCTTCATCTACTTGATAGGTAGTAGTCTTTTTCCTAGATTCCTCCAGTTCTTCCTTCTCGGTAGATGAATAGTAGCATTCCTGGGCTACTTTTTAGTCACCCTTCACAACTCCTACTCCAAAATTAGTTGGAAATTTTAGGCATTGATGTACAGTAGATGGTACTGCTTCGAACTTCTTCAAAACTACCCTTCCCATAATGATATTGTAAGCTGATTGGATATTCTTATCCATCACAAAGAAGCGTACTCTTTCTGTTTTATAAGCAGTCCATGTACCGATGAACATATCTAACTTGATCGTCCCAAGTGGGAAAACTATCTCGCCAGTAAAACCGAGGAGGGGCCTATGATAAGGCTCCAACTGAGATAACTTTAGATTTAAGCTGTCAAAGCATGAGTAGAACATGGTATCCGCTGAGCTACCATTATCCACCAGTACTACTGAGATCACCACTTCCTTCATCCTCATTTTGATCACCAATGGATCATCATGAGGATATAGCACACCTGCGAGGTCGTTCTTGGAGAAACTGATGACTAGTTTTTCTTTGTTTACCTTCCTCGGCCAATCATCCTCAGCTAGATTTATTCGTTGGATTTATGAACAAGCTTGAGCCTCATTGAGGTAAGATTTTCTCTCTGCATTAAGGTCTCCACCTCCTGCATCTCCACCTGTAATAACACTACAATCAAATGATCCAAAACGAATTAAAAATACCTCACGTTCTGGTTGTCTTGGTCTTTTGGGGAGATCGGGGTCGTCCTTTGGGTCATCTTCATGATATATTTTCTTGTTTTCATCTGCTCGATGAGGGGGATCTAGACCTCTGTATTGCTCGGTCGTTTCTTTTTCATCCATTTCTACGATCAACATACTTGGCCAGCTTTCCTCGTCTGATGAGTGCTTCGATTTCATTCTGAAGAGCTATGTAATTTTTGGTCGTGTAACCATGGTCTTTATGGATCTCACAATATTTGGCCTTATTCCTCTTGTCAGGGTCTGTCTTCATTTTCTCTGGCCAGTTTAGTTACTCGTTGTTCTTGATTTCTTCCAGAATGTGGTTTATATCTACTTTCAGAGGAGTATAATTTTCAAATTTCTTCAACATTTCCCATGATGGCTGTGCTTTTGACTGCTTGTCACCACAATTGTTCTTATGCTCTTTCTTTTTAGCCTTATCACCCTCCACCTTGGTCTATTTGGTGTCCATATTCTTCATTGCTGCCATAGCCTCCTCGGTATTCATGATTTTGGCCGCTTTTGCCATCAGTTCTGACATGGTCCTGGGTGGATCTTTGGCCAAAGTGTAGTACAATTTATTGGGCAACAACCCACTCACCAAAGCAGTAATCGCTGTTTTTTCCTCGTAATCAATAACTTCGAGCTTCTCGTTATTGAAACGAGTTATATAATCCCTGGCGCTCTCACCTGCTTTTTGTCTAACACTTAACAAGTGTGCTACTCGTTTAACTGGTTTTGCTCCAAAATAGAAATTTCCAATAAAAAGCTCGGCTAGTTGAAAGAAAGTTGAAATCTTCCCCCGAGTAAGATTATTGTACCATATTTGAGCAGATCCGGTAAGAGTTCCCGAGAATGCCCTGCATCTCATCTCGTCTGGCACGGCATAGATGTCGACAGCAGCTTGGTATTGTTCTATATGAAGGATAGGATCAATTTTTCCATCATATTTAGGAGTCACAACAGGTGCTTTGAACTTTGATGGTGTGGGAAAATCCACAACTGCTTGGATAAAAGGTGTCCCTTGGACAAAAGTTCTTTGTAGAGGATTCTTGGTCTTAGCCATTTCCCCTAGTCTATCCTCCAATCTTTTAATAGAGTCTTTCCATGCATCGTTTCCTTCCTCGAGCCTGTTGGTTCGAGAAATTGATCATGTTGAAGTTGCTTCCTGGGATCTTTCATTACGAGCAGTTGGTCGTGATTGGGCAGAACCCTCCCTTAGGTCGGATGGTCGTCGAAAGTTCCTCGACACAGCCTTAGGAGGACTTTTATTCCTCTAAGGGCCCAAATGATCAAAAGGAGAAACTCTACTTAATCTCTCCAATGCACTAGTCCTTTCTGGAGAGAGAGAGTGTTGTTTTGTTCAGTATCTGTAGCTCGTACCGATGAAGTTCGACCAGGTTAATAAGAAAAATCATCAGATCTTTTAGTGCGATATGAATCGGTATGCCTAGTACGCGAAGAAGGCAAATGGGTGTTTCTTTGAATGCTTCGTTGTCCTGAATGGGTAGATACTCCACCTTGAACAGTTTGTATGAGTTGTCTCATAGTCTCTTGCATGGCCGTCTGGCCCTGGGCCAAATTAGCCATTATTCCAGCCATATCTTGGCATTTGGAGGAGCAGATGGATTTGGGGGGTTTCCAGCATTTCGATTACTGGGTTCAGGATTATCAGCCAATGGTGATGAATTGTTTTGGTGAAAAACAATAATTACAGTCGTTTCCCACAGACGGCGCCAATCTCTTGATGTAAAAAATTAGAATATCTCTAATTATTCAATCACAGATAAAAATAAGTAAGACAAAAGAATTTTAAAGTGGTTCAGCCTTGAAGGAATGGACTACATCCACTATTTTGTTAATGCTGACTCTTTATTTAGAATTCTCGATAATAGGTTTTACCAAGAAATTTTGAGTCCCCTTACAATGAGGATGATACAATGTATTTATAGCCCTGAGGCTGTACATGCGAAAGAATAATACATAGCTGTCCAATAGGCGTGTACATCTGTATAATAATGATCATTTAATGCGCAATTAATCTCTTGATTATTCGGATATGAATGCTCTTGTACGAGATGCAGCTCGAACCGCCCTAGCTGCTCGGACCGCCTAAGTAGCTCGGCATACATGAGTTGCTCGGTGTGATGAAGTTCCTCGGAGAACACTCGTTGCTCGGAGAGCCTGAGTTGGTCGGGAGGTTGAGTTCCTCAGGGTCAAGGTGTTGTTCAAAAAATGTTTGCAGGTGCCATGTAGATTGACACGTGCCTCCACATAATTAGTCCACGTCATTAGACTAAATTTGGTATCAACACCAAGATTTCTCTTCTCTCTTCTTTCTCTAGGGATTTCTCTCCCTCTCTCTCTCTCTCTCTCTCTCTCTCAAGAATGAGATTATCATCTCCCATAGGCTTTATAATCATTTTTTCCAAAATACCCCACTCTAAATGATAATACACACTTTAAATGACTCGTTTACTCCAATTCGAGTCAAACTAACATTAAATATTTTGGAACCGAAATAAAACCCAAGGACCATCATTTTGACTATTTTGACCCTTCCGGAATCAATCGCGCACTCAGAATCATCATCCGAAATACTTTGTAACATCCTCAAATTTTGACCTCAATTGCCAAAAATTAAATTTCTCCAATTTAAATAAATTTTATTGCTCCCAAATAAATTAAATTCTCAGTCCTTAAAATCACGGGGTATTACAAACTCCCCCCTACAAGAATTTCATCCTCAAAATTAAGTTAAGACTAGGACTCCGTACCTCGACTAGTACTGACGTCTCCTACCCTCAAGATCACTATACCTATCTCTCCCACTCCTAACGACAAATCACTATAACTCGAAAGTCAATGTGCGAACCAAGGCACCCATGCACCCTATACCCAAGCTTAACTCTTATAAACATAACCCGACTCCACTTGCCTCAACTCATAATATAAATCTCATTAATTAAATATATAATAGCGTACTAAGTATATAAAATTCTGAAATGTCCAATAATTGAACTCTTCTCAATTCCTGACATTTGCTACTTTCATGCGGGGGAGGTCTTGCAAGCGAAATCCAAACAAGGAACCATCCCAATACACTACTGTGTAGCTATGTCGGGGATTAAGATCAGTTGAGCTAGGATTAAGTTTTTATAAAAAAAAAATTGATCCATAAATATTGCCCGAAGGCCTATACAACAATATAATATAAAATAATTTCTTGTCTTTCGACACACGAATCAAACATCTTATGCTCAAGACACAACGCATCGACAAATGCAATGATATTACCAACATCTAGTTCTCGAAACTAACACAACCATGAGCTAAAATTTCTAGCTCAACAAGAAACCCGTTAAACCCTGATTCTTCTTAGTAATAAAAATCCTTTTTATCCTAACAAAACATCGCCATAAAATAGGCCCTTCTACAACTGGAACCTTACGATTACAGACCTCTAGCCTAACTATCAAAGGATAGCCTTACCGATTACCACCAAATACGTCTTAACGGTTCACACTTTCGAGAATCAAAAAGCACAATTCTCTAATATCCCATCGCAATACAACCTATTCTCCTGAAAGATATCATCCAAGTGCCACACTTGCTCACTCCTTCATCCAAGGAAATTCCATACCCAATATGTTTATAACGGCTAACCACTCATTAAGATCTTACGTGCAACGCTCCCAATACCACTCAAAGCATCACCTAAGAACAAAGGGAAATAATTTACATATTACTTCCATACTCCAACTACCTCGCTTCATCGATGGATCCCTATTCAAAGTTATTTTGCCCTAACTGGCCTATGAACTATTGTAGGGGTTGCACATCCAAAAAATTCCTCAAAAAGTTGTCATATTCGTTTTCCCAGACAATTCCCCTTCCTATGGCCTAATTCTCCACAAAAGAAACATTCCCAAAAAAATCCTTCATTCCCATCATGAGGGACAAAACACTATTGCGGCCCTCGATAATCCTACCTATAATCCTGTCGCGGCTATGATCTTGCTCCGCTGGTATCAACTCCTTTAGTCCTACTTAATGAAGAGTCTCTAAATTTCTTACTCCCTTTTAAATGAAGACAATACTCCTGATAATGTGACAACGCCACACACCTCACATCGGTACAAGTCAGCAACGTCGGGTTCCCTGACAAAGGTTAACGAATTTTCCAATCTAAACCTTCCAAGAACTTCACTATTCACTTCTCCTGCATATTCACCTCATCTGGGACAAAATTTGCCAATTGAGTAAACTCTTCCTCATACTCAGCCACCATTCGATCACCTTGAATCACATCCCGTAATCTCCTCCTCAACTCTGTCTAACTTTTGGAAGGGAAATACTTACAGTCAAAGCATACCCAAAAATCTGCTATGGCCATTGCATCTCTCTGCTCCGATGTGGTGACTGAATCCCACCATTTGAGAATTTCACCCATTAGTCTAAAGGTGGCGAGTATTCGTTTCTGCACCTCACTGCACTCAACCATTCGAAGGTGCCTTTGCATCCTTCTTCCACTTACTGGCAACTATTGCATCATCTCCCCCCAAAATATTTGGAGGATGTCCTTTCCTAAAGGCTTCTCGTACTCTTTCCCACGCAAATGGCCCTTGGCGGTCTTGAGCTATCGGAACTGTAGGATGATGTGCCATCGCTGCAATGGAAGCATCTACTGCTTGTGCCACCACATTGGCAACTTCGGCTGCAGTTACAGTCCTTAGAGGCAATTGGGGTTCCATGTTCATAGTCCCCCTACTCGCCCTGCCTAGATGACCTCTTCTCCATGACTTATGAGACTAGAGAAACTATATCAGAACGTTGTTCAGGCAATTACACATCGCAGAAGAAAATATAGGCATAATGAAAACAACAATCCTAATAATAGGGCTCCACATCAACAACGCTTAAGAAAGAACTCAGAAAACCCGCACAGATCCTAAGACACTAGAACCTGATGCTCTGATACCACCTGCGACTCCCCGCTTAAAATAATAAAGGGTGGCTAGCCTTATACTAAATTAAATCAGGAATCTCAAGTGGTTCATTCTCAGCATCTACTGACTATACTAAAATAAACATAGCTAACTACCCAATACCATAATAAGAGAATGCTAAAAAAATTTCAGACAAACAATGAACGTCATGCAAACAATATAAAATCTACAGAATATGATAAGGTATACACACATATCACGATAAAAGAAAGTACTCAAATTAAAAACATATTAAGTACACAAAGAAATATACCCGAATATTCCGTCAGGTCACGGATAATACAACGAACATAGGGAAGAAATATAAAATGCTACAAATATCTTGGGTATAAACCCGATATACAAACTAAATCCTATCAAGATTTACAAGGAAGTAGGAAATGGCTACAATCCAAATCCCGCAACAGTCCGCATCTGCCATGGCTCCGAGAACACTGGAAGGAAGGCATCAATGGCGCCCTTGCCAATGGACACATATAGTATATAAGGTACATATATATATATATATATATATATATAGCAAGAGAGAGATATAAATGGGCCAGGGCCCGAGGTGTGAAAACATTTATAGCAAGTGAATTAATATGCATAATAATTATGAATGCACGGTTTCATAATTAAAGTGGAGTCGTACTCTTGCAAAATCCCAACTCACCCCTCAACTAATGCGTGCACCTAAACGTATGCACATGAACCTTAACTAAACTACCCGAAAAATCCTAGAGGCTATTCACTCTTAATCTACGTATCGACTACACCCGTGTAATTTACTATATCAAGTATAACCCCCAAAAAATCTCAATTATATCCTACCCTTAGTTGACACCCAAAATTATAGTTTAACGTACGTATGTATGTATACGTACGCCTACCCTACTAGAATTTATCTGTTTCTAGTTATTAACTTTAACAAGTTATTAGATAAAATATTCACACATCATCTTTATATATGTATAAAGTATTCTATCACCCATTAACCTAAACCCGAGTTCTAAGGACAAAAATTTTCCCCACTCCTAACGTTGCACGACGGTTCGTGCGTGGGACGTCTTGCAAAGAAAAATCCAAACAAGGAACCTCCCGATACACTACTCCTTGACATTATTGGTCGTCGAGATCCATTTTTCCCTCGGTACACCACACACCTAACATCAACTACCTATTCTGAATAATTGTCTCTAATTACCCAAAAAACATATCACATTCACCTATAGGATATATAATTTTACTCTAGTTATAAAGCACAATCATTCAACCCTATAGAACATGTACACATAACACACATAACGTGATCTTAAAATATCCATAACTAATTCACTTATAGGATATAAAAATACTTCACAATGCTATCATCTTTCGGGAATTACTCACTTTATCCCGGGTTACCAGCTATCGGACTATTATCACACTGCCCTGGTAATAAAAACAAAACACAATGTATGGTAAGCGGTCATAGTTCTGAACCTGAAAGTGAGAACGAATCATACCCAAGACTTCTCACCCAGAATAAAATCACACAATAAATAATGGATGACTATGACCTGGGGACTATACGCATCCTGCTCCTCAAGTCAGGGGCCTCACCCACATCGCGTAATCTCCCATGATAGCATGTGTTGGGTATGCCCACATAATAAGTATATATACCATTCACACTCTATATATATACAATCACATCATATATATGCAAGCCATCACACAAGGTATACATATTTACGCTATATGTATATAGACACACATATATATATGTGCATACTATCTTTCATCCGTATGTATGGAATTAACATATTTGGCTATAGGTGTATATAGTTCTCATTATACTAACCGACATTATAACGCATACTAACCCAATTCATTATATAACATGATCCCTCACTTGAAACGCATTCATCCATTTCACCTCTGATATGAATAGTCTCTCGGTATATTCAACATTAGGGACACTCTCTCAAAACCGAACGTATGTATTAATCACTAAGCATACACCATATATATCCGGTTGCGTACCGATATATAATAGTAATTATCCCGGCCATTAGTACACCCATAACTATTAGTCGGTGATCTATTTATTCCTTCCAAACTAAGACTTCAGTTCAGTTACTCATGTGAACCGTTGACAATCTTGCGTCCTCGACTAAATTCGTATATTCTTCATCACTAGGGATATGCGACCTCTCTCTCATTGATTTACCCTTCACATCTACATAGAAATACTATCGCTAGAAGGATTTGATGCCAAAATCATCATAACCATTCCATGCCATACCCTCATAACTCTCTCGAAGAGTCCTCAACCTTACATCATATATTAACTAACTTCTAATCTCCAAATAGGACTCCCATCCCTAATGAGATTTCCCATTACATCGATGCAACAAACTCCAATACATATGTATATATGTTCCTAAAATAGCCCGATACGTCCCCACGATCTCATCAAGTGAGAAACTACCAATAAATATTCAAAACATATCTCTATCATCATATAAGAATGTTCGAAATAGAGAAACCCAATCGAAATGGATTAAAACACTCCCTCAAAAAACTAGTCAAAACAGCCCTATTTTCGAATCAATTCGGACCCTCCGAATCAATTCGGTCCTAAGAGCGAACTGATTCGGCCCAGGAAAATCGATTTGGGCCAAAGGGACCTGTAATTCATCTACATACCGAATCGATTCACAAGGGGTGAATTGATTTGGCCCTGAAGACTTGTAGGTTCTGCAACATGGCGAATCGATTCGCAAGGGGCGAATCGATTCGGCCTGTTCAAAAAGTTACAAAAATGGCTATTTTTCTCCAAACCCAAATTTCCAAAATCCACATATATCATCTCCCAACCATCAATATTCATCCCAAACATGTTTCTAACTTTAAAACTCATTATATAACTACCCAAAAATTTTTATAACCTCAAATCCATATACACACACCTCAAATGCAAGATTTTACCAAAATCTAGATTTTTAACATAACAACCCAAAATCAATTTCTTTTACCTACAATTCATGAAATAAATAACGCACATAAATTATTTAGCAAGATTAATCACTTGCCTCAAAGTTGTAGTGGTTGAATCTTCCTCGAAACCACGAATTTTGGCCAAAATTTCCAAGCTCCAAGCTTTCTCTTCTCTCTTCTTTCTCTAGGGATTTCTCTCCCTCTCTCTCTCAATATCAGGAAAAAGATTATCATTTCCCATAGGCTTTATAAGCCTTTTTTCCAAAATACCCAACTTTAAATGATAATACACACTTTAAATGACTCGTCTACTCCAATTCGAGTCAAACTAACTTAAAATATTTCGGAACCAAAATAAAACCCAAAGACAGTCATTTTGACTATCTTGACCCATTCAGAATCAATCACGCACTCAGAATCATCATCCGAAATACTTTATAACATCCTCAAATTTTGACCTCAATTGCAAAAAATTATATTTCTCTAATTTAAATAAATTTTATTTCTCCCAAATAAATTAAATTCTCAGTCCTTAAAATCACGGGGTATTACAGAAACACTTGGTTATTCAGTTGAAATTCTAAGGGTTTTCAGCGTTGGTATGCATAACTTTTTTGTCAATCTTATATTGTCTTCAATTTCTCTCAAATCTGTTGTATCAATTCAGTGGTCTCTTGGATTATTTCGGGATCAAATTGTTTACTATATCTCGAGTCTATCAAACATGCAGGTAGAGTCTTACCTATAAAGCTTCAAATGGAAATTTTTTAATACTGGCTTGGTTACTATTGTTATATGAAAATTCAATAAGAGGTAAATAAAAATTCCAATTATAAGGCCTATCTAATGTACCAGAACATAACATATCTTCCATGGTTTGAATTGTGTGCTCTGATTGTCCACCCATTTGGGGGTGGAGCGCGGTACTTAATGAAGTTTAGTACCCATTGTAGTTTACAATGCTTGCCAAAATTTTCTTGCAAAATGAGAATCTCCATCTAATACAATGGATAAAGGAATTCCATGTAATTGAACAATTTGTTGAATATAAAGCTTTCTAAGGTTTTAGAATGAATCGGTGTTTTTTAAAGGAAGAAACTGAGAAGATTTTGTAAGTCGATTGTCTACTATCCAAATTGAATTATATCCTTGGGACGCACGAGTCAGTCCACTGATAAAATCCATAGCAATATGATCCCCTTTTCATTCGAGAATAGGTAAAGGTTGAAGAAGTCCACCAGGTTGTTGGTGTTCTATCCTTACTTGTCTACGAGTAAGACATTTAGTTACAAAGTTCTCGATATCATTTCTAATATTTGTCCACCAATATTGTTTCTTCAAAGCATTGTACGTTTTTTGAACTTCTAGGGTGTACCATAAATTTTGGACGATGAGCTTCTTGTAATACTTCTTCTCAAGGAGATGCATTATCAGGTATATACAATCTATTTCTAAATCATTGTCATGTTTCTTTATCGTATGAGCAATCAAGATTTTTATTCGAAAAAATTTATACAAAAGCGTCGACTACTGGATAAGCAATAATATCATTAAGTTTTGCACAAGGGGTACGTAGCCGTAGATCATATTTCTTTATGATATTGGCAATATTATAGGAAATTAGGGTGTGGAGTCTTCCTACTCTATTTTTACTTAAAGCGTCAGCTACTGCATTTCCTTTACCTGGAGGGTAATTGAGTTTAAATCGGTAATCTTCCAAAAATTATATCCAACATCATTGTCTTAAATTTAAGTCCTTTTTGATAAATATATATTTCAAACTTTTATGATCCGAAAAGACTTGAAAATTTACACAATAAAGGTTACAACGCCAAATTTTTAATGCAAAAACTAAGGCTTCTAGTTTGAGATCATGGACACGATATTTACATTTATCAATTTTGAGTTCTTGTGACCCATTTCTACTACTTTCTCATTTCGCCTTAACACACATCTGACTCCTTGTAACGAAGCCGCAGTGTACACATTGTAACTTACGTCACTAAAAGGAATAGTGAGGATAGGAGGTGGAGTGAATTTTTCCTTTTGTAATTGGAATGATTGATTACATTCTTCAGTCCATACAAATGGAACTTACTTCTCAGTTAGATTCAAAAGGGAGGAGCAATGCCTGAAAATCCTTCTATAAAATGATGACAATATCTAGCTAATCCCAGAAAACTTTTTATTTCAGTAATATTGATAGGATTTTTCCTTTCCAAAATATTTGAAATTTTAGCTGGATCGACTTGGATTCCATTTCCAGAAACCACATGTCCTAAAAGTTTGATTTTATTTATTGAGAAGTCACATTTGCTCTTTTTCGCATATAAACTATGTTTTCTAAGAGTACTTAAGACCATTTTCAAATGTTGTACATGTTCTATCGGGTTTTGAGAATATATGAGAATATCGTCAGTGAAAATGATAACAAACGGGTCAAGAAATGGTCTAAAAATTCTATCCATTAGATTCATAATGGCTGATGGTGCGCTTGTCAAACCAAATGACATTACGGTAAATTCAAAATGTCTGTAACGAGTTCAAAAAGAAGTTTTCAAAATGTCTTTCTCTCTAATGCGTACTTGATGATAACCAGATCGTAATTCTATTTTAAAAAAATATCCTTTCTCCCTTAAGTGGATCACATAGATCTCATATTGGGGATAAAGGATACTTATTCTTAATAGTTACTGAGTTTTGTTTACGATAATCTATGCATAATCTGAATATTCCATCATTTTTCTTAACAAATAATACCGAAATTCCCCATGGTGATGAACTTTATTGAATAAAACGTTTTGCCAAAAGATCATCTAATTGGGTAAGATATTCTCGAAATTCTAAAGGATCCATTCCATATGTAGGTATCGAAATAGGAAGTGTTTGGGGATAAAAATTGATATTAAACACAATTTCTCTGGAGGGGGTAATCCTTGTAAATCATTGGGAAAAAGGATTTTGAATTATTCCAACAAATTTGGAATTAAAGAAGAAATTTGAGTTTTGAAATTTGAGGGTCCGGATGGAGCTGATGATTGAACATAGAATAACAATTATCTTCATTTCCAAAACAATTTTTTTAGCTCGACAATCGATATAAGCATGATGTTTGAATAAAACATCCATTCTGATAATAATATTAAAACCACAAATATCTAAAATTATTAAGTTAACAAGTAGGGTTCCTAGACCAAGTTGAATCTTACAATTTCTATAACCTTCTGATGGGGTACTGATTTCACCTGTTGGTAAATCAATATCCAATTGAGAAGTTAAAAGTGTCGGTGATAATTATAAACATTTAGCTAGTCTAAGGCTAATAAAATAATGTGTAGATCCTGTACGAAATAAAATATGTTTAGGAAAATGTTTGAGAATTATCATACCTTCTATCACGTGTCAGGACTAAATTATAGAAATTAAGTCGGGACGCGCAGTGTCATGTCGGGACTAAATTATTATAATAAAAAGTTAATAAATTATAAGTCACTCGTATGGTCATTTCGAGTGTGCCAATGTGTCCAGAAGGGTCAAGATAGTCAGAAAAGTGTACCCGGGGGTTTAGTTTGGGTCTCGGGACATTTTTAGGCCTAATCGGTAACCCGGGAGGGCATTTTGGTAATTTCTATTTTTGGGATTTAATTACCTACGAAAATTAGAGAAGTATATCATGTGTTAGAGGTTGTCTTCTATGGTTAGAACCTTCATATTTCACAGAGGCCATTAGAGGAGGAAGGTGAGGAACTTCCCAAGGCTAGAGCCACTATAGTTGCACCATTTTCACGACAAATACCGCCAGAGTGTAGATCGGAGGAAGGAGAACACAACCACATCATCAAATCTCAGAAATTCACACTCATATTCTCGAGGCAAGTATCTATCTTTCTGTTTTTTAGTTATTGTTTCATCCATGTAAGACTAGGATTGTTATAACACATGTTTCATAAAATAATTTGATGAATTAGAGGATTTAAATCGCATGTGTTAGAGGAAATTGATATATTCTGGAAATCCCATTATATTGTAGAGGATTACCTACGAAATTTTATGAGTTTAGAAGCAAGAAATCTGGAAAAATAATTAGAAGAATGGAAGTTTTATGAAAAATTAAGGTTCTTGATAATTATGATGATTTACCCGGTAATTAAATACCTTTGATGAATTTGGACATGTTTCACGTAGGAAATCATGTATATAGGTATATGTAACTTGTAGTAATGTTTTTTTGGGAGTTTGGGATCATTAATAGAGTTTTGGGTGAGGTTGAAGAAGGGAACCCATAGGTTAACAATGGTAGAATTCGATATAATTGCTTGATCGATCGATCGATCGACCTCTTTCCTCGATCGATCGATCCCTCCTAAAAACTTCATATTTTTCCCCCTTTTTGTTTAATCCTGTCAAAATATGTAGGAATCCTTGAATATCATTTTAATAGTATAATGGGCCATGATGAGGAAAAGTAGGGTCTAAGTAGACTCCGTTGAGTGAAATTTAATATGGACTAAAATTTATGGGTTAACGAGGGTTTAGTCACACATTGGGAATTGTTTGTACGTTTACGAAAGAATTCAAAGACTCGTGAAAGCCTTAGACCAGAAGGTTAGAACGGGTCTACCTACTGAAATGATAGAAAGGGTGTACCAAAGAGACGTGAGGGTATGTGTTGACCTCTTAGTGACTTGGAACTATGCTTCACCTCCATTTTGTGTGTATTGTGTTAATACAGTTCGAGAGTGATTTCGAACTAGTATTTCCCTTAGTACGAGAGATACGAGTACTTGATAGCAGAGTATGCTAGCACCAAAGATTTTATGTGGGGTGCCATTAATATATATATTATATATGTTCCTAATATATATACGTATATCTATATGGGCGTATAAGTAGTTAAGTAATGAATAAATGCTTCAACTTTATTATAAGTATTCGGGAACTTTATAATGATACAGATTTGTTCTAAATAGCATAAGAAATCTTGAAGAGATTATTTTTCTAAACTAAATATCATAACCTTACTTTTCACGTGATAAAACCTTATAGAGAATAAGTTAGAGAGGCTTATGATATTTATTAGTACGTTAGGCGTGCACAATAGATGAGAGGTGAGAATTCTCAAGAGAGTGTCTCATACTAACATGGTTTTTTCATTAGCCAGTAAGCATTTTAAATACTTGCTAAACTATTTTTAAATTGTTTTACACTCGGGGTCTGACCTGTTTCCTGTCATTTTTCTCTCTTGTATATATATGTATGTATTACAGGTGCCCAGCCACAAGAGCATCAGGCTTAGATCTTTGGACTGCCAATGTGCTGCAGCTAGTGTGGGAGTTGCAGGTCTTTGTAGTAGACGACTTCATCCTTATTTTCTCAGTCATTCATTTACTTCTCGTTAGACAGGGCTTGTGTCGCCCATTTCCAGTTTTATCTAGTTTAAAGAGATTTGTATTTTTGATTTATTTCAGTATTCTATTGTAGTTGGCATTACTTGTGATTATCACTTTGTCCTGCGATTTGGGATATTTTATTTGGATTGATTAATCTAGCATGTTATTTCTTTTGGATGGTTTGATTTTAATACTGTCAATTGTAATCGTGAAAATGGTTTCGTAATATATAATAACAACCGGACTTATTTTATAAGATTAAATATTTTGGCACTTATCTTAATTATTTATTTGGTGATTAATAAAGACAAATTATTTTTCGACGGTGATGCTAAGAATGAACCAACCAGACACTTTGAGATAATTTACTATAGGACTGATCACCCGGTATTTAATTAGGCGGAGTGTCACAGGTGGTATCAGAGCATCAGGTTCTAGTGTCCTTAGAATCTGTGCAGTTTATTATGCTTCCAGCATTGCTTTGTTTGATATAGAGCCCTGTGTTAAGGATTGTTGATTTCTATGGTGAGATTTCGTTCTCCTGATCTAACATATGTACATTAGTGAATCTTATTTATGTCCGGGCATGTTCGAACAATGAAATATGGTTGGCAAGGGCCTTTGGACGGACATCAGGAGGAAAGGCTTAGTTGAGGTTGTAGAGTATATTCGAGGATGATGACCGTAGTTAAGGTCAGCCCTATTATGACATGATAATACAGGACTTTAAAGAGGACTAGGGCGCAGTCTATGATTTCCATGTGCTACTATAGTCGAAAGTGGTGCAAAAGTAGACTCACCCAACGTGGTATGACTAGGAAAAATTCAGATGAAACATTGAAGAGAAATGTTAGTGGAAATTCTAGAAATGCGAAGATTGTGTGTGTTAGCCAAAGGAGGTAAAATATCAAAAGGTTTGGGGATATGACGGAGTGTGTCTAACTGAAAGTGAAAATTTGGGGTAAAATTTTTCTTGGCTCATCGGAACAAAGTTATAATGGTGGGATTCAGCCACCACTTTTAGAAGTGGAATGCTATGTCTATAAAAGGATCTTAGTTTGACCACAGGTTCCTTCATCTGATGTTCAGGATAAGATGTGAACGTTGTTGTGAACTCATCACAGGAGGGTCGGACAGAGGTCCATTTATAAATATGAATCTAAACTGTTAGCGAATCTTATATCGGAGGATGTAGATACAAAAGGAGGAGAGGATTCCAAGTGGGAGATCGACTCGAAAAAATAGTTAATAACACTAAGAAGGGAATTCTGCTGGACGATCGATTCAGAGGGTGACAATGTAGTGCTTTGTCAATGGAGATGATAAGGCTTCTTTGTGTCGGAAGCTAAAAGAATCGAAGAATTTAGTCGAGAATAAGACTGGATGAAATGGTGGTAGTGAAGCACCATAAGGGGGGGATACCCATCAAGGGAGCCATTTAAATCATTCGAATACCTGAATTCTTACCAAGCGATGGTGAATTCTATAAGGACTATAGAAGCCAGTAGCATGTTACTGAGAGACAAAAAGGCTAAGGGAACAACGGGGGCAGCCATCAGGAGAGCCTACCGAAGTTCGAGAGAAGGACAATCCTAATATGGTTACTATGACCGGTGATAAGTGAATTATGTGTAGAGGTATTTTATGGAGAGTGAAATCACATGTGCTAATTTTTCTCGAAGCGAGTATAAGGGACAAGAATATTGTGCCTAGTAAAGGTCAACGATTAAAGTAGTTTTTGTTTTGGTTTGGACAGGCGTGTTATGTCGGTAGACCAATTGTGCAGTCAAGGTGATTGGCAATGTAGAAGTATGAGTTTTATCCTCAGAGGATGATGCGGGTTTATGTGACACGAGTGAGTCACTATATTTTGTTTATTACTATATTAGCATACGAGACGAGTTTAGTGTGTATATCTATAACGTTATTGTTATGTGAATATTTTCCCTAGTGTAGCGGGATTATCTATATCGTTATCTGCGGAGGATGAATGGGTGTATTAATAGTGTTATCTACTTTATTGAGATTACTCGTCTTAGTTATGCGTTATACGAGTATGATATTATCCTGATTATGGTTTTAAGTAAGTAATGGTCAGAACGATAGTGGGCAGTTATTGCAAGGCTATCGAGGTTACTTCTCTAATGCAAGATGTTTTGTTCTGACGAAGCCTCACCTATGAGAGGGTAGGACACGCATTTATATCATATATTATAGAGACTTTAAAGGGTATAGTGGTATCAAAATGCTTAATCCCGGGGTGTTTAGGGACCATGTTGTCATGATTCAGCATGTATTGGGTTTACCGTTGAGCAAAAAGATTTGACTCATTATTATGTTTAGCACTCAGGACTTGGTGATAGGAAGAGCACATTGTTATATCTATCCTTTAGAGATGTGGGAGTTAAGAGTTATAATCATATGTTTGGGGGTAGGATTTCGAGAGTCTCGATTGTATGTGTACGAGGCTTGTGGATTGTGATTACCACCAATACTGAACGATAGTGCAATTAGCGAAATATTATTTGTTTAAGTGTAATTACGGGAGGAGATGTAGCTTTTATGTCAAGAAACGGGAATATAGGGGTACATGTTATGGACGGAGGGACTAACATATTTCAATAACCGATAATACTAGGTAGTAGTGTATTTTTTTGGGGGGGGTTCCTTGTTTGGATTTCACTTTGCGAGACATCCCACGCATGAAACTTAGCGTAAGGTTGGAAGTAGGGATATATTTGGTCATTAGTCCATGAGTCCGGTACCTCCGTCATTATAGGAGCAGGTAATTATAACTATAAGTTGGAAGTTAAATGACAATTTAAGGCCAGTGGAGTCGGTTGTGTGGTAAGGAACCATTGAAAGTTTTGTTTTATCACCACGAGTTGAAGGGTGAAACGATGATAAGGAGGATTTAAAATTTCGATTTCTAGAGTGATTGAGAATACCCAAATGTTGTAACCACATTGTGAGCACAAGGGAAATAAATAATTGGGTGTTATGTGTGAAGCGTATGTGATTCTTACACTAGTATGCATGACTTATAGGGTGTGGGAATCCTAATTAGCTGATCTTAGAACCGTCCGGGTTGAAGGGACGTGGGAATAGATGTGAGGAATATATGTTTGTGGGACTAACATAACGAGGTGGAAGTGGTAGAGTGGATTAAGCGTCATGTGAAGAACGATAATCCATATATACGTGTGCGATCAAAGTAGCACACCCGAATTTGGCTAGAAGGCTATGGTAAGCCATTTAAAAAGGGGTATTCCTTGAGAATGGTAGAATTTAACTATTATGGATAAAACTCAGAGTGGAGTTGTAATTAGACATGCTGAGAGTGACTTGCGTGTACAAAGATTGATGATGTTAGAAAGGTATAAAAAGGTCCAGAAGTGAACATCATGGAGAAAAGTGCACGGGTCGGAACATATGGTATATGCTGAGGAAAGAAGGGGAGTATTAAGTGTCACTTAATGTGAGACATTAGAAGTAAAAGTCGATGTTGAGCGGTACGTAGCGAGTAGTCTCTACGATCACCACTCATAGATACAAATCGGTTGGAACAAGAGGATCAACCAGAGAATTTTGTGGCAAGATGACGATTCCTATAATGGAAGAGACCAGTAAAGGCAGTAAAGTTTCTTTGATTGTTTGCCAACCTCAAGGTATGATCAAGGGTTCCTTAAAACATATGGAACAAGTTTCCCAAGAAGGAAGTGATTGACATTCCTTTGGGGTGATTTACAATATTAGCTAGTGTGCCCCATTATTCCTTTGAAAGGAAGGATCGCACGGGTATGTGGTCCTACACGGTATCTTTCTGAATTAGGATGAGATTTTTGAATCCCACCTTCAATATGGGATTTCAGAAAGCAATAGGGATAACGTTTCATTTTGAGTACGATGTATCACCCATAGCTGGGGAGTAGGATAACGGTGACTAACGATTAGTGGAGCCGCATGAAAGTAATTTTGGAATCTTGGTGATCATTTCATTTCCACAACGGATGTAGCTAGCAAGTGAAGTATAGTATGGTAGAGTTCCGTGGAAGCACTCATACATGTTTATCGTGAACGAGGTGCTTAATGAGGTTTTGGTGTGGAAAAACCTTAACTATTCTCCCTCTGGATGTTTAGAGGTGAGCGAGTAATCAGAATTTTGGATTGGTCAAGAATAATCCAATGACTAAGGTGGAATTACCACAGACTTTTTTAGGCGGCTTAGAGTTTCTTAGCCAAAACTCGAGATTCAAAGAACGGACAAGAGTGGCCAGATGTTCGTATAGTTTCTCTCAGAATGGGAGTTTTATATTTAGAAAAATATGAGTAGTTGACACGTAGTGAGGTGAGGCCTCCTAATGATGTTGATAATGGGAGTCAATGATGTATAGGCTCATATTATGCAAACGTCGTCAGTTAGGAGCACAATGTGAAGTTTCGTTAATGAGAGTGTTAAACAAGCTTGCTGTGAGACGGGGGCTATAGTGATTGAGCACCTTAAATGAAGATAGTTTGCATACCGATAAGGTATCCAAAATTGTTTTACCAGGTAGGCCTTATTTTTTGAATTTTGGGATGAAATTCCGTTATTAGCGGGGAAGTATGTAATACCCTGTATTTTTATGGCTTTTAAATTTGAGGATTTAATAAATTTAATTGAGATAAATTAATTTAATATTAATCCAAAAATTTGTGTTAAATATTTACTAGCAGGACAATAGTTAGTAATTATTGGAAATTTGTTGATCTGTTGAATATTACTTATTGAGTAAAGTAATATGTAGAATTGAATTTATTAAAATTGTCACGAGTGAATAATATGACAATTATGGAAATTAAGTCGGGACGCGCCAGTGTCGTGTCGGGTCTAAATTATTATTATAAAAAGTGAATAAATTATAAGTCTCCTGTATGGTCCCAAAGTGTCCGAAAGGGACGAGATAGTCAAAAAAGTGTACCCAAGGGTTTAGTTTGGGTCTCGGGATGTTTTTAGGCCTAACCGGTAACTCGGGAGAGTATTTTGGTAATTTCTATTTTTGGGATTTAATTACCTACGAAAATTAGAGAAGAATATCAGGTGTTAGAGGTTGTCTTATAGGGTTAGAACCTGCATATTTCACAGAGGCCATTAGAGGAGGAAGGTGAGGAACTTGCCAAGGCTAGAGCCACCATAGTTGCACTATTTTCACCACAAATACCGCCGGAGTGTAGATCGGAGGAAGGAGAATACAACCACGTCCTCAAATATAAAAAATTCAGGCTCATATTCTCGAGGCAAGTATCTATCTTTGTTTTCTTTTAGTTATTGTCTCATCCATGTTAGACTAGGATTGTTATACACATGTTTTATAAAAGAATTTGATGAATTAGAGGATTTCATTCGCATGTGTTAGAGGAAATTGATATATTCAGGAAATCTCATTATATTGTAGAGGATTACCCATGAAATTGTATGAGTTTAGAAGCAAGAAATCTAGAAAAAGAATTAGAAGAATGGAAGTTTTGTGAAAAATTAGGGTTTTTGATAATTATGATGATTTACCCATTAATTCAATACCTTTGATGATTTTGGACATGTTTCACGTTGGAAATCATGTATATAGGTATATGTAACTTGTAGTAATGTTGTTTAGGTGTTTGGTAATCGTTAATGGAGTTTTGGGTAAGGCTGAAGAAGAGAACCCATAGATTAACAATGACAGAATTTGGCATAACTTCTTGATCGATCGATCGACCAAGAACATCGATTGATCGACCCATTTCCTCGATCGATCGATCCCTCCTGGAAAACTGCATATTTTTCCCCTTTTTGTTTAATCCGGTTAAAATACATAGGAACCCTTGAATATCATTTTAATAGTATAATGGACCATGATGAGGACGAGTAGGGTCTAAGTAGACTCTGTTGAGTGAAATTTAATATGGGATGAAATTTGTGGGTTAATAGTGGGTTTAGTCACACGTTAGGAATTTTTCGTACGTTTACGAAAGAATTCAAAGAATCAGGAAAGACTTAGACCAGAAGGTTGGAAAGGGTGTACCAACTAAAATTATATTTAATAAGGGAGAGTACTTCAAGAGATGAGAAGTAAAAGGTGAAATGTGTATAATTCAGAATAAAAGATATAAATCCATTATGCGAGATAATTGGGTAAAATTGTACTAAGTACGGTTAATAATAATTATGGGTCGTGATCGACCCCTATTGGAAAATGTGTATCTATATATAAACGTGTGACTGTGTACATATATTAAATACTTTATCTGTGTTTAATCATACCCGCGCTACTTGTTATCACGGAGGTTTCTGCATCGGCACAGTCTTATTTTGATGTGACCTTTATGGGGGATATTGACTCGTACCCTAGAACATAGGATCCTTGGTACAGGCTATCTGAGAATGATAGTTAGACGGTCCTAAGAGATGTGAGGGTATGTGCTGACCTCTTAATGACTTAAAACTATGCTTCGCCTCCATTTTGTGTGTATCGTGTAAATATAGTTCGAGAGTGATTCCAAACTAGTATTTCCCGTAGTACGAGAGATACGGGGAGTTGATAGCAGAGTATTCTAGCACCATAGATTTTATGTGGGGTGCCATTAGTATATATATATATTATATGTGTGAATAATATTTATATCTATATCTATATGGGAACTTTCTACTGTGCATATAAGTAGTTAAGTAATGAATAAATGCTTTAACTTTATTATAAGTATTCGGGAACTTTATAACGGTAGTGATTTGTTTTAAATAGTGTAAGAAATCTTGAAGATATTAATTTTCTAAACTAAATATCATTACCTTACTTTTCATGTGATAAAACCTTATGGAGAATAAGTTAGAGAGACTTATGAGATTTATTATTACATTAGGGGTTCACACTAGATGAGAGGTGAGAATTCTCAAGAGAGTGTCGCATACTAACATGGTTGTTGAATTAGCTGGTAAACATTTTAAATACTTGCTAAACTATTTTTAAATTGTTTTACACTCGGGCTCCGACCCGTTTCCTGTCATTTTTCTCTTTTGTATATATATGTATGTATTTGGATATTTGGACTGTCGATGTGCTGTAGCTAGTGTGGGAGTTACAAGTCTTTGTAGTAGACGACTTCATCCTTGTTTTATCAGTAATTCATTTAGTTCTCCTTAGATAGGGCATGTGTCGCCCATTTCTAGTTTTATCTAGTTTAGAGAGATTTGTACTTTTGATTAATTTCAGTATTCTGTTGTATTTGGGATTACTTGTGATTATCACTTTGTCCTGCGATTTGAGATAATTTATTTGGATTAATTTATCTAGCATGTTCTTTCTTTTGGATGGTTTGATTTTAATACTATCAATTGTATTCGTGAAAATGGTTTCGTAATTTATAATAACAATTGGACTTAATTTATAAGATTAAATGTGCTGGCACTTAGCTTAATTATTTATTAGGTGATTGTAACAACCCTCGCTTTTAGGAGGCTAATTTTATATTAATTTTAATTGTATAAAATGTTGGAACTGGAGTAAATATTAATTTAAGGAGTTAGAAGTTCATATTTACTGGAATGTTGTATATTTACCGTATGTGTAGGTAAATATCCTCATGTTGTATGTTTTATAGTGTCATGTATTTTAAATGACATTATGGTTTAAGTGAAAATTACAACTGGAAATAATTTTAAAAACAAGACGGATGCCAATTTAGAGGGTGTAGTTATTCCCAGAATGTCCGAGACAGTCAAAATAAGTGCCATATTGTATTTTTGGGTTCCGGACACTTTTGACTGGTTTTAACTTAAATGCGTATTTGGGAGTTATTTTAATGTGGTATTAACTACTTAAGTTGGAGACTTTAGACTTAAGCCACGATTTAAGTCTTTCCCCTTATTTCATGTCCCTATTATATGTCTTACACTTAGAGAGAAAAAAGAGAGGGGAAGAGAGCTTGGGAGAAAAATGGAGAAAGAAGAGAGATTTAGAGATTGATGGTTGGGATTGGTCCTACCTCAAAGAAATCTGAGATTTCAACCCTAAGGCAAGTTTTCTACTTGCTAATATCTGACTTAAGATGAATAATTTGTGTGATAGTTGTGTATTAACATTTATGGGTCAAAAATGGAATTTAAGGGGTTTTAACCCTAATCTTAGTTTTTAATGATAAAATTGTGGATTATAATGTTTATAAACCATGTAGGATAATCTTTGGGTAGATAAATGTTATTAGTTGTGTTTAAAATGGAAGAGATTTGAGGTTTGGGAAAATTAGGGTTCATAACCCTTAAAACAAAACTTGGCAAATTCTCAGGGGGCGAATCGATTCGGCCTGGCCGAATCGATTGGCTAGAGGGGCAGTGTTCAGGTCTGAGTGGACCGAATCGACTTGGCCTGGCCTAATCGATTCAACAATTATGCAGAAGTCAGGTTTTCCTGACCGAATCGATTCGGATGGTCCGAATTGATTCGATTTCTGACCGAATCGATTTGGCCAGGCCGAATCGATTCGAAAATCCTTCAATTTTAAGTGCTTTTTCATAGCTTAATTCTAACCCTTTTTCTTAGGATTAGAACTTAGAAATCTTCTTGTATGGAGTTAAATAGAAGTCCTAGAGTTCTAGATGAGTTAGTTATCCACCCTAGATTAGAAAGGGGTTATGTGGGGGTTTTCCGGGGTTATGCCAATTAATGTTAGAGCATCCTTTTATTCTAGTTGATTTTCGTGAAACAAGGAGTTGTAGTGTTATGTTTGGGAGACTTTAGAAGCTAAATTGAGCTATGTTAGTCTTGATGGTTCATCATAATAACACCATAAACGAATGTTGGGAGAATGAATTGAAAGTTTATTCACCCCTTTGAGGTATGATTGTATTGGGGTTTTAAAGTAATACCCTAAGATGTTTGGAGATAATTAAGAGTTTATTTACTCTTTTGAGGTTGTAATGACGATAAAATTTATCGTAGGGCTCCGGATAATAAGTTAAATTATTTACAGAATCTAAATGATAATGGTTTCGGATAAATTGAAACCTACATATGAATAGCGGTGAATGAAAATGAAATGGAAATGGTAATAATGATGGTAAATGATAATTTACTTAATCATGAATATGGTAAATGTTAATTTACTTAAACACGCCTCTCTAAATGACATCATAAGGGAAGTTCGCGCGCTTGGTGATGCCCCCTGGCTAATGAATGCTGAGCGGATATAGTGTTAGGCCATATGCGCGGTTATGTATATTTTCTGCGCTGGTGAGGAGATTCCGGGTGTGGTCTTGACTCTCCCGCAGGCATATGGCCGTTTTTTGACGTCTCGCGTTATAGGTGCCCATGATGCCTTTTTTGATAGGCCCCTGGAGATGATAGTCATTTAGGGGCGCGCCTAGTGGGGAAACTCAGAGGGGCGGTCTTAGAATCGTTATATGTAAATGAATATAACAATTCTTAATCAAGTGGGACTTGATGTATGAGTAGTGTCATAAAGAGCACAATGAAATGACACAAAGAGTATTTGATGATGATAATATTCCTGCTAAGGAATGGAATGTCATGAAGGGCATGTAATTGAGATAAAAGCCATAAAGAGCTTAAAAGTTTGATTATATTTTCCTGTTAAGGAATGGAACTGTAAAATGGAATAAATGTTTTGGTGGAAGATTTTAAATTATGTTAATCATTCTTATTCTCTTGCATAATTAAACTTAGATTCATGATTAATTAAATTATCTTAGCTTATGTTTTAAAATTATGTAGGTAGATTCTTATTTCTGTTTATCATGATTCATCATTCATAACTGTCATACTTTTTATTCATCTGGTAATCATATAGAACCGGGCCCTGGCCCGTTCATATTTCTTCTTGTGCATGCATCTTGTATCCGCTCAGGTACACCGCCACAAGGATGCCTGATCTGACTTTCTACCCCGGTGTCTTTGGCGAGCTGTGATGCTTTGCGGGTATTACGGGACATTTTTCAATAGACGTCGTCATCCTTTCACTCTAGTTAAGATCGGGTCTTGTTACTCGGGCGAGAGGCCCAAGCTTTTGTAATTGATTAATATAATGTATTATGTAAATTATTGAACTTGTTTAATATTGTTGTATGAGTTTGTGGCCGACAGCATATTCGGTCCTTTATTGTATATTTGTGTGTATGTAATACAATTACATATGGATTTCCACTTTCTTTTTATTGGGTTGTTAAGTTGTTTTCTTTTATCAACCTTAAAAATCAAAATTTTTGGCAACCCATTTTTTCTGACATAAGGAGTGGTTATCCCGTACACTTCTTATTTTGTTGTGATGCTGAGAATGATTCCATCCTTGATTTCGTTATTTTGGAGTATCGAGCTAGCCACCCCTATTTCGGATGGCGGGTTGTCAAAGATGGTATCAGAGCATCGAGTTCTAGAGTCCTTAGGAATCTGTGTGAACACTTTGCGCTTTCAGCGTTGCTTTTGATTGGAAGTAGAGCCTCAAGATTAAGATCGTTGCTTTCTCTTGTGAGATTTTATTCTTCTGCCATGAGGTAGAACCTATAGAATCTGTTGCGCGTTTGTGTGAGAGTAGTATGTTGTTTAAAGAAGGGCACCAGGGAAGGTCGTTGTGAAGGAGTTATAAAATAGGAACTACTAGGAGCTGTAAGTTGTGGTCGGGGATGAGGGCCGCTTTGGAAGGTCGCTTCCCTTTTTATAGCACTTGCTTGTCTTGCTACTGCAACCACTGATTACAGTAGACATAGTTTTCTGTGTACCGCTAGAAGTGGAAATTGGTACTAAGCTTGGGATTTCAAGTGACGTTATATCGAAGTTGAATAGAGCCCATGATAAGGGCCACCTGTTGAAGTAGGATTGAGGAAAATCCTTCACCCGTAGAAGTAGTGTTGAGATGGTGAGAATATGGTCACCATATTTGTGGGTGCTGGAAGTTTTGCCCATGGAGAAACCCGGTGGACATTATCAACAGTGAGTTTCTCTGGGGTAACTGGATTGATGAGAAGGTAAAATTCTCAAATGTTCACGCGTGGCTCGATCAGAGGCCGACATGTGAGTAAAGAGTTGTACGGTTAGGGAAGCCATACATCAAGATAAGGAAGAAAGATCCTTCCAATGGAATGATAGGCCCCAGAATAAGTGTCGTTAACACTGCTGATGGAGCAGTTATCATGAACCCATTGGTGGACATCCACCTGGGGAGGTTTCATTGAACTAAGGAAGAGGAGGCCGGTAGCGTGTTCTCTTTTATTGAGAAAATAAAAGGGTCTGCGTGGGCAATTGTTTGACAGTCAGGGATGTAATTGTGGCTATGATATGGCTATGAATTGGAGTGTAGAACCACTCCTTTTGATTCTATTGATCGGAGAACAAGGGCAAGAATAAAGTGCCTAGTTGGGGGGTGTTGACAGAAGTAATGTAGGTTCGGATAAGACTTGGATATGGAGTTTGAGAACCATTGGTATTGACCCGGAGTGATTGGCATAAAAATGTTGGCGGGAATTCCACCTTATTAGTGGGTGGTGTATTCCTTAGGATAAGATTTAGTAGTATTGTATTTACTATAGATTCGGGTGTGTATATTGAGATTGTGGTAGCATCGACACTACTAAATAGAGTAATTATATGACTTCCATGGTAGGGAAGTTTTATATTTTTCTTCACTCGTTATAAAGCAAGTGATGCTATAGTTTCTTTTATGGGTTGTGCTACTTGAATGATGTGTACTATACAAGTAAAGATATATTGGTTTGATTGGGGTGATAGCAAGTAAGTAGATTGCGAGGCTATCTTACTTCTAGTTTCAGGATGGAACTAGTTGTCCTATAATATCTCTCTTGGATACAGGTTGAGACTTTATAGGGCTAGTTGAGGTAAGTAGGAGGTTTTTATTACTTGTTGTGTTATCTTGTTTGTGCGTTTGATTGCTTGTTTACATTGTATGTGATTGGTATGCCTTATCTCCATGACCAACAAAGTTGAGTAATAATGCATATGAGGGGTTCCTTATTTGGATTCCGCTTTTGCGGGACGCTCCACGTGTGAACCTCAACGACGTTGGAAGTGGAGAGATGTCGTTCTTTCTTCATTTAGTTCATTTTATTTTATTTTATTTTATTTTGTTGGTTGAAAGTTCGGTTGAAAGGCTTAGCCGAGAATCAAGTAGAAGAGTGATTAAGGGATACTTAAGTGCGAGATAGAAGAACTGTATATAGTTCTCTCCTCTGATCGATGTGGGGGAGAGTGAGATACGAAGTCTAATTGAGACTTTGGGTTATACCTTGATAAGAAGGCTATTTGAAAAGATGTATATATGTTATGGGATCAAATTTGTAAGACTTCACAGAAAGTGAATGTCTGAATAGTTAAAATCCTTAATGATGCAATGGTAATACAAAGAAGTAAAATCTTATTAATAGGGTTACGAATTAAAATTTTACTGGTCCCGATCATGTGTCTTAGATCGTTATATCTTGATGACCGACGATGCGAGGTAGTAGTGTAACGGAAGGCTTCCTTGTCTGGATTTCGCTTCGACGAGACGTCCCACACATGAAACCGAGCGAATGTCGAAAGTTGAGAAAGGTCTTGGGCACTAGGGATATACTTGGTATTATATGTATACGACTTAGATAGGATATATTTAGATCGACCTTAGACTTATTAGATGTAAGGCCTTTAGGGCATGTAATGTTGATTTAGGAAGGTTATAAGGAGTTCACCACAAATAGGTCGTGGGTTAACTCTAAAGGGGATTAGGTCCCTAGAAACGAGGAGTATGGAATCTCAAAAGATTTCGAAGGTTAGACCGATGGAGATGAGTCTCTCCTAGTTAAAGCATTACGTTGGTAACCTAACTTTCGGGAAATTAAAATGGATGAATTGACTTCTACTCCCGAGTCCATATGGTTAAGTTCGGGGGTGAATTTAATGAATAAGTCTCTGCCTGGATGGGGAGTAATAATACTGGAGCATGAACCCATTGTTTATGTGTCTCACAAGCTTAAACTTGTGGGAAGTATTATCCCATGCTTGAATTAAAATTCATTGTGGTAGTGATCATCTTAAAGAGATGAGGTACTACTTCCTGGGCAGGTAAATTGGTCTTTCTCGTGAGCAAAAAGTGTTGCAATATGTTGTGGGAGGAATAGAGTTGGTGTTTGGAGTTCTTAAATAATTATCAATTGGATATTCTCATTCGCTAAGGGAATGCGATTGGGGTAGTAAATGCGTCGAGCAAGAAACCCTTCGGAGATATTTGTGATGGCATGGAAAGCCAAATGAGACTTGCATAACTAGTAAGACTTTGTAGTAAGATCATTCCGGTCTATGATTGACCATTTCACCTACTAGTGTGAAGAGAGTAGTGGTGGAACGAAGAAGGGTATATTCATAGACGGGTTTGATCAAAATGGTCATGATCCTGTTTAAGAAAATTGTCAATCGTTCGACCAAACCGTTGCTTTTTCGGACATTGTGGGCGGATGATATGCCGAAAAGTACGCCCCGATTTTTATGGGGAAGTTGACTTAATGCCAAGAGGCATTCTTAGAATATACGCCTTGGGATAAATGGATGGACAGGAGCAACGACTTATGTGGATGGAAATTTCCCGTACAAGAATTTGAATCATTTCCTAAGATAGGTCACTATAAGTGACCTCGTGTTGCCGGTAGAGAAATTTGCATACTCGTTGGATGAGACTAGCGAATAATTGGTTCCTTGGACTTGTTGATGATTGGGATTTGGAGCCATATGCCTTAAAGAGCTAAGGCAACGTGAGGAGAAATTGAGTAGCGTTGGGGTTAAGCCATTTAGCGTTGGTGTGAGTACCCCAGAGGTGTGATGTAACGCGATTCAAAATGTAAGACTATTTATGCCGAGTCGCGTGGTTATCATCTTTCGCCGTAGGAGGTTAGAATTGATAGTTTATGAGGAACGCTTTGTGCTATGCCAGAGCACCAAGATTTTTTACTAAGATCGATAGAGACGACCTTAGACCAAGTCCATTTTGGGACGCTGTAATAACGAGGGTTTGTTAAGGGCTATAGAATGATAGTTTAAGATAGTATACCCTTTATGCGTATAGGGTATGCCCGAATTTTGAGGGAAAAATTCCCTCATAAGGGGGGGAGTATGTAATAACCCTCGCTTTTAGGAGGTTAATTTTATATTAATTTTACCGCATAAGGTAATTGTATAAAATGTTGGAACTGGAGTAAAAGTTAATTTAATGAGTTAGAAGTTAATATTTACTGGAATGTTGTATATTTACCGTATGTGTAAGTAAATATCCTCATGTTGTATGTTTTATAGTGTCATGTATTTTAAATGACATTATGGTTTAAGTGAAAAATGGAATTGGAAATAATTTATAAAATCTCCGGATGTCAATTTAGAGGGTGTAGTTATTCCCGGAATGTCCGAGAGTCAAAATAAGTGCCATATTGTATTTTTGGGTTCCGGGCACTTTTGACTGGTTTTAACTTAAATACGTATTTGGGAGTCATTTTAATGTGGTATTAACCACTTAAGTTGGAGACTTTAGACTTAAGCCACGATTTAAGTCTTTTCCCTTATTTCATTTCCCTATTATATGTCTTACACTTAGAGAGAAAAAAGAGAGGGGAAGAGAGCTTGGGAGAAAAATAGAGAAAGAAGAGAGATTTAGAGATTGATGGTTGGGATTGCTCCTACCTCAAAGAAATCCTAGATTTCAACCCTAAGGAAAGTTTTCTACTTGCTAATATATGACTTAAGATGAATAATTTGTGTAATAGTTGTGTATTAACATTTATGGATCAAAAATGGAATTTAAGGGGTTTTAACCGTAATCTTAGTTTTTGATGATAAAATTGTGGATTATAATGTTTATAAACCACGTAGGATAATATTTGGGTAGATAAATGTTGTTGGTTGTGTTTAAAATGGAAGATATTTGAGGTTTGGGAAAATTAGGGTTCATAACCCTTAAAACAAAACTTGGCAAATTCGCAGGGGGCGAATCGATTCGGCCTGGCCGAATCGATTGGCTAGAGGGGCAGTGTTCAGGTCTGAGTGGACCGAATTGATTTGTCCTGGCCGAATCGATCTGGCAATTATGCAGAAGTCAGGTTTTACTGACCGAATCAATTCGGATGGTCCGAATTTATTCGATTTCTGACCGAATGGATTCGTCCAGACCTAATCGATTTGAAAATCCTGCAATTTTAAGTGATTTTTCTTAGATTAATTCTAACTCTTTTTCTTAGGATTTGAACTTAGAAATCTTCTTTTATGGAGTTAACTAAAAGTCCTAGAGTTCTAGATGAGTTAGTAATCCACCCTAGATTAGAAAGGGGTTATGTGGGGGTTTTCCGGGGTTATGCCAATTAATGTTAGAGCATCCTTTTATTCTAGTTGATTTTCGTGAAACTAGGAGTTGTAGTGTTAGTTTGGGAGACTTTAGAAGCTAAATTGAGCTATGTTAGTCTTGATGGTTCATCATAATAACACCATAAACGAATGTTGGGAGAATGAATTGAAAGTTTATTCATCCCTTTGAGGTATGATTGTATTGGGGTTTTAAAGTAATACCTTAAGATGTTTGGAGATAATTAAGAGTTTATTTACTCTTTTGAGGTTGTAATGATGATATAATTTATCGTATGACTCCGAATAATAAGTTAAATTATTTACAGAATGTAAATGATAATGGTTTCGGATAAAATGAAACCTACATATGAATAGTGGTGAATGAAAATGAAATGGAAATGGTAATAATGATGGTAAATGATAATTTACTTAATCATGAATATGGTAAATGTTAATTTACTTAAAAACACCTCTCTAAATGACATCATAAGGGAAGTTCGCGCGCTTGGTGATGCCCCCTGGCTAATAAATGCAGGGTGGATATAGTCCCAGGCCATATGCACAGTTATGTATATTTTCTGCGCTGGTGAGGAGATTCCGAGTGTTGTCTTGACTCTCCCGCAGGCATACGGCCGCTTCCCGATGTCTTGCGTTATAGGTGCCCATGTTGCCTTGTTTTATAGGCCCCTGGAAGATGATGGTCATTTAGGGGTGCACCCAGTGGGGAAACTCGGAGGGGCGGTCTTAGAATCGTTATATATAAATGAATATAACAATTCTTAATCAAGTGGGACTTGATGTATGAGTAGTGCCATAAAGAGCACAATGAAATGCCACAAAGAGTAGTTGATGATGATAATATTCCTGCTAAGGAATGGAATGCCATGAAAGGCATGTAATTGAGATAAAAGCCATAAAGAGCTTAAAAGTTTGATTATATTTTCCCGTTAAGGAATGGAACTGTAAAATGGAATAAATGTTTTGGTGGAAGCTTTTAAATTATGTTAATCATTCTTATTCTCTTGCATAATTAAATTTAGATTCATCACTAATTAAATTGTCTTAGCTTATGTTTTGAAATTGTGTAGGTAGATTCTTACTTCTGTTTATCACGATTCATCATTAATAACTGTCATACTTTTTATTCATCTGGTAATCATATAGAACCGGGCCCTGACCCGTTCATATTTCTTTTTGTGCATGCATCTTGTATCCGCTCAGGTACTCCGCCGCAAGGATGCCTGATCTGACTTCCTATCCCGGTGACTTTGGCGAGCGGTGATGCTTTGCGGGTATTACGGGATATTTTTCAATAGACGTCGTCATCCTTGCACTCTAGTTAAGATCGGGTCTTGTTACTCGGACGAGAGGCCCAAGCTTTTGTAATTGATTAATGTAATGTATTATGTAAATTATTGAACTTGTTTAATATTGTTGTATGAGTCTGTGGCCGACAGCATATTCGATCCCTTATTGTATATTTGTGGGTATGTAATATAATTTCATCTGGATTTCCACTTTCTTTTTATTGGGTTGTTAAGTTGTTTTCTTTTATCAACCTTAAAAATCAAAATTTTTGGCAACCCGTTTTTTCTGAAATAAGGAGTGGTTATCCCGTATACTTCTTATTTTGATGTGATGCTGAGAATGATTCCATCCTTGATTCCGTTATTTTGGAGTATCGGGCTGGCCACCCCCTATTTCGGATGGCGGGTTGTCAAAGTGATTAATAAAGAAAAATTATTTTTCAACAGTGATGCTAAGAATGAACCAACCGCACACTTTGAGATAATTTAATAAAGGACTGATCACCCGATATTTAATTAGGCGGGGTGTCACAACTGCTTGCCACTAGAAATTAGATTCACTTTCTAAGATATAAGCAACTAAAGTTACTCGGATTCTATGAATCTCTTCGAAAACATCCTCTAGAGTAGCACAAATTATTTGTTATTGTTGGACTAAAAATTAAGTTTCAGAACACATCTCATGATTAATTTTAGATTAGGTTACTGATGGCGGAATTCCAGTACTAACCATCCTTAAAAATATAACAGTTTAAATAATAAAAATTAACAAAATTAAGTTACAAGCCTACTATATTTCACATATATGGTACAGTAGTATTATACATCACAACCTGTGTTAGTGCAGCTAAAGTTAGAGTGTAACATACTTTCTACAATATCGTACTATTTATGAGTCATACTAAAATAACTTTCAACTTTGGATTTTTTTAAGTTGGGAGGATAGCTTCATCACTGGAAGTGGACTCTGCGCTGACTAAGTAAGCTCCTAGATCTGAGCCATCAATTGAGTTGTCTATTGTACCAGGAGAATAATCACCATGAATTTCACCATTGGATGTAGCCTCAGGGTACATCAGTTGAGTTGGTGTCTCATCTACAAGGGCAAAATTTATTGCCTCGTGGAGTATTAACGTATCATTTGCATAATCATCCACCATTCGCATGACTTGCATTTCACCCAAAAATATGTTGGTTAATACTAGCCTCTTAATCTCTTTACTTGAGCCTACCCAATCCGCCTCGACTGCACGAATCATTTCACTTAATATTACTAGAGCCTCTTCTCTGACTCGGGTTTCCCATCGATTCTCTGGTTCGAGGTCTATATTAAATAGAAATGTGTCACATGTGTCCATGCTACAAGATGGAATTACCATATAATAATAGTGATAAAAGAAGTTACAAAAATATAACATAATTAATATCTTATATGTTTCCCACATATAATCTTAACCCGACGTTATTTTTGAATTTAAAACATGCTCTCATACTAACTTATCACACCCTCCTTTTTGGTATGAATGAACAATAAGTAAACATAATTTAATTAATCAAAGCTAAGGAGGAATAACTTAACTTTATTAATTATTAAGTGGGGTTACATAGGGTTGTACCATTGCAGGAGTGAGTTGCATGTTTTTAGTAAAAACTATAATATTGAAAATTGAAAAGCGCCACTTCTTTCTCCCATCTGGCTTATTCTCTGCCTACACAATCATATACGCAAACAGATGATGGGTTTCTATCTCTAGTAGGGAAAATATATTATCCTCTTTTCCCGAGGGCATCTGGAGATGGAATGAATCAGCGTAAATATGTTAACCAAGTTCTACTAGTTCTATAACAAGTATATATTTATAAACGAGAGTTGGAGTGTGTATAGAATCAGTGTTTCGCAACGCTAACAATAATATATTGATAATCCAATACTTATCAGTTTTTAACAGAGCATTAAAAGTTTTGGATCTAATAATCCCATACTTACTAGTCCGTTTAAGAAAATGAGGTTCATTACCAGCTTATTTAGGATCATGTAAAGAAAGTCAAAGAGTCTCTAACTAATAATACCATACTTACCAGTTCACTAAGGGTACAAAAGTAGTTAATCCATCTGTAAAACCATATTAATAAGTAACCAAGCCAAAAATTTTGGGGAAAAAGTAACCTATTATGCACACAATTAAAGTGGCACTCGTACGTATGTAGCAATAATCAAAACTCTAAAAAATTTGAGACTCTTAGGCCAAGTAGAAAGTTTGTGGGACAACATGTGAGTCTACTTCCTACTTTATACTAATGCTTATAGTAAATGGCACAAAAGTGCAAAGGTAGCAGGATCAATTTGAAACATGATACGAGTTAGTAGATGATAATGGTTAAAATTGATCCTAGTTTAAGTTTAAATATTGGTTATAAATTCGATAAAATATGGATTATGGTTAATAAAATATGTATTATGGTAGTATAATAACATGTACATACTAAGATTAAATAGGATCTATCACATAGTTATCTCAATAGAAATACGTGACATACACAAGGTTTGCTATTGAAAAGGTAGTAAAAACCAACTTGCTCAGTATTCGGTCGACTTTTTATCACAATAGGAAATTGGGAAGAGCTGGTGGTTGATTTTCTGTATATAATGTTTGGGTATGTGAGTATTTAGGATTTAGTTAATCAGTTGTGTACTAAAATAGTATCTTTGAAAGTTCTATAAAATACTGAACTTAAGATCATTGTTGAACTTTGGTGTAAAATAATTTTTTTCCTAAAATATTTTGAAGTATTTATAGATAAAATTTTGGATCAAATTCATAAGTTGGAAAAGTTGAGGGGGGTCAATTTATAAATTTGGAAAAATATCCTTAAGTTAAAGCTTTAGTATTTCATAACATAAGCTTAGGATATACAAACATGACCTTACAGTACACCTTTTTTACCAGAAAAATTTAACAAACATTTTGGGAAAATAAAATAAAAAATTATTGATTGGCTATGGACCCTCACGCACGCGGTAAAAGTCTTCATCTTCAACCTCTCGATTTTGACTTCTAGGGTTTCAATTTTTTTACCTTGATTTTCACCGTCATTGTTACACCATTTGAGATGATTTCTTAACCAACCTAGCCTATTTTTCATGAGCAATCTGAATATATAAGTTTTGTGGATATATATTTACTATAACTTAAGATTAAAAACTGTATGTTTTGTAAAAAAATTGACGTGATCTTTGTTGATTTCTAGAGTATGGCAAGGTTTCTTACGAACTTGGTTTAGTTTCTTCTATATATGAGAGTAACTTGGTTTTGGTTTCAAAGATTAAGATTGATTTTACATGAAGAACTTTGGATTTTCAGATTTGGAGTTCCAAATACACTTTTGATCGATTTGAGTTCTATATGTATATTCATGGCTTTTAATCTTTACAATTGAGATCCTTAGGTTATAACGAAGTTATATGTAGTTTCAAATCAAATTTTAGGGTATTGTATCAAGATTCACCATTAAATCTCAAGATTTAATGGTGTTTCTTTATATTTCTTTATACCCCAAGTTATTCTACACGTAAAAGCTTACATATTATGAGTGAATTAATTAAAGTAACTAAACATAAAATTATTGGAATTGAAAGAATTGTAAATTAAGCACAAAATCACAAGGTACTTAATTTTAGGGGATTTTAAAGTTTTTGAACTAAGTAGTAAGGTGTGTTTTTACTGTTGAGTTCGTGGGATATTTATACTATACCTTTAGGAGATTTTATTTGTGCCTTTGGGTGGTGGATTTGAGACAGTTTATATAGATTTTTTACTATGGGCATATGTAGTGCACACGTTTACATGGTGTGTTAATGTGTAATTTAACCTACAGTGCTGATGTGTTCCACTAAGTGGATAGGGATTTAGTTTCTATTGTAGAAATTTCCAGGCTTGGTCCTTAATTGGTTGTATAATTACTTTTATAGCCTTAAAAGTATACCTTATTCAAAGTATAGGGGTATTTGGGTAATTTTAGAAGTTTCCAGGTTTGAAATTATAATTTGATGTTAATTAAGGCCTAAAGGATTAATTTCATTTAAAGTGTGGGGGGGAGGGGGGGAGGGGGGAGGCTAGGGGTTAAATATATATCAAGTTATCTTACTTTGTAACTTTTAGGGGCTCTTTTGTGATTCACTGAAACTTCAAGGAGTCTAAGTGTATTTATCAAAAGTGTAGGTTTCTAAGTGTAACTTTCTTCTTATTTAGAAGACTGTTGAATTTGAACATATTATTTGGGTTTAAACGAAGGCCATAGGTAATTTAGGGTTGAAAAATTCCTAGTTCTTACAATTTACCTACCTAAAATAATTCGCCCTAGAAGTTTACCTTAAAATAAGTCGGGTATTGATCCTTCATTGCTTGTTATGGTTCTGACGTAGCTTGTTTTCTTATTTCTATTTTCCCAAATTACTTTAACTCAGGGAATTTCCTTCTTTCTGAGATACTTCACTTAACGATCCAGAATTTGAATACGACATACTTCAAACTCATGGTTCGATTTGACTAATTTTTTATCCCATGTAATGGTATGGGATGAATCTGAAATATATCGATGTAAATGTGGTACATGAAATACCTTATGGATATTGGATAATTCCATGCCTAATTCCAATTCATAGGGTACAGAGAAAATTCTTTTAAAAATTGTGAAAGGTCCAATATATCTGGGGGTTAATTTTTCTTATTTTTCGAAGAGTAAAATTCCATTTTAGGAAGACACTTTCAGGAACACTTGATCGTTCGCTGGAAATTGTAAGGGTTTTCAGCATTGGTCGGCACAGGTTTGTCTTCAATTTCTCTCGAATCTGTTGTATCACTTTAGTGGTCTCTTGGATTATTTTCGAACCAAATTGTTTACTATCTCCCAATTTTATCCAACATGCACATTATCTATAGGGTCTTCTGTATAAATCTTCAAACGGAGAAGTTTTAATAATGTCTTGGTAACTATTGTTATATAGAAATTCGACAAGAAGTAAATATACATTCCAGTTGTTAGACATATCTAACGTACAAGCATGTAACATATATTCTAAGGTTTGAATTGTACGTTATGATTGTCCATCCGTTTGGGGGTGGAATTCTGTACGTAATGAAGTTTAGTACCCATTACAATTTGCAATGCTTGCCAAAAATATCCTGTAAAATGAGAATCTCTATCTAACTCAATGGATAAAGGAATTCCATGTAACCGAATAATTTCTCGAATATTTTGGTTGCTAAGCTTTTGAAATAAATCGGTGGTTTTTAAAGATAGAAAATGAGCAGATTTGGTAAGTCAATCTGCTATTATCCAAATTAAATTATTTCCTTGGGACGTACGAGGTAGTCTACTAGCATAATCCACAATAATTTGATCCCATTTTTATCCGGGAATAGGTATGGTTCGAAGAAGTGCACCAGCATGGTGGTGTTCTATCTTTACTTGTTGATAAGTAAGACATTTCCTTCCAAAGTTCTCGATATCATTTATCATATTTGGCCACCAATCTTAATTCTTCATAGCATGGTAAATTCTTCAACTTTCGAGGTGTATAATTTTGAACAATGATCTTCTTGCAATACTTCTTCTTGAAGAGATGCATTATCAGGTATATACAATCAATTTTTAAATCGTAGTCCTTCTTCTTTGTCATATGAAAAATTAGAAAATTTGTAAAAGTTTTGTACAAAAGAATCTTAGGTTTGTTGAACTAAGATTTTCTCTCTCAATTCAGGATTAGCGATAATATTATAATGTTCCGCACATGGGGTAAGTAACCATAGATCATTTTGCTCTACGGTAGCGGTAACATCGCAGGAAATTTGGGTGTGGAGTCTTCCTACTGGATTCCACTTAAAGCGTCGGCTACATTTACCTGGATGGTAATTGAGATTAAATCGATAATCTTCGAATAATTATATAAACCGTCGTTGTCATAAATATAAGTCCTTTTAGGTAAAGATATATTTCAAATTTTTATGATCCAAAAAGACTAGAAAATATACACAAAAAAGGTCACAACGTCAAATTTTAAATGAGAAAACTATAGCTGCTAGTTTGAGATAATGGACATGATAGTTATGTTTATCAATTTTTAGTTGTCGTGGCCCATATTCTATTACTTTATCATTTTGCCTTAACACACATCCGAGTTCTTGTAACAAAGCCTCGGTGTACACATCGTAACTTACATCACTAGAAGGAATAATATGGATAGGAGAAGTAGTTAATTTGTCCTTCAACACTTTGAATGATTGGTTAGATTCTTTAGTTCATACAAATGGAATTTCCTTCCTAGTTTGTTTGGAAATAGTAAGATCGATGCACAAAAATCCTTCTACAAAATGACGAAAATATCCAGCTAATCCTAGAAAACTTTTTATTTCAATAATATTGGTAGGATTTTTCCATTCCAAAATAGCTAAAATTTTAGCTAGATCGACTTGGATTCCATTTTTCAGAAATCACAAGTCCTAAAAATTTGATTTCCTTCATTGAGAAGTCACATTTTCTCTTTTTTTCATGTAGATGATGGTTTCTAAGAGTACTTAAGACCTCTTTCAAATGTTTGACATGTTCTATTGGATTTTGAGAATATACGAGAATATCGGCAATGAAAATGATAACGAACTGGTAAGGAAAAGGTCTAAAAATTCTATGAATTAGATCCATAAAGGTTGATGGTGTGTTTGTCAAACCAAATAACATTATAGTAAATTCAAAATGTCTGTAACGAGTTCAAAACGTGGTTTTCAAAATGTCTTCGTCTCTAATGCGTAATTGATGATAACCAGATTGTAAGTCCATTTTATAAAAGTTCCTTTCTTTCCGAAGTTGAACAAATAGATCTCGTATTAGAGATAAAGGATACTTATTCATAATGTCTCTTATTCAGTTTATGGTAATCTATGCACAATCTAAATCTTCCATTATGTTTCTTAACAAATAATATCGGAGCACCCCAAGGTGATGATCTTTGTTAAATAAAAGATTCCTCTTAAATATCATCTAATTGGGTACAGATTTCTTGAAGTTAAAAAGGATACATTCGATATGGAGGTATAAAAATAGGAAGTGTATTGGGATAGAGATTGATACTAAACTCAATTTCTTTGGAAGGGGGTAATCCTGGTAAATCCTCTGGAAAAATGTCTTTGAATTATTCCAATAGATTTTGAATTAAAGAAGAAATCTGGATTTTTAAATTTGAGGGTTCAAATGGATCTAATCATTGAAATATAAAAGAATAAGTACCTTTGTTCTGAAAATGAATTTTCTTAGCTCGACAATCGATATAACTTGATGTCATGACAAAACATCCATTCGTATAATAATATTAAAACCACAAATATCTAATATTATTAAGTTAATAAGGAAGGTTCCTAGACCAAGTTGAATCTTACAATTTCTACAACCTTGCATTTGTGTATTGATTTCACCTTTTTGTAACTCAATATCCAATGGAGAAGTTAAAGGTGTTGGATATAATTGCAATAATTTAGCTAGTCTAAGGATAATAAAAGAACGCATAGATCGTGTATCAAATAAAATATGTGTAGGAAAATATTGGAAAATGATCATACCTTTTATCACGTCAGGTGTATTTCGCATAGGCGGTATAGCATAGCTCCTCCCACGACTCAGAAATGGCTTAATTCCCTCCGTAGATTTTGTCTTGGATTGATCCCAGATAGAATCAAATTTTGGATTATGTTAGGGTTTATGTGGCAGACGACGGATTGGAGTTGACATTATCTTGGGGCATTGGGGATAAATATGTCCTATTTCATGACACTTGTGACATTGGACTTGAGAACATATTGTGTTATGAGGAATCTAAGAATAATATTGTCCACTCGAGTTTGAATAAGGGTGAGGTCTAAAATGAGATGGTGTTTTAATGACATGGATGTTCTGTAAAATTGGGGGGTGAAGATCAAAATATGGTAGAAGAATTGCGTTCCATAATGGCCGCAATTTCAATAAATTGAGAATAATTATGGATTTGTAACAGAGCGATTGAATTCTTAACTCTTGGATGTAATCCTCTTTCAAATTGCATGCATTTCTTTGCCTCACTTTCTACATATTCCAGTATATCTCGAGACAATTTCATAAATCTATCCTCATATTGGGCTACTGATAGGTCACTTTGTTGTAATTTTAATGAATCAACAGTTCATTGATCTTGCTTAGTCTCGAGAAAATATTTTTTGAAGAAAGTTTCCTCGAATTGTTCCCAAGTAAAATTAACAACATTCTGATTGCGTGCCATTCCTTTCCACTAGAAATCAGCTTCACCTTCAAACATATAAGAAACTAAAGTTACTTGGAGATTAGTAGCTATACCTACTCCGTTCAGAATTTTCACAATTCGGCGCATCCATTTCTCAGCTTCATTAGCACTTGGCTTTCTAAGAAAAGATGAGGGTCGTTGCCATAGATATTCTCTAAGAGAATTCATTCTATGAATCTCTTCGAAAACATCCTCTAGAGTTAAATGAGTTGTTTTCTATTATTGGGCTATTGTAATATGTTCGTGAAGACATCACATTATTCCTTTAGTTTGAGCCTGTTTAGATTGAGTTCTAGTAGAGGGAATTTGAGTACTAATCATCCTAAAAATAAAATAGTTTAAATAATAAAAATTATAAACCAAATTAAGTCACAAGCCTACTATATTTCACATGTATGGTATAGTAGTATTATACATCGCAACCTGTGTTAGTGAATCTAAAGTTATAGTATATCATAGATTTTACAATATCGTACTATGTATGACTCATACTAAAATAAATTTGAACTTTGGATTATTTTAAGTGCTGATGACAGCTTCATCACTGGAAGTGGACTCTGGGCTGACTAAGTAATCTCTCAGATCTGAACCATCGGTTGAGTTATTTGTTGTACCGGGAGAATAATCATTGTCAGTTTCACTAGTGGATGTAGCCTCAGGGTACATTGGTTAAGTTTGTGTCTCATATACAAGTGCCAAATTTATTTCCTCTTGGAGTATTATTGGATCATTTGCATAATAATCAACCTTTCTCATGACTTGCATTTCACCCATAACTCTGTTGGTGAGTACCAGCCTCTTAATCTCATTTTTTGAGCCTATTCAATCATCCTCGACTACATGAATCATTTCCCTTAATCGTGTTAGACCCTATTCTATGACTCAGGTTTCCCAGCGATTGTCTGGATCGACGTCTATATTAAATAGATATGTTTCCCATGTGTCCATGCTGCAAGATGTAATTACCATATAATAATAGTACTAAAAGAAGGGACAAAAAGATAAAATAACTAATATCTTATTTATTTCCCACATAAAATGCTAACCTGAGGATATGTTTAGATTTAAAACATGCTCTTATACTAACTTGTCACACCTTTCCGTTTTGTATGAATGAACAAGAAGTATACAATTATAATGAATCAAATCTAAGGCAGAACAAAATTTTATTCATTATTAAATGGGGTTACATAAGGTTGTACCACAACAGGGGTGAGTTATATGTTTTTAGTACAGACTATAATATAGAAAATTGAAAAATGCCACTCCTTGCTCCCATACGACTTATTCTCGGCCCACGAGGTCATGTAAGCAAACAGGTGACCAGTTTCTATCTCTAAAAGGGAAGAGTCATCGGAGACCAGTAGGCCAAGTAGGAAGTTTCGTAGGATAACACGTCAGTCAACTTCCCAGGTAAAACTCATGCTTATAGTAAATGGAACAAAAGTTCAAAGGTAACTTAATCAATATGAAACGCAATACTAGTTATTAGATGGGAAGGGTTAAAATTAATCCTTAGTTTAAGTTTCAATACCGGTGGAAAATTCAAAAAGATATCGATGATGGTTAATAAAATAGATAATATGATAGTATAATAACATGCACATACTAAGAGTAAATCAGAGTTATCACGTAAAGATATCAATAGCAGTATATCAAATACGCAAAATTTACTATTATAAAGTCGGAAAACCTACTTGCTCGATATTTGGTCTGCTTTATATTGCAATAGGATATTGGGAATCATTGGTGATTGATTTTATGTATACAACGTTTGGGTATGTAAGTATTTGGCATTTAGTCAGTCAGTTTTCTACTAATATTAAATTTTTTTATGTTTCGTGGGTTTATTTATAATTATCTTACAATGCTAAAATACTGAACTTAAGGTCATTTTTGAACTTTGCTGTAAGAGAATATTTGCCTTGAAATATTTTGAAGTATTCATAGAAAAAATTTGGGGATCAAATTCATAAGTTGGAAAACTTGAGAGGGGTCAATTTGAAAATTCGGAAAAACATCCTTAAGCTAAAACTTTAGATTTCCATAACTTAAGCTGGGGATAATCAAACATGGCCTTACCTTATATTGTTTGACCAAAAAAATTCAATAAAAATTTTGGGGAAAAAAATGAGAAATTCTTGATTGGCCACGCGCCCTCACGCGCTTGGTCAAAATTTCTGGTAAAACTCTTCATCTTAAACCTATCGATTTTGACTTCTAGTATCTCAATTTTTTTACCTTTATTTTCTCCTTCATTTTTATACCATTTGAGATGATTTCTTAACCAACCTAGCCTAATTTTTCATGAGGAATTCGAATATATATGTTTTGTTGATTGATATTAAGTATAGCTCAAGATTCAAAACTGCGTGTTTTGCTAAACCTTTTACCTGATATTTGTAGATTTCTAGACTATGGCATGGTTTCTTATGAACTTGGGTTAGTTTTTCCTATACATGAGAGCAGTTTGGTTTTGGTTTCAAAGATTGAGATGGATTATATATGAAGTATTTTGGGTTTTCAGTTTTTGAGTTCAAAATACTCTTTTGATCGATTTGAGTTATATATGCATATTCATGGCTTTTAATCTTTACACTCGATATCCTTAGGCTATAATGAAGTCATATGTTCCTTCAAATAAAAGTTGAAGATATTGTATCAAGATTCAGCAATAAAGCTGAAGCTTTAATGGTCTTTCTTCTTGTTTTTCCATCCTAAGTTATTCTACAGGTAAAAGCTTACATATTATGATTGTTCTAACTATTTTAACTACATAGAAACCTATTATAATTGAAAGAAATATAAATTAAGAATAAAATTGCAAGGTACCTGATTTGGGGGAATTTTGAGTTTTTGAACTAGGTTGTAAGGTGTGTTTTTATTGTTGAGTTCACGGGGTATTTGTACTATACCTTCAAGAGATTTTATAGGTGCCTTTGGGTTCTATATTTGAGCCAGTTTATGTAGAGTCTATATTATAGGTAATGTAGTTCACATGTTTATATGGTGCGTTCATGTGTAATTTAACCTCTAGTGTGGATGTGTAGCACTAGGTGGACAGGGATTTAATTGCAATTAAAGAAACTTCCACCTTTGGTCCTTAGTTGGTTGAACAATTACTTTTATAGCCTTAAAAGTATACTTTTTGTGGGTATTTTTGTAATTTAAAAAAAATCTTGGTTGAAATTATAATTTTATATTACTTAAGGTCTAGAGGATTAATTTGATGTAAAGTGGGGGTCTAGGGGTTAAATATATATATATATATATATATATACCAAGGTATCCTACTTTGAGACTTCAAGGGCTATTTTGTGACTTTCTAAAACTTCAAGGCATTTAGGTTAATTTAGTAAAAGTGTAGGGTTTTAAGTGTAGATTCTTTCTTATTGGAAGACTTTTGATTTTACACACATTATAAGGGTTTACACGATGGCCGTAGGTAATTTAGGGTTGGGAAATTCTCGGTTCTTAGAAGTTTAGTTTAGGAAATTTTTATAATTTTGCATTTAATATCTTTTACATTTATCTTACCTTCTTGTAAGGGCTTTACCCACCCTCTTTTGAACGGAATGATAAATCACTTTTCTATAATTGCGATCTGTTTGGCCTCTATTTTATATTTTGTATGTGTATGCATTTAATTATTTTTGTATTAAGTTTTGAGCTCATTTCTTTTATCCTTACAGTCTGGTGATTGTTTGGCCACAGTGCTGGTAGTACCGAAGAATGAGGATATGACTTTATTCTTGAAAGTGATGCTTCAAATCTATCCCAAAAGACCTTCTTTGTTGTTCTCCAAGCATTACATAAAATGAAAAGTCAGAATGGTGAATATGCGAAGGTGGTAGCGAATCTCCATGCTGAGATGGAGGAGATATAAAATATTATTAGCCAACGTCAAAACAAAAACGTTGAAATCGCAAGTACCCCATTTTTTTTAATAATTCTAAATATAATTTCCTTTTAAATGCGGAATAAAGATGGATCAACACAACAATTTAATTTTCCAAATTTTATTTGATTTTCTTTTCTTAAAAAGATGAAAAATTAAATTAGACACAATTTTTAATTTCTAAACACAAAATTAAAATTAAACTTAAATAAGTGAATTATGAAGAACACACGCACGCTTTAAATTCACTCAAACCACATTAGATTAATTATCTAGTTTAAACAAATTAGGCAAGACAATTATCCAATTAATTTAGTGCCGACTTGAATTAAATTAACGTAAACACAATATACCCAAATAATTAAACATGCACCATTTTAATCAAGATTGCGAATTAAACCATATTTTATCTTTTAATCCTAAGCATGTGTTCTAGGTGATTTGCAAGATAAAATAAATTCACAACCACTACGCAGCGATGTACGAGGAAAAATCCACAACGAGAAAAAAACTCGGACGGCCCTAGCCTTAAGTCCACTAAGTACGAATTACAATTACAAGACATTTGACTTACTACACTCGACTCGACTCCTTCAAGACTCGACGTGTCTTCTTGCAACTACCTCTACTTAACCGAAAATTCCGGAATCCACTTGAACCTTGGAATACACCAATGAAGCTTTAGGAACCCATCAACCACACACGTGTAACACCCCGCCTAATACGATACCGGGCGATCACTCCAATATTAAATTAAAACAGGAGTCTCATATGGATCATTCTTAGCATCACTGTCGAAAATCCATTTAATTACTAATATCCTATTAGGTGAGCGTTAAAAACTTTTATCTAACTACTCTTTTTAGCGAACAAATTAAAACATCCACAATTAAATGCGTAAAGAACTGAAATGAAAATGAAATGAATTAAAATAACCGAACACTCGGTTCAAATATACAACCATATCGAATGCTGTACTGAAAGAATAAATAAATGCAATTGAGCCATTGGCTCGAATGTTTATACAATATCTCCTATCTAGAGTACAAGGAAAGAAACGTCTACCGATAACCTGCAAGCATCCACAGCTGCTGCAGCAGACGTCTGACTCGAAAGAATTTCCATCCAGGCGTCCCTGTGTCTGGACACCTATACATATATAGTATAGAGAAAGAAAGGAGAGTAGACAAACGGGTCAGAGCCCGAATGTTTTGAAAATATTTTGCAAGTGCATAAATGCTTTATTTTTAGAAAAATAGTTTTATCTCATATTTAAATTGGTATCGCACTCTCATGAGATACCCCTCACCTCTCCTCTAACAGCGCACACCTAGCGCATCCCTTCTAAATATCCTAGTCAAGCTACCCTGCTAAACTAGTCTAATACCCAACCACTATCTACCCTAGATAGTTAAACAGATGTACTGGGGGCATAACTTCACTCTAATCTCGACGCTATGTCATGTTCGTGCGTGGGGTGTCTCGCGAAGCGAAATCCAAACAAGGAACCCCCCCCGATACACTACTATGCGGCAAGGTCGATCGTCGAGATCCGCCAGTCCCTCAGTACAGAAAGATATATATAATATATATATACCATATTTATAATATTAGAGCACTAAGGATTAAACTTCTCCCCAGTCTCAACACAGTGCCATATTCGTGCGTGGGGTGTCTCGCAAAGCGAAATCCAAACAAGGAACCCCCCCGATACACTACTATGCAGCACGGTCGATCGTCGGGATCCATTAGACCCTCGGCACTCGATTTATACATATACGTACATCTATAATGTATGTCCGGATAATATCTCCCGGAGTGAGGATTACCAAATCAATTGTATCTTATAAGATACATCCGGATCTATCTCCCGGACTGAGGTGTATTCTCTACACAAAGTATTTACCAATACTTATCCTTTTCATTTCAAAAACTTCCATTTCCCTTCTCATATCCAGGAAATGTATTTAAAACCAATTCATTAACATGAATTTCTTTACCAAAACATATATCTTTTTAAAAGCCAATTTTATTAACATAAAAATGCTTTTCCTTTTCAAAATATCCCATTTCCCTTTTTATATTCAGGAAATGTATTCAAAGACATTTTCATTATCATGAAAATGCTTTGATCATAACATATGCTTCCGTATCCCTTCTTCCATCCGGGAAGTGTTATCGAAGCCAACTTATATATAACCCATTTCCCTTCCTATATCCAGGAAATGTAATTAAAGCAAATCCATTATTATGAACTGCTTTAATAAAAACGCGTTCTAAGACCGCCCGTCCGGATTTCTCAACTGTGCGCGCCCCTAAATGGCTATCATCTTCCAGGGCCTCCAAGACAACCTGGGATCCTATATCGAAAGACGTCGGGAAGCGACCATGTGCCTGCGGGATAGTCAAGACCACACCCGGAATCTCCTAACCAGCGCAGAAAATATAACAACAAACGCTCATATGGCCTATAGGACTATATCCACCCTGCATCATTAGCCAGGGGGCTTCACCATACTAACGCAACTTCCCTTATGATAGCGATTTAGAGAGGTGTGTAGTCCATATTTTATTAATTATGAAAAAACATTTCTCTTTTCATTTTGAAAATATTCATTTTTATATTTTCAAAATCGTTTCCATCATAATATATATATATATATATATATATATATATATATATATATATATATATATATATATATATATATATATATATACACCTAAATCACATAGTATATACATATCCTATATATATTCTTCCTTGAATATACATAAATGGCCATATTTGCCAACTATATATAGCGATGACCATTAATCCCAAAGATTCCCTCGAGGAATCATAATCATGCTTTCATATAAGCATGATACTAAACCCAAAGTATTTCCTTACTTTGTTCAATACTAATTACCTCAATCATCTCTTAAAGGTTTATTTATCCTCAAAACCCTTATTTAGGAATCCCCATAAAAATCCCAAATGGTAATTCAACTCCCCATACTCTTAAAGGGAGAAAACTAGAAATTCTGGCCTAAGCGAATCGATTCGCCCCTTTAGCGAATCGATTCGGTTCCCAATCCGAATCGATTCGGAAAGTATTCTACAAATAGGTCTGTAAATGGCGAATCGATTCGGTCTGTACCCGAATCGATTCGGCCCATTGCAGAAACCCAATTCCCCTTAGGCGAATCGATTCGGCCTGTACCCGAATCGATTCGGCCTGTCCGAGGGTCACAGTTTAGGCGATTTCTCAAACTCCAAAATACCCAAAAATCAATTCAAAATCATTTTCATGGTTTTTACTCTACACCAAAAAATCATCCCAAACATCTACACAATAATTTCTAGCCTTTATTTTTCCAATTCCCGATTTGATTTCCGAGTTGGTACTTTCAACCCGGAGCTGTCATCTTTTAAAAATCATATCAAATCGTAGAAAAATCAGAAAAATACGCGGTTAGCGACCACACGACCGTATCGAAAATATCTACAACTTTCGTGTTTTGGCCGAAAGCTAAATCAATTATTTTCCTGGCCAAAAATGCCCCCTAAGGTGACGGGTTACTATTCATCGTCTCTTCCGAGATGATTTCGGCCATTAAAGCTTCTCCCAAGCTTTTGTCGCCTCACCCAACGTCCTACAACCTCAACCAACTACAACTACACATATATTAAGGGTTCTAAACATCCTAGAACCCAAAACCACAAATTAATTTAGATTAAAACCTAAGTTCCACAAAATTGAAATATTATTGGGGTTTAATTGTTTTAACTCCCCAAAACCCGTTTTATCCACGATAACCCACCCCAAAACCATTAGGGTTTGTTTATACCAAACTAAGGTATGAGATATTAATGCAAAAAGATAAATGAAGCAAGTAAACACTTGCCTCGTGGATAAAATCCAACGACCTCGAGTCGAATCCGGCGGAGTTGGCCCGAGATCTCCCATTTCTTCTCCTCTTTCTCCTTCCTCTCTCTCTTCTCTCTCTTTTCTTTCTTTCTTTTTCTTTTCTTTCCCTCTCTTCCTCCTTTTATAAGGAGAAAAGGGTTTTAAACCCTTAAAACCCAAAAACGACTCGTTTACCCAATTACGAGTTACTTTTACCTCTAAAATTACCCGAAACTCATTTTCGACAATCGGACACTCTTTTCCGACTATCTCGGCCATTCCGAGAATTATGGCGCAGTCGAAATTCCCATCCGAGGTACTTGACCGCAAATCACTATTCCAACCCAAAATAATTAAATGCGGGTTTTCCAATTAAAAATCTTACCTCGTGTCGCTTTACTCAACGACGACATATAATTAAAATATTTCGACCTATATAGTCCCAAAAATAATTACAGCACCCCTCGAAAATCATTCAATCCTCGAAAATCCCAAAATTTACTATTTAGGAAAATTCCCCAAATTGCCACTTAATTTAATTATGGAATTTAATTGTGTAAAAAAGGACGGGTTGTTACATACTCCCCCCCTTACAACGGAATTTCGTCCTCGAAATTCAGATGTAACTTACACCCTCTAACTAGGATTACTACAAATCCTAAAACCTCAAGGAAAAGATACTAACCTAATGGTTCCAAACCATACACTATGCGGCTACCGCAATCATAAAGTGACTCTAATACGTCACTTAATACCCATCCTCTAAAATGCCTCTTGGCATGGATTTCAATCTTGTGTACTACTCCTATCTTAACTAGGCGGTATACACAACCATCTTACCAAGGTGCCCATACACCTCTTTAACTTGTGCACATCTGCACATCCGTAGTGAACGTCTGACACGTAACACTCTATCCCAATAAGGGTCTCCTTTCCTCGGTGTAATACTCACCTATGGGTCCTCCAAACCCGCGCATTCCAATATTCCTAACCTGGGCGCTGCTAATACTAGCGAACCTATATCCTAAAAATGCTACGATCTATGCGTTACCCTATCTACACGAAACTAATATAATCCTAAGTATGTCCCTAGTGCACAAGGTCTCTCTCAACTCCCGACGATTGCTTGGTTTCATGCGTGGGACGTCTCGCCAAGGCGAAATCCAAACAAGGAACCCTCCCATAACACTACTCCCTCGCGTAGTCGGTCATCGAGATATAACGACCCAAGGCACAGAAGTGGGACGTCCTAAATCCTACTAGGCTAGCCTATGAACTCATTCCTACTATCTTATCCTTCCGCCCATACAGAAGGAAACCTAACTAATCAAAGTGCCCACTTTCTGAAGAAAGTGTCACAAACACAATACCCAAAAAGTACCCCCTCAAAATTTGCCTTTTCATCAAGGCCTGACTATTGTCCTCAAATCAATTTCTCTAAGTCCGACCTCACCCACCCAGTTGTGGCGAGGAAGCCACTTGAGTGCTCTTCCATAGCACAATATTTCCATAAGAATACCATCATCACAGGGCTCGTAGTCTATAGTGGTTCATCCACACTATAAGACTAACCCGCATCTTTGCATCCCATAACAGCTCTCCATGCCCGACGCCGTTAAGAGTCATGTGTGGAGTGTCTCACAAAGAGAAATCCAAACAAGGAACCCCTCCACACATTAACACTTGACTTCGTTGGTCACGGAGTCCCGTTATTTCAGACATGCAACAGGGATAATCCTATCCCTTATCAACAAAATGTGGTCTGAACTCCTATCTCTAACTAAGAGTCACACCACCCAGCGCTCACACTATTTCTAAGTCCTTGCGCAAACCAATACTGAGCTAAATCTTACCGCTCAACAACGATCCTGTGGGCCTTAAATTATATCTATAAGGTTGCCACATATACCAACCAAAATAAGGAAAACCTCTACTCATCGAGGTTCTATCAATCCATAATGACAAAGGGGTACTCAACCTGTATCCAGGTGAGACACCGCAACCACAATCCGTTCCCTCCAGGAACTGCCGACACGATAGACTTGCCATCATTTGCCTGCTATCGCTCCGATACACCATATACCGTATACGTATATATACAAAATATAATCACCCGCCTCTATGGCGAATGAAGGGAAATAAAATTCCGCTATCGCGAAAAACACACAAGCCTACATTATTATGTTGTCGAGACCGAAACAAAACTCATATTACACACACGAATCTAGGGCTAACTAATACCGCGACTTTATCTAGTCACTCCAAATATACATCCTCGATCGAGGTAAATCTCATAACAACATCCTTCTCATTCCGGCTAAATCATGGGGACACACGATTAAAACTATCCGTAAGGTCCCTTTCGAACCCTCAATTTCAATGAGGAATTCGACTTTAGTACCACTCTCTACTTCAGTGGTACTGCGGTACTCCTAACTACCATTATTCAGTAGTCGCCGCCGAAATCCTTAGCAATTGCCACAAGGAGAGTGACATCTACTAAGGTCCTCATCCCAACCTTCTACTAGTTGCTCCAGCTAAGCCTCACCTCCTGCTGCCATCCATGCTCCGCACACGATTCTCAACGAGCGCGTAACAGATTTCTATAATCTTCTAATATGGCAGGAGATCGAAATCTTACAAGAGATATCAACAATCCTCATCCTAGGGCTCTATACAAATCGAGAGTAACGCTGAAAGCGTAGCACGTCCGCACAGATTCAAAAAGACACTAGAACCTGATGCTCTGATACCATCTGTAACACCCCGCCTAATAAGATACCGGGCGATCACTCCGATATTAAATTAAAACAGGAGTCTCATATGGATCATTCTTAGCATCACTGTCGAAAATCCATTTAATTACTAATTTCCTATTAGGTGAGCGTTAAAAACTTTTATCTAACTACTCTTTTTAGCGAACAAATTAAAACATCCACAATTAAATGCGTAAAGAACTGAAATGAAAATGAAATGAATTAAAATAACCGAACACTCGGTTCAAATATACAACCATATCGAATGCTGTACTGAAAGAATAAATAAATGCAATTGAGCCATTGGCTCGAATGTTTATACAATATCTCCTATCTAGAGTACACAGAAAAAAACATCTACCGATAACCTGCAAGCATCCATAGCTGCTGCAGCAGACGTCTGACTCGAAAGAATTTCCATCCAGGCGTCCCTGTGTCTTGACACCTATACATATATAGTATAGAGAAAGAAAGGAGAGTAGACAAACGGGTCAGAGCCCGAATGTTTTGAAAATATTTTGCAAGTGCATAAATGCTTTATTTTTAGAAAAATAGTTTTATCTCATATTTAAATTGGTATCGCACTCTCATGAGATACCCCTCACCTCTCCTCTAACAGCGCACACCTAGCGCATCCCTTCTAAATATCCTAGTCAAGCTACCCTGCTAAACTAGTCTAATACCCAACCACTATCTACCCTAGATAGTTAAACAGATGTACTGGGGGCATAACTTCACTCTAATCTCGACGCTATGTCATGTTCGTGCGTGGGGTGTCTCGCGAAGCGAAATCCAAACAAGGAACCCCCCCCGATACACTACTATGCGGCAAGGTCGATCGTCGAGATCCGCCAGTCCCTCAGTACAGAAAGATATATATAATATATATATACCATATTTATAATATTAGAGCACTAAGGATTAAACTTCTCCCCAGTCTCAACACAGTGCCATATTCGTGCGTGGGGTGTCTCGCAAAGCGAAATCCAAACAAGGAACCCCCCCGATACACTACTATGCAGCACGGTCGATCGTCGGGATCCATTAGACCCTCGGCACTCGATTTATACATATACGTACATCTATAATGTATGTCCGGATAATATCTCCCGGAGTGAGGATTACCAAATCAATTGTATCTTATAAGATACATCCGGATCTATCTCCCGGACTGAGGTGTATTCTCTACACAAAGTATTTACCAATACTTATCCTTTTCATTTCAAAAACTTCCATTTCCCTTCTCATATCCAGGAAATGTATTTAAAACCAATTCATTAACATGAATTTCTTTACCAAAACATATATCTTTTTAAAAGCCAATTTTATTAACATAAAAATGCTTTTCCTTTTCAAAATATCCCATTTCCCTTTTTATATTCAGGAAATGTATTCAAAGACATTTTCATTATCATGAAAATGCTTTGATCATAACATATGCTTCCATATCCCTTCTTCCATCCGGGAAGTGTTACCGAAGCCAACTTATATATAACCCATTTCCCTTCCTATATCCAGGAAATGTAATTAAAGCAAATCCATTATTATGAACTGCTTTAATAAAAACGCGTTCTAAGACCGCCCGTCCGGATTTCTCCACTGTGCGCGCCCCTAAATGGCTATCATCTTCCAGGGCCTCCAAGACAACCTGGGATCCTATATCGAAAGACGTCGGGAAGCGACCATGTGCCTGCGGGATAGTCAAGACCACACCCGGAATCTCCTAACCAGCGCAGAAAATATAACAACAAACGCTCACATGGCCTATAGGACTATATCCACCCTGCATCATTAGCCAGGGGGCTTCACCATATGAACGCAACTTCCCTTATGATAGCGATTTAGAGAGGTGTGTAGTCCATATTTCATTAATTATGAAAAAACATTTCTCTTTTCATTTTGAAAATATTCATTTTTATATTTTCAAAATCATTTCCATCATAATATATATATATATATACCTAAATCACATAGTATATACATATCCTATATATATTCTTCCTTGAATATACATAAATGGCCATATTTGCCAACTATATATAGCGATGACCATTAATCCCAAAGATTCCCTCGAGGAATCATAATCATGCTTTCATATAAGCATGATACTAAACCCAAAGTATTTCCTTACTTTTTTCAATACTAATTACCTCAATCATCTCTTAAAGGTTTATTTATCCTCAAAACCCTTATTTAGGAATCCCCATAAAAATCCCAAATGGTAATTCAACTCCCCATACTCTTAAATGGAGAAAACTAGAAATTCTGGCCTAAGCGAATCGATTCGCCCCTTTAGCGAATCGATTCGGTTCCCAATCCGAATCGATTCGGAAAGTATTCTACAAACAGGTCTGTAAATGGCGAATCGATTCGGTCTGTACCCGAATCGATTCGGCCCATTGCAGAAACCCAATTCCCCTTAGGCGAATCGATTCGGCCTGTACCCGAATCGATTCGGCCTGTTCGAGGGTCACAATTTGGGCGATTTCTCAAACTCCAAAATACCCAAAAATCAATCCAAATTCATTTTCATGGTTTTTACTCTACACCAAAAATCATCCCAAACATCTACACAATAATTTCTAGCCTTTATTTTTCCAATTCCCGATTTGATTTCCGAGTTGGTACTTTCAACCCGGAGCTGTCATCTTTTAAAAATCATATCAAATCGTATAAAAATCAGAAAAATACGCGGTTAGCGCCCACGCGACCGTATCGAAAATATCTACAACTTTCGTGTTTTGGCCGAAAGCTAAATCAATTATTTTCCTTGCCAAAAATGCCCCCTAAGGTGACGGGTTACTATTCATCGTCTCTTCCGAGATGATTTCGGCCATTAAAGCTTCTCCCAAGCTTTTGTCGCCTCACCCAACGTCCTACAACCTCAACCAACTACAACTACACATATATTAAGGGTTCTAAACATCCTAGAACCCAAAACCACCAATTAATTTAGATTAAAACCTAAGTTCCACAAAATTGAAATATTATTGGGGTTTAATTGTTTTAACTCCCCAAAACCCGTTTTATCCACGATAACCCACCCCAAAACCATTAGGGTTTGTTTATAACAAACTACGGTATGAGATATTTATGCAAAAAGATAAATAAAGCAAGTAAACACTTGCCTCGTGGATAAAATCCGACGACCTCGAGTCGAATCCGGCGGAGTTGGCCCGAGATCTCCCATTTCTTCTCCTCTTTCTCCTTCCTCCCTCTCTTCTCTCTCTTTTCTTTCTTTATTTTTCTTTTCTTTCCCTCTCTTCCTCCTTTTATAAGGAGAAAAGGGTTTTAAACCCTTAAAACCCAAAAACGACTCGTTTACCCAATTACGAGTTACTTTTACCTCTAAAATTACCTGAAACTCATTTTCGACAATCGGACACTCTTTTCCGACTATCTCGGCCATTCCGAGAATTATGGCGCAGTCGAAATTCCCATCCGAGGTACTTGACCGCAAATCACTATTGCAACCCAAAATAATTAAATGCGGGTTTTCCAATTAAAAATCTTACCTCGTGTCGCTTTACTCAACGACGACATATAATTAATATATTTCGACCTATATAGTCCCAAAAATAATTATAGCACCCATCGAAAATCATTCAATCCTCGAAAATCCCAAAATTTACTATTTAGGAAAATTCCCCAAATTGCCACTTAATTTAATTATGGAATTTAATTGTCTAAAAAAGGACGGGTTGTTACATACTCCCCCCCTTACAACGGAATTTCGTCCTCGAAATTCAGATGTAACTTACACCCTCTAACCAGGATTACTACAAATCCTAAAACCTCAAGGAAAAGATACTAACCTAATGGTTCCTAACCATACACTATGCGGCTACCGCAATCATAAAGTGACTCTAATACGTCACTTAATACCCATCCTCTAAAATGCCTCTTGGCATGGATTTCAATCTTGTGTACTACTCCTATCTTAACTAGGCGGTATACACAACCATCTTACCAAGGTGCCCATACACCTCTTTAACTTGTGCACATCTGCACATCCGTAGTGAACGTCTGACACGTAACACTCTATCCCAATAAGGGTCTCCTTTCCTCGGTGTAATACTCACCTATGGGTCCTCCGAACCCGCGCATTCCAATATTCCTAACCTGGGCGCTGCTAATACTAGCGAACCTATATCCTAAAAATGCTACGATCTATGCGTTACCCTATCTACACGAAACTAATATAATCCTAAGTATGTCCCTAGTGCCCAAGGTCTCTCTCAACTCCCGACGATTGCTTGGTTTCATGCGTGGGACGTCTCGCCAAGGCGAAATCCAAACAAGGAACCCTCCCATAACACTACTCCCTCGCGTAGTCGGTCATCGAGATATAACGACCCAAGGCACAGAAGCGGGACGTCCTAAATCCTACTAGGCTAGCCTATGAACGCATTCCTACTATCTTATCCTTCCGCCCATACAGAAGGAAACCTAACTAATCAAAGTGCCCACTTTCTGAAGAAAGTGTCACGAACACAATACCCAAAAAGTACCCCCTCAAAATTTGCCTTTTCATCAAGGCCTGACTATTTTCCTCAAATCAATTTCTCTAAGTCCGACCTCACCCACCCACTTGTGGCGAGCAAGCCACTTGAGTGCTCTTCCATAGCACAATATTTCCATAAGAGTAACATCATCACAGGACTCGTAGTCTATAGTGGTTCATCCACACTATAAGACTAACCCGCATCCTTGCATCCCATAACAGCTCTCCATGCCCGGCGCCGTTAAGAGTCATGTGTGGAGTGTCTCGCAAAGCGAAATCCAAACAAGGAACCCCTCCACACATTAACACTTGACTTCGTTGGTCACGGAGTCCCGTTATTTCAGACATGCAACAGGGATAATCCTATCCCTTATCAACAAAAGGTGGTCTGAACTCCTATCTCTAACTAAGAGTCACACCACCCAGCGCTCACACTATTTCTAAGTCCTTGCGCAAACCAATACTGAGCTAAATCTTTCCGCTCAACAACGATCCTGTGGGCCTTAAATTATATCTATAAGGTTGCCACATATACCAACCAAAATAAGGAAAACCTCTACTCATCGAGGTTCTATCAATCCATAATGACAAAGGAGTACTCAACCTGTATCCAGGCGAGACACCGCAACCACAATCCGTTCCCTCCAGGAACTGCAGACACGATAGACTTGCCATCATTAGCCTGCTATCGCTCCGATACACCATATATCGTATATGTATATATACAAAATATAATCACCCGCCTCTATGGCAAATGAAGGGAAATAAAATTCCGCTATCGCGGAAAACACACAAGCCTACATTATTATGTTGTCGAGACTGAAACAAAACTCATATTACACACACGAGTCTAGGGCTAACTAATACCGCGACTTTATCTAGTCACTCCAAATATACATCCTCTATCGAGGTAAATCTCATAACAACATCCTTCTCATTCCGGCTAAATCATGGGGACTTACGATTAAAACTATCCCTAAGGTCCCTTTCGAACCCTCAATTTCAATGAGGAAGTGGACTTTAGTACCACTCTCTACTTCAGTGGTACTGCGGTACTCCTAACTACCATTATTCAGTAGTCGCCGCCGAAATCCTTAGCAATTGCCACAAGGTCCTCATCCCAACCTTCTACTAGTTGCTCCAGCTAAGCCTCACCTCCTGCTGCCATCCATGCTCCGCACACGATTCTCAACGAGCGCGTAACAAATTTATATAATCTTCTAATATGGCAGGATATCGAAATCTTACAAGAGATATCAACAATCCTCATCCTGGGGCTCTATACAAATCGAGAGTAACGCTGAAAGCGTAGTACGTCCGCACAGATTCCAAAAGACACTAGAACCTGATGCTCTGATACCATCTGTAACACCCCGCCTAATAAGATACCAGGCGATCACTCTAATATTAAATTAAAACAAGAGTCTCATATGGATCATTCTTAGCATCACTGTCGAAAATCCATTTATTTACTAATATCCTATTAGGTGAGCGTTAAAAACTTTTATCTAACTACTCTTTTTAGCGAACAAATTAAAACATCCACAATTAAATGCGTAAAGAGCTGAAATGAAAATGAAATGAATTAAAATAACCGAACACTCGGTTCAAATATACAACCATATCGAATGCTGTACTGAAAGAATAAATAAATGCAATTGAGCCATTGGCTCGAATGTTTATACAATATCTCCTATCTAGAGTACAAGGAAAGAAACGTCTACCGATAACCTGCAAGCATCCACAACTGCTGCAGCAGACGTCTGACTCAAAAGAATTTCCATCCAGGCGTCCCTGTGTCTGGACACCTATACATATATAGTATAGAGAAAGAAAGGAGAGTAGACAAACGGGTCGCCCGAATGTTTTGAAAATATTTTGCAAGTGCATAAATGCTTTATTTTTAGAAAAATAGTTTTATCTCATATTTAAATTGGTATCGCACTCTCATGAGATACCCCTCACCTCTTCTCTAACAGTGCACACCTAGAGCATCCCTTCTAAATATCCTAGTCAAGCTACCCTGCTAAACTAGTCTAATACCCAACCACTATCTACCCTAGATAGTTAAACAGATGTACTGGGGGCATAACTTCACTCTAATCTCGACGCTATGTCATGTTCGTGCGTGGGGTGTCTCGTGAAGCGAAATCCAAACAAGGAACCCCCCCCCCCCCCGATACACTACTATGCGGCAAGGTCGATCGTCGAGATCCGCCAGTCCCTCAGTACAGCAAGATATATATAATATATATATACAATATTTATAATATTAGAGCACTAAGGATTAAACTTCTCCCCAGTCTCGACACAGTGCCATATTCGTGCGTGGGGTGTCTCGCAAAGCGAAATCCAAACAAGGAACCCCCCCGATACACTACTATGCAGCACGGTCGATCGTCGGGATCCATTAGACCCTCGACACTCGATTTATACATATACGTACATCTATAATGTATGTCCGGATAATATCTCCCGGAGTGAGGATTACCAAACCAATTGTATCTTATAAGATACATCCGGATCTATCTCCCGGACTGAGGTGTATTCTATACACAATTATTTACCAATACTTATCCTTTTCATTTCAAAAACTTCCATTTCCCTTCTCATATCCAGGAAATGTATTTAAAACCAATTCATTAACATGAATTTCTTTACCAAAACATATATCTTTTTAAAAGCCAATTTTATTAACATAAAAATGCTTTTCCTTTTCAAAATATCCCATTTCCCTTTTTATATTCAGGAAATGTATTCAAAGACATTTTCATTATCATGAAAATCCTTTGATCATAACATATGCTTCCATATCCCTTCTTCCATCCGGGAAGTGTTACCGAAGCCAACTTATATATAACCCATTTCCCTTCCTATATCCAGGAAATGTAATTAAAGCAAATCCATTATTATGAACTGCTTTAATAAAAACGCGTTCTAAGACCGCCCGTCCGGATTTCTCCACTGTGCGCGCCCCTAAATGGCTATCATCTTCCAGGGCCTCCAAGACAACCTGGGATCCTATATCGAAAGATGTCGGGAAGCGACCATGTGCCTGCGGGATAGTCAAGACCACACCCGGAATCTCCTAACCAGCGCAGAAAATATAACAACAAACGCTCACATGGCCTATAGGACTATATCCACCCTGCATCATTAGCCAGGGGGCTTCACCAAATGAGCGCAACTTCCCTTATGATAGCGATTTAGAGAGGTGTGTAGTCCATATTTTATTAATTTTGAAAAAACATTTCTCTTTTCATTTTGAAAATATTCATTTTTATAATTTCAAAATCATTTCCATCATAACATATATATATATATATATATATATATATATATATATATATATATATATATATATATATATATATATATATATATATATATATATACCTAAATCACATAGTATATACATATCCTATATATATTCTTCCTTGAATATACATAAATGGCCATATTTGCCAACTATATATAGCGATGACCATTAATCCCAAAGATTCCCTCGAGGAATCATAATCATGCTTTCATATAAGCATGATACTAAACCCAAAGTATTTCCTTACTTTGTTCAATACTAATTACCTCAATCATCTCTTAAAGGTTTATTTATCCTCAAAACCCTTATTTAGGAATCCCCATAAAAATCCCAAATGGTAATTCAACTCCCCATACTCTTAAAGGGAGAAAACTAGAAATTCTGGCCTAAGCGAATCGATTCGCCCCTTTAGCGAATCGATTCGGTTCTCAATCCGAATCGATTCGGAAAGTATTCTACAAACAGGTCTGTAAATGGCGAATCGATTCGGTCTGTACCCAAATCGATTCGGCCCATTGCAGAAACCCAATTCCCCTTAGGCGAATCGATTCGGCCTGTACCCGAATCGATTCGGCCTGTTCGAGGGTCACAGTTTGGGCGATTTCTCAAACTCCAAAATACCTAAAAATCAATCCAAATTCATTTTCATGGTTTTTACTCTACACCGAAAATCATCCCAAACATCTACACAATAATTTCTAGCCTTTATTTTTCCAATTCCCGATTTGATTTCCGAGTTGGTACTTTCAACCCGGAGCTGTCATCTTGTAAAAATCATATCAAATCGTAGAAAAATCAGAAAAATACGCGGTCGGCGCCCACGCGACCGTATCGAAAATATCTACAACTTTCTTGTTTTGGCCGAAAGCTAAATCAATTATTTTCCTGGCCAAAAATGCCCCCTAAGGTGACGGGTTACTATTCATCATCTCCAATCCATACAAATCATAACGGATACCAACGAAGATGCAAAAAATATTATACCAATATGATATCAACAACAATATGCAATAAGATAGATACCAATTATAAATTAGAAGCATAAATGGACTACAAAGCGAGGCAAAGAAAAAACTACCATACATATGTAGACATAATGAATATAACTAATGCACACGCACATATATATAGGTATAGACACCACACATGGCACAAAATACAATAAGCTTTTCACACTCGTATGGCAAAAATGTGTCATATGGAAACGAAAGTGTAGGGGTGTGAACTAGTAACAATTAAATTTAGATCCATTCACTTAAAAACATGTTCACGGAGTTCTCATTTGAATTCACATTTGAATATAACCTCACGTGACAATATAAATTGAACTCAATGAACAAATATACACAATGCATACAAGCCTAGAATTTGGATGATTATACAAACCAATGGAGTCATGACATTGAAAGTACAACTAGGATAAACGGACATTGTGCAAACCGTTGATATACCATCCAAACTCCCTCAAAATAAGCATATTAATACTTTTGAAAGAATATATCAAAATAAATAAATAGGCCTTGGAAAATATATTCTTTTAATGCCATTATTCTTTAATGCCTTTGGACCACGTATTTCTTTTAGGTCCAAGTAAACAGTGGCTTACTCGCAAAGGATGATATTTCCTTTCGGAGCCCTTCCCCGTCCACATTTATATATATCATTTTTATGTCTTACACAAATCTCACGTGCAACGGATTTTAACATGCACTAGTCCTCCTAGGTCACATAATACGAAGATGACTAGATTGGTAGGAGAACACCTCACAAAGCTCAAATATACATGTGAAGTTAAAATTTCAAGAGAACTCGTGCATGTGTGAATTGAGGCATATAAAAATAGAATCCATTGAGAAACACAAAATCCAACTACTCCATGTAAGCATGGTAAAGAAAATTTTAAGGATTAGCAATCTTAACCAAAACTTCTAGCCACATGGAAGAGAAAAAGAGAGGATTTAAAAACAAGTATATGGCACATAAAGTGTGTCAAACTAAAATACACACAAAACAAAAAAAAATTGAGTTTTTTTTTAAATTTTTAACTAAACAAAGAAAAAAAATATTTACACAAAAGAGAAATAAAAATTCATTTGTATTTTTCATAAAGCCTAAATTACTAAAAAGATAAAACACAAATGATAACCAAAAATCTTTTTGTAATTTTCATTTAATGCAAAATAATGTGAAAGAACTATAATACAAAATGATAAACAAGCATACAGTTATCATGATAGTATAGCATGAAGCACAAAAGCTAAAGTATGCAAACAACTAACACATTCAACCTTTGGATTTAGCAAGGGAGGTATCGTGTGAGAATAAATGAGAATAAAAAATCCTATCTTTTATATCTACCAAGTCGGATCTCCTAATCCAAACTACCGACGAATGTTGATCTCCGGGTTTAGGAATCTTGGCTTCCTCGGTTGCCTTACATTGGAATTTTCTACGACCTCGTTTAAGATCAAAGAAAAACTTCCTAAGATGACCTTTTCGACCACAATGTGAGCACCTAAAGACTCGGTGAAAAGACTTTCCTAAGGAATGATCTAAAACATAGTTCCTAGAGGATTCTCCTAAAACATTGGTTTTGGCTTTATGAGTTGATTCATTACAAGTATCGAAGCCTAAACCACAAGTGTCATTTTTAATTTGGAGCATTCCTAGGATTTTATCTAATTTCTCCGAATGACTCTCCAAATCAAATTTGACTCTAATTGAGTCTCTCACTTTCTTCTCAAGCTCTAAAATCCTAGAATAAAGCAAACCATTTCTCTCTTCAAACTCGAGAAGCTCCTTTTTCAAGGATTCCATCAAACCTCTAAGGCTATCTCTCTCGCCTTCCACATCCTCAAGCTTCTCTCGAAGAGCTCTCTCACGTCTCCTAAGGTCTTCAACCAAAACACTATCATCAACTACCTTAACACGCTCTATTAAACTAGCTTCTAATTTGAAATTTGCTCTTTTTAATTTAATATATTCTTCATAAAAATTCTTTAAAAGAAATTTGAAGTTCACTCACATCGACCTCTTCTTAATTTTCACCCTCTCTCTCTCTCTTCTTCACTCTCACAACCATAAAATATAAGGGAATCATAAACTTTGACCTCATAAGTGTCATGTATTTGAATATCTTTATGGGAAGATTCATTATCAATGCTCACATGACTTGCCATGAACGCGACAAAGTTAAGCTTAATGGGGGAGTTTTGTCCCTCTTCCTTATCACTATCACTAAGGGTGACATTGTATGAAATCGGTTGCTTACCCTTTCTATGTCCATAACCTTCACAACCATAACACCTATTTGACATGTCCCTGTTTAAATTTTCATTGAAAGTTTTAGGGATCTTTTCAGCTTTGTCATGCTTATAATTTTCAAATTTCTTAAAATCATTTTTAAATTTATCTTTGTTAAATTTAAGAAATTTATGAAACTTCCTAGAAATTTATGAAATTTAAGAAATTAAAGTGGGTAAAGAATTTAAAATGGTCACTTTAGGAATAGATCTATCGGTTAGGGACCTTAAAATTTTCTTTACTACTCGGTCGTCAGGTATTTTCTCTCCCAAATTAAAAGATGAATGAACTATGTCGCAAAGTCTAGCATAAAATTCATCAAATGTTTGTTTTTCATTCATTTTGATGGTTTCAAATTGAGTGGTGAGGTTTTGGAGTTTAGAAGCTTTTAGGACACTAGTTCCCTCCCTCGTGAATTGTAAAATATCCTAAGCTTCTTTAGTGGTTCCACACATCATAATGTGTCGGAATTCATCCGGTGTGACCATGCTAAACAAGGAATTTAAACCACGGGAATTAAAATTTGCAAGTTTAAATTCATTCTCACTCCATCTATCTGTGGGTTTGGGAACACGGTCATTATCTACAAAACGTGTGTAATACCTCCTTTTTTATGGATTTTAATTATGAGTTTAATTAATTTGAGGTAATTAATTGGAAATTAATCCAGATTTAAATACTAGCGAGACGAGAGTTAGTATTTTATTATGATAATAATGTTGAATATTACTGAGTGAATATGGTAATATATGATTATTGAATTTATTAATAATGTCGAAAGTTAAAAATATGGCAGTTTCGGTAATTAAATTGGGACGCGCGTGTCAGTCATGTAAGGAATCAATTTGAATAAATTTAAAAGCAAATTATTTTTATGTCATCCATATGATCATTGATCGAGTGCGAAAAGTAGCGCGTGTAAAGACGCCAATCGTTGTTTTCGTTTCGCCAACTCAATACAAAAACCTAAGTTACTACTACACTTGCGAGGCAAGCACAGCGGTAAGTCGGGTATCGAGAATCCACAGGGACAAGTTGTTAGAATTTATAAGGTTTAATATTCCTAAAATAAAAGTGTAAAAGATGATTACAAACTAAAAGAAAAGATGCATAAAGGTAAATGATTAACTAGGCAATGGTATTGAAACTAGATTATGAAAGCGAGTAAAACTATAGGTTGCGTCGAATATCCCTCACCCGAGTTAATTAGTATAAAATGGTTACATGGGTCGACGAGTTATTACAAATGCGTCTCGTTTCGACAGTTAATTAAATCAAGGGTTGTTACGCCCTAAATCATCATAAAAGCCTAATAAGATTTTGGCGTCAACAAATATCCCAGAAATTACGCGCGAAAGGTCGTAAGCACGGGACATACATGATATGCCCCGTCAAATCTCCTAGGCGTAATAACTAGGACAACGCACTCGAAATAGACCAGTAAACACCATCACCAAAGCAAAGCAACACGTCAACCCGAGTGAGTTCAATTCAAACACAACCTAATTTAAATTACCTAGAAAGCATGTTAAAAACGCGATAAATGGAAAGCGGTAAATAAACGCAGTAAATCTATACTAGAAAGCGTGTAAATCAAAGCATGTAAATAAAGCAAGAAAACCTAAATTACAAAGCTTGTAAATTAACTAGAATGCAAGAAATGAAGAAATACAACAATATTCAAATGGTAGGGGAGATGAATAGTCAACTTACAATCCAAATGGGGTGTCAAACCAAAGAGAAATGAAGAAGAACCAAGCAAAAACCCCAAACCCTAAGCTAAACTAACCTAAAATCGTGTATATCTACTGAATATCTGATTATTACAACAAAAAACCTTTATATAGTAAGTGGGAAAAGATAAGGGAAAAAGGAAAGAAAGAGGAAAGTGCCCAAAATATCTGGCATTACCGGTCGACCGGTCGCAGGGGCGCGGTCGACCGGTCCCTTAAGCCAAAGCATACTGTCTCCTTCCCACGGCAAAAGTTGAAACCGCAGTCGGCCGGTCCCTTATACGCGGTCGACCGGTACTCTGTTTTCAGGCTGCATTTGGTCCATGATGAGGGGGAAAAGGTCCATTACGGAAACGAGCCTAGCTTCTTCGTCCGAACTCCAAACGACGCACCGTTTGTGGCCACGCGATGCTAACTCGATGAACTACGCATCCGTGGAATTTCCAAGAGCCGAATAAGGAATGTGAATTGACTAAAAAGCCCTTGAAGTAGCGTCCATCGACGAAACTTCTCCGAAATGCAACGGATCCTCACTTTTAGCGTTCCAATACCTACAAAAGCACAAATAACCCCTGCAAAGCATGTATATATCCAAATCCAAGGTTGTCTGGTTAATGAGCATAAATATAGGCATTTAGGACGGTAAAAGAGCTAGAATGCATAAGGATAACGGGAGGAAATATGCAATATTCGATACGAATCACACCCCCTAACTTACACATTGCTAGTCCCTAGTAATGAAACAAAGAAAACCAGACCACAGAGGGCGGTACAAAATGTATATATGCATCGAAATATAATTGCCACTTTCGTAGGGAACACGATTGCATTTAGCATATGCAATAAGCCGTTAAACCCCTAGGTTACCCTAGTGGACGAGTGTCGTCTCGTGAGGGTTTTCAGGGATGATACCCACAAACATCACATGGTTTCCTCAAAATATGCCCAAACCAACATGCGACAAGCCCAACAATGGAGAAAAGGATTTCATATGCATTATTAGCAAAGTGAATGAATTCACAAAAAAGTTCGAATCATTAACATTATAGAATGCACCTCATAGAATTGAAACCTTAAAATGTGGGAGGGGAGCGAGCACATGCAAAGTATGATTTGGCAAAAAACTTATATAAATCGGATAATCATTAAAGCAAGCATATATTCAATCCTCACGGACATTACGCTCATCAAACGAATTCACTTGAAACAGGGAGGTAACACACGGGACATGCGGGCTAAAGAGTAAATATAAATGGAAACTAGGCCGCGCACATGTCACAAAAGAAGAACGCTATATATAAACTGAAAAACTGTAATCTCAATGAAAGGATACCGCACACTAAAAGAGGCGAAATGCATTTTCACAGATTATCAAAACTATTATGACTTTTAAATTACATGCACCTAAGATCACATAGGACTTGTAAAGGGTTATAATGTAGGTATGGCTAAGGTATGAAACGAAGGAATATATGTACGGATTCAAAGTGTTCGGAATGAAAACTCGGGATAATGGGATAATGCGGGCAATATCAAAATCGGAAAACAAGTTCCAAAAAGGCATTAGATATATCATCAGGGAGAGTAATCAAAGCTTATTGAACTATATACAACATATACAAACTTCTCTTTCTTTTTCTTTTCTTCTTTTTCTCATTTTCTCTTTTGTTTTCTTTTGCTTTTTGCTTTCTCTTTTTCTTCACTTTTTTCACTACTTTCTTTTCTTTACTTATCAAACTCTCATATGCTTAAATTGCAACCGACATCACAACAACAACATTCAATCCCAAGTAACATTCCAAATAAAGGTATGGAAAGTGTATGTATGGTTTAAAACTCAAATTTAGAGTTGGTTATGGGATTGGGGTTATGAAACGAAAGGCTATATTTAGGCTCAAAGAGGTTAACGAGGGTAAACATATAAGGGTGAGGTCAAGGCTAATATGGGTGATATATCAAAGAGGGCCTATGATCATTTCACAAAGTTTACGCAATTCTCGAATCAAAACAATATATGAAAATCATGCTCAAGTAACACATTTCAAGTATGAACTCAATTAATGAACGGTCAAATGAAAGAATAGTGAGATCACCGACGAATTCAACGTTTTCAATGAGAAAAGAATAGTGTATACACTCACAAACGACGAAAGGTACAAAGCTTACTCGATGTAAGTATATACAATGCAACAAAAGATTACCGAGTTATAAAAATCTTAAACCAAATCAATTTAACAATAAAAGTGCATGTGCTCATGGGATTAAAGTTTAATTCATGAAGTTATTCATAATATCAATAAGTGAGACTAAAGTCTAATAACTTCTAAAATCGAGAACATGCATCATTGGGTTGTCAATTGGATCGGGAAGTTATTGAAATTTATCATCGGAAACAAAGGCAAAATGCCCAAAAAGGAGAAAAAAGAAAGAAAATCTTTTTTAAATTTTTGAATTTTTCTAAGAAAAGCATACTAAGTAACTAACATGTGAGAAAAAACATGGACAAAAATAAGAAATGGATAGAATATCCCACACCCCCTAACTTAAAACTTTACATTGTCCTCAATGTAAATTAAGAACCAAGTCAAAGAGAGGAAAAGAGCGATATTACCCAAAATTGGAGCGATCCCCATAAGAACAAGTCCAAAGAATCTACAAAACAAGTTAGTACCGAGCATAGCAAAAACAAATAATAAAAAGTTAACTAATTACATTAAACTAAAATAAAAAGGAAAGAAAGAATAAAAAGAAAGAAAGAATAAAAAGCTAACTATATACAACCTACTATTTAGGCGTCACACTAACTGTACACTAGAAGTCTAAATAGCTGAGGGTCCACCATAAAAATGATTTGACTTTGGAGGATAACCGGTGTACCCTCACATACAAGCATGCCTTCCGAAAAATATGAATTCCGTTTTAACAACGGAAGGCATGTGTAAGGCGGAAGAAATGAACCATCGCCAATTAAAAGTTTTGGAGTGACGATGGGGGGTTTGGATTGAACGGGTGACAAAAACAAGTGGGGACCGAGAAAAGCCGAATATCCTTCCAATGATTTTGAAGTTGGAATGGGAGGCGGCGCACACAAAGGCAAAGATGCGATCGTGGAGGGCGACTCGAGCAAGTACTCCTCATCGGCGATAGGGTTTAAAACATTAAAGTTCGAAACCGAATCATCGGGTACTTGTTCCGGTGGGGTAATAGAGAATGAAAATGGGGATGAAAAAAATTCAAACTCATGAGATGAATCATCATCGCATGAAGTTGGAATTTCAAAGGAAATAATATCATTTTCAATGAAATGTTCTTCTTTGGGGGCCAAAGAAGAAATCATTTCATTGCAAATAGATATTACGTCATTTTCATCCTCACTTTCAATATCTATTATGAGATGCGCAAAGTCTAGAATGGCTTGTTCCAAAGTAGGTACAAGTACTTCATTTGGTTCAAAACATTCCTCGACATCAAAAGTCTCGAAAGCAAAATCGTCGTCGGACTCAAATAATAAATCCAACTCATGTTCCCACGAACGATTTTCTTCCCGATAGCGATTTTCAATTTTCTCATTTTCATACATACGCAAGCCCTCACCGAATGTCATAGGTCGAGGTGCGGATGCATTAGAATGGGAACTTTGAAAATTACCATCGGACTTAAACGAAAACTCATTATTATAGGAATTTTGAAAACTATTGCAATTCGTTTCAAAATTCCTATTATAAGGAGGTAAAGGCCCAAAATCATTATCATCATCATCAAAATTCCAATAACCTAAGTTTTGACTTTCGTTATACTCGCCCAAAGTAATATGTGAATTTGCAAATTTTTGGGATTCTAAGTATTCACCGAAAGTCATAGGTTTGCGAGAATTTTGAGAATTATAATAAGGATTACCGAAAGAATTGGAATAAGACATGCTTACCCCAAAAATGGCTCAAGTGGCGAATTCCAAAAAGTAGGTGCGCGCGGAAAGAATTCGAGCGTTTCTAAGTGCTCAAATGTGGAAGTCCTGCAAAAAGGTTAGCAAATAATACAAATAGAAAGAAAATACTATGAAATACTAAATCAAATAAAGTCTAAAACAAACTAGTCCCCGGCAACGGCGCCATTTTGATCGAGTGCAAAAAGTAGCGCGTGTAAAGATGTTAATCGTTGTTTTCGTTTCGCCAACTCAATACAAAAACCTAAGTTACTACTACACTTGCGAGGCAAGCACAGCGGTAAGTCGGGTATCGAGAATCCACAGGGACAAGTTGTTAGAATTTATAAGGTTTAATATTCCTAAAATAAAAGTGTAAAAGATGATTACAAACTAAAAGAAAAGATGCATAAAGGTAAATGATTAACTAGGCAATGGTATTGAAACTAGATTATGAAAGCGAGTAAAACTATAGGTTGCGTCGAATATCCCTCACCCGAGTTAATTAGTATAAAATGGTTACATGGGTCGACGAGTTATTACAAATGCGTCTCATTTCGACAGTTAATTAAATCAAGGGTTGTTACGCCCTAAATCATCATAAAAGCCTAATAAGATTTTGGCGTCAATAAATATCCCGAAAATTACGCGCGAAAGGTCGTAAGCACGGGACATACATGATATGCCCCATCAAATCTCCTAGGCGTAATAACTAGGACAACGCACTCGAAATAGACCCGTAAACACCATCACCAAAGCAAAGCAACACTTCAACCCGAGTGAGTTCAATTCAAACACAACCTAATTTAAATTACCTAGAAAGCATGTTAAAAACGCGATAAATGGAAAGCGGTAAATAAACGCAGTAAATCCATACTAGAAAGCGTGTAAATCAAAGCATGTAAATAAAGCAAGAAAACCTAAATTACAAAGCTTGTAAATTAACTAGAAAGCAAGAAATGAAGAAATACAACTATATTCAAATGGTAGGGGAGATGAATAGTCAACTTACAATCCAAATGGGGTGTCAAACCAAAGAGAAATGAAGAAGAACCAAGCAAAAACCCCAAACCCTAAGCTAAACTAACCTAAAATCGTGTATATCTACTGAATATCTGATTATTACAACAAAAAACCTTTATATAGTAAGTGGGAAAAGATAAGGGAAAAAGGAAAGAAAGAGGAAAGTGCCCAAAATATCTGGCATTACCGGTCGACCGGTCGCAGGGGCGCGGTCGACCGGTCCCTTAAGCCAAAGCATACTGTCTCCTTCCCACGGCAAAAGTTGAAACCGCGGTCGACCGGTCCCTTATACGCGGTCGACCGGTACTCTGTTTTCAGGCTGCATTTGGTCCATGATGAGGAGGAAAAGGTCCATTACGGAAACGAGCCTAGCTTCTTCGTCCGAACTCCAAACGACGCACCGTTTGCGGCCACGCGATGCTAACTCGATGAACTACGCATCCGTGGAATTTCCAAGAGCCGAATAAGGAATGTGAATTGACTAAAAAGCCCTTGAAGTAGCGTCCATCGACGAAACTTCTCCGAAATGCAACGGATCCTCACTTTTAGCGTTCCAATACCTACAAAAGCACAAATAACCCCTGCAAAGCATGTATATATCCAAATCCAAGGTTGTCTGGTTAATGAGCATAAATATAGGCATTTAGGACCGTAAAAGAGCTAGAATGCATAAGGATAACGGGAGGAAATATGCAATATTCGATACGAATCAATCATTTTTATTGCGCCAACGTGTCCAGAAGGGTCTAGATAGTCAGAAAACACTAGCCGAAGATTTAGTTTGGGTCCCGCGGAATTTTAGGCCTAACCGGCAACCCGAGAGGGTATTTTAGTAATTTTGACTTTTTGAGGAATAGTAACCCATGAAATTTTGACTGATATTATCAGCAAACACTTGAGTCCCTTAGGGTTTTCACCACCAAAAATCATAATGGCAGTTAGATAGGAAGAGAAGAAAGTTCCCAAAGAAGAAACCACCCTAGAGTCTTTTGCACCACCGTCACCACCACCAGATATATCGAAAAGAGAGGATCACTCCCATACCGTCTTCTTCAAAGGATCAGAATCGTTATTTTCCAGGAAAGTGATTTATCTCTCAAAGATTAATGGCATATGTTCTACATGATAAATTAAATTTGAAGTCAAATTATGAATAATTGTGATAATGTGAAATTGGAGACTAAATCAAGAACTTGGGTAGGTTTGTATGTAGTGGACCTTCTCGAAACATTATGATAGATTTATAGAATAATAGATAGAAATTCACAAAATCAAATTGAGGTTTATTATGATTTTGAAGAGATGATGAAAAAACTAGGGTTATATTATTACTAATGACTTTTAATCCAAGAAATCGATAATCTATGATGTTTTGATGAATCTTGAATATTAAGACTGGTGTAGTAATGTTGGTTTCATGATTAGTATACTCATTTGGGGAGTTTAGGATGTTGTAATGTGATTTAGAGGTGTAAAATGGTAGAATCCTGTGACTGTTAAAGAAATTTCTGGGCAGACAACTGCTTGATCGATCGATCGATCCAAGAATTTCGATCGATCGATTGTCGATCGATTGATCGATTTCTTCGATCGATCGACCCCTCTAGAGAAAAAGTGAATCATTTTTCCTTTAAATAATTGAATAACTTACAACCTTTAGAACTCTTTAGTGATGATTGATTGCGCATATTGGCACTTAGGGAAGACCAGTAGGATCGTATTTGAAGCCCAAAAAATTATTAAGTTTAACTGAGGTTAAGTAGTAGACTTACAAATATCCGACTAATGAGGTACGATTATAAGTTGTGAGAACCTGAATATATTTTTCTCCAATTATAATTTGAGGATAAAGACTAAAGGGGAATACTTTAAATACTGAGATAACCTTAGAGACTAGCGGGGGACTTAGTAAACTTTTTGGGTTAGGGAATGCACTCGGAGCTATACGTCGAGATTTATAGTGTTAAAATCTATTGTGTAGAATAAATGGGAAAATATTATGATATGTGTGAGACATACGATATGGGCCTGGAGTCTACTTATACTAAAATGATGATTATCAAAGTTATGTGCTTACTTAATATCTGGATTATTGTGTGTATGACATACCTACCATACTTGCTATCACGGGAGGTTAGTTTTTTGGAAAAGGACCATCTTATCTATGTGTGCCTTCGGGGGGATTTAGTTTGGTACCTTAAAGACATAGGACTATGAATTACTTATTTGTGAGTTGATAAATCAGCTGACCATGGGAGCGTAGGTATGTGCATGACCCTTGGGTATGTGAACTATGTTCACCTCCAATTTGTGTGATTTGTATTGAGACGATTCCTGAGTGATTCAGAACATGTGATCCTTACGTACGTGATGTACATGGATTTGATAGCAGAGTATGCATGCACCGAAGCTTAGCCTAGTGGTGCCATATATGTATATGTGTACTGAGAGTATATCTATATGTACTTGTGACTGGTTCACTGTTGCTTAGTACATGTGAATAACTAAGATATTTGAATGGGTTAAGAATGTGAGAATGGAATATGAATAAGACTTGTTTGGGTGTTACGAGTAGATACCCTAAGTTAGAATGCGATAGCAGGGGTAGTACAGACTAGTTGGTTAGCGGCATAACTAGGATGGGTTAAGGTTATACGTTAGGCGTCCACATTAGTTGAGGGGTGAGAAACTCATGTGAGAGTACGCAACAAACATGTTATATATACGTGTTGTTTAATATCATAATTTAAACACTTTCTATATTTTTAAACTGTTTTCACCTCAGGCTCTGACCCGTTTTCTTTCAAATCTATTTTTTTGTAAAACCTTTTAGGTGCCCAGCCACAGGGATGCCAAACATAGGAGTTTCACTACATTGACGTGCTATAGATGCTGTGGAAGTTACAGGATCTCGGTATTAGACGCCTCCACATTTTGCACTTGATTCCATTTAGGGTTACTCATCTGTTAGGGCATGTCGCCCGTTTCCATTTAAAGATAGCATCCTCGGACTTTCAGTTTTATTTTAGATATTGGTTTATGTATTCAGACTCTTGTATCTGGATTTTATTTTACTCTTGTATTATTATTTGAGTGTTTACTCCAGACTCAATTTATTTCTTTTCGTTGGTTATTCACATGAGATTGCCTATGCGATTGTTGGATGATGATTTAATTGCTTGGTTATTGTTAACTTCATTAATAAAATTTTGCATCTCTCTTTTTAAATATTAGCTAGCTAGTAATCAATTAAATGTTTTCGATAGTGATGCTAAGAGTGAACCAACCTTATATACTGTATTAATTTCATAAAAGAGTAACTACCCAGTATTTAATTAGACGGGGTGTCACAGGTGGTATTAGAGCATCAGGTTCTAGTGTCCTTTAGAATTTATGCGGCTTATTATGCTTCCAGCATAGCTCTCTTTGATACAGATTCCCGTGTTTAGGATTGTTGATTTCTTTGGTGACATTACGTTCTCCTGCTATAATGTATATTCTAGTGAATATTATTTGAGTTCGGGTGTGTTCGTGTGACGAACAATGCAGCATGTCTGGCGAGGATAGTTGGGTGGACAGGAGGAGGCAAAGCTCAATTGAGGTTATTGGGTATATTCAAGAATGATGACCATAGTTGAGGTCACCACTATTATGGAATGGAAGGCTAGGACGGTAAATACGACTAAGGAATGACATATGACTTTCAAGTACCACTATAGTAGAAAGTGGGGTAAAATTAGACTCACTCAACAAGGTTGAATTAGGAGAGAGCCAGACGAAACATTGAAGAAAACCAGCAGTGGAAATTCTATAAATGAGGAGATGTCGTGTGTTAACTAACGAAGGTAAAGTATCCAAAGGCTTGGGCATGTGTCGGAGTGGGGCTAACCAGAAGTGAAATTTGGGGTAAGAATTTTCTTGGCTCATCGGAGCCAAGTATTAAAGGTAGGAGTCAACCACCACACTTATAAGTGGAATGTTGTGTAAATGGAAGGATTATAGGTACAGTCTAACCACCAGTTCCTTCATCAGATGTTCAGGATAAGGTGTGAACGTTATTCTGAACTCATACCAGAGGGCTAGATAGAGGTCACTTTGTGAAAGACAATTTAATTAATTAACGAATCTTGTACCAGATGAAATAAGTACAATGGGGAAGAGGACTCTAGAGAGGGAAATTTACTCCTGAAAAGAGTTGCTAACACTTATAGGAAATTCTGCTTGGACGGGCAATGCAGATGGTAACAATGTTGCATTTTGTCAACATGGATGTTAACACTTCATTTTATGAGGAGCTTCAAGAATCGGAGAATTTACTCAGAGAGTAAGACTGGGGAAATGGTGTTAGTAAAGCACAACAAGGAGAGACATCAGGGGACCCATTTAAATGATTTGGATAGCTAAATTATTACCAAGCAAAAGGTGAATTCAGTAAGGGCTATTGAAGCCAGTAAGCTAAGGGAACAACAGAGGTAGCCATCACAGTCGAGACTACCAAAGTCTAATGAAGGACAACCCTAACATGGTCATTATGGCTAGAGATAAGTGGAGTATGTGTAGAGGTTTTTGATGGGAGTGAACCCCCTGTATTAAATTTTCTCGAAGTGAGTAAAGGGATAAGGGTATGATGTCTAGCAAAGGAAATAGTTATTGTAATTTTTGATTAGTTCGGACAAATGTGTTATATCCAGGGACCATTTAAGCAACTGGTGCGATTGGTAATATAGAAGAATGAATTTTATACTTAGAGGATGGGGCGTATTTTATGTGGCACGAATGAGTTACTACACTTTGTAATAATTCGATATTCGCATGAGAGACGAGTTTAGTGCGTATATCGGTAACGTTATCATTTACGTGGAAATATTTGCTTGGTATAGCGGGGTTACCTTTAGTGTATCCACGGAGGATGAATGGGTGTATTAATAGTGGTATATGCTTTATTGATGTTACTCATTTTTATGATATGTTATACAAGTATGATATCATCCCGATTGTGGTTTTATAGTAAAGGGTTAGACTGATAGTGTGCGGATATTGCAAGTCTATCGGGTTGACTACCTTAGTGTAGAATATTTTGTTCTGGAGAGACCTCATCCGCGAGAGGGCTGGGCTCACGTTTATACATTTATACATGTGTATATATAAATATATATATATATATTAGAGACTTCAAAAGATATAATGGTTTAGAAATACTCGATCTCGGTATGTGTAGGGGCTTTATTGATATGATTCAGAGTGTATTGAGTTTACTGTTCGGCGGAAAGATTTAGCTTGTTATTATGTTTAATGCTCAACATTAGGTAATAGGAAGAGTTCATTGTTATATCACCCTTTAGAGACGTGGGAGTTAAAACTCATAGTTGTATGTCTGGGTACGGAATTTTAAGAGCCTCGATTTTATTTGCATGATGTTTGTGTAATGTGATTGCCATCAATGTTAAGAGATAGTGTCTTTCGGAGAAAGTTCCTTCGTTAAGTATAATTGCAGAAGGATATGTAACTTTGTTGTCAAGAGACGGGAATATAGGGGTACATGTTATGGACTGAGGGCCTAACGGATTCTAATGACCGACAATGCTAAGCAGTAGTGTATCGGGGGTTCCTTATTTGGATTTCACTTTGCGAGACATCCCACGCATGAAACTTAGCGTAAGGTTGGTAGTAGGGAGATGTTTGTCCATTCGTCCATGAGTTTGGTACCTCCGTATTTATGTAAGTATGTAGCTATAACAGAAGATTAAAGGGTAAATTACGATATAAGGCCAGTAGAGCCAGTTGTGTGATGGGAAGTATTTAAATTTTTTTCTATTCTGGCGGGTTGAAGGATGGAATGATGTTTAGGAGGATTTTAAATTTCAAATACGGAGGTGATTGAGAATTCTCAAGTGGTATATCTACGTTGCGAATACAAGGACAATTAAAAATTAAGCGTATGTATGAAGCGTATAAGATGTTTAGACCCGTATGCACGGTTTATAGGGTGTATGGACACCTTGGGTTGCTGGTGTCTGGATCTACGGAAGAAGAGACATGGAGATAGATGGGTGAAATTTATGCTTGCGAGACTAATATTACAAAATGGAAGTGGTAGAAGGGATTAAGCGTCATAAGAGAAGGATGATAATCAGTATATTCATGTGCAATCAGAGTAGCACGTCCGAACTTGTTGGAAAGGTAGTGGGAAGCAAATTAAAAAGGGGGTATCCCTTCAGGAGACAATATTTAACTATCATGGACAAATTCGAGCGGAGTTCTACCCAGTAGAATATTTAGTGTGACTTGCACATAAATAGAATGCTGATGTAAATAAGGTATAAAAAGTCCAGAAGTGCACATCGTGGTGAAAAGTACACGGGTCGAAATTTTTGGTATACGTCGAGGGAAGAAGAGGGTTATTAAGTACCACTCAATGGGAGGAATTTTAAGTGAAAGTCAGTGCTGAGCGGTATATAAGGAGTATCCCCACGTGCACCACTTATAGATATAAATCAGTTGGAGGAAAGAGTATCAACTAGAAAATTTGGTATCAAGCCGACGATTCCAGTAGTGGAAGAGTCAAGTTGGTAATTTATTTGATGGGTTGCCAACATAAAGATAAGTAACGAGGTCCTTCAAATATGTGGAACGGGTAATTATTATATCCTTGGGTTATTTCCACTATTAGATAATGATCGCGCTGGTACGTGGTACTGCCCAGTATTATTCTGAACTAGAATGAGATTCTTGTAACCCACCTTCAATATGGGGTATCAAGAAGTAGTGGGGATAAAGTTTCATTTTGAGCAGTTGTATCACCTATAGCCCGAGGAGTAAGCTCAAGGTGATTGACGTCTAGTGGAGCGGTATGAAATTAATTTTGGACCCATTGCAATCATTTCATTTCCACAACGAGTATAGTTAGTAAGTGAAGTATAACATGGTAATCAGGAGAGGAGATTACCTAGAGGTAGAGTTGTGTGAAAGCACCCATACCCATTTATAGTGGACAAGGTTCTTATTGAGGTTTTGTGTGGATAAACCTTACTATTCTTCCTATGGATGTTTAGAAGTGAGCGGATTATCAGAGCTTTGGATCAGTGAGAAATTAGAATCTAATGACTACAAAGAGATAACCACCAACCGTCTTATGTGGATTTTTCCTTTTGTAAAAGTCACACTGCCGGGAGTAGAAATTCGAAGAACGGACATGAGTAGTCAGACGTCCTATGGTTTCTCCCAGGATGGGAGTTTTGTGTTTAGATAAACACGGGAATTGATACGAAGGAGGTGAGATCTCCCAATAATATGGAATTAATGCGGCCAATGATGTATAAGCTATTATTATTCGAATGTTGTTTAGTAAGAGCACAACGTGAGGTGCATTTATTGAGGCGTGACCCTATAACTGATAACGTGTCGAGAGTGTTCAGGAAACTTGTTATGAAGTGGGGGTTGTAGTGATTGAGCCTTATTTGAATTTTGTTTTGAGTGATGGAGGATACCAAATTTTTCCAAGTACTCCTTACTTTTTGAATTTCGGGACGAAATTCCATTATCAGGGGGAAGTATGTAATACCCCGTATTTTTATGACTTTTAATTATCTGATTAATTAATTAAAATTGCTTTTAATTATGGGATTAATTAAATTAATTTGAGATAATTAATTGGAAATTAATACGGATTTAAATACTCGCGAGACGAGAGTTGTTATTTGATAATGATAATAATGTTGAATATTACTGAGTGAATATGGTAATATCTGATTATTAAATTTATTAGTATTGCCGTGAGTTGAAAATACGCCAGTTTTGGCAATTAAGTTAGGACGCGCATGTCAGTCGCGTCAGGAATCAATTTGAATGAATTTAAAAGTAAATTATTTTTATGTCATCCATATGACCATTTTGAGTGTACCAACAAGTCTGTAAGTGTCTAGATAGTCATAAAACACTATTCGAGGGTTTAGTTTGGGTCCCGATGAATTTTAGGCCTAACCATCAACCTGGGAGGGTATTTTAGTCATTTTAACTTTTTGAGGAATAGTAACCCATGAATTTTAGACTGATATTATCAGCCAACACTTGAGTCCCTTAAGGGGTTCACCACCAAAAATCATAATGGCAGTTAGACAGGAAGAGAAGAAAGTTCCCAAAGAAGAACCACCCTAAAGGCTTTTGCACCACCGTCACCACCACTGGATAGATCGGAAAGAGAGGATCACTCCCATACCATCTGCTTCAAAGGATCAAAATCTTTATTTTCCGGGAAAGTGATTTATCTTGAAAAGATTAATGTCATTTGTTCTACATGATAAATTAAATTTGAAGTCAAATTATGAATAATTATAATATTGTGAAATTGGAGACTAAATCATGAACTTGGGTAGGTTTGTATGTAGTGAACCTTCTGGCATCATAAAGAGAATGATTTATAGACTAAGAGTTAGCAAATCATGAAATTAAATTGAGGTTTATGATGATTTTGAAGAGATGATGAAAAAAACTAGGGTTATAGTATTATTAATGACTTTTAATCCAAGAAATCGATAATTTATGATGTTTTGATGAATCTTGAATGTTAAGACTGGTGTAGTAATGTTGGTTCATGACTAGTATACTCATTTGTGTAGTTTGGGATGTTGTAATGTGATTTAGAGGTGTAAAATGGTAGAATCCCGTAATTGTTAAAGAAATTTCTGGGCAGATAACTGCTTAATCGATCGATCGATCCAAGAATGTCGATCGATGGATCGATCCATTTCTTCGATCGATCGACCCTTCTAGAGAAAAACTGAAGCATTTTTGCTTTAAATAATTGAATAACTTCCAACCTTTAGAACTATTTAGTGATGATTGATTGAGCATATTGGTACTTAAGGAAGACCTGTAGGTTGGTATTTCAAGCCCGGAAAATTATTAAGTTTAACTGAGTTAAGTGGTAGACTTACGAATATCCGACTAATGAGGTACGATTATAAGTTGTGAGAACCTGAACATATTTTTCTCCAATTATAATTTTAGGATAAAGACTAAAAGGGGAAACTTTAAATACTGAAATAACCTTAGAGACTAGCGGGGGACTTAGTAACCTTTTTGGGTTAGGGAATGTACTCGGAGCTATACGTTGAGATTTATAGCGTTAAAATATATTGTGTAAAATAAATGGTAAAATATTACTATATGTGTGAGACATACTATATGGGCATGAAGGTTACCTATACTAAAATGATGATTATTTAAGTTGTGTGATTACTTAACATTTGGATTATTATGTCTATGATATACCTACCATAATTGCTATCACGGGAGGTTAGTTTTTTTGGAAAAGGGACATCTTATCTTTGTGTACCCTTGGGGGGGGATTTAGTATGGTACCTTAAGGACATAGGACTATGAATGACTTATTTTTGAGTTGATAAGTCAGCTGACCATGGGAGCGTAGGTACGTGCGTGACCCATGGGTATGTGAACTATGTTTGACTCCAATATGTGTGATTTATATTGAGACGGTTCTTGAACTATGTTCGCCTCCAATATGGGTATGTGAACTATGTTCGCCTCCAATATGTGTGATTCGAAACACGTGATCCTTACGTACGTGATGTACATGGATTTGATAACAGAGTATGTGTGCACCGCAGCTTAGCCTAGGGGTGCCATATATGTATATATGTACTGAGAGTGATTTATATATGTACTTGTGACTAGTTCACTGTTGCTTAGTACATGTGAGTAAGTATGATATTTTAAAGGGTTAAGAATGTGAGAATTTAAATAGCACTTGAGATAAGTAATTTAATGAATGTGAAAATGGGCTATCCATAAGACTTGTTTGTGTGTTACGAGTAGATACCCTATGTTAGAATGCGATAGGAGAGGTGGTACAGACTAGTTTGTTAGCGGCATAAGTAGGATGGGTTAAGGGTATACGTTAGGCATGCACATTAATTGAGGGGTGATAAACCCATGTGAGAGTACGCAACTAACATGTTTAATATATGTGTTGTTTAATATCGTAATTTAAACAATTGCTATATTTTTAAACTGTTTTCACCTCGGGCTCTGACCCGTTTTCTTTCAAATCTATTTTTTTGTAAAACCTTTTAGGTGCCCAGCCACAGGGATGCCAAACATAGGAGTTTCAATACATTGACGTGCTATAGATGTTGTGGAAGTTACAGGATCTCGGTATTAGACGCCTCCACATTTTGCACTTGGTTCCATTTAGGGTTACTTATCTATTAGGGCATGTCGCCCGTTTCCATTTAAAGATAGCATCCTCAGACTTTCAGTTTTATTTCAGATATTGCTTTATGTATTCAGACTCTTGTATCGGGATTTTATTTTACTCTTGTATTATTATTGGAGTGTTTACTCCAGACTCAGTTTATTTCTTTTCGTTGGTTATTCATATGAGATTTCCTATACGAGTGTTGGATGATGATTTAATTTCTTGGTTATTGTTAACTTAATTAATTAAATTTGGCATCTCTCTTTTTAAATATTAGCTAGCTAGTAATCAATTAAATGTTTTCGACAGTGATGCTAAGAGTGAACCAACCTTATATTATGTATTAATTTCATAAAAGAGTAGCTACCCGGTATTTAATTAGACGGGGTGTCACAATTTGTAGGTGGCGTCCACCTGTTAACGACTGACAACCAAACCCTCTCATCTAGAGACCTAAGTGTCGAACGCATACGTGCTTTCCAATATGCGTAACTAGGAAAAATAGGAAAAAAATCCATTTTTAACCAAAAATATTTAAATGGACCTTAACGCAATAAATTAGCGATCTGGCTCTGATACCAATTTGAAATCGCAAGTACCCCAATTTTTTTAATAATTCTAAATATAATTTTCTTTTAAATGAAGAATAAAGATGGCTCAACACAACAATTTAATTTTCCAAATTTTATTTGATTTTCTTTTCTTAAAAAGATGAAAAATTAAATTAAACACAAAATTTAATTTCTAAACACAAAATTAAAATTAAACTTAAATAAGTGAATTATGAAGAACACACAAGCACTTTAAATTCACTCAAACCACATTAATTTAATTATCATATTTAAACAAATTATGCAGGACAGTTATCCAATTAATTTAGTGCTGACTTAAATTAAATTAACACAAACACAATTTACCCAAATATTTAAACATGCACCATTTTAATCAAGATTGCGAATCAAACCATATTTTATCTTTTAATCCTGAGCATGCGTTCTAGGTGATTTGTAAGATAAAATAAATTCACAACCACTACGTCGCGATGTACGAGGAAAAACCCACAACGGGAAAAAACCTCGAACGACCCTAGCCTTAAGTACACTAAGTACGGAATTGAAATTACAAGGCAGGTGACTTACTACACTCGACTCGACTCCTTCAACCCCCGACGTGTCGTCTTGCAACTACCTCTGCTTAGCCAACAATCCCAGAATCCACCGGAACCTTAGAATCCACCAATGAAGCTTTAGGAACCCATCAACCACATACGGTACCTTTCACCGTATGAGAATGCCGCAGCCAAAACCAAACTTCTTCTTTTATGGGAAATAGAAACAAAATTCAAACTTCTCCTTCTTGGGGTAGATATGAACCAATGATGCCAAACAAACTCCAAGAATATATATATACTAGTGTATGCCCGTGCCTGAAGGCACAACGAAAATTTGCAGTGTACGTAATCGCAAAACGGCAAAAATTTCCAAAAGTACGTAATTGCGAAACGGAAATAATTTATTTCTCCAACAAAACAAAATGTAATTTTAAAAAAATTGGTCATAATTCCCAAAGTTGTGCGCGTCATGACTTCAACTCGCATGCCTTCAACACTTCTTGCATCGTATATAATGCAATTAATAAATATTTTACAATTTATAAGTGTAAACAATTTATAAAATTTAGAAAGTTTTGTCCCAATAATAGTACACGATATAAAACTTGAAGTATCAAAATAATAAAATTACAATAATAAATTTGGTATCTTTCAAAGTAAACCGCATTAGAGAAAGACGATAGATAGATTATATGCAATTCGTCTAGCAAGTGAAATTCATTAACATGTGTGAACTTACATAAAGGAAATACATCGAATCGACATAATTATAGCAGATGTAAAAGAAATGAAATAAAATAATATAATCCACATATGAAAATTGCATTTTGCAAATAATTTAAGTCGAAAGGTTTTTTGTATTGTAAATAATTTTAAACAATTTAAAAGAATTGGACAGAACTTCCTCTGTTTATAGGGCTATCCACTATGTTTAAGAAATAAAAAATACACCAATAACAATAATACTGACAATCTGTCCCGAACCTCATATAAACCACGTAAATAATTTAACAATATTCATAAATGGATCCCTAATGTGGACAATACTACATAACAAAAACCTTGTGCGTGAGCTGATGCGCAGTGCATTGTAGCTGCATACAGTAGCAGTGTAAGTAGTGAGCTAAAGCGTTGCACCCTCGGCTGAGGTGAGGGGTGCGTAGCCGTGGGCTGAAGCGCTGCATGGCAGTGAGCTAAAGCGCTGCGTGGTAGTGAGTTGAACCCACTGCGTGGCATGTAACTTCTTTTTTTGAAACTGGCAGCCTGAAAGAAAATTTATCTAGTAGTCAATGTTCAAGCGTTACTTTATCACGGGAAAAAGTAAACTCCAACTACAAATGAAACTAAATAATATCATATGATACATAGAATATAAATAGTACGGGACAAATATGAAAACACATAGGGGGCATTAGCACCCGATTCAGTGGGGGCAGTAGCACATAGGGGCGGGGGCAATAGCACACGATTCAGCAGAGGAAGTAACACATGATTCATAAGCTATTTGATCCTTATCGGCCGCAGCCTCCTAAGAGGATAAAGAATGAATTGAACCCATTGGAGATGGCATTTCCTTTTTATTTCTACAGGAACTGTTATTGAACAAATATGGCCACATAAAATTAGAGTAGCAATGTGCAACAATGATATGCATATGTTGAAATAGTTTAGTATACTTTCTTATTTATAGATACTTATTTCTAATATGTCTATTATATATTTTAGGTAATTTGTATATATACAAAATTATAGAAAATTGGGGGTTACCTTGGCAACTCGTCCAAAAAAATAAGCATACCAATGTGGATGGAGATGTGAGCTCTAAGCTGTAAGCTGTAATCCGCATACGCTGTATATGGATCGACCATTCTTGACCGCATACTTGACCGCATAAGCTGTATATGGATCGACCATTCTTGTCAATTTCATGTTTCGGGGGCTTTTCACCCGAAACATTCTTGTCAATTTTCCCAGAACTGAAAGTCGGTGTTGTTGTCATTCCACTACATTCACATGATTAGATTGAAAAAAATAAGTTCATATATAATAATCCGGTCGATTCGCTTTAAGTTCAACAAATTCAATTAAATATTAAACTATAAACTTTAAATTGAACAATAGAAAATGTTATAAACACAACAAAATGAAGTGCAATGTATAATGTATATACAAAATGTGTAAAGAAACCCATCATGTTGACATAGCTTATAATGAAAAGATACTTTGTATGAACACAGATACTTTGTAAAGACAATGGTAAATAAATTATTTAAAAAAATTTAATGTGTGCTTTCTAAATATTTTGGATCTTAGCAAGCATTCCATGAATTCAATTAATAATATTACAATCCGAAAAAACTTGAAATAATACAATGAGCATTGAAAATAGAAAAGAAACTTACCGCTTGTCTAATAGTTCGAGGAAAACCATTGAGATGAAACCCGATTTACCTTTAGATTCTCCAGCCTCACGTCTTCTTTTTCAAGGCTGCCCAGTATCAAAATTCTTATTCTCTGCATAAGAGAGTGACTTTTTTTCCTACATCGAGTATAAGGTAAAGCCGATCAAAACAGGTCCATGTTGCCATTCTTTCACCAGCAGGAACACATCCTCTGAGAATAGGTCCATGAAATGAAATGGGCAGAATAAGTGCATCTCAGATGGGTTTTGATCTTTATTCCGCAACTGATCAGAAGATGTACGCCATGTCAAATTGCTAGCTCTAGAGAGAAAACTACCCAAATGAATGCCATCCAAATTTGTTGCAAACTTTAAATTGAAAAAAAAAATGTTAAGGATTAATATATCATAAAGAAAATCAAAATTTTGGTCTCGAACATCGAAATCAAACATCCATAGAATTTAGAAAGACTAAGTACTTAGTGATCACCTCTTTTTTATACATCAGTTGCTCAATAGCATTTGTGTTGCCCATTTGAGTGACCCTCTATCTTCACTATAATAGTAACAACTGCTCAATAACTCGGACCAAATGGGCAACTCAAATAAGCCTCCGACAGAGTATTATTTCCTCACAAATCCGAGCCCATTTCAGCTCTTCTCCTGCCTGCAACTATATAGTGAAATAGAACAAAAAATTAGTGAGTTAGTCATACCTGCTTGTTTTTGCAAAACTGAAATAGAACAAAAAATTAAGAAAACAAAAACAAAACTGAAATAGATAAAGAGAGGCAGAGAATCGGGCATACCTGCTTGTTTTTGCAAGCCAAGACCTGCTCCTCCCCTGATCCTCCCCTCTTTTGTATAGCCATAACAGTGAATAAGGCAAGCCATTAGTGAGTTAGTCATTTTCAGTCCTCATTTATAACTTCAATAAATTCCTCTATCCGAAAATATATATATTGACATGTTTCATGTCTATAGTTTACAAAAAAAAAATATTCAGTTTATTTAACATGAACTCAACTTCCAAATTTTCAGTTTAAAAATATTCAGTTTATTTCATGTAGTTGAGGAAAAGATCCGATGCATCGCAGAGCCTCGCAAGTTGAAGTGCGTCCACTACGCTATCGATTGTCAACCGTTGAGCTAATGCGTTGGTACCACCAAGTACATGTGATATATCCCTAGCAGATGAATCACATACTCATCTATTTAGACTTGCAAACTTTTCCCATTCATGACTTTAGTAACAAAGATTGCAGCACACAATCGTTTCCCATTCATGTACGCCTAAAATCACATATAGCATATAAAGGCATCTCGAGTGTTAACTTTTCTTTACAAAAGAAATGTTATTATATAAAGACATTAGATATAAATATATATAGTGAAATAGAACAAAAGTTAAGAAAATAAAAACAAAACTGAAATAGATAAAGAGAGGCAGAGAATCGGGCACACCTGCTTGTTTTTGCAAGCCAAGACCTGCTCCTCCCCTCTTTTGTATAGCATATAAAGGCATCTCGAGTGCACGCGCATGTGTGAAATGCATAAACTCGATGTCTTTCAACACCTGTGCCACCATTGCTACAGCTCCCACTTTCATACACAGCAAGACAAACTTGTGGTAAATGCATAAACTAAGCTATGGCACTTCTCATAGCTGCTTCACGTAGCTGCTTCTCAACACTGATATTAGAGACATATGCATCTCATAGCTGAACACTCATAGGGAATCATATATAAGTGCTCATAGCTAAACTCACGTAGGGAGTCATATATAAGTGCTCATAGCTGCTTCACACAGCACCACAGCTATGAGAGTTCATTCTGTTGGACATATTTGAAATTGGACTACTAAATTTGTAGTAGTACACCAACTTCTAATTCAGCAATAAAAAACAACCTATAAGCTATATTATAGCTACAATCAAAACATCCAATTGCTGAATTAGGCACATTGAAGTCTTAAGGGAAATAAAACAAACACATATCAAGCATTATTAGGTAAAACATTCAAAATTATGTATATTACCAAATTAATTCAAAATTTGTCAAACATGTCTAACCATTTAGGCAGGTCACTTCAGATCAGCAGAGAGACGCCGTCGATTAGGAACTGATGAGAGAGTGAAGGTCTGATGAGAAAGTCACCAAATTGACCCCAAATAATCATGAAGATTTCTACATATGAAATAGTCCTCAGGAAACTTCGAAGAGCTCGATCTACACCAAATTACTCATACCATCATCTAGAACACAAAAATTTCCAGTTGAATTAACTTAAATCTATATAGAACAAAAAAACTGAGCAATAAAACAATAAAAATTGGCAACAAAATATTATAAAACATAACAGAGTCTCTATTTACACTCCTTTACTACCTAACTTCAAATCAAAATCCACAATTGATAATACTATCATCTACAACAACAATAATATGAAGTGTGTGAAAAATATTCATGTTCCAACTATGTCAAACGCCATAAATGAATGTTGTCTCTATGGTGTGTTTCTTAGCTAAACGCCAAAATGAGAGAGCAATGAAAACACCAAAATATGTTGTGCGTGTATGAAATTATAGTTAGAGCAATGAAATTATAGTTTTGATGGAGTGTGAGTGATTGTGTGTGAAATTATATAATCTACAATTAATTGATTCATGTTGAGAGATAAAATCGAAAGAAAAAAAGTCCAGATTGTTCATACCAATTAAATGCGAATGAACCGGAGGTGTCGAAGAACCCTTAGAGAGATCTACAGCTGAAGCAGATAAGTTGAGCAATGTTAGAACTGTGAAGCGAATAAATCTGGGGGTTGAGACTATGAAATATGTCCAAATGGTGTAAGAATAAACTAAAACCACCAAATGATAATAATAAAATCCAACAAAAATCAGAACCTTTGGACTTTTATCCTCCTATGGTGAGACTATAAAATACATCCATATGGTGATTTCCCGTGTTTGAAAAAATCACACAAAAGTCTTAACAAAATTTAGAACCTCATACTTGTAGATTGATTGAATGAGCTTATCTTGAAGAGGCTAATAACCTCACAAAATTCAGAATCTCATACTTGTAAATCGATGGAAGATTTTAACTACTATGATGATGAAAAAAATAAGATTAATCTCTGAGCCATAAAACAACCAAACTACATAAAAGGGAAACAAAATGGATGTTAATTTGGAAGACCCTAGTAATACCTCACAAAACAGGGCAAAAATGAACACTGATTGAACCACTGACATGTACTTTAAACTGAAACACATGACAAAAATTATGATGTAAAAAAATTCAAATCACCCCAATTTGAAACTCAAACAAATGATCACTTACATCTATCATATATAGAACTCACATTGTTGGGCCTTTTCTCAAATACGTGTGAGGCATGAGTAAATAGTAAATCAAAGTTGTAGCGTCAATTTACCTCAAATCAGGGCACGTGATCCTATAAGACCATCTATGAATGTGGAAACACTAAAATATTGAAAATAAAGCTTTATTGCACATAAATGAAACAATTCACCTTAATAAAATGGGAAAATAATGGGAGACCAAATAATAAATCAATTTCACTTCCATCGTCAAACTAATTACCAAATACCAAAACAATTGAGAACATGAAAACAATTACCAAATACTAAAACAATTACCAAAAAAACTAAAAGCATTTTGCAAAGGTTATTGTAGAAATCTAAAGAAGATGAAAATAGACCCCAAGCATGATTCCATTAATTAACATACCAAACTAATCAAAGCACTAACAACAAATTTCATGAACAATATGTATATATCTTCAATACGTAAACACACATTTCATGAACAAATAGTTTATAAGTAAACACACATTTCATGAACAATAGATATATATCTTCAAAATAGGGCATAAGTAAATAATCTCACTTACCTCATTAATACCAAAAAGGCATTGTTGGGTTTTCTTCTTAAAGAGTATCACCCTCTCCTAAAAATGAAATCGAAACGAATTGGACATACGTAAGAACTGAAATCGAAACGAAATAACATTTCAGTTGATATACACATAATATATAACCTTTATATAAAACTAATCAGTTTAAAACAAAAATGTCTTAAACTGTTTTGAATCCAATCTCATGTCTCTAATTTTTTTCATTGCCATCAATCCATCTTATAAAGAATCACAAAACCAAAATCACCTTCAAATTAGAACTCAAATCTTGAACACAAAATTCAAGGTTGCATAGTCTTTTCGATTCCCCTGCTATCGGCAATGGCTTATATGGCACCGGTAGTGCTGCAAACTCTTATTTTGTAAACTTTATAGTTGTTTCAAAGTATAGAAACCATTGAAATTAAAAATTAAAAACAGGTAGAGGGAGAGAAACAATTACAATTACAAAAATCAAACTAAAGATTTAAAACATTGTTTAACCTTTAAATTGCTTGGATTCTTGGTGGTGGAGTAGTATCAGTAGCAGTTTCACTTCTGGAAAAAAAAGTTAGTTCAAACCGAAATACAAAACCCAAAATCAAAAGTAATATGGAAATACCCTAACTCTTCAATCCATTTTGTTAAATATGTGTACTAAATCTTTAATTCATTTTGAATCCCAAAATACAATCACTCAATCTAAAAAATACTCTTTTTCCAACCAATAAAAAGTTAAAACAAATATACATATCAAAACCCAAATCTAAAATCTGAAATTGTGGGGACAAATTGTAAATCTGAAGAAGAGAGATCTAACCTTGGGGATTTGACCCAAAAATCGCATATCTGAAATCCCAAATCGTAAATCTGAAATCATGGGAAACAAAATCTCCAATAATTAGTGTATATATACCCATAAAAATAAAATACATAAGAGAGAAGAAGAGAGAAGAAGAGAGATATCACCTTGGGTGACAACGTTAGTGAGTATTTATCCTAGTTTATGGCTTGGAACATTGCGAAAAAGAGTGTACCTGTTACAAAAAAGGTGTGATTGTGCTCCCAGATCTCTGTGTGCGTGAGACGGTGACAGAGAGGCGGAGGTTGAGCGGTGGGGAGGCGGAGGGTGACAGATCTGTGTGTGCACATGTGTGTTCTTGCGTGTGTGAGAGTGTAAGGGAGTAGTATAGAGAGACAATCAGAAAGGGGAAGCGTTGGAGGCAGAGAGCGGCGGTGGCAAGGAGCGGCGGCAGCTAGGGTTTGTGTGGGGAGGGTTCGTGTGGATAGGGTAGAGATCCGAAATGAGTGAGGTAGAGAATGAGATAGACGGGTTAGGGTTTTGGATTGAAGGGGCGATTCCCTCATTTGCCACCTCATAATGCTGTCCTTATGATGTGGCACGTTCTAAGCCCATTAGATCGCACCAAGAGAACAATTTACACCCGTTAGATCGTGTTACTATTCAAACACCCCTCTCCCATATTTGATATATATATATATATATATATATATATATATATGTGGTACTTGGAATAAACTAAAATGGGTGTAAACAAAAGTGTTTAAGAATGATTTTCTTGAAAAACAAACACTCAAAACTTGAACCTTTTCGTGGAGGAATTAAGCTCTCAAAACTCTATCTTAGAGATTGTAGAAGATGAAAAAGTTTTTTTTTAAAGAGTTGGTTACCACACTTATTAATTCTAAAAACGTTAGTGGGAACAAAAGAGTGGGATAGTGGTGAAAAACTTTCCAAAAACTGCCAAAAAGTTTTCCCGTCGGAAATCTCTTTCGAACGAGATTTTCATTCGAACGACCCTTCTAACGAAGTTCCATAGGCCAATTGGGAAAAGTCATTGGCAAACTCGTTCGAATGACAATATCGAACGAGGTGACAAAATGGTCTTTTTCAAAATTAAGCCACAAAACTTTATTTTAAATAAACAATACACCCAATAAAAATTATTCCAAGTCTCCTATAAATATAAAAAAGCTTTCATACCTCTGGAGAGTATGGAATATGATGTTGATGACGTGAAATGTGGCACGGAAACTCGGCAATGATGTTCTCTAGATAAGTAGGGCCGCAACGTCTTCAACTTTAACATGTCATAGGCTTGAAGGATACACAATAACACTGTCCGATGACTCAAATGTTTTTGTACGGAATTGAGCCAAAACTACAAAGGACTCAATTGGAAATTTATGTCCTTACAAATCTACCCCTTTGGCTATTCTGTGACAAAAACCAAAACAAAATCCTAAAGTGCCGTCAAGCTCTACTAGACTCAAACATCCCACCCAAACTTGACTCAAGACCCAAGGATCAATATTTTTGCTGATAAAAGTTTCCACTTAGAAGGATTCCTGCACACTTAAGCAAACTATCAAATGCATAGGAAATATCAAAATATTAAATGCAATTAAAATAATTACTCCCCCAAAATTAATTCTCGTTTGTCTAACAATGACATACTTAGAAAGACGTCGCCCCCTAAGATAAATCACCCAAACTAAGATACGATAATAATATGAATATATACCATTTCCCCCTATCATTTTCTCCCCCTTTTTGTTCAGGAATAGAAAATGGATAAAAGAACTAATTGAAACACGACGACGCTTAAAGTGATAAGACCATGAAAGCAAATGGGCAAAAAAATCATAACTAATCCATACAAATCATAACGAATACCAACGAAGATGCAAAAAATATTATACCAATGTGATATCAACAACAATATGCAATAAGATAGATACCAATTATAAATTAGAAGCATAGATGGACTACAAAGCGAGGCAAAGAAAAAACTACCATACATATGTAGACATAATGAATATAACTAATGCACACGCACATATATATAGGTATAGACACCACACATGGCACAAAATACAATAAGCTTTTCACACTCGTATGGCAAAAATGTGTCATATGGAAACGAAAGTGTAGGGGTGTGAACTAGTAACAATTAAATTTAGATCCATTCACTTAAAAACATGTTCACGAAGTTCTCATTTGAATTCACATTTGAATATAACCTCACGTGACAATATAAATTGAACTCAATGAACAAACATACACAATGCATACAAGCCTAGAATTTGGATGATTATACAAACCAATGGAGTCATGACATTGAAAGTACAACTAGGATAAACGGACATTGTGCAAACCGTTGATATACCATCCAAACTCCCTCAAAATAAGCATATTAATACTTTTGAAAGAATATATCAAAATAAATAAATAGGCCTTGGAAAATATATTCTTTTAATGCCATTATTCTTTAATGCCTTTGGACCACGTATTTCTTTTAGGTTCAAGTAAACAGTGGCTTACTCGCAAAGGATGATATTTCCTTTCGGAGCCCTTCCCCGTGCACATTTATATATATCATTTTTATGTCTTACACAAATCTCACGTGCAACGGATTTTAACATGCACTAGTCCTTCTAGGTCACATAATACGTAGATGACTATACTGGTAGGAGAACACCTCACAAAGCTCAAATATACATGTGAAGTTAAAATTTCAAGAGAACTCGTGCATGTGTGAATTGAGGTATATAAAAATAGAATCCATTGAGAAACACAAAATCCAACTACTCCATGTAAGAATGGTAAAGAACATTTTAAGGATTAGCAATCTTAACCAAAACTTCTAGCCACATGGAAGAGAAAAAGAGAGGATTTAAAAACAAGTATATGGCACATAAAGTGTGTCAAACTAAAATACACACAAAACAAAAAAAAAATGAGTTTTTTTTGAAATTTTTAACTAAACAAAGAAAAAAAATATTTACTCAAAAGAGAAATAAAAATTCATTTGTATTTTTCATAAAGCCTAAATTACTAAAAAGATAAAACACAAATGATAACCAAAAATCTTTTTGTATTTTTCATTTAAGGCAAAATAATATGAAAGAACTATAATACAAAATGATAAACAAGCATACAGTTAGCATGATAGTATAGCATGAAGCACAAAAGCTAAAGTATGCAAACAACTAACACATTCAACCTTTGGATTTAGCAAGGGAGGTATCGTGTGAGAATAAATGAGAATAAAAAATCCTATCTTTTATATCTACCAAGTCGGATTTCCTAACCCAAACTACCGACGAATGTTGATCTCGGGGTTTAGGAATCTTGGCTTCCTCGGTTGCCTTACATTGGAATTTTCTACGACCTCGTTTAAGATCAAAGAAAAACTTACTAAGATGGCCTTTTCGACCACAATGTGGGCACCTAAAGACTCGGTGAAAAGACTTTCCTAAGGAATGATCTAAAACATAGTTCCTAGAGGATTCTCCTAAAACATTGGTTTTGGCTTTATGAGTTGATTCATTATAAGTATCGAAGCCTAAACCACAAGTGTCATTTTTAATTTGGAGCATTCCTAGGATTTTATATAATTTCTCCGAACGACTCTCCAAATCAAATTTGACTCTACTTGAGTCTCTCACTTTCTTCTTAAGCTCTAAAATCCTAGAATAAAGCAAACCATTTCTCTCTTCAAACTCGAGAAGCTCCTTTTTCAAGGATTCCATCAAACCTCTAAGGCTATCTCTCTCGCCTTCCACATGCTCAAGCTTCTCTCGAAGAGCTCTCTCACGTCTCATAAGGTCTTCAACCAAAACACTATCATCAACTACCTTAACACGCTCTATTAAACTAGCTTTTAATTTGAAATTTTCTCTTTTTAATTTAATATATTCTTCATAAAAATTCTTTAAAAGAAATTTTAAGTTCACTCACATCGACCTCTTCTTCATTTTCACCCTCTCTTTCTCTCTTCTTCACTCTCACAACCATAAAATATAAGGGAATCATAAACTTTGACCTCATAAGTGTCATGTATTTGAATATCTTTATGGGAAGATTCATTATCAATGCTCACATGACTTGCCATGAACGCGACAAAGTTAAGCTTAATGGGGGAATTTTGTCCCTCTTCCTTATCACTATCACTAAGGGTGACATTGTATGAAATCGGTTGCTTACCCTTTCTCCTTAGTTTAGTTGGGCACTCAAAAGCCCTATGTCCATAACCTTCACAACCATAACACCTATTTGACATGTCCCTGTTTAAATTTTCATTGAAAGTTTTAGGGATCTTTTCAGCTTTGTCATGCTTAGAATTTTCAAATTTCTTAAAATCATTTTTAAATTTATCTTTGTTAAATTTAGAAATTTATGAAACTTCCTAGAAATTTATGAAATTTAAGAAATTAAAGTGGGTAACGAATTTAAAATGGTCACTTTAGGAATAGATCTATCGGTTAGGGACCTTAAAATTTTCTTTACTACTCGGTCGTCAGGTATTTTCTCTCCCAAATTAAAAGATGAATGAACAATATCGCAAAGTCTAGCATAAAATTCATCAAATGTTTGTTTTTCATTCATTTTGATGATTTCAAATTGAGTGGTGAGGTTTTGGAATTTAGAAGCTTTTACGACACTACTTCCCTCCCTCGTGAGTTGTAAAATATCCTAAGCTTCTTTAGTGGTTCCACACATCACAATGTGTCGGAATTCATCCGGTGTGACCATACTAAACAAGGCATTTAAACCACGGGAATTAAAATTTGCAAGTTTAAATTCATTCTCACTCCATCTATCTGTGGGTTAGGGAACACGGTCATTATCTACAAAACGTGTGTAATACCTCGTATTTTTATGGATTTTAATTATGAGTTTAATTAATTAAAATCTCTTTTAATTATGGGATTAATTAAATTAATTAGAGGTAATTAATTGGAAATTAATCCGGATTTAAATACTAGCGAGATGAGAGTTAGTATTTGATTATGATAATAATCTTGAATATTACTGAGTGAATATGGTAATATATGATTATTGAATTTATTAATAATGTCGTGAGTTGAAAATATGGCAGTTTCGGTAATTAAATTGGGACGCGCGTGTCAGTCATGCAAGGAATCAATTTGAATAAATTTAAAAGCAAATTATTTTTACGTCATCCATATGATCATTTTTATTGCACCAACGTGTCCAGAAGGGTCTAGATAGTCAGAAAACACTAGCCGAAGGTTTAGTTTGGGTCCCGGGAATTTTAGGCCTAACCGGCAACCCGAGAGGGTATTTTAGTCATTTTGACTTTTTGAGGAATAGTAACCCATGAATTTTAGACTGATATTATCAGCCAACACTTGAGTCCCTTAGGGTTTTCAGCACCAAAAATCATAATGGCAGTTAGATAGGAAGAGAAGAAAGTTCCCAAAGAAGAAACCACCCTCGAGTCTTTTGCACCACCGTCACCACCACCGGATAGAGCGAAAAGAGAGGATCACTCCCATACCATCTTCTTCAAAGGATCAGAATCTTTATTTTCCAGGAAATTGATTTATCTTGCAAAGATTAATGGCATATGTTTTACATGATAAATTAAATTTGAAGTCAAATTATGAATAATTATGATAATGTGAAATTGGAGACTAAATCAAGAACTTGGGTAGGTTTGTATGTAGTGGACCTTCTCGAAACATTAAGATAGATTTATAGAATAATAGATAGAAAATCACAAAATCAAATTGAGGTTTATTATGATTTTGAAGAGATGATGAAAAAACTAGGGTTATATTATTACTAATGACTTTTAATCCAAGAAATCGATAATCTATGATGTTTTGATGAATCTTGAATGTTAAGACTGGTGTAGTAATGTTGGTTTCATGATTAGTATACTCATTTGGGGAGTTTACGGTGTTGTAATGTGATTTAGAGGTGTAAAATGGTAGAATCATGTAACTGTTAAAGAAATTTCTGGGCAGACAACTGCTTGATCGATCGATCGATCCAAGAATTTCGATCGATCGATTGTCGATCGATTGATCCATTTCTTCGATCGATCGACCCCTCTAGAGAAAAAGTGAATCATTTTTCCTTTAAATAATTGAATAACTTACAACCTTTAGAACTCTTAAATGATGATTTATTGCGCATATTGGTACTTAGGGAAGACCAGTAGGATCGTATTTGAAGCCCGGAAAATTATTAAGTTTAACTGAGGTTAAGTAGTAGACTTACAAATATCTGACTAATGAGGTACGATTATAAGTTGTGAGAACCGGAATATATTTTTCTCCAATTATAATTTGAGGATAAAGACTAAAGGGGAAAACTTTAAATACTGAGATAACCTTAGAGACTAGCGGGGGACTTAGTAACCCTTTTGGGTTTGGGAATGCACTCGGAGCTATACGTCGAGATTTATAGTGTTAAAATCTATTGTGTAGAATAAATGGGAAAATATTATGATATGTGTGAGACATACGATATGGGCCTGGAGTCTACTTATACTAAAATGATGATTATCAAAGTTATGTGCTTACTTAATATCTGGATTATTGTGTGTATGACATACCTACCATACTTTCTATAACGGGAGGTTAGTTTTTTGGAAAAAGACCATCTTATCTATGTTTGCCTTCGGGGGGATTTAGTTTGGTACCTTAAAGACATAGGACTATGAATTACTTATTTGTGAGTTGATAATTCAACTGACCATGGGAGCGTAGGATGTGCGTGACCCTTGGGTATGTGAACTATGTTCACCTCCAATTTGTGTGATTTGTATTGAGACGATTCCTGAGTGATTTAGAACATGTGATCCTTACGTACATGATGTACATGGATTTGATTGCAGAGTATGCATGCACCGAAGCTTAGCCTAGTGGTGCCATATATGTATATGTGTACTGAGAGTATATTATATGTACTTCTGACTGGTTCACTGTTGCTTAGTACATGTGAATAACTAAGATATTTGAATGGGTTAAGAATGTGAGAATGGAATATGAATAAGACTTGTTTGGGTGTTACGAGTAGATACCCTATGTTAGAATGCGATAGCAGGGGTAGTACAAACTAGTTGGTTAGCGGCATAACTAGGATGGGTTAAGGGTATACGTTAGGCGTGCACATTAGTTGAGGGGTGAGAAACTCATCTGAGAGTACGCAACTAACATGTTTAATATACGTGTTTTTTAATATCATAATTTAAACACTTTCTATATTTTTAAAATGTTTTCACCTCGGGCTCTGACCCGTTTTCTTTCAAATCTATTTTTTTGTAAAACCTTTTAGGTGCCCAGCTACAGGGATGCCAAACATAGGAGTTTCAATACATTGACGTGCTATAGATGTTGTGGAAGTTACAGGATCTCGGTATTAGACGCCTCCACATTTTACACTTGATTCCATTTAGGGTTACTCATCTGTTAGGGCATGTCGCCCGTTTCCATTTAAAGATAGCATCCTCGGACTTTCAGTTTTATTTTAGATATTGGTTTATGTATTCAGACTCTTGTATCTGGATTTTATTTTACTCTTGTATTATTATTGGAGTGTTTACTCCAGACTCAATTTATTTCTTTTCGTTGGTTATTCACATGAGATTGCCTATGGGATTGTTTGATGATGTTTTAATTGCTTGGTTATTGTTAACTTAATTAATAAAATTTTGCATCTCTCTTTTTAAATATTAGCTAGCTAGTAATCAATTAAATGTTTTCGACAGTGATGCTAAGAGTGAACCAACCTTATATACTGTATTAATTTCATAAAAGAGTAACTACCTAGTATTTAATTAGACGGGGTGTCACAAGTGGTATCAGAGCATCAGGTTCTAGTGTCCTTTAGAATTTGTGCGGCTTATTATGCTTCCAGCATAGCTCTCTTTGATATAGATCCCCGTGTTTAGGATTGTTGACTTCTTTGGTGACATTACGTTCTCCTGCTATAATGTATATTCTAGTGAATATTATTTGAGTTCGGGTGTGTTCGTGTGACGAACAACGCAGCATGTCTGGCGAGGATAGTTGGGTGGACAGGAGGAGGCAAAGCTCAATTGAGGTTATTGGGTATATTCAAGAATGATGACCATAGTTGAGGTCACCCCTATTATGGAACGGAAGGCTAGGACGGTAAACACGACTAAGGAACAACATATGACTTTCAAGTACCACTATAGTAGAAAGTGGGGTAAAATTAGACTCACCCAACAAGGTTGAATTAGGAGAGAGTCAGACGAAACATTGAAGAAAACCAGCAGTGGAAATTCTATAAATGAGGAGATGTCGTGTGTTAACTAACGAAGGTAAAGTATCCAAAGGCTTGGGCATGTGTCAGAGTGTGGCTAACCAGAAGTGAAATTTGGGGTAAGAATTTTCTTGGCTCATCGGAGCCAAGTATTAAAGGTAGGAGTCAACCACCACACTTATAAGTGGAATGTTGTGTAAATGGAAGGATTATAGGTACTGTCTAACCACAAGTTCCTTCATCATATGTTCAGGATAAGGTGTGAACGTTATTCTGAACTCATACCAGAGGGCTAGATAGAGGTCACTTTGTGAAAGAGAATTTAATTAATTAACGAATCTTGCACTAGATGAAATAAGTACAATGGAGAAGAGGACTCTAGAGTGGGAAATTTACTCCTGAAAAGAGTTGATAACACTTAGAGGAAATACTTCTTGGATGGGCAATGTAGATGGTAACAATGTCGCATTTTTTCAACATGGATTTTAACACTTTATGGTACGAGGAGCTTCAAGAATCGGAGAATTTAGTCAGAGAGTAAGACTGGGGAAATGGTGTTAGCAAAGCACAACAAGGAGAGACATCAGGGGACCCATTTAAATGATTTGGATAGCTAAATTATTACCAAGCAAAAGGTGAATTCAGTAAGGGCTATTGAAGCCAGTAAGCTAAGGGAACAACGGAGGTAGCCATCACAGTCGAGAATACTAAAGTCTAATAAAGGACAACCCTAACATGGTCATTATGGCTAGAGATAAGTGGAGTATGTGTAGAGGTTTTTTATGGGAGTGACCCCCTGCATTAAATTTTCTCGAAGTGAGTAAAGGGATTAGGGTATGATGTCTAGCAAAGGAAATAGTTATTGTAATTTTTGATTTAGTTCGGACTGATGTATTATATCCAAGGACCATTTAAGCAACCGGTACGATTGGTAATATAGAAGAATGAATTTTATACTTAGAGGATGAGGCGTATTTTATGTGGCACGAATGAGTTACTACACTTTTTATTATATCTATATTCGCATGAGGGACGAGTTTAGTGCGTATATCGGTAACGTTATCATTTACGTGGATATATTTCCTTGGAATAGCGGGGTTACCTTTAGTGTATCCACGGAGGAAGAATGGGTGTATTAATAGTGGTATATGCTGTATTGATGTTACTCATTTTTATGATATGTTATAGGAGTATGATATCATCCCGATTGTGGTTTTATAGTAAAGGGTTAGACTGATAGTGTGCGGATATTGCAAGTCTATCGGGTTGACTACCTTCGTGTAGAATATTTTGTTCTGGTGAGACCTCATCCGCGAGAGGGCTGGGCTCACGTTTATACATTTATACATGTGTATATATATATATATATATATATATATATATTAGAGACTTCAAAAGATATAATGGTTTAGAAATACTCGATCTCGGTATGTGTAGGGGCTTTATTGATATGATTCAGAGTGTATTGAGTTTACTGTTCGGCGGAAAGATTTAGCTTGTTATTATGTTTAATTCTTAACATTAGGTAATAGGAAGAGTGCATTGTTATATCACCCTTTAGAGACGTGGGAGTAAAAACTCATAGTTGTATATCTGGGTACAGAATTTTAAGAGCCTCGATTTTATTTGCATGATGTTTGTGTAATGTGATTGCCATCAATGTTAAGAGATAGTGTCTTTCGGAGAAAGTTCCTTCGTTAAGTATAATTGCAGAAGGATAAGTAACTTTGTTGTCAAGAGACGGGAATATAGGGGTACATGTTATGGACTGAGGGCCTAACGGATTCTAATGACCGACAATGCTAAGGAGTAGTGTATCGGGGGTTCCTTATTTGGATTTCACTTTGCGAGACATCCCACGCATGAAACTTAGCGTAAGGTTGGTAGTAGGGAGATGTTTGTCCGTTCGTCCATGAGTTTGGTACCTCCGTATTTATGTAAGTATGTAGCTATAACAGAAGATTAAAGGGTAAATTACGATATAAGGCCAGTAGAGCCAGTTGTGTGATGGGAAGTATTTAATTTTTTTTCTATTCTGGCGGGTTGAAGGATGGAATGATGTTTAGGAGGATTTTGAATTTCAAATACGGAGGTGATTGAGAATGCTCAAGTGGTATAGCTACGTTGCGAATACAAGGACAATAAAAAATTAAGCGTATGTATGAAGCGAATAAATGTTTAGACCCGTATGCACGGTTTATAGGGTGTATGGACACCTTGGGTTGCTGGTGTCTGGATCTACGATAGAAGAGACATGGAGATTGATGGGTGAAATTTATGCTTGCGAGACTAATATTACAAAATGGTAGTGGTAGAAGGGATTAAGCGTCATAAGAGAAGGATGATAATCAGTATATTCATGTGCAATCAGAGTAGCACGTCCGAACTTGTTGGAAAGGTAGTGGGAAGCAATTTAAAAAGGGGGTATCCCTTCAGAAGAAAATATTTAACTATCATGGACAAATTAGAGCGGAGTTCTACCCAGTAGAATATTGAGTGTGACTTGCGCATAAATAGAATGCTGATGTAAATAAGGTATAAGAAGTACAGAAGTGCACATCGTGGTGAAAAGTGCACGGGTCGGAAGTTTTGGTATACGTCGAGGGAAGAAGAGGGTTATTAAGTACCACTCAATGGGAGGAATTTTAAGTGAAAGTCAGTGCTGAGCGGGATATAAGGAGTAGCCCCACGTGCACCACTTATAGATAGAAATCAGTTGGAGGCAAGAGTATCAACTAGAAAATTTGGTATCAAGCCGACGATTCCAGTAGTGGAAGAGTCAAGTTGGTAATTTCTTTGATGGGTTGCCAACATAAAGATAAGTAACGAGGTCCTTCGAACATGTGGAACGGGTAATTATTATATCCTTGGGTGATTTCCACTATTAGATAATGATCGCGCTGGTACGTGGTCCTGCCCAGTATTATTCTGAACTAGAATGAGATTCTTATAACCCACCTTCAATATGGGGTATCAAGAAGTTGTGGGGATAAAGTTTCATTTTGAGCAGTTGTATCACCTATAGCCCGAGGATCAAGCTCAAGGTGAGTGACGTCTAGTGGAGCGGTATGAAAGTAATTTTTGACCCATTGCAATCATTTCATTTCCACAACGAGTATAGTTAGTAAGTGAAGTATAACATGGTAATGAGGAGAGGAGATTACCTAGAGGTGGAGTTGTGTGAAAGCACCCATACCCATTTATAGTGGACAAGGTTCTTATTGAGGTTTTGTGTGGATAAACCTTACTATTCTTCCTATGGATGTTTAGAAGTGAGCGGATTATCATAGTTTTGGATCAGTCAGAAATTAGAATCCGATGACTACAAAGGGATAACCACCAACCGTCTTATGTGGCTTTTTCCTTTGGTAAAAGTCACACTGCCGGGAGTAGAAATTTGAAGAACGTACATGAGTAGTCAGACGTCCTATGGTTTCTCCCAGGATGGGAGTTTTGTGTGTAGATAAACACGGGAATTGATACGAAGGAGGTGCGATCTCCCAATAATATGGAATTAATGCGGCCAACGATGTATAAGCTATTATTATTCGAAAGTTGTTTAGTAAGAGCACAACATGAGGTGCATTTATTGAGGCGTGACCCTATAACTGATAACGTGTCGAGAGTGTTCAACAAACTTGTTATGAAGTGGGGGTTGTAGTGATTGAGCCTTACTTGAATTTTGTTTTGAGTGAAGGAGGATACCAAATTTTTCCAAGTACTCCTTACTTTTTGAATTTCGGGACGAAATTCCATTATCAGGGGGAAGTATGTAATACCCCGTATTTTTATGACTTTTAATTATCTGTTTAATTAATTAAAATTGCTTTTAATTATGGGATTAATTAAATTAATTTGAGATAATTAATTGGAAATTAATACGGATTTAAATACTCGCGAGACGAGAGTTGTTATTTGATAATGATAATAATGTTGAATATTACTGAGTGAGTATGGTAATATCTGATTATTAAATTTATTAGTATTGTCGTGAGTTGAAAATACGCCAGTTTTGGCAATTAAGTTGGGACGCGCGTGTCAGTCGCGTCAGGAATCAATTTGAATGAATTTAAAAGTAAATTATTTTTATGTCATCCATATGACCATTTTGAGTGTACCAACATGTCCATAAGGGTCTAGATAGTCATAAAATACTATTCGAGGGTTTAGTTTGGGTCCCGATGAATTTTAGGCCTAACCATCAACCTGGGAGGGTATTTTAGTCATTTTAACTTTTTGAGGAATAGTAACCCATGAATTTTAGACTGATATTATCAGCCAACACTTGAGCCCCTTAAGGGGTTCACCACCAAAAATCATAATGGCAGTTAGACAGGAAGAGAAGAAAGTTCCCAAAGAAGAAACCACCCTAAAGGCTTTTGCACCACCGTCACCACCACCGGATAGATCGGAAAGAGAGGATCAATCCCATACCATCTGCTTCAAAGGATCAAAATCTTTATTTTCTGTGAAAGTGATTTATCTTGAAAAGATTAATGGCATTTGTTCTACATGATAAATTAAATTTGAAGTCAAATTATGAATAATTATAATATTGTGAAATTGGAGACTAAATCATGAACTTGGGTAGGTTTATATGTAGCGAACCTTCTGGAATCATAAAGAGAAAGATTTATAGACTAAGAGTTAGCAAATCATGAAATTAAATTGAGGTTTATGATGATTTTGAAGAGATGATGAAAAAACTAGGGTTATAGTATTATTAATGACTTTTAATCCAAGAAATCGATAATCTGTGCTGTTTTGATGAATCTTGAATGTTAAGACTGGTGTAGTAATGTTGGGTTCATGATTAGTATACTCATTTGTGGAGTTTGGGATGTTTTAATGTGATTTAGAGGTGTAAAATGGTAGAATCCCGTAATTGTTAAAGAAATTTCTGGGCAGATAACTGCTTAATCGATTGATCAATCCAAGAATGTCGATCGATGGATCGATCCATTTCTTCGATCGATCGACCCTTCTAGAGAAAAACTGAAGCATTTTTCCTTTAAATAATTTAATGACTTCCAACCTTTAGAACTCTTTAGTGATGATTTATTGAGCATATTGGAACTTAGGGAAGACCTGTAGGATGGTATTTCAAGCCCGAAAAATTATTATGTTGAACTGAGTTAAGTGGTAGACTTACGAATATCCGACTAATGAGGTACGATTATAAGTTGTGAGAACCTGAACATATTTTGCTCCAATTATAATTTGAGAATAAAGACTAAAAGAGGGAAACTTTAAATACTGAGATAACCTTAGAGACTAGCGGGGGACTTAGTAACCTTTTTGGGTTAGGGAATGTACACAGAGTTATACGTTGAGATTTATAGCATTAAAATATATTGTGTAAAATAAATGGGAAAATATTACTATATGTGTGAGACATACTATATGGGAATGAAGGATACCTATACTAAAATGATGATTATCTAAGTTGTGTGATTACTTAACATTTGGATTATTATGTCTATAATATACCTACCATACTTGCTATTACGGGAGGTTAGTTTTTTTGGAAAAGGGCCATCTTATCTTTGTGTGCCTTTGGGGGGGATTTAGTTTTGTACCTTAAGGACATAGGACTATGAATGACTTATTTTTGAGTTGATAAGTCAGCTGACCACGGGAGCGTAGGTACGTGCGTGACCCATGGGTATGTGAACTATGTTCGCCTCCAATATGTGTGATTTATATTGAGACGGTTCTTGAATGATCCGAAACACGTGATCCTTACGTACGTGATGTACATGGATTTGATAACAGAGTATGCATGCACCGCAGCTTAGCCTAGGGGTACCATATATGTATATATGTACTGAGAGTGATTTATATATGTACTTGTGACTAGTTCACTGTTGCTTAGTACATGTGAATAACTATGATATTTTAATGGGTTAAGAATGTGAGAATTTAAATAACACATGAGATAAGTAATTTAATGAATGTGAAAATGGGCTATGAATAAGATTTGTTTGGGTGTTACGAGTAGATACCCTATGTTAGATTGCGATAGCAGGGGTGGTACATACTAGTTTGTTAGCGGCATAAGTAGGATGGGTTAAGGGTATAAGTTAGGTGTGCACACTAGTTGAGGAGTGATAAACTCATGTGAGAGTAGGCAACTAACATGTTTAATATATGTGTTGTTTAATATCGTAATTTAAACATTTGCTTTATTTTTAAACTGTCTTCACCTCGGGCTCTGACCCGTTTTCTTTCAAATCTATTTTTTTGTAAAACCTTTTAGGTGCCCAGCCACAGGGATGCCAAACATAGGAGTTTCAATACATTGACGTGCTATAGATGTTGTGGAAGTTACAGGATCTCGGTATTAGATGCCTCCACATTTTGCACTTGATTCCATTTAGGGTTACTCATCTGTTAGGCCTTGTCGCCCGTTTCCATTTAAAGATAGCATCCTCAGACTTTCAGTTTTATTTCAAATATTGGTTTATGTATTCAGACTCTTGTATCGGGATTTTATTTTACTCTTGTATTATTATTGGAGTGTTTACTCCAGACACAGTTTATTTCTTTTCGTTGGTTATTCATATGAGATTTCCTATACGAGTGTTGGATAACGATTTAATTTATTGGTTATTGTTAACTTAATTAATAAAATTTGGCATCTCTCTTTTTAAAAATTAGCTAGCTAGTAATCAATTAAATGTTTTCGACGGTGATGCTAAGAGTGAACCAACCTTATATTATGTTTTAATTTCATAAAAGAGTAGCTACCCAGTATTTAATTAGACGGGGTGTCACAATTTTTAAGTGGCGTCCACCTGTTAACGACTGACAACCAAACCCTCTCATCTAGAGACCTAAGCGTCGAACGCATACGTGCTTTCCAATATGCGTAACTAGGAAAAATAGGAAAAAATCCATTTTTAACCAAAAATATTTAAATGGACCTTAACGCAATAAATTAGCGATCAGGCTATGATACCAATTTGAAATCGCAAGTACCCCAATTTTTTTAATAATTCTAAATATAATTTCCTTTTAAATGCGGAATAAAGATGGCTCAACACAACAATTTAATTTTCCAAATTTTATTTGATTTTCTTTTCTTAAAAAGATGAAAAATTAAATTAAACACAAATTTTAATTTCTAAACACAAAATTAAAATTAAACTTAAATAAGTGAATTATGAAGAACACACAAGAACTTTAAATTCACTCAAACCACATTAATTTAATTATCATATTTAAACAAATTATGCAGGACAATTATCCAATTAATTTAGTGCCGACTTAAATTAAATTAACACAAACACAATTTACCCAAATATTTAAACATGCACCATTTTAATCAAGATTGCGAATCAGACCATATTTTATCTTTTAATCCTGAGCATGCGTTCTAGGTGATTTGTAAGATAAAATAAATTCATAACCACTACGTCGCGATGTACGAGGAAAAACCCACAACGGGAAAAAACCTCGAACGACCCTAGCCTTAAGTACACTAAGTACGGAATTGCAATTACAAGGCAGGTGACTTACTACACTCGACTCGACTCCTTCAACCCCCGACGTGTCGTCTTGCAACTACCTCTGCTTAGCCATCAATCCCAGAATCCACCGGAACCTTAGAATCCACCAATGAAGCTTTAGGAACCCATCAACCACACACGATACCTTTCACCGTATGAGAATGCCGCAGCCAAAACCAAACTTCTTCTTTTATGGGAAATAGAAACAAAATTCAAACTTCTCCTTCTTGTGGTAGATATGAACCAATGATGCCAAACAAACTCCAAGAATATATATATATATATATATATATATATATATATATATATATATATATATATGGTACTTGGAATAAACTAAAATGGGTGTAAACCAAAGTGTTTAAAAATGATTTTCTTGAAATACAAACACTCAAAACTTGAACCTTTTCATGGAGGAATTAAGCTCTCAAAACTCTCTCTTAGAGATTGTAGAAGATGTAAAAGTTTTTTTTTGAAAGAGTTGGTTCCCGCACTTATTAATTCGGGAAACGTTAGTGGGAACAAAAGAGTGGGATAGTGGAGAAAAACTTGCCAAAAACTGCCAAAAAGTTTTCCCGTCGAAAATCTCTTTCGAATGAGATTTTCATTCGAACGAATTGTCATTCAAACGACCTTTCTAAGAAAGTTCCAGAGGCCAATTGGGAAAAGTCGTTTGCAAACTCGTTCGAACGACATTCTTGTTCTAACAACAAACTCGTTTGAACGACATTATCGAACGAAGCGACAGAATGGTCTTTTTCAAAATTAAGCCCAAAAACTTTATTTTAAATAAACATTACACCTAGTAAAAATTATTCCAAGTCTCAAAAAAATATATAAAAGCATTAATACCTTTGGAGACTATGGAATATGATGTTGATGACACGAAATGTTGCATCGAAACTAGAAAATGATGTTCTATTGATAAGTAAGGCCGCAACGTCTTCAACTTTAACATGTCATAGGCTTGAAGGATACACAATAACACTATCCCATGACTCAAGTGTTTTTGTCCGGAATTGAGCCAAAACAATGAAGGATTCAATTGGAAATTTGTGTCCTTAGAAATGTGTCATCAATGAAGGAGCTTGGGAAGGATTTAAAGGATTTTGTAGACGATGAAGCAGTTAGGAAAGGGACCAAGAATTATGAGTCTTAGTTATTAATTAAATTGAAGAAGAAATCTCGGCAGTCCAAGGTAAATGTTATGATGTGGGTTAGATGGATGATCTACCTCACTTGGAGCAGGTCAGACAAGTAGCTTACAAGCATGGCTGATTGAATTCCTTAGTAGTTCTCAATGTGCCCCAGAATTCCAAGTTGTGGTATTTGTACCGGGTGGATTCCCCCTTTATTTAGTTTTCTCCACTTGGAAACAAGGATTCATGGATCCTGGTCGATTCAATTACCATACAATTAATAATGGACTACTTCCATGATCTTGACAATGTTGACGAGTTCTATTCTAAACTAGATACTGGCCGACGAGATGATGAATCGATTATAGTTAATAAAATATGTAGTATGTCAGTACAATAACATGCACATACTAAGAGTAAATTGGATCTATCACATAGTGATATAATTAGTAGTACGTGAAATACGTAAAATTTACTATTGCGAAGGTAGGAAAAACCAACTTGCTCAGTATTCTATTGACTTTTTATCACAATAAGAAATTGGGAAGAGCTGTTTCTTGATTTTCTATATATAATGTTTGGGTATGTGAGTATTTGGGATTTAGTCAGTCAGTTTTGTACTAAAACAACATCTTTTAAAGTTCTTTAAAATACTGAACTTAAGATCATTGTTGAACTTTGGTGTAAAATACTTTTTGTCTTAAAATATTTTGAAGTATTTATAGACAAAATTTTGGATTAAATTCATAAGTTGGAAAAGTTAAGGGGGTCAATTTGTAAATTTAAAAAATATCCTTAAGTTAAAACTTTATTTTTTTCATAACTTAAGCTTAGGATATACAAACATGACCTTACTGCAAACCATTCCGACCAGAAAAATTTAATAAACATTTTGGGAAAAAAAAATTATTGATTGGCTATGCACCCTCACGCGCATGGTCAAAGGTTTTGGTAAAAGTCTTCATCTTCAACCTCTTGATTTTGAATTCTATGATTTGAATTTTTTTTCCTTGATTTTCACCTTTATTGTTACACCATTTGAGATATTTTCTTAACCAACCTAGCCTATATTTACTATAGCTCAAGATGAAAAAGTGTTTGTTTTGCAAAAAATTTGATGTGGTATTTGTTGATTTTTAGAGTATGGAAAGGTTTCTTATGAATTTTGGGTTAGTTTCTTCTATATATGAGAGTACCTTGGTTTTGGTTTCAAAGATTAAGATAGATTATACATGAAGAACTTTGGATTTTCAGTTTTTGAGTACAAAATAAACTTTTGATCGATTTGAGTTCTATATGCATATTCATGGCTTTTAATCTTTACAATTGAGGTCCTTAGGTTATAATGAAGTTATATGAAGCTTCAAATCAAATTTTAAGGTATTGTATTAAGATTCATCATTAAAGCTCAAGCTTTAGGGGTGTTTCTTTCTATTTTTTCTATCCCAAGTTGTTTTACATGTAAAAGCTTACATATTATGAGTGTACTAACTCTAGTAACTACACATAAAACTATTGGAATTGAAGGAATTGTAAATTAAGCACAAAACCACAAGGTACCTGATTTGAGGGAATTTTCAAGTTTTTGAACTAGGCTGTAAGGTGTGTTTTTACTGGTGAGTTCGTGGAATATTTATACTATATCTTCAGGATATTTGATTTGTGTCTTTGGGTTGTGGATTTGAGACAGTTTATATAGAGTTTTTACTTCGGGTATGTGTAGTGCACATGTTTACATGGTGTGTTCATGTGTAATTTAACCTATCGTGCTGATGTGTACCACTAGGTGGATAGGGATTCAATTGCTATTTAAGAAATTTCTAGGTTTGGTGAATAGTGACCCACGAAAATTAGGTGATAATTATCAGCTAACACTTGAGTCCCTTAGGATTTTCACAACCAAAAATCATAATGGCAGTTAGAGAGGAAGAGAGGGGAGGTTCCAAAGGTTTCCATGGCCATAATCACCACACACCACCAACATCGCCGGATTTGTGACCGAAAAGAGCAAGAACCAACCAATACCGTCATCAACGGATCAGAATCTGTATTTTCTAGGAAAGTGATTTGTCTTGCAAAGATTCAAAGAATATATTTTACATGATAGTTTAGATTTGATGATTTATCGTAAATAAGTGAATTAATTGTGAAATTGGAGAATTAATCATTGAATATGGGTAGGCTTCATGTAGATAAAACTTCTGGGCATAAACTAGTTATGAAACTAGGATCCATACGTAAGAAATCGTGAATTTATGTTGAGTTATATGTAGATCTTGAAGGAAATAGAAGAAATGGGATTTTTATGAAATTTGGGTGTTTTAATCCAAGAAACTGATTATCCATGATGATTTAATGATTCTAATACGTTAAAGATTATGATAATATGATAATAGGACGATTAGTGAACTTTTTTTGGAGTTTGGGACGTTATAATGAAGAATTTGAGGTGTAAAAAGGAATAAACCCGTAACTGTTTAAGAGAATCTGGCCAAATACCTGCTTGATCGATCGATCGATCCAACAATGTCGATCGATCGACGATCGATCGATCGATCCTTTTCTTCGATCGATCGACCTCTTCTGATTTTTGGTAATTGTTTTCCTTTTAGGGTTAGTGAAAATTCCAAAGCCGATATTGATTCTTAGGGTGATTAATATAATATTGTGGGACTTAGTTAAGGTCAGTAGGGTATTAGTTATTGCCCGAAAAATGTTATAACTTATGGGTTTGAACGTTGTAATTACGAACGGCTACCGAGTGAGGACGGTTTGAAATCTTTCGATTTGGGACTGAAAGTGGAATGAAGGATAATGTAAGGGTATGAATAGTAGCAGAGAGATTTTATACTTGCTGAGATAACCTTAGGAACTAATGGGAGACTTAGTATTCACTTGGGATAGTTATAGGTACCAGAATTCGTATGACGAGACTTGTCGTGTTAAATAAATATTACGTAGAATATCCGGAACGTAAATATTATAGGTGAGACTTAATATATAGGGGAGGAGTATACCTATATTGAAATTGTATATATACTGGTTGAGTGATTTTATAGTATATGGATTATTATGTGTATAACATTCCTACCATACTTGCTATCATGGGAGGTCATTGATAAGAGGATAGTCTGGTCTCGATGTGCCTTCGGAGGGACTTTAGATTGATACCTCAGAACATAGGACTTGGAAGGTCTTATCGTTGAATGGATAAGTCTGCTGACCTTGGGAGCATAGATATGTGCGTGACCCATGGGTGAATAAACTATGTTCGCCTCCAATATGTGTGATTTGTATTAAGATGGTTACTGAGTGATTCGAAACACATGATCCTTACGTACGTGATGTACATGGATTTGATAGCAGGGTATGCGAGCATCGCAGCTTAGCCTAGAGGTGCCATATATGTATATATGTACTGAGTGATATACTTATGTACTTGTGACTGGTTCACTGTTGCTTAGTAGACATGAATACGTAAGATATTTGAATGGACTAAGAATATGAGAATTTAATTAACACTTGAGATGAGTAATCTAATGAATGTGAATATGTGTTATAAATATAACTTGTTCAGGTGTACCGAGTAGATACCCTATGTTAGAATGCGAAAACAGGAGTGATACGGACCAGTTAGTTAGTGACATAACTAGGATGGGTTAAGGGTATATGTTAGGCGTGCACATTAGTTGAGAGGTGAGAAACTCATGTGAGAGTACGCAACTAACATGTTTATAATATATGTTGTTTAATTTTAATTTAAACACTTGCTATATTTTTTTAAACTGTTTTCACCTCGGTCCCTGACCCATTTTTCCTCCAAATCTATTTTGTTTTGTAAAAACATTTTAGGTTCGGAGCCACAAGGACGCCAAGCATAGGAACTCCACTCTGATGATGTGTTGTAGCTGCTATGGAATCTACATGATCTCGGTATTATACGTCTCCACATTTATTCTTGGTTCCTTCAGATTCATTCATATATGTTAGGGCATGTCGCACATATCTAGTTAGAGATATCATTCTCAGACTTTTTATTTTATTTCAGATGTTGGTTTATTTATTAAGACTCTTGTATCGGGATTTTACTTTACTCCAGTATTATATTTGGAGTGTGTACTCCAGACTCAATTTATTTCTTTCCTTCAGTTATCTATATGAGATTGTTTACGTGATTGACGGTTGGTGATTTAATAACTTGGTTATTGTTAATTTAATTAATAATTTGGCATGTCTCTTTTTAAATATTAGGTGGCTAGTAATAAATTAAATGTTTTCGACAGTGATGCTAAGACTGAACCAACTTGATATTCTGTATTAATTAATAAAGGAGTAGCTACCCGATATTTAATTAGTCGGGGTGTCACAGGATGTAGCCTCAGGGTACATTGGTGGAGTTTGTGTCTCATATACAAGTGACATTTTTATTTCCTTTTGGAGTATTACCGGATCATTTGCATAATAATCCACCTTTCTCATGATTTGCATTTCACCCATAACTCTGTTGATGAGTACCAACCTCTTAATCTCATTTCTTGAGCCTACCAAATCATCCTCGACTACACGAATCATTTCCCTTAATCATCCTAAACCGTCTTCTTTTCCTCAAGTTTCCCAGCGATTGTCTGGTTTGACGTCTATATTAAATAGAAACATTTCCCATGTGTCCATGCTGCAAGATGGAATTACCATATAATAATAGCAATAAAAGAAGGTACGAAAAGATAAAATAACTAATATCTTGTTTGTTTCCCACATAGAATGCTAACCTAAGGATATGTTTAGATTTAAAGCATGCCCCGATACTAACTTGTCACACCCTTATTTTTAGTATGAATGAACAAGAAGTACACAATTACAATGAATCAAAGATAAAGCAGAATAACAAAATTTTATTTATTATTAAGTGGGGTTACATAGGGTTGTACCACCACAGGGGTGAGTTACATGTTTTTAGCACAAACTATAATATAGAAAATTGAAAAACGTCACTCCTAGCTCCCATCCGAGTTTTTCTGTGGCCACACGGTCACATAAGAAAACAGGTGACCAATTTATGTCTCTAAAAGGGAAAAGATATTATCCTCTTTCTTTTGGTGCATCTGGGGAAGGAAGGAAGGAATTAGCAGAAATATGCTAAGAAAGTTCTACTAGTTCTATAGTTTGTATACATGTATAGATGAGAGTTGGAGTGTGTATAGATTGAGTGTTTAGCAACGCTAACAATAATAATCTGATAATCCCATACTTACCAATTTTCAAAAGAACATTAAAAGTTTTGGAACTAATAATCCCATACTTACTAGTCCATTTAAGAAAATGAGGTTCATTACCAATTTACTTAGTATCATGTAAGGAAAATCAAAGAGTCTTTAACTAATAGTCCCATACTTACGAGTTCACTAAGGGTATAGAAGTACTTAATCCATCAGTAAAATCATACTAATAAGCAATCAACCCAAAACTTTTAGGTAAAAAGTAACCTGCTATGCACATAATTAAAGTGGAACTCATACATGTGTAGCAATAATCAAGGCTCTTAATCATCGGAGACCTGTAGGCCAAGTAGAATGCTTCGTAGGATAACACGTCTGTTACCTTCCCAGTTAATACTCATGCTTATAGTAAATGGAATAAAAGTTCAAAGGTAACCGAATCAATATGAAACGCGATACCAGTTATTAGATGAGAAGGGTTAAAATTGATCCTTAGTTTAAGTTTCAATACTGGTGACAAATTCAAAAAAATATCTATGATGGTTAACAAAATATGTACTATGACAGTATAATAACATGCACATACTAAGAATAAATCGGTGATATCACATAGAGATATCAAAAGTAGTATATCAAATACGCAAATTTTACTATGAAAAGGTAGGAAAAACCTACTTGGTCGATATGTGGTCGGCTTTATATCGCAATAGGATATTGGGAAGCAATGGTGCTTGATTTTATGTGTACAATGTTTAGGTATGTAAGTATTTGGGATTTAGTCAGTCGATTTTGTACTAATATTGTATTTTTTAAGTTCCGAGGGTTTATTTACAATTATCTTAGGATGTTAAAATACTGAACTTAATATCATTATTGAACTTTGGTGTAAGAGACTTTTTACCGTAAAGTATTTTCGAGTATTAATAGACGAAATTTGGGGATCAAATTCATAAGTTGGAAAACTTGAGAGGGGTCAATTTGAAAATTTGGAAAAAAATCCTTAAGCTAAAACTTTAGTTTTTTATAACTTAAGTTGGGGATATCCAAACATGGTCTTACCTTATATTGTTTTGACTAGAAAAATTGAATAAAAAATTTGGGGAAAAAATGAGAAATTCCTGATTTTGACTTCCAGTGTCTCAGTTTTTTTACCCTTATTTTCTCCTTCATTGTTATACCATTTGAGATGATTTCTTATTCAACCTAGCCTAATGTTTTGTGAGGAATCCGAATATATAAGTTTTGTGGATTGATATTCAGTATATCTCAATATTCAAAACTGTGTGTTCTGCTAAATTTTGACTTGATATTCATACATTTCTAGAGTATGGCATGGTTTCTTATGAACTTGGGTTGCTTTTTCCTATTCATGAGAGCAGTTTGGTTTTGGTTTCAAAGATTAAGATGGATTATATAAGAAGTATTTTGGATTTTCAATTTTTGAGTTCAAAATACACTTTTGATCGATTTGAGTACTATATGCATATTCATGGATTTTAATCTTTACACTCGAGATCCTTAGGCAATAATGAAGTTATATGTTGCTTCAAATCAAACTTGAAGATATTGTATCATGATTCAACAATAAAGCTCAAGCTTTATTGGCGTTTCTTCCTGTTTTACTATCCTAAGTTATTCTACAGGTAAAAGCTTACATATTATGATTGTTGTAGCTATATTAACTACATAGAAACTATTAGAATTGAAAGAACTATAAATTAAGAATAAAATCGCAAGGTACCTGATTTTGAGTTTTTGAACTAGGTTGTAAGGTGTGTTTTTACTGTTGAGTTCGTGGGGTATTTATACTATACATTCAAGAGATTTTATTGGTGACTTTGGGTGGTGGATTTGAGCCAGTTTATGTAGAGTCTAAACTATGGGTAAGTGTAGTTCACATGTTTATATGCTGTGTTCATGTGTAATTTAACCTCTAGTGTGTATGTGTAGCACTAGATGGACAGGGATTTAATTGTAATTAAAGAAATTTCCAAGTTTGGTCCTTAGTTGGTTGAATCATTACTTTTATATCCTTAAAAATATACTTGTTGTGGGTATTTTAGTTATTTAAAAAAAAGGCTTGAAATTATAATTTTATGTTAGTTAAGGTCTAGAGGATTAATTTGATGTAAAGTGGGGGTCTAGGGCTTAAATATATGTCAAGGTATCCTATATTGAGACTTTCAAGGGATATTTTGTGACTTTCTAAAACTTCAAGGGGTTTAGGATAATTTAGCAAAAGTGTAGGTTTTTAAGTGTAGGTCATTTCTTCATAGAAGACTTTTGATTTTACACACATTATAAGGGTTTAAACGATGGCCGTAGGTAATTTAGGGTTGAGACATTCTCGATTCTTACAAGTTTAGTTCAGGATCTTTTTACAATTTTACATGAAATATCTTTTTTTATTTATCTTACCTTCTTATAAGGGCTTGACTCACCCTCTTTGGAATGGAATGATAAATCACTTTTCTATAATTGCGATCTATTTGGCCACTATTTTATATTCTGTATGTGTATGCATTTAATTATTTTTGTATTAAGTTTTGAGTTCATTTGTTTTATCCTTGCAGTCTGGTGATTGTTTGGCCACAGTGATGGTAGTCCTGAAGAATGAGTGATTGTTGTAAGATAACTTTACGTATATAATGGGGTGAATAATTATATACGGGTAATTCAAATACATGGAGAAAATATTATTATTTATATAACTAGTGAATGTTATATGGCTTTCAAGGAAATATGATTAACTAAGTTAAGGTGGTAAATAACTTATAAATCATGCATTGAAAATACTCGGAATTTGAGTAGGGCGGTTAACAAGAGTTACATCAAGTACCTAGTTTCGGGTAGAAGACTAGGTGGGATATAAAGAAAGCGTTAGGTGTGCACATTAGTTGAGAGGTGAGTTTGTCCTCAACGGAGTGCGACATTAACTTAAATGTGAAGCGCATTCATGCATTTTATATCACTGCAAGTTAATCATTTGCTAAATGTTTTCAAAATATTTTGGGTTCTAAACCTTACTATAAATCTATTTTCAAAACTTTTAGGTGTGCAGCCACAAGGACGCCAGGCTCGATATTCTATTCCTGGGACACGTAGCTGCGTCACATGTGGATGCTAGCAGGAGCTCAGATTAGACGCATCGTTCATTCTTTCCTAGGGTGGGAATCATCTATCAGTTTCAATTTTACTTAGGGCTTGTCGCCCACACTTTTCAGTACAGTTTTTGAATTCATTTATTCAGTTGTTGGACAATTGTTATTAGAATATTTACTTTTGTGGCCGACGGTTTATTCAGCAAGTAATTTGTTTAATTATTTAGTCAATCTGTTCAAGTTGTTGTGAATGGCTCATTGTATATTTACGCATGTTATTGTTTTGTTTAAATAATAAAGATAAAAATTTGGCACTGGATCTTTGGAATACTAGGTGGTTAGTAAGTTTTAAAAAGTTTTTCGACAATGATGTTAAGAATGAACCAACTGGGATTCCTATTTTAATTTGATATAAGACTGATCACCTGATATTTTATTAGTCGGGGTGTCATAAAGTTGTTGGGATATGTTATATAACATATGAATAACATGATTATACTTGTTTGATGCACATTAAATAATATTTGTATAATTAAAAAATAATAAAAATTGGATGAAGAATGTAATAAATGTTAAAATTGTGCATGCTATTAGAAGGACATCGTTGGGACGTTGAGACTAAGAAAGTTAGTTACACTTTTACCCTTGTTATCAATATTATAATTTCTATGTGTGGGACTAGCGAGTCGACATATTAATTATCATTGATACTTTCTAGGTGTGGGACTAGGAAGTGTTTGCTTGTACATTTGGGTATTTCCTATTTATGGGACTATGTAGTATGCCTTTGCATTGTTTCATCCTAGGCGCAAGACTAGGGGATGGTTGTGATTATAGGTGTTTTCCTAGGTGAGGGACTAGGTGATACTTATGGTTTCGTGATCTCTTGGTATGAGACTAGGTATATATATAGTTGTGATGCCCAAACTATATTTTGGGGCTAGTCACAAATAATGAAAACATGATAATTAAAGATAATTAATGCATAAGATATTCAGACAAATTTGAAAAAGTTCCACTTAAGTTGTTTAAATGGCTCTGAACAGTTTGTTGAAGAAACTCTTTTCTCAAAACAAATTTAAAACACAAGATGTTTAAAACTGGTATGAATGGGCAATTTCCGTTATAGGTTTACCAGTTTTGAAAAACAAAACTTTAAACAAAATAAACCAACACATCCACGGTGACTTTTACGCCACAAAAGTAAAAAGTCCATTAAAATCAAGTAACATATTACAATCTATATAACAATCAATACACACAATCAAACCTAAACTAAGTTAAGAAATGTACCAACTCCTCTGGCGTTCTCTTACTTATCCTAAGGTTCTGATGGTCTCCCATCTTCGTAACTTTACTCCTTTTAGCTTTACGTTGACTCTAAAATTCCAATATCTCAACACCAACACTTTTCAGTGTAGTAGTGTGAAGGAGTATGTGGTGTTGTGCTCTAAACTCATGCATGTAACTCACGCACACTTAATTGAAGAAAAAATGAGTATCAAATTACAAACAGATCTCTCAAGATGCAAGGGTTTCTAAAATAAACTTAGTCAAATAAATCAGACATTGGATCTTTCAAATAACCATGGATTAAGAGGGAATCTTGCGATACAAACTGTCTAAGATCCTACACACTCTCTTTATTTGAAAACATTAACTTGTTTCACAAAACATGAAATAATTTTCAAAGTTAAATCCCCAATCAAGATCCCAAACTAGATCCAATTCTGAAAGTTTGAGTAAGATGAAATCAGAAAGGGTTTTATTGGTTTAGGGTTTGAAAACAACATTTATTTTGAAAACAAAGAACAAAAATTAGATTTATCAAAATAAGAAATCAGATATAGCAAATAACTAAGTGATCTGTATCATAGAAATCAAATCTTAAATTTCTATGTAAAGAAATAGAGGCTCAATCAATGTGATTATATTGTCAAAGAGATATAAGATAGTAGAGGAAGAAACTTCACAAATCACGAACTATAAACACTCAGAAAAAGATTTTCTAGTTTGTATTTAGTTGAATTTTGAGTTAGGGTTGGAAAAAACTCTTCGAACTCACTCTCTCTCTCTAACTCTTTCTCTCTCTTCTCTCTATTTTCTCTCAGAGGTTAAAGTAACAAAAGTTTCAAAATAAGAGACGAAGTCTCCTTATATACTGAGAGAAGAAGGATTTGGAACATCGAGGGAAAAAGAACGATCATGATTAGCTCGAAGTTAATCTAATGGCTATCAACCCACCGCTTTAAAAACAGATTTGATTAGTTCAAAAATAAACACGGGGATTAAAAGAAAACACATGCAGATCGTTGATTAGAATAGATCCAATGGTCCACAGAGAATCTTAAGTATGTGAGAGGGAGAGAACACATATCTGGCCGTTATATAGGCAACACGTGTAAGGCTGAGATTCAATGAAAAACGCATGTTTTTTAATTCTTAGAAATATAAATTGTACCCCCAATATTCTCAAGTCCTTTCGATTTCTACCCAACCAGATTTTAAGCTTGAAAAACAAATTATAATCTAGCCCCAAAGGTTTTTAAACAAATTGTGACACCCCGACTAATTAAACACCGGGTAGCTACTCCTTTATAAAATTAATTCAAAATGCCAAGTTAGCTCAGTTAATAGCATCACTGTCGAAAACATTTTAAAGATTACTAACCACCTAGTATTTAAAAAGTAAGTGCCAAATTTTATTAAATCTGATTAACATGCAACAAAAGTAATGAAGAAATAAATAACACCATTCACCATACTGAAGTGAAATGAATAACCATCACAAAATGTAAATAAAACCTGGAGGAAAAACTCCTCAATACAAATCCCACAACTGATAAGTAACTGAAATAAATAACTAAAACTGAATACTGAGCAATACATGCTAGAGTCTGAAAACTGAAATGTAAAAATGTCTAATAGAATTGGGCAACATGCCCTACAACTGATAGATGCTGAGACTGGAATCCAAATGAGAGAAGCGTCTACATGCAAATCCCTGTAGCTTCCACAAACAGCTACAGCTCGTCACCTGAATGAGAATCCTATGCTTGGTGTCCTTGTGGCTGGGCACCTAAAATGGTTTTACAAAAAAATATATTTGGAAGCATATGGGTCAGAGCCCGAAAGTGGAAGTCATTTTAAAAACCTGCAAGTGCTTTAAAAACATTTAAAACATTAAATGCAAAGTACATGTTAGGACGGGCACTCACATTAAATTCTCACCTCTCGACTAACTGTGCACTCCTAACGTAAGTACCCATCTATAACTACCCTTTCCACTAGCTAAGTGACAACGTAAACTAGCTAGACAACCAAAGGTTCTACCCATTTTACTCGGTTAATTTAACATAACAACGCTCGTAATTTAATAGAGGTTTCACGTAAACTCAGTTATTAAATATGCCATTGATATAACTATCAGCTAACTCATTATATATCTCGAAACAATACCATAATATTTTTACAACATTAACATGAGGATTTCCATAAATTTAATGTATATTATTCACATCATAAATATACGATACAAGCACCCCGCAATCTAAGCTATGGTGCACACATACTCTGCTACCCATCCCGGTACATCACGTACATAAGGATCACATATTCCGAATCTCTCAGGAATAGTTCAGATAACACAAATCACAAATAGTGGAGGCGAACACAGTCACCATCACATGGGTCACGCACATACCTACGCTCCCATGGTCAGCGGACTTATTAATATCACAATAAGTCTTTCTATGACCTATGTTCATCAAGGTACCAGTCTATATCCCCCCCGTAGGCACACAAGGATTAGAGGGTCCTAAGCGAACGAAACCTCCCGTGATAGCAAGTATGGTAGGTATGTCATACATACAATTCATATATCAATACTAAGTAAACACACATCTTAGTAATACCGTATTATATTCGTAGTACGTATAGCACTCTCGTACTAATTATAATTATCACAACTTATCTTATTCCGGTTCATAATTATACGTGCCATAGTTTATCCTCACATCGTAGTAGACACTCACGTCTCAACCCAAACGGTTCATTGGATATAACTCTAGTGTATGATTTACTCATCTCAATAACCCAAAAGTCCCAAATCAATCGCTATATCATAAAAGGGATGCTAACTCTACCCTTGAACCAGTTCCCGGAACTCCAAAAGTCAAAACAGTCCAAAAAGGAACAAACTGTCAGCTCGTTAGAAGTCTCGTTCGAACGAGGCTTCGAACCAGTTTGGACTGTCAGGTCGTTAGAAGTCTCGTTCGAACGAGACTGTTCGAACGAGATCCCAGTTCGTTCGAACGAACTGACCCTTCTAACGATATCTCGTTCGAACGAGATATCGAACGAAAACCCCCACTCGTTAATAACGACTGGTCAACTCGTTAGAAGCTCGTTCGAACGACCTGGGGGCTGCTTCTAACGAGATGCCAGTTTCGGCCCAGAACTTCCCAAAAATCGTTTTTCACCATTTTTACTCCTCAAACCTCTTCTAAAATTCGTTCCCACAATATATTGAGTTCTCTAATCATCCTCAAACATGTTAAGGGGCTATACTAACATCATTAAAGGGTTTGATATCATCTAAACATCATTAAATCACAATTTCTACATTAATTCCCAATTTTCTTCAAGAACATAAACCCTAACTTTTTCTCATCATAAATTCCCAGATTTTAATTCGTTTATACATCACCTAGATATGAAATCTCCGAAATTAAATCTCCCAACAATATTTCTACATGCAAACCTATCCCAACATTCAATAATAACTTCAAATCTCATGGGTTTTCTTTTAATCTTCCAAGAACAATTAAGATTCTTCAATTTCTAACATGGAAAAGACATTCTTCGAATTTAAATGAAATAAAGTCACTTGCCTTGGTTTGATTTCTGAATTTGGTGTGGATTCGGTGTAGAATTTCTGCAGAATTCCTCTCTCTCTCTCCTTCTCCAAGCTTTCTTCTCCAAAAGGCTATGGTGGCTAGGGTTTGCTTTGAGGGAACTTATGAAAACCTAATTAATAAACCTCCGTAGCTTGTTGGGTTAATAAGGGTTGGTTAGGGTCAATCCTTATCAGATTACAACTCTCAATTTTCGTCACTTTTAATTACCCAAAAATACCAAATTACTAAAATACCCTTTATAGTGCCGGGATGGCCTAAAAATACCCCGGGACCCAAACTATACCCCCGGCTAGTGTTTTTTGACTATCTCGACCCTTCCGGACGCGTTGGCGCACTCAAAACGACCATACGGATTATAGATTTTAAATTTACTTTTAATATCAAAATATTATACCGTGACGCGGCGGTCCCACGCGTCTCAACAAAATTTCTAAAATGCCGTATATAAATCCCACGACAAATTTTATAATACCAAGTACATATATAATCATATATGCACATAATCAAATACCAATTCGCATCACATTAGTATTATTATTAACCCGGATTAATTTCCAATAAATACGCAATTTAATTAATTAATCCCCAAAAATAAATATAGACAAAAGTACGGGGTATTACACAAATATTTTTAATTTTTAAAAATCATTTTAAAATCTTAGAAATTATTTAAAAATTCCCAAAAATAGTAGAAAATTTAATTTAAAGGAATTAACTCACACACAACCAAATATAGCCTGATATAATGTATGTATGTAATCCTAATGTGTGGTTCTCGTGATCTACCTTTAAGAACTTATAGAGGCATCATCTAGATTCTGAGGTTTCTTTGGAAACTAGGGATTGGACTCAAATTTTGTCACAATTTCCAAACTAGATGAGCACCTATATAGTATAGACTTAAGTAAGTCAAAGATATAGGGTGGTTCAATCTCCCCCTTTGAAAATATGAGACAAAATCTCCTTTGAGTCAAAGAGGACTCGTAGGGATACAAAAAGAAATAAAAAAACTTATTCCTCTAAAAAAATTTCTATCTACACAATTGTAACAACTCGCCTAATTAAATATCGGGTGATCAGTCCTTCATTTAATTAAATTAGAATACCCAGTTGTTTCATTCTCAGCATCACTATCGAAAAAAAATTTCTTTATTAATCACCTAATAGTTAATCAAGATAAGTGTCAAAAACTTTTCCATTTTTAATTTAATTAAAACCATTCCACGACACGAAATAATAATATGCAACAACACATCACAACTGAATTAACTATAACAAGAATAAATGTGACTGGAATAACTCTTTAGTTAAATTATAACATTTACACTAAATAAAACTGATATCCACAATGGTTACATAAATAATTACTAACCTCTAGAATCCTAGGCGACATGCCCTAATATGAAGTAGGCGCTACATATGAGTGAATCGAGAGAAAGAAGGCGTCTAAACAAAATCCGCATCTCTGGTAGTAGTTATAATCCATCGGAACATCCATAATATATTCTGGCCATCCCTGCTGCTGGATACCTGATGTACAAGATATAGCAAAGAAGAGAATATGCAAGGAATCAGGTCATAGCCCGATTGTAAAATATTTTAAAAATGGCAAGTTCTTAACAATTACAAATAAGCATTTATTATGCACATGATAGTTTCTTGGGCTCTCTCTCTCTTGAGAATTCTCACCTCTCATCTAGAGTGCACACCTACCGTATCTTTTTATCTTTAAGGTTCCCTCCTAACTAGTTTCCACAACATAATTCTAACCCATATTATAAACCCGTATGTCCCATACCATACGTAATATAATTATTCTTATTCATTTTTCTTTAATATGAACTAGTCTTATAACAACCTTGGAATTAAGTGTTCACTTACTTAATTCAATTCAAAATTCTCTATTTACTTCTATCTATAACATTAAACAGTATATTAAATCACAACTTATATTTTTAATCTAAAATACCACGCAGAAGATTACATCTCTATATCTACAATGTCACACAGTATATTACATCATAATTTATATATATACTAATAGGGCACCTCCCCAATCACAACTGCGGTGCATTCATAATCTGCTATCATGTCCTGATACATAATGTCACTGTAAAAAGGACTATTGATTCGGTGTCTCTCACGAATCATATCATAGAACAAATATATTGGAGGCGAGCATACTCCCCAGCCAAATGGGTCATGCACATACCAACGCTCCTATCAAACCGTTGAAACAATCATATACACCGCTATCACGTGTCCAAGGTCCTATGCTCAGGGTATGAATCTAAAAGACCTCCAAATTGGGCACACAAGGATAAGATCATCCACAACGCGAAACCTCCACCCCGATAGCAAGCAGCGTAGGTATGTCATACATATAAATAATAATATAGTTATTCATCACACCTATATAAATATAACATCAATAAGGTATTTACACAACCATATGATAATAACAGGCAATCACCTCACCTATATATATAATAACAATAGGTATTCATCATACCTATATATAACCATAGGGCATACACACAACACATATAATAAATCCCATATGTAGTATAATTACATCCCTAATATCCTAGGTATTTTTCGATTATGACTTTAATCCTCAAAGTATATATTTTCGAACTTATCTAACTGCACGATGGTGATTATTTAATCCTCAAATAAATTTAGTAGGTAAACATCATGTCCTACAAATCCATGTCATCACGACTCCAAAATTTCTACGAATTAAATTCACTTTAATTAGGTTTAGTTCTTGATAACCCTCAATTCACTCTTAACCCTTTATTCCACCTGTTAAGGTTAATCCCAATTATACCTAAGGTTATGCCGATAATTTATGACTCTCTTAATACTGGTCCTAACCTTAAATTATCTTTTATCCAATTTAAACCCCATATAATATAATTCACCAAAATAACTCGTTTAATTACTCACTTGTTAATTTCCCCACATTCACAATCCCAAAATAATATTTTTCGGGTTTCAAATATATCCTACGTCCCTTCCCTAAGTCCCATTAAGTTCATTTAATCATCATCAAAGATTCCTCAAAGTTTGGGATTTAATCAATAATGAAAAAGAAGGATATTTCACATTTTTAGGGGGATTCAATCGATCGATCAGTCGATCGATCAGACAGTGCCCAGTTTTATGCATTGTTTTTCCTACGAGTTTTGTACTTTTTAATCATCAAAACCTTTATTAAATAATCCCAAACTCCCCAATATTCATCCCATATGATATACCAAGATATATAACCTTATCTCTAATAATCAATCAACCTAAAATCATCAATACATTTGAATTCAAACATATTATTTCCCATAATTTCCAGAAAACTCATATTTCCAAGAACATCATATAAACTAAGATTTTCTTCACCAATAATTCCCAAATTTCGTGGGTTAAATTCTATAGTCAAAAGATAATTAATCCTACATCATTCGCCTTTCAAAGATTTGATTAACATCACCATAATTCATCTTTGATTATGCATCTTTTCAGAATTTTCTAAACAAGCTAACATGGACAATATACGTGCTAAATTTACAATAATTAATCACTCGCCTTTAGATTGTAGGTCTGATCCATTGGGGATGATACTCTACACGTGGTCCTCTCTTTTTTTGGCCAACTTTCGACAGTGGTGGTGGTGGCTCTTGGTGGTGCAAGGTGGTTGTCCTTTGGTTTCCTAGAAAAGTCTCTTCTTATCCCATAGAAAGTCTCTCAATCTCCCCTAAACCTTTTCCTCTTTGGATGAACCTAAGCTCTCTAATCCCTTTACTTATAAAATAAACTCATATTTCCGAAGTTGCTATTCACCTACCTTGTAAAATGACCAAAATACCGCTCCGGGGTATCTTTTCGGTTCCAAAGTGCCCCGAGACCCAAATCAAACACCCAAGTAGACCTTTTCAACTATTTGAACCCGTCCGGACACTGTGGCGCAGTCAAAAGGACCATTAGAATGACATAATAAAAATTCATTTTTATTTCATTTAATTATAATCCCGACACGACTCAAATGCGCATCCCGACTTAATTCCCATAATTGTCGTACGCATAATTCGCGACAAGTTTATAAAGTCATAATCAATTGGAACTCATAATCATATATATTACTTTAATCACTAAGTAATATTCAACATAAATCACATATTAATTTATTCTCGAGTAATATTTAAATACGAATTAATTTCCAATTATAACACAATTAATTCTAATTAATCCCATTTTAAAAGTCATTAAAAATATGGGGTATTACATACTTCCCCCCTTACAATGGAATTTCGTCCCGAAATTAAAAAAACAAAAGTATACCAGGCGAGAACAATTCTAGATAAGTATTGCACATCACATACTTGTGCTCCCAAGTAGACTATTCTCTACCGCCCATATAGTACACTATCGAAACCCCTAATAATGAACACCTCACTTATGATCTTTTTAACCCCAGGTTACCCTGTCACGTAGGTTCTTGTCCAATTCTTACAATTTAAGTTTCACTACTTATACTTTATTTTAGATATTCACTATCTAACCTTCTACTATATGCACTTAAATAGATTAACCGTTCTTTAGATAAATACCATTTCGTCTTGCGATTTTCATATACAAGTAGGTTAATTGTGCAGTATACATTTTACACACAATATATACTATAAGTTTCAAATCGTTTCTACTATTCGTAATAGTTCCTGGTTCATCACCTTTATCCCAACAGTAGGAGAAACAATAAGACTTACCGTACCATACTTCAACTGGCACCATGCCTAACAGTAAACTTATAAGAATTATAGTACACTAACTTCATAGTGGAGCGTACGTCTCTCGTCCTCCCTTAAGATTCAAGGGCACAAACATAATTTATCTTCCAACATTAGATTTGTTCGCTTAGTCTGCCCATTATTTTGTGAATGATAGATCTTACCCAATCACAACTCGGTACCCAAGCCTCGTGAAAGTTCTTCCGAAATCGGGAGAAAACGTCTTGTCATAATTGGACACAATATTAAATGGTACCCTATGTAACCTAACTATCTCAGTTATATTAAGATCAACGTATATTGCCTCGTAGTATGATCAACCCTAACTGTCATAACGTGATCTTCTTCAGTCAACTGATCCACTATCACCGATATAGGATCGTAACCATCTTCATGATAAAATCCTTATGAATACTCTCCCAATACGTCTTAGAAATCCCTTACGGTTGGAGAAACCTCTGCTGGTTTTGAATGGTCCACACTAATTCCAACAGACAGGTGGCCCGCTATAGGAGGAATCTAGCCAAATATCTATTCATTTAAATCCTATTACCATAGTCATGTATAACCTGATAGATTTTTTATTCTACCGAATATATCTCTAATCATCATAAATGATCAGACATTCAAGTCCCGATATCTAAACCTCTATATTTATTTTCCTTATCCCATATCTCCAAAATGGTGAACAATAATATATTCAATTACCTAGGGCACCCAGACACCCTACATTTCTCGCATTGTTGCACAAATAACATATACTCTTCTTAAATCAATTTTTCGCTCACTTGACATACTGATATGGTAAGGGTGCACTCAATCACCCCACTAGTCATAACTTAATCACTCTATCAGTGGAATCATTGTTTTATTCATAATGTTACTAGGATTAGGCGACTCTTAAGTCATAATAGAATTATCAACTCTAAATTTAGGTTTGTATTTTAAAATGACCAAGATACGAACTTATGTACTATCGACCAAACTTCTCTCCCACTCCCGACATTCGTTAATTTCATGCGTGGGATGTCTTGCAAAGAGAAATCCAAATAAGGAACCCCCCCCCCCGATACACTACTACTTAACATAGTCGGTCTTCGAGATTCGTATTGGCCCTCAGTCCATAATATGTACCTTCCCAAAATTTATGTATGTTAACATTAAAGTCTACTAGTCTATGCTTATATATCCCCAAAAATAACATAAACCATGTTGCTCTCACTATCCCAAATTCTCGACGCTACATATAATGAATTATTTCCTACTATTCAATAACATAATATATCCTGAGCCACATCAGTAAAATAAATTTCTACTAACACATATAACTAGACAACATTTTCACTAAGGTCTATGATATCATGAAATATAGGCCCAACCCTATTTCAGTTGGCGCCGCACAAAATTAATTTTACTCTCCCTAGAGTATCCAGCATGATAGTCTTATCACTCAATTTACTATCGTTTAAACACTTAGTAATTTATCACACACATTACCATAATAAGTTCTATTATGCTAACTCAAAGAAATAGCAAATTATAATAACAAAATATACTCTTAGGACCCACCCGGTTCACTCACGAGCAACACCAAAAAGTCCCTCTATCAACGAGAAATACTTTTGTAACTAGATTGTTAAAATTATCATTTCCACTAACCTCAATTTACGATTTTCAATTTATATATGACTGTTGTGACACATCATGTCACTAGAATTAATCCTTTATTCACAAGAATGAAATAAAACTTCAGCAGCTCTCCTGATCACATAGGGTCCTTACCTGCACTTCTCACGGTTAAATACAACTCACGATCACTTTCACCCGTTATACATCTAAGATTTTATCACATAGTTGTACCCACCCGTTGTGGACAAATTATTCACTCCGGTGGTTTACACACCCATTATTAAAACATTGGCCCAGCATATCTAGGCCTCAATTATGGTATTACTGACCTCCATTTTTCTTCTTGGACCCCGTCAACCTCAAAATACGATATGCTACAATTCTCGAGGACTCCACTGGTCCTATTTAAACCTAACACTCTTGGGTCGTATATTTCCTGTGTAACACCCCGCCCGCTCGAGAAGAGCGAACGAAGATGCTACTACGATAAAACAAATCCAAATCCACAAATAACAGGTATAGAGCATCTAAATCCCACAAAAGAAAGGAAACCACTAATCTCAAATCTCTTCAAATACAAATACAACATCTAACTCGAAAATATAATAAATCTCCATTGCTCTATACATCAAAAATAAATATAATTCTTCTCATCTTGTATTAAAATTCTTCCCAAATAATCCACGCTAAAATCATCCCAATTGGTCCATAGAGCTCAAATCCACGCTAACCTGCCAACTAAAGAAAATATGGGGAAGTACATAATACGAAAGGAAAGATGCTAAATAAATATATATTAGCGATGAATAAAACATAACAACACGAGTACGAATATTCAAATCAAAATGCGAATCGCAAAGCATTTGTCAATATAATTTCTCAACAACAGATTAATCGAGTCACCAGGCCTCACCCCATCCACATATGCTTTATCAAGACATAGCCCCGGGAAGCAAAAATTTTGGTGGGTGCCCAACCTCCGTGCCATATTAAAATCTCAAGACAACGTGCTCAACAACAACATGAATAATACAACATGAATCAAAATAATTCAACAATTATTTTTCCAAATTTTAATGAATTTATCAATTCAAATATGAGTTCAATTAATAAGAATACAATGGAATAAACTCTCGCAAGATTAAGGAGCATATTGTGTAAAACCCCATTCCTTAAAATCATTGCATGAATCGCCACATAAATTTAACCTCAAAATATGATCGCACCATCACGTTCCTCTCGCGAAAATGATCAAAGCATGTTTTATCCCCAACACGAGATGACACCAAATAGTCCTATTTTGAAAACCCAAAAAAATCAGATTCAAAATTATTCGAATCACCAATACGACTTCAGATTTGGATTCTACACGAAAAATTGAGTCAGGTATGTGTTTTGGATTTTCTCAAATCTCATTCGATTGCACTCAAAAAGAAGATTTAAACATTCCAAATTGGCTCTTCTCATTCCACTCGTTTTTGCCTCTTTGGATTTCGTTTTTTGGCTCCTCTTTTTCATCTCCCTTTCCTTATAATCACCCATAATATTTCTTATATAACCTCTCTCTCAAACCCTAGCTTGGATACTAAGCTAATGCATATTACTATATTGCCCTTTAATTAAAAATTATCAACTTTACATATTTAAACCATTACGAAATGTCCAAAAGTCAATTAAATTTGAATTTAAATATTCAATTCATTCAAATAAAAATCAATATCCCTATTAATAAAATAGTAATATTATTAAAATTATATACCATATTCATAAATAAAATCGTCAAAATTACGGGGTATTACATACTTCCCCACTTGAAAAGGAATTCTGTTCTCGAAATTCGACAAAACCTAACACTAAAATAAAATGCTACTCGATTCTATTTACAAAACTCACACACTAAAGTCCTCAAATTAATTCTATGCATCCTCACCACGATGCCTAACACATCCTCAAAAATTTTCTATCTCCAAAGAAAACATATCTAACCCGCATGCTAGAGCCAATACCCAAGACCCGAGGGTTGTCTTATACCTAAGCTCTGATACCATTTGTAACACCCCGCCCACCCGGGAAGAGTGAACAGAGATGCTACTATGATAAAATAAATCCAAATCCACAAGTAACAGGTATAGAGCATCTAAATCCAACAAAATAAAGGAAACCACCAATCTCAAATCTCTTCAAATACAAATACAAGCAAACTCTCAAAATAAAATACAACATCTAACTCGAAATTATAATAAATCTCCAATGCTCTATACATAAAAAATAAATATAATTCTTCTCATCTTGCATTAAAATTCTTCCCAAATAATCCACGCTAAACTCATCCCAATTGGTCCATAGCTCTCAAATCCACACTAACCTGCCAGCTAAAGAAAATATGGGGAAGTACACAATACGACAGGAAAGATGCTCAACAAAAATATAATATCGATAAATAGAACATAACAACACGAGTACGAATATTCAAATCAAAATGCGAATCTCAAAGCATTTATCAATATAATTTCTCAACAACACATTAACTGGGTCACCAGGCCTCACCCCGTCTGCATATCCTTTATCAAGACATAGCCCCGGGAAGTAGGATTTTTGACGGGTGACCAACCTCCGTTCCATATTAAAATCTCATGATAATGTGCTCAACAATAACATGAATAATACCACAAGAATCAAAATAATTCAACAATTAATTTTCCAGATTTCAATGAATTTATAAATTCAAATATGAGTTCAATTAATTAGAATTTAACGGAATAAACCCACACGAGATTAAGAAGAATATTGTGTAAAACCAAATACCTTAAAATCATTGCATGAATCGCCACATAAATTTAACCTCAAAATATGATCGTACCATCACATTCCTCTCGCAAAAATGATCAAAGCATATTTTATCCCCAACACGAGATGACACCAAATAGTCCAATTTTGAAAACCCAGAAAAATCAGATCCAAAATTATTCGAATCACCAATACGACTTCAGATTTGGATTCTACACGAAAAATTCAGTCAGGTATGTGTTTTGGATTTTTCTCAAATCTCATTCGATTGCACTCAAAAAGGAGATTTAAACATTCCAAATTGGCTCTTCTCATTCCACTCGTTTTTGCCTCTTTAGATTTCATTTTTTGGCTTCTCTTTTTCATCTCCCTTTCCTTATAATCACCCATAATATTCCTTATATAACCCCTGTCTCAAGCCCTAGCTTGGATACTAAGCTAACGCATATTACTATATTGCCCTTTAATTAAAAATTATCAACTTTACATATTTAAACCATTACGAAATGTCCAAAAGTCAATTAAATTTGAATTTAAATATTCGATTCATTTCAAATAAAGATCAATATCCCTATTAATAAAATAATAATATTATTAAAATTATATACCATTTTCATAAATAAATGCGTCAAAACTACGGGGTATTACATCATGGGCCTAATTATCTTGACCCAATTACTCCCCTAGAACTCTCACTCCTCCAGCTGTTATGCCTAATTGGTATGGCTCACTATTCCCAAAATTTATCGGTCTCACTACTCAATGTGGACACATTTAACACTTAGTAGTCTCTCTTTGTACACATAGGGTAATTTCCCTTACTATTTCCTCACTACTGACCATTTGAACGTCCTTCTCTTGGACCTAACAATCTTAACGCCCAATTGCTATTCCCATTATTCTTTTGGCTCTACGGGTCCTATGGGATACATTGTCGATTATACTAGTCTTGGCTGATTTCATCGCCACTAAGTAGGGGTTGAATTATGTCACTTTAAATGGGTCCCCTACTGGGTGCACCTTCCGGTGATGTTTCATTAATAATATTGAATTTAATCTTGCCCTTCAGCTATTTTTCCTAACCCTTCTAGCTCCCCTTCATTTGGAAGCATCATCAAATTTCTTGGTGACGTTGTTAGTTCATATTCTAATCTTTTTCCTTATAAAAGGGGTCGTGGGAGACCTTTTCAAAACCATCTTTTTCCACACAAATTTGCAGTAGCCTTTTCATATATTCCACTCTTTTTATATACACATAGCCCCTTTATATTATCATATTCAACCTTAGTTTTTGAAGGTGTTCTTAGGGTCGTTTTGATGTTGGAACTTGGAGATAATTTGTGGATCCTTCTGAGATGATTTTGATGGTTTAATCTGAGTTTCTAGGCGGATTCATGTTTGTTTCTTACGAAGGTTTAAGGTATGGAGTTTTACACAATATGCTCTTAAATCTCTCGAAAGTTATTCCCTTTGATTTCATGTGATTATTGAACTCATATTTGAATTGCTAAATTCATTTGGAATCTAAAAATTATATTTGGAATCTGATTTTGCTTCATGTGATATTATATTTGCATTGAGCGTGTTGTCATGAGATTTTAATATGGCACAAGAGTTGGGCACCCAAGAAGATTCCAATTTTCGTCTACTTGATAAAGTATGGGCACGGTATGGTGAGGCCTGGTGACCCGAATAATTTGATGTTGAGAAATTATTTTGATAAAATGTTTATGAGATTGGCATTTTATTTGAATATTCGTACTGGTATTGTTACGCTTTATTCACCGCTAATATTTTTTGAGCATATTTCATGTCGTATTGTGTACTTCCCCATATTTTTTTTCTCAGTTCCAGGTTAGCGCGAATTTGGGCACTATGGACTAATTGGAGATTTATTTTAATTTGGATATTTTGGGAAGGATATTCGAGTGTAAAAAATGAGGAGATTTGTAGTTATTTTGTTGTATAGAGCATTGGCAATGTATTTTATTTCAAGATAGATAGTTGTATTATTTCGAGAGACATTTGTTGTATTTAATTTGAAGAATTAAGATTAGTGGATAATTTTATTTTATATTGTGGGATTTATTTAGATGCTCTATGCCTTGTTGAATGTGGATTTGGTTAGTTTTATCGAGTATTGCTCCACTCTCCTAGGCAGGGTGTTACAAAATGATCGTTCCTAGTTCTCCCATTGAGTTTTTGGTAATCAATGCAAAAGTGCCACTCGGTGGTGGTACGTTGGGGGACTAGCTCACCTTTAGCATTTTCAATCAAGGCCAAATCCCACTTCTTGGGGAAAACTTGTGTGGGACTCACCCACTTGCTATTTGAGATTGGGTAAATAATCCCGGCATCTAATAGCTTAATAATCTCTGCCCTCCCCACCTCCTTCATGGTAGGGTTCAATCTTCTTTTCATTTCCCTTGAGGGCTTCAAGTCCTTCTCGAGGTGGATTTTATGGGTACAAATCAAAGGGCATATCCCTTTCAAATCAGCTATGCACCAACCAAAAGTACTTAAGTGCCTCCTTAAAATTTTTAACAATTTACCCTATTGCTCTTCATCTAGGCTAGATGAGACAACAACAGGAAATGTCTCGTTCTCTCCTAAATAAGCATATTTGACATTAGAAGGTAGTTTCTTTAATTCTAGGGTAGGAATTTTTTCACTGGAGGGAACTATGCGTGCCTCCGTCGGTGGTTGTTCCTCAAATCTAGATATCTAATTTACATCTCTCACATCCTCGTCCGACGATCTCTCATCAAGAATTTCTCTCAACTCCTCTATCTCCTTCTCAAAGTCTTTGTACGCTCCCGTACTCTCATTGCTCGACACAAGGCAAGCTCATAATGCATCTCCACTATAGTTTTCATCTATGTACTCCTCCATGATCTCATTAATAAGGCTCAATGCGTGATGATCATCCTTTTCCCCACATGTTGGGATATGTTGAATATGTTGGTCTCTAAGGTCATGTTCTCGAAAGTGAGTTGCATATGCCCATTGTGAGTATTAATCAAAGTGAGTTGCATATGCCCATTATGAGTATTAATCAAAGTATTATCCGTTGCTAACAATGGGCGCCCAAGGATAATGGGAACATTATTACTTCAGACAAAGGAGGGCTCCCTGTCCCAAATGACAAAATATATCGGGAAGTAGAAAGTGTCAACTTGGACTATCACGTCCTCTACAATATCTCATGGTATCTTCACGGTTCGATCCGCTAATTGGAGATTGGTCTTTGTGGGCTTGAGGTCACCCAAATCAAGTTTCCTATAGATGGAGTAGGAGAGGATATTAACACTCGCCCCTAAATCGAGTAAGGCTTTTTCAATTCGATTCTCTCCCATGATGTAGGAAATGGTAGGTGCACCCGGATCTTTGAACTTTGGAGGGAGATAATTTAGTAGAACGAACCTCACATTCTGTGCTAGGAATATGTTCTTCTTTACCTTAAGACTCCTCTTCACCTTCAATAAGTCTTTAATAACTTTTTCATAAGTGGGAATTTGCTTTTTGGCATCGAGGAAAGGTAAATTTAACTTCACCTTCTTTAGGACTTCTAGCACATCATCACGAGGGTTGCCTTTCTGGGAAGGCACCAACCATTGAGGAAATGGTGCTATGGTGGGTGGTTCCACTACTATCTCGGGCTCGCTAGTGTTATATTTTTCACTCTCTATTAAGGGGATATCTTTGGCCTCTTTCGTATCGGCCGAAATCTCTTGGTCTTTTGGTGTGTCATGTGGGGGAGGTGATAAATCAATAACCCTACCATACTGTAGAGCGGTTATGGCTTGACATTGCTCTTGATGTTATGTGGAGGTAGAGCTAACACTAGTTTGATCTTGGGGAGGTCTTTGGCCCTGAGCAGGAAACTTACCCTTATCTTGGACACTCAATGACGATTGCAACTTCGAAATGTTTGCATTTGTGTCGGATAACATGTTCTCATATCTAGCATTGGTTGGACTTTGGGAGTTTATGAATTTGGTGTATCTTGTCATCAAGAGTTCTCCGTGATGGAGTGATATATGGAGCTGGAGGAGGTGGTGTTGGCTCGTGTCTCTGCATAGGTAGTGCTTATTGAAAGTATGGAGGTGGAGGGGCAACATTTGAATTAGGATTCAATGCAGCTTTCGGTTGCCCACAGCTAAAACCTGGGTGATTTTTCCATGAAGGGTTATAAGAATTTATGTGCGGGGAAATGAAATTACCCTTGAATCCTCCTACACCACTTACCTACTCATTAAGAATAATTTTATAAGAGGGAATCTTCGTACATTCCTCTATTGAATGTCCCACTTCACAAATAGGACATACCTTCGCAACAGGGATGTGGATTGGTCCAGTTGGTTCTCGTACGTGCGTAGCGAGTAACTCTCTCATACCTTTCTCAATTTGATCGAGTCGATGGTTTGTCATTATATATTTTTCGATATTGAATAGACCGTATGCCGATGGAGTGGTGGCCACTTGGCGAGTTTAATTCTGAGCGATCGGGTCAGATGTATCCCATGCTTGAGTGGTGTCGGAGACATACCTCAAGTGGATCTCAGCATCAGTAGCATCTACTTCGACAAACGGGCCATCACACATTATTTCAACAAGTTGTTTGGAGTTAATGTTTAGCCCATTATGGAACAATGAAATAATTTTTAATTTACCAAGTCCATGAAGAGGGCATGAAGTAACTAACTCATTGAAACGCTCAAAACATCGATCAAACGGCTCATTTTCTAATTGTCGTAAGGTTTGAATTTGAGCCTTAATGGAGTTCTTCCAATGTGGAGGGAAGTAATTCTTGAGAAACTTAGATTGTAACTCGTTCCATGACGTAATCGAATTAGGAGGTAACAACCATAGCCAGGTCTTAGCTTTATCCCTTTAATAAAATGGGAAAAGCTTGAGGCGGATCACATCTTTCATGCAGACTTGATTTTTGAACGTCGCACACGCCTCTTCAAACTCTCAAATGTGGATATAGGGCTTTTTCTATTCCATTCCTTGATATGTGGGAAGGATTTGGATCATTCCATTCCGAAAATGCAATTCCCTTCATTATATGGGAGTAAAATGTAGCCCGGAGTGACTGACCGCTCGGGATATAAGAATGCTCTCAAGGGTTGATATGGTGATTCTCCCTCACCCATGCCTACGCTTTCATGTTGTGACATGGCTATCTCACTTAACGACTCGGTATCTTCACTCGGTGCACTAGGTGTGTAACCTAAAATGTAACCAGATGGGTCACTCTAATTGTAATCGGACAGTGAATTTGGCGGTGTAGGAGGTGGAACCTAAAATTGAGAGATGCGAGGGGTATGTGCGATATCTAGGTTGTACTCAACTATCCGATATTCTTAAATGCACGTGGAAGTGGCTTGAGGAGTTTGTAATGGATTTTACATTAACGGGATTTTGAGAGATGTGGTATCTTTTCGGATTTTATTTTTATTTTCTTGGATTTTATGAATTTTTGGTCAAAGTTTTAGATTAACTTGATCTAACCTACTGTCTACCTATTTCTTAACAAGGGCACCAAAAACTTGATGTGACTCAATTTGTGTCTAAAGTTCGTGCTAATTACAGTTCAAGTGAAAACTGGTCGCAGAAGTAATAAACTCGGTAAGACGGGGTAGAATCCACAGGGAAATAGGACAAATACTCGTGACGACAAATAGTAAGATGGTCAACCCTAACCTGACTCTAAAAAGAAACGAAAAAGATGATCGAAGTGGGAAAATTTGGATCAACTAAACGCAAGTTAATTAAAATAATTATGAAACTAAACATGCAAGAGTAAGCTAATTAAGATTTACCAAATATGAACGGGAAATATAGGTTAGGATTCAATCTCCCGACCCCAGTACGTTCACCAGCTATAAAACTATTATTGAATTAAATAATTGACTAAATCCAGCCTTTATTAATCTCAAGAATTATATATATGAGGGTACTAGCCCGCCCCATACATAATAAGAAGTAAGAGTAAAGTAGTGATGTAGTAGCTACACTCGTGTCTCACTCTTAAGCATCCCGATTACCTAGGGCAAACGAGATCAAAAGTCCTACTACGGTTCTGATCACCACACAATACAATTTAATTGTTTATTTAGTTAAGGGAACTAATTTTACACACATGCAAACAACATCGGGTTGGGTTAATTGATCCCAACCCCTATAAGTCTAGACTATCATGGTGCAATTAACAAAAACTAGGGTTTCTACGGTGCAACTGAACTCATGATGAAATTGTTTCTAAAGAAGAATAACGATGTAATACCTACTAGGAATAAACTAATTATGAAAGAATTATTGAAACCAAACATTAGAGGAAAGAAAGAAAACAACTTTATTGAATAACTTGCAATTGAGAATTAAAACTGAAGTTTATGAGCTTCTAAGGTTCCCCTTTGTTTCTCTCTCTAAAACTATGTACAAAGAATATCTCCTCATGTCTTCAACTATGTTAGAATAAATAACTACAAATTTACAAGATTTTCAACCATGCAGAACTCTAATTTTACAAATGGATAACTCAAATTTTGACACCCGAACCGATCATGTACAAGGGCTTTCATAAAGGTTTGCCAGAATTGGACCGGTTCTTTTTCTTTGACTTAGGTTCGGTTCCATCTTTACTATGTTTCTCAGAATGTTTTTTAAGGGCAGGATCGGTTCTTTTTTATCCTCTTCGGTTCGGTTATCTCTTTACAACATCTTTTTCTTCTTCATGATTTTCTCTTAACTTTGAAGTCTTGTAACCTTTGATCTGTGAGTCGAACTTGGATGTCGTTTCTTCCCAGTTGCTCGTACACCTGAAATATTAAATTTCTCATAGGACTCTCTTCTGAATTCTTGATGCAAATTACTCTTTTCCCCCTTTGATGTTTTTGCTCTTATTTTCATTCTTTCTTTCGGTTTATTCTTTCTTTGTATGCATCAAATACATGGAAAAGTGACGAAAAATATACGAAACTCGGCATACTCATTAGGAAATGTCAGTAGCTAAGATATGAGATAAATCCACTTGAATTACACTTTGCGGAACGATAAAGGACCCTAAATCACGGGGATAAATACGAAGAATTTATGCCTAATCAAACAACCTTCCTTTTTAGCACTAGAGTATATAATTTAAATAAATATCTAATCACTGATATTTATAAGCACACTATATATATATATATATATATACACACTATCACACACCATATATATATATAATAATTAATTCTTGACTTTACCGTGTACAAATACTGTAGCACTAGCCCAAATATCCCGAATCTATGGTCCAACTCTAATCTAATTAAATAGTTTCACTTTAATTAATTATTTTAAAGTATTGTCACTTAATTACATTAACCAGACGTTTTCCCTCGGTTCTAAATTAATACTTAAAAATTATTATCTCAAAATTTATCCATAATGCGTCATCCACATTGCACCCTCTAATCCAATTATATTCCCCATAATTGTTAGGAAATTTATTCTTATATTTATTTTTTCCTAAATAAATACTTTGGAATTTAATTCTTAAATAAATCCCCCTTATATATTAAAATTGGTCGACCTGCCAAAAATTTGGGACCGTCGATCGATCGACTCCCTCGGTCGATCCATCGATCGATCAAATACCCTTCTTTCCCGAGGTATCTGTTTCCTCCATTGTTAACCCAACCAAGTTGTTAGTTTCACTCTCAGTATTCTCCGATCACAATCAACAATATTATCAATTCAAAACAGGTTCTAATAATCCAAGAAACCTCGATTCAACAACTAATTTCCATGAGTTCCAATGTTTTCCCGATTCGGGTTTTCTCCGGGTTTCAAACGTTCAAGAAAATTTTCCATCTTTATTATAAAAAATTTACCATCGACACTTACTGGATTTAACATACGATTCATACTCCTATGCTCCATAATCATAAAGCACAATTAATTTCACCGTTAATCTCATCAAAGTATTTCATTCACCAAAAACCTAATTTCACCGGAATACCCACCCAAAAATGAATTTATGATACACCCACTACAATATGAATTGATTATCACAATTAAAAATCACATAAAGTTAACCACTTGCCATTTTGGGTCCGTAGACTCTAATCCATTGAGGTAGAGAAATGTTTGATGAAGAACACCCAATTTGTTCCCTGTTTTGTCTCCAAAAATATCCCGAATTGCTCTTCCAATTGCTCCCTCTAGTTTTCTCTCGAACTCCTAGGTTTAGGTTTGTGTTTTTCTACCGTTCAACACTTCTTAGATTTAAGTTTAATAAACTAATCCCATTTTTAGTCTAATGGACCAAGCCCAAGTGACCCGAACACCCTCCTGTGGGACAAATTATGCCTAAAAACTCATCCCATTCGGACCCAACCGTGTGCTCAGAATTCACATTTGAATTAATTTATTAAAAGTTCCTATCCAACCCCCAACTTAGTCTATATCCGACTCCCGACTGATATAAATAAATTCCACATCACTAATACACGTTATGACGTAAATAAATTATTATTATTCACTTAGTAATTCAATTTCATAAATATTAACCATTTACTCTCCGATTAATATTTAAATAAATATTACCATAATTAATTCAATTAAATTACGACACGCGAGTAATTTAAAATTTACTTGAATTATTTAAGTATTTAAATGCACAGAAATACGCGGTGTTACATAGATATGATGTCCGAAAAGGTAACCATTACTGGAAAACTTATCTCCTTTCTTATTATGTTCTTCAAATATATTTAACAACTTTTCATCATATATTAACTTCTTTTAATTTTTCTACACCTGTTCTACGTAGTCATATTAAATATATGAATATTTCTACACCTGTTTATTTCTTTATTGAATAGATAAAATTTCCTAGTTGATCTATATAATGATTTATTATTATATTTTTGACACAATAACAAAACCAATTGACGTTATAGCCAGATTCTAAATCATCATGAAGTTAAATAATATAACACAGTGTTACAATGTTCTTAAGAGAAATGTCGTGACGAGAATAACCAAGGCATGAAAACTCAACTACTTTTGAAATGGTGATCTATCCCTTGTTCTAGTTAAAGAGAAAAGATCAAATGGGTGATCAGTTGTGATGCCCCTCGAAATTATAAACCGAAGAGAGATAATGAGGTCCGATTAAATTATGATCCGAGAAGAGGTCTTATTAGCTAACCCTAATCAAAACGGGAGGTAAATGAAGATCAAGTGGTAGAAACAATAAGCATTTGAGAAGTGTTACCCGAAAAGGTTCCAACAGTCTGAGAAGGATCTAATGCTGGTGCGTAATGATCTAATTGTGGGAGGTCAAGGGTTGTGGCAAGGGAAACTTCAGTGATGAAATGTGATAGTCAAAACATAAAAGAAACTACATTAGTGAAAAGAAAACCAACAAATCACATTTTAAATTTAATAGAGGGCAATCAAAGCACCACTGTCATAGTTGTCAAAATCCTACGATTCACGATTCGAATAGAACGATTCAATTAGATTCTCACACAAAATGATTCAACTGCAATTCAGAATCATACGGGGTTAAAAAATCTGGTCGAATCTGCGATTCGGGTACGATTCACGATTTTTTTAAACCTTGTAACTATACATGTGTTTTAATAAAACAAATAAAAAATAAGCAAACAACAAAGGATATCGTTACGAAATTGAATTTTAGAGAAAAGCATGCTCTCTTGGATGGATTATTTTTAGCCAACTTTTCTTGTTTATTCTCTTGACTGAGTGTCTTCTCTTGGTTGTTTAATCTATTCAGCAGAAAGATAAAGTGGCTTCTCTTGGTTGTAGTAAGGTTTGGTCTTATTATTATATGATATATATTTATATTGTATTATTTTTATTATTATATGACATATTTATGTTGTGTTATTATATTTTTGTGTTTAATCTTTATGTATTACATTTATAACCAATTGACGTCATATGTTTTTTTGTTTAATCTTTATATGGGTGTTATTATTGTTAATATTTGGTCACTAAAATGGTTTTAAAAAGTAACAAATATGTTTTAGGTCATAATATGTCTTATTACATATTCTAATGTGTTCTCTATGCATTTACATATTATTATTACATTTTTCACATTGTATACCAATTCTTACGATTTGATTCACGATTTGATTCGCGATTAATGATTCATAGGGTTTTTGATTTCCAATTCGATTCACGATTTGACAACTATGACTATAGAAATAATCTAAAAATATGAAATAATGTAACAAAAGGATATAGAATAGTAATCAAAACGTCAACGGTATACTCAACCGATATATACGATCTAGAGTAAGTACCTAACCACATTATCCAGTAAATAACAACCCATAGCCAAGATTAATTTACTTTCTTTAACCTCGATCTTCAAAGCAACCAAAAAATCCCTATAGATCTTATCTAAACTTGTTTCACTTCAATAATCAATGTACCATTGTTTCAAACACTTAAATCAAACCCATATTCAACACACGACTAAACAGCTAACAATCACCACTATAGCAATGGCATTAAACCCTAACACTAAAATTCATTTCAAAAAATAATCAATATACTCAACAAATAGTTAGTATCCCATCAAACCCAAATTCAAAAATCATTTAAACAACTAACATTCACACCCATTTCATAAAATGTAGCATCAACACAAAAATGGGATTCATAAATATATAAAAAAAAAGACAAATAAAAGCGTATAAACACACAACTACACACTATTTCAAGATGAACCTAAAATGAAGTGTTAGAATGAAATCGTATAAACTGTGACTCTTTCTAATGAGTTTAACCCCTCTATTTCTAACGGAATCAGACGTATAGAAGAAGATGAGGACCCCATTGACCCATCCATTGGTATCGCTTCTGTAGCCGAGCCTTGGAGGCTATTGTCAATTAATTCCTCGAGTGTGTTAAAAAGAGTTAGAGATGAATTTGGATTTGGAGAAAATGTTTTGGTTTGTAGAAGAAAACTAGGGATGGTCTTTAACGGGTCGATCTTGGAAGGTCGAGTTTCTTGTTCGGCATCTCTTTGACGGGTCTCGTTTGGACTTTTTGGGGGGAGGCAAATTTACCTGCTCTCTTTTGAGGAAAACATTTTTTTAAATAAATAACTAATATTATTAACACTTATTCGAGATTTGTAACGATAATTTAGTGTCAGTGACAGTAACGGGATATTAGTGTTACTAATAAAAAATAGTGTGTTACTAAATTTGTAATGCTAATTTAATTATCTTTTTTTTAAATAATTTATTTTATTAATAGCTGGAGAAAAAGTCTCTCTAGGGGCACTTACAAGTGCTAAAGTAGGACACTTGCAAAAAATAAACAACAATCCAAAGCCAATTTAAAAAGCATTTAGGTCATTTTATATATAACTGTCATAAATAATTATGTGTGTGTGTGTGTGTGTGTATATCGTGACACCCCGCCTAATTAAATATCGGGTGATCGGGCCTTTATTATATTAATACAGGATTTCCATCTGGTTCATTCTTAGCATCACTATCGAAAACCTTATTAATTACAAACCACCTATTAGTTAATTAAGCCGGTGTCAAAATTTTATCTTTTAATAACCAAGACAAACTATCATGCAGAATAAAAATAGAAATGTCACATAATAATAGAGTCAACACATCCCATCAAGTAACCAAAACAAAGTCTTGTCGTGTAAACCATTGGCTACCAACCAAACCAAATAACTAACAGAAAGTAAAAAAAATCCCATACAATGTGAAATGATGATATCTAAAATAAATGTTGTGAGCAATATGCTCAAAACAAAACTAAGATAGAATTCCTAAAGTAGGAATGGATGAGAGAGGCGACTACTCCAACTCCTGCAGCATCCATATATGTCGCAGCTGCATAACCTCGGAATAGAGTCAAGTCTGGCGTCCCCATGGCTGGACACCTAAAAGGTTTTTAAAAATATTTAACATCAAGTGTGATAATTTAATATAATTAAATTCCAATTATACCATGCCAACACCCGTAGCACTAGACTAAATGTACCCGAGTCCATATCCCGACTCTGAATTTAATAAATTACTTAATAATTAATTTATTACCTTGTCATCACTCAACCAATTTACCTGGACTCACTCACTTGTCCTACACTTTAATATTTGAATATATTATCCAAAATTCCCCTCAATAAGTTTATCACAATTATTAATTTAATATACCTTAATACTCGTCTTCAAACCTTAAATATCCCTATTTATCCTTGCACTATTTCATACCCATAGAAATGTTCATACAACTGACAAGTAAAGGAGACTAAACCACAACTGTAGAAATCGCCCAAATTAGTCCTAAGAGAAATCGTAGAAGAGACAACAGGTGGCCGGTTTTGCCACGTCGTTTGAATGAGACCATATGTCGTTCGAACGATAATGGATCTCGCATGAACAAAACCTAAGTCGTTCGAACGACCTTGGGTTTTCCATCTCCCTACTTTGATCATTTCAATTTCGCCATTGATGAAAATCTAAAGTTTTCTGACCCAGATTTCTTGCATCGTACACCCTTAAGAGTTTAATCAAACCCTAAAATCTTAAGTCCCCCAATCTTAATAACAACATCTATACATAATTGAAGGTTAATTATCAATTCCTAAATTCTTTACATTTCCCATAAATTATCCCTAATTTATAAATCAGTCCATACAAGGTTTGTAATAATCTCACCACTGATTGTAAGTTCCTAACTCTAATTTCCTCATTAGTAGTTATATAAGATTAATCAACCCTACTACACAATTCATTTGTATACCTCCATTAATTGAAAATCCAATTTAGATATCAACCCAACCCAAAATCATCTGTGTTCATCACACCCACTATGATATGAATTGAAAACTGCAATTAATTTAAAAATAAGTTTAACCACTTGCCTCAGAGGTTTTGTAAGGTCTGAATCCTTTGGTGCAGATGAGTGTTTCATCAAGAATACCCACACTTGTTCTTGCTTTTGGCTCCCAATAGTTCTCCAAGCTCTCCCTCTTTTCTCCTCTACTTAATTAGGGTTTCATAAATGAGTTATGGCTGCCACACCCTCACTTTTAGATTTTATTAAACCAGTCCCGTTTTTAGGCTTGCGGGGCTTATTAAAATGACCCAAACACTCCCGTGTGGGCTTGGTTGTGCCTAAAAAATGTCCCGAGACCCATTTACTACCCCCGGACACTCTTTTTCGACCATCTCGGCCTATCCGGACTCATCCGTTCACTCAAAATTATCATCTGAAATAATTTACCAAAAGTCCTTATCTCTAACCCAATATATTCTATACCCGACTCCTGGTTGAGATAAATAAATGACAAATCAAAACGACTCTTTATGACGTAGATAAATTATTACTAGTCTCTTAATAATTTAATTTCTATAAATGTTAACCATTTACTCTCCCGGTTAATATTTAAATAAATATTAATAATAATTAATTCAATTAAATTATGACACACAAGTACTTTAAAATTAGGCGAATTAATTAAATATTAAAATGCCCAAAAATTTGAGGTGTTACATACTCCCCCCTTACAAGGGAATTTGGTCCCTGAAATTTGGTCGTACCTACGGCGAATAACTCTAGATACTGCTCTCCCATGTCATCCTCCTACTACCATGTAGACTCGTCGAAACTGTGTTGTCCCCACTGAACTCTAACTAGTGGTACCACCTTAGACCGCAGCTTGCGCTCACTATGATCCATAATATCTACGGGTCTCTCCTCATATGAGACGCATGGATGTAAGTTAATCTCCTCGAGTCAGACGTTCCAAAAATCCCTCTCACTGCTCCGATATTTCTTCAGTGATGCAACGTGAAACACGTCGTGTATCCGTTGAAGATGATCTGGAAAACCCAGTCTATATGCTACTGGTCCCACTCTCTCAATGATAGGGAAAGGTCCCATAAACCCCATCTTTAGTTTCCCTTTCTTATCGAACCCATCACCCCCTTCATGGGAGACACCCAAATTAATACCTAATCGCCAACCTCTAACTCCATATGTCTCCGATCGGCATTGTCCTAGATCTTTTTCTTATCCTAAGCTATCCGAATATGTCCTAGAATTAATTTTATCTTGACAGTCGTCTCCTGAATTATATCCGACCCCAATAACTTGTTGTCCTCCACCTCTAACCAATAAGCGGGTGAATGATAAGTTCTCCCGTAAAGTGCCTCAAATGGTGGCATGCCGATAGTAAATTACTAAGAGTTATTATATGCAAACTCTACCAATGGAAGATATCACCTCCATCCTCCCCCAAAATCCAGAATGCACATCCTCGGCACATCCTCCAGCATCTGATTTACCCTCTCAGTCTACTCGTCTGTTCGTGGATGATAGGCGGTACTCAATCGCAAGTCTGTGCCCATAGCCTTCTGAAATCTCTGCCATAAGTAAGACGTGAAGATCTTATCTCTATCAGACACAATGTTAACTGGCACCTATGCATCTTAACTATCTCTGCTATGAACAGATGTGCGTACTGCATCATCTCAATGTTAGTGCAAACTGTTAAGAAATAGGCTACCTTGGTCAATCGATCCACTATCACCCATATGGAATCGTGACCCCTCTGCACTGTCGGCAAGCCTGTAATGAAGTCCATAAAAATGGTCACCCACTTCCACATGGGAATATTAAGTGGCTATAGCATCCCTGAAGGTCTTTGAGACACGCTAGTAAGTAACACACTTTGAGACAAACTCTATTATGTCTCACTTCATCCCTGACCACAAGTATTGCGTCCTCATATCATGGTAGATCTTATCCCCGCTGGGATGTACCATTAATCTCGAACCATGGGACTCGATCATAATAACATGCATCAAATACTCATCCTCTGGCATGACTAACCTCCCATTAAAATGTAGGCCATCCTCTGAGTTGATAGAGTACGTCTCTACATCCTTTGCTAGCCATTGTCGCACCCTGTCCTGGAAGAGTCTATCTTCCACCTGTGCTCTCACTACCCGCATGATAATGTCGGGAGTGATAACTAAAACTTCCATACACACCCTGGCGATCTCATCGCCGTGCTTAAGTTCACTCCACTTCTCTTTCCAGACCTATGCCAAGTCCCCCGTAGGTCACCGGCTCAACGCGTCTGCCACCATGTTAGCCTTAACAAGATGATACTATATATCAAACATGTAATCCTTCACGAATTCTAGACATCACCTCTGTCTCATGTTCATATCCTTCGGTGTGAAGAAACACTGAAGTGACTTATAATCCGTGAACAATGTGAACTGCTCTCCTAGAATATAGTTCATCCATATCCTCAAATAAAAACCGACCTCCTCCAACTCAAGTTCATGGGTGGGGTAATTCCCCTAATGGGGATTTAGCTTCTGAGACGCATAAGCTATGGCCCTCTCTTCATATTGTAATACACCCCCAAGTCCCTATAAGGATGCATCAATATAGACTTGGTACTCCAACCCTCTCCTAGGCAAAGCAAGTAAGGGTGTTGATGTCAAGTTGTCCTTTAGCTCATCAAAAGATAACTGACAGTGGTCACTCCATGCAAATGGTACCCCATTACCAATTAGATTCATTAACAAACTCGCAATCTTCGAAAATAACTTAATAAAGCGGCGATAAATCCCTCTAACCCCGAAAAATTATGAATCTCAGTCAGTGTCTTGGGTTGTCCCCACCCCCTCACCGTCGATACCATTCTCGGGTCAACAGCAATACCCCGACCTGACACAACGTGGCCAAGAAACTGTACTCTCGTAGCAAAATTCCACACATCTTATCGCACCCCGACTTAATTAAGCTAAAATCATCCATTTAATTATAGAGATAAATTCCCTTAAACAATGCTTTTCTTTAAATCTCTCGAAAAATAGATCCAAAATTTTTTTTCTTTTCAAAGGCCTGTTGAGATGAAAACATAACTACCTTAACATCCAATTTACAAGTACTAAACAACTGTACATATAAAAGTTCTTTAGTTTAACATTTACGCAAAAATCTTGTTCATATTCAACCCATATTAAATATTCATCACTGCCCCGTTTAACGCCCTAATTTGGCAGTGAACTCCAAATGATAGGCATACCTAAAACACAAAACTATAGAAGTGAAAGCAAGACAATCTTAGTGAATGACCATATACCACACATACACCACACATATAACAAATTGGAATAACCATTTTTATCTTCTAATGTTATAACCTGACAGGATTTGTGTAACTCTCGCAAGCCTGAACTCGCCAATCCAATTGATAATGGGGAACACCAAATCCCATATGGGCAACACCGAATCCCATAATTAGGCTGATTCGTATCAAATATTGCATATTTCTCCCCTATTTCTTTATGCATTCAAGCAGTTTTATGGTCTTAAATGTCTATATTTATGCTCATTAACCAGACAACCTTGGATTTGGATAGATGCATGTTTTTCAGGGGGTAATTGTGCTTTTATAGGTATTAGAACGCTAAATGGGAGGATCCGTTGCATTTTGGAGAAGTTTCGTCGTCGGATTCCACTTCAAGGGCATTTTAGTCAATTCACATTTCTTATCCAGCTCATGGAAATTCCATGGATGTGTAGTTTGCTAAGTTAGCATTGCGTGGCCATAAACGGTCATTCGTTTGGAGTTCGAACGAAGAAGCTATGCCCGTTCCGTTATTGGACTTTTCCCCCTCAAAATGGACCAAAGGAGGCCAAAAAATAGAGTACCGGTCGATCGTGTCTCTGGGAACGGTCGACCGCGGTTTGGTATTTTGCCATGGGAAGGAGATAGTGGGCTTATGCTTGAAGTACCGATCGACCGCGCCCCTGCGATCGGTCGACTGGCTATGTCAGATATTTTGTGCTCTTTCCTTTTTCTTTTACTTTTTCCCACTTACTATAAATACCCATTTTTGTTGTAATATCATAATTAAGTAGATAGAATAGATTTTAGAGAGTGGTAGCTTAGGTTTTGAGGGTTTTGGAGAGTTCTTCTTCAATTGTTCTTGGATTGACACCCCATTTAGGTTGAATGTTGCACTATTCATCATCCTCTCCATTAATATAGTTTGTATTTCATTTTTTCTTGCTTTGTTAATGAAGTCTACATGCTTTGTTAATTAGTTTACATGCTTCCTTCCCGTCCATTCTAATGTAAATTTACCGCGTCTGTTTATCGCTTTATTTATCACATTTTTAACATGCTTTCTAGCTAATTTAAATTAGGTTGTGTTTGAATGGAACTCACTCGGGTTAACGTGTTGCTTTGCTTGGTGATAGTGTTTACGGGTCTACTTCGGGTGCGTTGTCCTAGTTATTGCGCCTAAGAGATTTGACAGGGCATATCATGTATGTCCCGTGCTTATGACCTTTCGCACGTAGTTTTCGAGATATTTGTTGACGCCAAAATCATATTAGGCTTTTATGCGGATATAGGGGCGTGACAACCCATGATTTATTTAATTGTTGAAACGAGACACATTTATAATAACTCATCGACTCATGTAACAATTTTATACAAATTAACTCGGGTGAGGAATATTCGATGCAACCTATAGTTTTACTCGCATTCTTAATCTAGTTTCAATACCTTTCCAAGATTAACATTTCCCTTTTATGCATCTTTTTCCTTTTAGTTTGTCATTCACCTGTTACACTTTTATTTCAGAATGCTAAATCATATAAATTCTAGAAACTCGTCCCAATGGATTCTCGATACCCGACTTACCTCTAGAATTGCCCCGCAAGTGTAGTTGTAATTTAGGTTTTTGTATAGTCGCGGCGAGACAGAAAACAATGACTGTGCACTTTAAACGCGCACACTTCTCGTGCGCTATCAAAATGGCGCCATTGCCGGGGATGAGTTTATTTTAGACTTTATTTGATTTAGTATTTCATAGTATTTTATTTCTATTTGTATTATTTGCTAACCTTTTTGCAGGACTTCCACATTTGAGAATTTAGAAACACTCATTTTTTTCCCGCGCGCACTAACTTCGTTGAATTCGCCACTTCGAGCCATTTTTGGGGTAAGTATGTCTTATTCCAATTCTTTTGGTAATCATTGTTATAATTCTCAAAATTCTCGTAATCCTATGACTTTCGGTGAATACTTAGAATCCCAAAGTATAACAAATTAAAATATGACTTTGGGCGAGTATAACGAAAGTCAAAACTTAGGTTATTGGAATTTTGTTAATGATGATAATGATTTTGGGCCTTTACCTCCTTATAATAGGAATTTTTAAACGAATTGCAATAGTTTTCAAAACTCCTATAATAATGAGTTTTCATTTTAAGTCCGATGGTAATTTTCAAAGTTCCCATTTTCATGGATCCGCACTTCGACCCATGACATTCGGGGAGGGTTTGTGTATGTATGAAAATGAGAAAATTAAAAATCGTTATCGGGAAGAAAATCGTTCGTGGGAACATGACTTGGATTTACTTTTTGAGTCTGACGACGATTTTGATTCTGAGACTTTCGAGGTCGAGGAATGTTTTGAACCAAATGAGGTACTTGTGCCTAATTTTGAACAAGGCATTCTAGACTTTTCCCATAGCGTAATAGATATTGAAAATGACGTATAATCTATTTATAATGAAATGATTTCTTCTTTGGCCCCCAAAGAAGAACATTTCATTGAAAATGATATTATTTCCTTCGAAACTCAATATTCATGCGATGATAATTCATCTCATGAGTTTGAATTTCTTTCATTCCCATTTTCATTCTCTATTATCACACCGTCACAAGTACCCGATGATTCGGTTTCAAACTTTAATGTTTTAAACCTTTTCGCTGATGAGGAGTACTTGCTTGAGTCTCCTTCCACAATCGCATCTTTGCCTTTGTGTGGGCCACCTCCCATTCCAATTTCAAAATCATTGGGAGGGTATTCGACTTTTCTCGGTCCCCACATGTTTTTGTCACCCGTTCAATCCAAACCCCCCATCGTTCCTCCAAAACTTTTAATTGGCGATGGTTCCTTTCTTCCGCCTTACACATGCTTTCCGTTTTTCAAACGGAATTAATATTTTTTGGAAGGCATGCTTGTATGTGAGGGTACACCGGTTATCCTCCAAAGTCAAATCGTTTTTATGGTGGACCCTCAGCTATTTAGACTTCTAATGTATAGTTAGTGTGAAGCCTAAACAGTAGGTTGTATATAGTTAGCTTTTTATTCTTTCTTTCTTTTTAATTTGGTCTGGTGTAATTAGGTAACTCTTTGTTATTTGTTTTTGCTATGCTCGGTACTAACTTGTTTTGCAAAATCATCGGACTCGCACTTTTCGGAGATCGCTCCATTTTGGGTAATATCACTCTTTTCCTTCTTAAACTTGGTTCTTAATTAACATTGAGGACAATGTCAGGTTTTAAGTTAGGGGGTGTTGGATATTCTATCCATTCATTGGTAGTGACCATGTTTTTGCTCACAAGTTAGTTACTTATTATGCTTTTCTTCAAAAAAAAATTCAAAACGATTTTCTTTCTTTTTTCTCTTTTATTGGGCTTTTTGCATTTGTTTCCGATGATAAATGTCAATAATTTCCCGATCCAGTAGACAACCGAGTGATGCATGTTCTCGATTTTAGAAGTTATTAGACTTTAGTCTCACTTATTTATATTATGAATAACTTCATGAATTAAACTTTAATCCCATGAGCACATGCACTTTTATTGTTATATTGATTTAGTTTAAGATTTTTATAACTCGGTAATCTTTTGTTGCATTGTATATACTTACACCGAGTAAGCTTTGTACCTTTCGTCGTTTGTGAGTATATGCACTATTCTTTCCTCTTTCAAAATATTGAATTCTTCGGTAATATCACTATTCTTTCATTTGATCGTTAATTAATTGAGTTCACACTTGAAATGTGTTACTTGATAGTGATTTTCATATATTGTTTTGACTCGAGAATCGTGTAAACTTTTGAAAATGATCATAGGCCCTCTTTATTATATCACCCATATTAGCCTTGACCTCACCCTTATATGTTTACCCTCGTTAACCCCTTTGACCCTAAATATAGCCTTTCGTTTCATAACCCAATTCTCATAACCAAGTCTAAATTTGAGTTTTAGCCCATACATACACCTTACATACCTTTGTTTGGAATGTTGCTTGGGATTGAATGTTGTTGTTGTGGTGTCGGTTGCAATTTAGGCATATGAGAGTTTGAAAAGTAAGAATAGAAAAAAGCGAAAAATAGATGAAAAAGAGAAAGCAAAAAACAAAAGAAAACAAAAGAGAAAAATGAGAAAAAGAAGAAAAGAAAAGAAAGAGAAAGTTGTAAATGTTGTATATAGTTCAATAAGCTTTGATTACTCTCCCCGATGATATATTTAATGCCTTTTTGGAACTTGTTTTCCAATTTTGATATTTCCCGCATTTTCCCATTATCCCGAGTTTTCATTCCGAACACTTTGAATTCGTACATACATTCCTTCATTTCGTACCATAGCCTAACCGACATTACAACCCTAATAAAGTCCTATGTGATCTTAAGTAGATGTAATTCAAAGGTTTAAATAGTTTTGATAATCTGTGAAAATACATTTCGCCTCCTTTAATGTGTTGTATCTTTCATTGGGATTACAGTTTTTTAGTTTATATATAGCGTTCTTCATTTGTGACATATGCACGGGCTAGTTTTCATTTACATTTACTCTTTATGCCCGCATGTTCCGGGTGTTACCTCCCTGTTTCGAGTGAATTCACTTGATGAACGTAATGCCCGTGAGGATTGAATATATGCTTGCTTTAATGTTTATCCGGTTTATATAAGTTTTTCGCCAAATCACACTTTGCATGTGCTCGCTCCCCTCCCACATATTAAGGTTTCAATTCTATCAGGTACATTCTATAATGTTAATGATTCGAACTTTTGTTTGAATCCATTCAAAGTGCTAATAATGTGTATGAAATCTTTTTTACTATTTTTGGGCTTGTCGCATGTTGGGTTCGGAATATTTTGAGGAAATCATGTAATGTTTGTGGGTATCATCCCTGAAAACCCTCACGAGACGACACTCGTCCACTAGGGTAACTGATCAGGCAGAAAAAGTGTGTTCGTGTGAGGACACAATCGTTGTGTGTTTCGCCGCCGCGATACAAAAGAACCTAAGCTACTACCACACTTGACAAGCAAGCACAGCGGTAAGTCGGGTGTCGTAAGAAATCCACAGGGAGTGATTAAATTTTAGACTTTAATTGTTTTAATTACTTCAGGAATAAAAGTGTAAAATAAATAAAAGAAAAGGTGATAGGGTGGTTATGGTGACAAAACAAAAGAATAAGTTACGCTACACAAAAGTAAAGCGAGGATCGGGATCGCATTCTACCAAACGGATCGAAACAACTACTAATTAGAATTAAGGCTCCAAAGCATTTAATCGAGCATTTTTAATTAAGCATAAACATCACACAAGAAGGAATTTAACCCAAAGTTGTGAGATAAAACATTTAACTGAAAAATGGTCACACGCGGATTAAATTCGGATTGTCGCTATAAACACTAAAGTTGCGTGACAAATAAAGTTAAACGCATAACAATCCAACTTTAATACACGCGGTTTCAATTAAACGCGATTTTGCACGAAACCTAGTTTTCGGAGCTCGAGGCCCGAAAATGGCGGAAATGAAATCTCGACCCTATTTATCTAAGGTCTAAGCTTGAATAAACTAATTAAACTAAGAAAGCAATAAATAAACACAATAAACTAATTATGAAAGCATGAAAATCTAATTAGAAAGCAAGGAAAGAATGAAATACAACTAGATTAATTGGTAGGGGAGATGAATAGTTAACATACAATCCAAATGGTGTGTCAATCCAAGAAGAATGGAAGAAGAACCATCCAAAACCTTCAAACCCTAACTAAAACTAACCTAAAAACGTTCTCCCACTTAATACAATGTTTACCCTTATATACCCAACCAAAAACCAACTTAAAAATACAGATTTTCGGACTTTTACTGTAGCCGAATCGATTCGGAAATGGTCCGAATCGATTCGAAAACAGGGGAAGTTCATTTCTGCATTTCTGCAGCATTCCGAATCGATTCTGTTTTGGGCCGAATCGATTCGCAAGCTACAGGTCTGAATTCTGCAGCTTTGTCCTGTTTTACGGAAAATGCCGCCATTTCTTCGTTATAGCTCGGAATGAGGCACGGTCGGAGGCTACGCGAAGATAACTCAGAGGAATACAACATACAAGAAGACATTAGGCTTAAAAACCAAAATATGAAATGACTAAAATGCCCTTGAATGTGACCTTGAGTGTACTTTTACAGTAAAAACCATCCTAAAAATGTCATAACTCCATCGATACAACTCGGAATCATGCACCGTCAGCGTCCACGCGAAGAGAAATCAAAGGGCTTCAACTTCCGTGAAGAGCTCGGGATTCAAACCCGAATGCTGGAATTACTAAAATGCCCCCGAAGCTGCAAAAGTCGACGAAACATTTTCGGAAAGCGTCTGAACTTCATACTAAGCATCCAAATACCTACAAAAGCTCAATTAACCCCTGCAAAACATGTTAACATAGAAATCCAAGGTTGTCTGGTTAACGAGCATAAATATAGGGATTAAGATACCCGAGGGGGCTAATAAGGCGTAGGTTAACGGGTGAAATACGCAATATTTACGCCGTATCAGTAACCCAGGGGTTTAACGACTTAATGCATATGCTAAACGCGATCGTTCTCCCTATGAAAGTGGCATTTATATTTCGATGCATATATACGTCTTGTACCGCCCTTTGTGGTTTGGTTTTGTTTGTTTCATTACTAGGGATTAGCAATGTTTAAGTTAGGGGGTGTGATTCGTATCAAATATTGCATATTTCTCCCCTATTTCATTATGCATTCTAGCGCTTTTACAATCCTAAATGCCTATATTTATGCTCATTAACCAGAAAACCTTGGATTTGGATAGATGCATGTTTTGCAGTGGTTAATTGTACTTTTGTAGTTATTGGAACGCTAAAATTGAGGATCCGTTGCATTTCGAAGAAGTTTCATCGTCGAATGCTACTTCAAGGGCATTTTATTCAATTCACATTTCTTATCCAGCTCAAGGAAATTCCACAGATGCGTAGTTTGCTGAGTTAGAATCGTGTGGCCGCAAACGGTGCGTCGTTTGGAGTTCGGACAAAGAAGCTATGCCTCTTTTCGTTATTGGACTTTTCCTCCTCATTATGGACCAAAGGTGTCCAGAAAATAGGGTTCCGGTCGATCGCGTCCCTGGGACCGGTCGATCGCAATTTGGTATTTTTTCGTGCGAAGGAGACAGTGGGATTATACTTGAAGTACCAGTCGATCGCGCCCCTGCGACCGGTCGACCGGTTATGCCAGATATTTTGTGCTCTTTCCTTTTTCTTTTACTTTTTCCCACTTACTATAAATACCCATTTTTGTTGTAATATCATAATTAAGTAGATAGAATAGATTTTAGAGAGTGGTAGTTAGGGTTTGAGGGTTTTGGAGAGTTCTTCTTCAATTGTCCTTGGATTGACACCCCATTTGAGTTGAATGTTGCACTATTCATCATCCTCTCCATTAATATAGTTTGTATTTCCTTCTTTCTTGCTTTGTTAATTAGGTTTACATGCTTTGTTCATTAGTTTACATGTTTTCTTCCCGTGCTTTTTAGTGTAAATTTACCGCGTTTATTTACCACTTTATTTACCACGTTTTTAACATGCTTTCTAGGTAATTTAAATTAGGTTGTGTTTGAATGAAACTCACTCGAGTTAACGTGTTTCTTTGCTTGGTGATAATGTTTATGGGTTTATTTCGAGTGCGTTGTCCTAGTTATTGCGCCTAGGAGATTTGACGGGGCATATCATGTATCTCCCATGCTTACGACCTTTCGCGCGTAATTTTCGGGATATTTGTTGACACCAAAATCATATTAGGCTTTTATGCGGATTTAGGGGCGTGACAACCCTTGATTTAATTAACTGTAGAAACGAGACGCATTTGTAATAACTTTTCGACTCATGTAACCATTTTATACAAATTAACTCGGGTGAGGGATATTCGACGCAACCTATAGTTTGACTCGTTTTCTTAATCTAGTTTCAATACCTTGCCTAGATTAACATTTTCCATTTATGCATCTTTTTCCTTTTAGTTTGTAATTCACCTTTTACACTTTTATTTAGGAATACTAAATCATATAAATTCTAGCAACTCGTCTCAGTGGATTCTCAATACCCGACTTACCGCTAGACTTGCCCCGCAAGAGTAGTCGTAATTTAAGTTTTTGCATAGTCGCGGCGAGACAAAAAACGATGACTGTGCACTTTACACGCGTACACTTCTCGCGCGCTATCATAGTCCTGAGCACAAAAAACCTATAAGTTGGAGTAACGGGGATGCTTCATCCCGTAGGACCCACCACAGTCCTTAACATTAACATTAGATAACATCATTTAATATTTTTAATCATACGAATATGTTTCATAACACCACATCACTCCATAAGCATCACCCCACGTGTATTTAACTACACAATTCCATATGAAAATATAAGTATCTATATTTCATAGGACAGGTCACTCACCTTGAATTTTGTACTAAGATTAATACCAAAACTATTTCCTTGGTATGGAATATTATCCGCTTTCCCACCTAACAATTTAACATCATTAGTATTTGAATACCCCAAATAACATTAAACTAACACATCACATCATTTGGTAAATTTGAAATAAGTGATAAGCAACTAAAAATGATACTCTACATTTATATAACACCCTATTCATTAGGGTTCTAACAAAATTTACAGAATTAAATTACGAATTCTCTAGACAAAGTTATTCCCATTTTATTACAACCTTTTTCAACTCGTTTTTCCAAAACAAAATAACAAAAAAACTTCAAATTCCAGGAATTTTCTTAATTTTTATACATAGTAAATCTCTATTATATTCCACCCAATATCAATAATCATATTGAGTGAGACAAAATTAAAGTTTCATAATTTTTCGGGTTCAATTGCTATGTCGAGCAAAATGCCAAACACCTGGTATGCACACGTACTCTTTTGGGGAAGATTTTATACCAGAACTTGAAACTATCACCAAAGATTCATTTCTTCGTATTTTTAATTTAATTTTCAGATATGATATAAAAATGTGGGTATATTTTCATCTCCAACTATAATTTCTTGATTTGAACAAGTATTCAATGATTTATACCACTTTTAACACATTTGGGTCGGATTAGAACATCAAAGCATAACTTAACATGATTAAGCATACATATTCTCCACATCGGGCATCAATCATGGAGACATATACTAAGCATGTGTTTGCATATATGCTCATCTTATACATGAATTTTCCACATAAAGACGTTTCATGAGAAGGAAATTCAAATCAGTGACTTTAAAGTTAACATTTACGATCCTAACATAAGTCCTCACGTATGCTCTTAACCCATCCTTGGTTTAACTCAATTTGGAAAAATGGGTATCATCCAAATCTTTATCAAAATCAGAAACAAAAATATAAAAAGTGTAAATCGCATTCATGTGACCAAATTTAATAACGAGATAATCACATTCCGAGAATTCATCAATTTACGGTAATTTTTCGAAGGATTTCTTCCGTAACTTTCTTTTTCTCTCTCCATAAGCATTTTTCTTCTCAAGCTTCTCATTTTTAATGACGAATGAGATTTATATCTTCTTTTTAAACCCAAAATATGTTTTAAATGGGTCCAATAGCCATAAGGGTAGTGGTAGCACATGATTGGTTGGACGAGAGGTCCAATCAAACAATTTCACTAATGGCATATTTATCCTGCCTTTGTAAAATCACCATAACTCCCTATTACGGGCCCCGATTTACTCTCACTTTACGTATAATCTTAGATAACTTATATATCTACAACTTTCAAATTTTGTGTTTTCCCAAAATCATAAAAGTAGTACGCCTAATTTGGGCTCGAACATAAGAGTGATAATTTACTCAAAATTTCATAACTTTCACCTTTTGCTACCAAACATCGCCAATTTCGGACCAACACCTTGGTTATATTTTATAATCCTAATGATGTACGAAAAAAATATTTTCATGATGCATTTAACCACAGAACTAATCATATGATCTAAACAATTTATCCCTGATCATAGGCTCGATTAACATCTAACGCAAACAATACATATATCACATGAGTATACATTCCCCAAATATGATAATTAACATGTTTAACACCCCTCACCAAACTTATAAATCATAAATTATACTTAATCATCTAATTAACATTCCTAATCACGTTTTAGGGCCTTACAATTCTACCCCTCTAATAAAAATTTTGTCCTCAAAATTTAACGCATAAGAACTTACCAAACAGATGAGTATATTACTCCTTCATCTTGTTCTCTTTTTCCCAAGTGGCCTACTCCACATTTTGACTTTCCCACATTATCTTTACTAATGGAATAGTTTTATTACATAACATCTACTCCTTCGATCTACAATAGCGATTGGTTCATCCACATAGGTCAAACCATCTTTAAGCTTTATCGGTTGTGAAATAAACACATGTGAATGATCAAGCACATACTGACGTAACATTAATACATGACAAACATCGTGTATTCGAAATAGTTCTTGTAGCAAAGCCAATTTTTAAGCTATGATTCCAACTCGTCTCACTAATTCCTAAGGCTCAACGTACCTAGGACTTAATTTTCCCTTGTTCTCAAATATCATAACCATTTTCCAAGGATAAACACGTAATAATACTTAATCACCTTCCTCAAATTTCAATTCCTTTCTTCTGTTGTTTGCATAACCTTTTTGTTTACTTTTCACCGCCTTCAAGTGATTATTAATAGGATTTATCTTCTCAGTAGTCAGTTGCACAATTTCTGGCCCAAGTAATTTTTTGTTCTCCTACTTTGGTCCAACACACTGGGGTCCTGCACTTCCTCCCATACAAGGCTTCATAAGGATCCTTCTCAATACTCAAATGATAATTATTACTATAAGGAACTCCATTAGTGACAAGTGTTAATCCCAACTTCCCTTGAACTCTAATACATAAATTTGTAACATGTCTCCAAGTGTCTGGATCATTCTCTCTGACTGCCCATCAGTTTGAGGATGAAAAGTTGTACTAAATTTTAATTTATTCCCCAAAGCATGTTGTAAACTTGGCCAAAAGTGAGAAGTAGACTTAGGATCTCGATAAAAAATAATAGAAATAGGTTCATCATGCAATCTAACAATCTCATCCACGTATATTTTGGCATATCTATCCATTGAGTAAGTAGTTCTGACAGGAAGAAAATGTGTCGACTTAGTCAATCTATTAACGACAACCCAAATAGAATCAAACCCTCATGATAATTTTGGTAAACCTATACCAAAATCGGTAGTAACATGCTACTATTTCCACTCGGGAATAGGCAAGGACTATAGTAAACTACTGGGATTTTCATGCTCCGCCTTCACTTTTTGGCAACCAGACATCCAGCAAACAAGTCTGCAATATCATGTTTTATTCCCAACCACCAATAACATTGTTTCAAGTTTCTATAAAGTTTTGTGCTTCCTACATACATAGCATATAAAGAACAACAAAGCCTCCTTTAAAATCGTTCTCCTTAAATTAGGCACATTAGGTGCACACAAACGGTTATCATACATAATAATGTCATTATTATGAATAGAAAATTCATTTTCTTTACCCTTTTTCATAGTCTTTAATTTTCTCCAATTCTTTATGTCCTGCTTGTGATGGTTGTATCCAGTCTATTAGCAAGGTTAACCACGAGACTCAGCGCTAGTATTTCACGAGACTCATTTAACGCTAACTTCTTCCTTATTAAAGTTAACTCTCTCAGCAGGTTAACTCGAGCACAGTAAATTTAAAATACTCTGCCTAGAGATTTTCTACGTAAAGCATTAGTAACAGCACTAGCCTTACCCGTATGGTGATGTGTTATGTAGTCATAATCCTTCATAAACTCCATCCATCGTATTTTTAAGAAACATAATTTCTATCAGCAGAAATAACATGCCCCAAAAATACTACTTTGATCTAGCCAAAATTTACATTTAGAAAATTTAGCATATAACTGCTTCTCTCGCAAGGTCTGTAAAATAATATGCGTGTGACATTTTGTTCCCTAATAAAGTTAAATTCAGGTTCACCCGGTAACTGAAACACTACCTCCCTTCTAAAGAAATCTAAGCATACATGATATGAGGACAACCAATCCATACCCAATATCACATCAAAGCCATGCATATCGAAAGGTAATAAGTCAACCAACAACTCCTTTTCACTTATTCGCACCATACACTCCCTACACACCCTATCAATAAAAACACATCTCCCACACTGGAGTAATAATAGCTAAACCAGAATCTAATGATGATAGTGATTTATTAAGATGCAATAGATAAAGCAAGACACGAAGAATGTGTAGAACCAGGATCTATCAACACATAAGCGTCTTTATCATTTGTACGTAAGGATAATCGTCTAATGATTTCTTATCAATGAAAGTCAATTCCCAACTCATATATTATTCCATACCTTTATATACGTATGAAAAAATTTCACACATAACAGATTATTGGTTGTATCCTCTTATATTAACAATGAGTGAACATTCAAATAAACCAAACATCATTCTTTACGTTTATCACTTCATTTAAATAGTCCATCCTTATCATCGAGTAACATTTCAAGTAATAAATATTCTATTACAAGACTAACTTTTCAGAGTCCATATCTCCAATCTCCATTCAATACTTCAAATGATAAACATCATATTACAATACTAACTTATTACATGTCATCTTCTCATCTCCTTCTCAATACCAAATACATGTGTTCGACTTTGACTACTATCCGTATCATCACTGAAGTTTTTGAGTATGTTAAACATCATTCTTACGATCCTTAATCTAAACATACCCTCACTACTTTCCATATATTGATAATGAACAATCATACACCATATGTTTATTTTTAACCAATTGTGACAACCCACTTATCAAAATAAGAGGTGGCCAGCCCGATACTCCAATAATAACAGAAATCATAGATGGACCATTCTCAGCATCACAATAATATAATAAGTATACGGGATAACCACCCTATATTTTAGAAATGGTTTGCCAAAATTTTAGTTTTATAAGTTAAAGAAAGCATTTGAACAACCCAAATTTGAAAAGAAGGTGAATAAATCTACAAGAAGTAAACTGAACAGTACATATATAACACAATAACCGAATAAGCTGTCGGTTAACAGTCTCTTACAACTTATATTCAACAATTAAATTAAGTTACATAATACATTACAGTAGCAAAGTACAAAAGCTTGGGCCACGTGCTCGAATAAATAACCCGATCATAACTAGAATACAAAAATGAAGGCGTCTATAGCAAAATATCCCGCAACATCCGCAAGGTGTTGCAGCTCCAAGACACAAGAATGGGGAAGTCAATACGGGCATCCTTGCAGCGGAGCACCTGGGCGAATATAAGATTCATGCACAACAAGAAATATGAATGGGTCAGGACCCGATTTTATATGATCACCAGATGAATAATGAGTATGACAGTTATGAGCAATAATCGTCACTGATAAAGATAAGAATCTACCTACTCAATCTTAGAGCATAAACTAAAGTAATTATAATGACCAAAATTTTAATTCAATTATATAAGAGGATATGAACAAATATTATTAACTAAGAATCACCATCCTTTATACACAGTTTCATTGCACCGTTCCCAAATATCATTAGGAAACATATTCAAGTCATTTGATTTTTATAGCACTTCATCATAAATCAAGTCCCACTTGAATAAGAATAGTTATATTCAACCATATATAACGATTCTAAGACTGTCCTTTCGAGTTTCCCCACTGGACGCGCCCCTAAATAGCTATCATCTTCCAGGGCCTATCAAACAAGACAACCTAGGCATCCTACAATGCAACGTCTGGAAGTGGCCATAGACCTTCGACGGTGAGTGATAACCACACCCGTAATTACCTCACTTCGAACAATAAATACACAATAAATAATAACCGGTCCTATGGACGAGGACTATATTCACCTGCATTCACTAGCCAGGGGACTTCACCTCATGCGCGTACTTCCCTTCTGATAGCATTTAGAGATGTGTGTTTATGTAAATTATCATTTATAATTTTTATTCCCATTTTAATTTATACATCACATTTTATCCGGAGCCATACGTAATTTATACCATCATTATAACCTCAACGATTAATAGACCCCTAATTCATTCTCCAATAATTTATGGTGTTACTATAAACCACCAAGTCTATCGCATCCCAATAACGTGTCAAAATTTCCTCAATTGTTTAATTCTACATCTCGTAATATCAAACTAACTTGTTAAGGGAAAGAAATACCTAATCATCTATTTACTAATCCCCAGAATAAGCCCCAACTATCCCCTTGCTAACATAAGGTAGTTACCCAACTAATATAAGACTCAAGGACACTAATTTTACCTCATAAAAGAAGGTTCATAAGTCCTACGCCTAAAAGAAAAGGGTTTAAATTGAGTTAGAAAAATAACTCAAAACAGCAGGAATTCCGAATCGATTCTCCCTAGCCGAATCGATTCGGTCCTGAAAGAGAATCAATTCGGATAAGAGGACCTGACTTTCTGCATACTGTCGAATCGATTCGAATAGGCTGAATTGATTCGGTTCAATTAGACCTGTAGCCTACCTCATTAGCGAATCGATTCGCTAGGGGCGAATCGACTCGACCTGGCGAATTTGCCAAGAATGGGGCTACAGGTTATGAACCCTAGTTTTTCCCAAACCCCATTTCTCCTCTAACCAACATCATTAATTCAACCCAAAACAATCATAAATGCAACCTAACTACTATAACCCACACAATAACCATCTAAATCAAATTCTAAGGGTTCAAACTCTATAAATCCCTTAAAACCCCAAAATTGTTCAATCCCTTCCAATACACAACCATCACACATATTTATTCAACTTAAATTATATATTAGCAAGTAAGAAACTTTCCTTAAGGTTGAAATCTTAGATTTCCTTATGGAAGCAATAATCCCAAGCCTCGATTTTCAATCTCTTCCTTTTTCTCTACATTTGTCTTCTTCTCTCTTTCTCTCTAGGTTTAGAAATACACACTTAAGAAAATAAAATGAGGTGCAAGACTTAAACGTGCCTCTATCCTTAATTCCCATCTTTAAATATAAATATACCATTAAAATGACTCGTAAGTACACATTTAAGTCATAACCAGTCAAAAGTGCCCGGAACCCAAAAATACAATATGGCACTTATTTTGACTATCTCGCATATTTCGGGACTAACTACGCCTTATAAATTAGCATCCAAAAATATTTAAATCATTTCAAGTTCCGGCCTCATTTAAACTATATATGCCATTTAAAGCACACGAAACTATAAAATGTAACATAATGATATTTACATGCACGTAACAGTAAATATGCAACATTCTAGTAAATATTCTTTATTATTCACTTAATTGATATTTACTCCTTCATCCATTATTTTATATAATTACTTCACACAGTAAATAAGTATAAAATAAATTTCTCAAAAGTAAGGGTTATTACATACTCCCCCCCCCCCCCCCTTATGAGGGAATTTTGCCCTCAAAATTCAGGCGTACCTTGGAAAAAGAGATGCGGATACTTCTCACGCATGTCGTCCTCACGCTCCCACGTTGATTCCTCGGTGTTGTGATGACCCCATTGAACACGAACCAAGGGTACCACTCGATATCTCAGGCTTCGCTCCCCGTGTTCTAAGATTGCAACTGGTTGTTCCTCGTATGAAATATCGGGTTGCAATTCGACATCATCCAAAGGAATGTGCCGGTGAGCTCCTTCACACCTCTTATACTTTTTCAAGGAGGAAACATGAAACAAATCATGAATTTATTGTAAGTGTTCTGGTAAGGCAAGTTGATACACCACTGGGCCTACCTTGGCAATAATGGGAAAAGGTCAAACATAGCGCGGCGCAAGCTTTCCTTTCTTCCCGAATCGCTTTATACCTTTCATTGGCGATATTCGCACCAATACTTGATCTCCAACCTACAACTCTGCATGCCTCCTATTAGCATTAGCATAACTCTTTTGTCGATCTTGAGTTATCTGGATGCGACTTCGAATGAGTTCAATCTTGGAAGAAGTATCTTGGATCATTTCAGGTCCAAAAACTTTATTATCCCCCACCTCCAACCAGCAAGTGGGTGATCTACATGGTCGGCCATACAAAGCTTCATAGGGTGCCATCCCGATTGTGAATTGGTACGAATTATTATAAGCAAATTCGACAAAAGGGAGATATTATTCCCAACCACCTTTGAAATCAAGAACACACATTCGGAGAATGTCCTCAGGCATTTGGTTGACTCTTTCTGTCTGCCCATCTGTTTATGGGTGATAAGAGGTACTCAACTTCAATTCGGTTCCCATAGCTTCCTAGAAACTTCGCCAAAAATGGAAAAAGAAAATCTTATCTCTATCAGAGACTATATTTATGGGCACCTCATGGAGTATAACAACCTTAGCAATAAATAGCCGAGCATAACGAGCAGTATTGTAATCTGTACGTACGGGTAGGAAATGTGCCGACTTAGTTAAATGATCAACAATAACCCAAATGGAATCATTACCGCTCTGCGACGTTGTTAATCCCGTGATAAAGTCCATCGAGATACTTTCCCACTTCCATATCGGTATTTCCAATGGTTGTAACAAACCCGTTGGTCTTTGATGGTCTACTTTCACCAATTGACAAATGGAACATTGGGAAACAAATTCAGAAATGTCCCATTTCATGACTGGCCACCAATACTGACGGCGCATGTCTTAGTACATTTTATCATTACCCGTATGTACTGCAAATTTGGACCCATGAAATTTTGTCATTACGGCCCTCCTTAAGTACCCTTCATCTAGGACTACAAGTCTCCCATGAAAACGTAACCCACCCTCCGAACTTATAGAGTACGATTATGCTCCCTCGGTTAACAATTGGCATATACGGTCCTGACAGCTTTTGTCACTTCCTTGAGCTTACACCACCTTTGCCACAATAGTATACGTAACGGTCAACACCGACATAAATGCCCTAGGAACCGCGTCCTCTTGGCTAACCTCCTTCCATTTTGCCTTCCATACCGAGGCTAACTCCCCCTCGGGTTTCCGACTCAATGCATCCGCCACCACATTCACCTTGCTCGGGTGATAATGAATATCAAATTGGTAGTCTTTCCCAAACTCTAACCATCGGCGCTGTCACATATTTAAATCTTTCTGTGAAAACAAATATTGTAATGATTTGTGGTTCCTGAAAAGACTAAATTTCTCCCTTAGGAGATAATGCCTCCAAATCTTCAAGGCAAAAACTACTCAAGCAAGTTCCAAATCATGCACCCGATAATTCTTTTCATGGGGCTTTAGCTTGCGAGAACCATAAGCAATAGCCCGCTCCTCTTGTAGTACACCTTCCAACCCTTGTAGAGATGCGTCGGTAAAGACCAAATATTCTAATCTTGGTCTTGGTAACACAAGGACTGGAGCAGAGGTCAACTTATCCTTCCGCTCATCAAAAGCTAACTGACAAGAATCATCCGAAACAAACCTCTCCCCTTTCCGGGTAAAGTTTATCAAAGCGCTAGCAATTTTAGAAAAACCCTTGATAAATCTATGGTAATAGCCTGCCAAACCCAGAAAACTACGGATCTCAGTATGTGTCGTGGGCTGACCCCATTCCCTCACTGCAACAACTTTATTTGGGTCTACCGAAATACCCGGGGCTATCACAATGTGACCCAGAAACTATACTTCCTGCAACTAAAAACCGCAATTTTCAAACTTTGCATACAGTTGATGATCCCTCAACGTCTGCAGGATCAACCGTAAATGAGTAGCATGATTGGCTTCTGTTTGAGAATACACTAGGATGTCATCAATGAACACGAAAACAAACTGGTCCATGAAGTCTCGAAACACTATATTCATAAGGTCCATAAACAGAGAGGGGGCATTGATTAGTCCGAAAGGCATAACCAAAAATTCGTAGGACCCATATCGAGTTAGGAAAGCGATTTTGGACACATCTTGCTCTCGTATCCTCAACTGATGACACCCCGTCCTCAAATCTATTTTAGAGAAGTACAACGCTCCCCTAAGTTGATCAAACAAATCATTAATTCGAGGTAATGGGTATTTGTTCCGGATGGTGACTTTATTCAACTCCCTATAGTCAACACACAACCGGAGAGAACCGTCTCTTTTCTTCACAAATAACATCGGAGCGCCCCACGGTGACGTACTTCGCCTAATGAACCCTTGTTCTAATAATTTCTGAATCTATTCTGTTAACTCCATCATCTCAATAGGAGCCATACGGTACGGGGCTCTAGCAATCGGTCGCGTTCCCGGTGCTAAATCAATTACGAACTCAATTTCCCTACTTGGAGGTAAACTCAGTATTTCTCGAAAAACATCTTGGAAATATCTAACAACCGGAATCGAATCTAAGGAAATGACTACATCCTGAGAAGTCTCCTCCGCGATACAGTACAAGTAAGTGCTAGAACCTCCCTCTGAACGAGGCATAGCCACTAAAAACATTTCTCGCCCTGGAATGGAAAAAACTATACTTTTCTCATAGCAATTAACAATCGCACGATACTTCACTAGCCAATCCATAACCAGGATTACATCATACCCGACCATATCAAGGACGAGAAAATCGGCCTCAAAACACAAGTTACCAAGATTTATTTCTACTTGTTTACAAACAAACAAAATTACTGAACCATCTCCCATAGAAGATTCAACACTAGTAAAGGTACTTTCCGCAGATTTAATCAACTCTGTAGACTGAGCAAAGCTTCTAGAAATAAATGAGTGTGTCGCACCCGTATCAAATAATACACGACCCATGTGCCCATGAATGGGAAATATACCCTCAATAACTGGTGGCACTGGCGGGGTCGAAGGAAGCATAGCATCCTCTATGTGGTAAACACGCCCATACTGTAGTTATCCCTGTTGTGGATGGATAACTGGGTTAGGTACTTGTGGCGGCAACTGGACCTGTGGATGTTGTGGAATCCTAGGAAGCTATCCCCCAATCAAATGTGGACACACCTTCTTGAAATGACCCGACTCTCCACATTGAAAGCATCAACCCACCATACCCAGTTATTTCTAAACTGCCCGAAGCCTTGGCCTGGATGGCCTCTACCCCCATTACCACCCCGACCTGCTTGTTGTTGGGCACCCTAACCGTGCTTACTATTAATGCCACCAACATTAAATCGACAAAAATGCTGCCTTTTTATTTCCTGATGATTGGGACGAGGGTAGTGCTCCTCCTCCTGCCCCATTGCCTCCGGGTTTACCCGCTTGCCCTAAAACTGAAACCTTCTTACTACTTTGAACATATAACCGATGTTCTTGATAATGGAGTAACGCCGCGTTCATCACATCCCCAAAAGTCTGTAAAGCTGGATTGCCCAGCAAATGTTGTCGTATCCTCTAGTGTAAACCTCCCATGAACTTTGATATTTTCCTCTCTTCCGGAGTCACCTCGTCCGGCACAAAACTAGCTAAACGAGTGAATTCCTCCTCATATTTTTCCATCGATCGTTCACCTTGCACCATATCTTGAAGTTTTCTTCTCATCTCCCGTTGAAGTACGGGAGGAAAATACTTTCGATCAAACAGAACCCAAAAATCATTGATAGTCATAGTATCTCTCTGCTCTGGCGTAGTCAACGATTCCCACCAATGTAATGCATCTCCAACGAGTTTAAAAGTAGAAAGGATTTGTTTCCTTTGCTCACTACACTCCACCATGCAAAGATGGCGCTGCATATCCTTTTTCCATTGATTAGCTACTATGACGTCAGAACCTCCTTGAAACTCTGGGGGATGGCCCTTTAAAAATAATTCTCTGACCCTTTCCCTGTGACACCCCGACTAATTAAATACCGGGTAGCTACTCCTTTATTAAATTAATACAAAATGCCAAGTTGGTCCAGTTAATAGCATCACTGTCGAAAACATTTTTATAGTTACTAACCACCTAGTATTTATAAATTAAGTTGCCAAATTTTAATTTAAGTCTGATTAACATGCAATAAAAGAATAATGGAAGAAAACATAATCCATTCACCATAACTAAGTAATGAAATAACCAACAAATAATAAGAAGTCCGGAGGAAAACTCCTCACAACAATCCCACAACTGAAAATAATGTGATAAGTCTGAATCCTGAATTAATTACATGCCAGAAGTCTGAATAACTGAAATAAATGAAATGCCTCTAAAAGAAATGGGCGACATGCCCTACAACTGATAAATACTGAATATAGAGTCAAGATAGATGAAGCGTCTACAAGCAAAGTCCTGTAACTACCACAAATAGCTACAGCTCGTCACCTGAATGAGGATCCTAAGCATGATGTCCTTGTGGCTAGGCACCTAAAATGGTTTTTACAAAAATAGATTTGAAAGCAAATGGGTCAGAGCCCGAAAGTGGAAATCATTTTAAAAACAGCAAGTGTTTTAATAACATTAAAACATTAAATGCAAAATACATGTTAGGACGTGCACTCACATGAAATTCTCACCTCTCGACTACATGTGCACTCCTAACGTACCGTACCCATCTAACTAACATACATGTCTAACCAAACCGTAATAAGTTCTACCCCTTACTACTCGATTCCCATATTACATTCTAACGTTATCAATTAAATAGAGGGTTTTACTTAAACTCAGATTCTCAATTAGTAATACAATTCACTATCGGTTAACCCGTTATATTTTATCAAAACATTACCATAAGTATATACACAATACCAACATGAAAGTTCCCATTAATTAAGTGTATATTATTCACGTCATAAATATACAATACAAGCACCCCGAGACGAAGCTGCGGTGCACACATACTCTGCTATCCATCCCGGTACATCACGTACATAAGGATCACGCATTTCGAATCTCTCAGGAATCGTTCTCAGATAACAACAATCACAAACAATGGAGGCGAACACAGTCACATCACATGGGTCACGCACATACCTGCGCTCCCACGATCAGCAGACTTATTAACATCCCAATAAGTCCTTCTCTGGCCTATGTTCTCGAGGTATCATTCTAAATCCGGGCAACACAAGGATTAGAGGGCCCTAAGCGAACGTAAACCTCCCGTGATAGCAAGTATGGTAGGTATGTCATACACATAAAATCATATACATATACTAAGTATGCACACATCTTAGTAATCACCATAATATATTGGTGGTACACTTCTCATTCTCGTACCGACATATAATGCTACACAATTTATATGTTCCTGATTAACATAATAATATAGGCCGTCAATAATTCTCGCATCGTAATAGACACTCACGTCCTAATTCACAATTTCCCTTAGGTTCAAACTACACTTCTAAGTTTTACTCCTCATTATAACCCAAATATCCCAAATATATCAATTTATCAACAAGGAAGTGTTATCTCTACATATAACCAAGGTTACGGGACACTCGGGATTAAAACAGGCTAAAAAGCCTAAACTGTCAGCTCGTTAGAAGTCTCGTTCGAACGAGGCTGTTTGAACGAAAGGCATCGAACGAACATTCAACTCGTTAGAAGGCATACTGTCCACTCGTTAGAAGCTCGTTCGAACGACCTGGGTAGGTCTTCTAACGAGAGGCCAGTTTCGAGCCCAGAAATTCCTTAACTCGTTTTTCCAACTTTTCTTCACCTCTAATATCCTCTAAACATCAAACCAACAATTGTACATGGGTTCTAATCAATCCTAAATATACTTAGGTCATATCTTAACGTATTTTGTGGGATTAATTCATCCTAAATCTCATCCAAATATTGAATCTTCACATCTTCTTCCCCAATCTCAAGAACATGAGCCCTAGAATTTAAATTCATCCATAGGCATAAATAAATCCGTTTTTATGGTATAAAAGATGTATTTTTCCCTGACTAATCATCCTAACATTGTTCTACATGCAATCTCCTCATAAAATTTTAAATCTCTACATTCAATTCAATGAGTTTTTATCATTCTCCAAGAACAATGAAATTCTGTCAATTTCCTACACATGGAAGAAACATTCTTTGTAATAAACGAAATTAAACCACTTGCCTTATGTGTATCTCTGATTTTGATGTCGATCTGATGAATGATTCTCTCTCTCTCTGCAGAATTCTCCTCTCTTCCCTCTCCAAACTTTTCTTCTCCAAAGTGACAATGGTGGCTAGGGTTTTTGCCTTAGGAACTTTTGGGACTAATTCCAATAACCTCCGTAGCCTATTAGGGTATTAGTGGGTTTAGTGGGTAAAGTCCAAATCAGATATTAATTCCTGATTTTCGTGGGTTTTAATTCCCAAAAATCCAAAATTACCAAATTACCCTTATACGTTGCCGACATGGCCTAAAAATGCCCCGGGACCCAAACTTAACCCCTGGCTAGTGTTTTCTGACTATTTCGATCCTTCCGGACGCGCTGGCGCACTCAAAACGACCATACGGTTAATAGAAATAAAATTCACTTTTATAATTAAAATAATTATATTCCTGACGCGACTGTCACACGCGTCTCAATAAAATTTCCAAATTATCGTATTTCAATCTCACGACAAGTTTCATAGTTCAATATTAATATATAGCCATATATACTCATTAATATTAAATACCAACTCGCATCTCGCTAGTATTTTTTATCCAGATTAATTCCCAATTAATACACATTTAATTCAATTAATCCCATAAATAAATATCACAAAAATATGGGGTATTACATACTCCCCCCCCTAATAACAGAATTTGGTCCCGAAATTCAGAACTAGAAAGTACCTGGTAAGAACAACTCTGGATAACGTTCGCGCATCTCATCCTCGCGCTCCCACGTGGACTCCTCGACATTATGATGTCGCCACTGAACACGCATTAACGAAACTATCTTTGACCGCAGTTTCCGCTCACTTCGGTCCAAAATAGCAATCGGCCCCTCCTCGTAGGAGCTATCAGGCTGGAGATCGATGTCCTCCAAAGCAATATGAGAATGATCCAAATCGTCTCTAAGATATTTCCTTAGCGAGGAAATATGAAATACATCGTGAATCCGATGCAAATGCTCCGGTAACCCAAGTCTATACGCAACCGGTCCAATGCGCTCAATAATAGGAAATGGTCCCACATATCTCGGTGCCAACTTCCCTTTCTTCCCTAAATGCATAATTCCTTTCATAGGAGATACTCTGAGCAAAACCTGGTCCCCCACTTGGAACTCTCTGAAGAACCTCTTTGCATCAGCATAGCTCTTCTGCCGATCCTGAGCTACCCGAATGCGACTCCGAATCAATTCTATCCTCGCCGAAGTATCCTGAATCACTTCCGGCCCAAGTAGTTTGTTGTCCCCCACCTCCAACCAACATGCTGGGGAACGACAAGGTCTACCGTACAACGCCTCAAATGGAGCCATGCCAATGGTGAACTGGTAGGAGTTATTGTAAGCAAACTCCACCAGTGGAAGATACTGCTCCCATTCACCCCCGAAATCAATGATGCACATACATAGCATGTCCTCCAACATCTGGTTTGTACGCTCGGTCTGCCCATTGGTCTGCGGGTGGTACGCCGTACTCAACCGCAATTCCGTGCCCATGGCCTCCTGAAAACTTTCCCAAAACCGTGAAACAAATATCTTGTCTCGGTCAGACACGATATTTAGGGGCACACCGTGAAGTCTCACTGTCTCTGCAATAAAGAGCTGGGCATACTGTCCCGCAGTGTAGTCTGTCCTTACGGGTAAAAAATGAGCGACTTTGGTCAACCTTTCCACAATTACCCAAATGGAGTCGTGACCTCTCTGTGACGCAGGCAACCCCGTGATAAATTCCATGGAGATGCTCTCCCACATCCACATCGGGACCTCCAACGGCTGTAGAAGTCCTGCCGGTCTCTGATGATCCACTTTTACTAGCTGACAAGTGGTGCATTTTGAAACAAACACGGCAATATCTCTCTTTATCCCGCTCCACCAATACTGTCGTCTCATGTCTTGGTACATTTTGTCCCCTCCGGGATGTACCGCGAACCGTGAGCCGTGCGACTCTGCCATCACCTCGTGCCGCAATTCCTCCCCTTCCGGAACTACCAATTTCCCATTGAAGCGTAATCCCCCGTCTGAGCTAACGGTATAGGACTCGGCTCCCTCTGCTAGTAATCGAACTATCTGCTCTTGACAGAACGAGTCATTTGCCTGTGCCCTTACTACCTTCGTGACAATCTGCGGTGTAACGGTCATCACAGACATGAACGATCGGTCCACTGCATCCTGGTGTCCCAACTCCTTCCACTTGGCCTTCCACACCCCTGCCACCTCATCTACTGGCCTACGGCTCAACGCGTTTGCTACCACGTTAGCCTTCCCTAGGTGATACTGGATATCAAACTGATAGTCCTTTACAAACTCAAGCCACCTTTGCTGCCGCATATTCAACTCTTTTTGCGTGAATAGGTACTGTAGGGACTTGTGGTCTGTGAACAATCGGAACTTCTCCCCCAAAAGATAATGTCTCCATATCCGAAGGGCAAATACAACTGCCGCCAACTCCAAATCATGAGTGGGGTAATTCTTCTCATGAGGCTTAAGCTTACGAGAAGCATAAGCTATCGCCTGACTCTCCTGCTGCAATACACCTCCAAGTCCTTGTAAGGACGCATCGGTGTAGATTAGATACTCAACTCCTGGTCTCGGCAATGCTAACACAGGTGCTGAGGTCAACTTATCCTTCAACTCATCGAATGCCAACTAACAGGCATCACACCAGATGAATGGTACACCCTTACGAGTCAGATGTGTCAAAGGACCCGCTATCTTTGAAAATCCCCGAATGAACCTCCTGTAGTATCCTGCTAGGCCCAAGAAACTACGGATCTCCGTTGGTGTCGTGGGATGTCCCCACTCCCTCACCGCGGATACCTTCCCCGGATCAACAGATATCCCCCGGTCAGAAATAATGTGTCCCAAAAACTGGACCTCCTTCAGCCAAAACCCGCACTTCTCAAATTTTGCATACAGCTCGTTCTGACGTAGCGTCTGCAAAACCTGCCTCAAATGATCTGCGTGCTCCTCCTCGGTCTGGGAGTAAACCAGAATATCATCAATGAAGACAATGACGAACTGATCAAGGAAATCCCTGAATACCCTATTCATTAAGTCCATAAACACGGCTGGAGCATTGGTCAAACCAAAAGGCATAACCCGAAACTCGTAAGAACCATATCTCGATAAGAACGCAGTCTTCGAGACATCCTCCTCCCTGATACGCAACTGATGGTATCCCGATCTCAAATCAATTTTCGAGAAGAAAGAAGCTCCTCTCAACTGGTCAAATAAGTCATCGATTCGAGGCAACGGATACTTATTCCGTATCGTGACCTTATTCAACTCTCGGTAGTCCACACACAATCTCAGTGAACCATCTCTCTTCTTTACAAACAACACAGGGGCACCCCACGGCGAAGTACTCCTCCGTATAAACCCCTGACCCAATAACTGCTCAATCTGATCTCGTAGCTCTCGCATCTCTGTCGGAGCCATACGGTACGGTGCGCGTGCTATAGGTCTCGTATCTGGCAATAAGTCTATGACAAAGTCTATCTCTCGACTGGGGGGTAGGCCTGGTATCTCCTGAAACACATCAGAATACTCCCTGACAACTGGGATCGAATCTAAAGGAATCGCAACCTCCTTAGAGGTATCCTCCTCTATGTAGTACAAATGAGTGGTCGAACCTCCCTCTGGGCGAGGCATCGCCACTACAAACATCTCTTGCCTCAAAATGGCAAAAATAATGCTCCCACCGAAGCAATCAATCATAGCTCTATAATCAGCGAGCCCATCCATACCGATAATCACATCGTGCACATGCATATCTAATACCAACACGTCTGCATGTAATACCAAACTACCAATCTCTACCCCCACTCCCCGGCATATAAAGAAAATAAGCGACCCACTCCCCAATGGTGAGTCTACACACGTCATTGTGCTCTCTGCTGTGGCTAACAACCCTAAGGCTTTCGCAAAATGTGTAGCTATAAAACGATGCGTTGCCCCCGTATCAAACAAAACCCGACCCATAGTACCATGGATAGGAAACATACCCTCAATCGCGGGTGGTGCCTGTGGAGCTGCTACCTGGTGGACGTTATAGACACGTCCATACTGTAACTGCCCCTGTTGCACAGGAACTGCTGGAATGGCTGGTAGTGCTGGCACCTGGGCTGGAGCTGGGAGGGCAGGTGGAAAAAGTGGCCTCTGTGGCTCATGTCGAGCACCCTGCTGTTGCTGCGGGGCCCTGCCCCTATCAGGACAGTCCTGGCATTTGTGGCCAGTCTTGCCACAAACGAAACACTTCCCCGGGAAGTTCCCGCCTCTTTGTCCCTGCGGCCCCCGGCCCTGGTGGCCGTTACCGTTCCTCCACTGGCCCTGCTGAAACTGCTGCTGACCATTCTGACCCTGCTGGTTCTGATGGCCGTTCGGACCCTGTTGGCCCTGCCGGAAACCTCCCTGTCCGTGCCTGAAATTTCCTGACCTGAACCTCTTGTGATCCCCCTGCTGGGAACCCTGGTCGCCCTGTCTCTGCCCCTGAACAGATTGTGCCCCACTGGCACCATTCCCTCCAGTCCTGCCCTGATGGCTGGACTCTCCCGATCGCTTGCCCTCAGCCATATGAAAGCAGTGATCCTGGTAATGGAGCAGTGCGGCGTTAACCACATCAGAGTAAGTGGCTAACGATAGGTTCCCCAACAAATGCTGACGGATACTCCAAGTCAACCCGTCTGTAAATTTTTGTATCTTCTTCTCCTCTGTCGGTATCTCATCCGGAACAATGTTCAGAAGATTAGTGAATTCGGCCTCATACTCGGCCACAGTCTTACCCTCCTGCTTGAGGCTCATCAACTTCCTTCTCATCTCCGTGTGAACAGCTGACGGAAAGTACTTGCGGTCAAATCGCACCCAAAACTCCTGAATAGTGAGAGTATCTCTCTCCTCCACGGTGGTAATAGACTCCCACCACTGCAGTGCAGACCCCACTAGCTTAAAGGTAGCTAGTATCTGCTTCTGGACATCGGTGCACTCATACATCCTCAAGTGCCGCTGAATATCCTTTCTCCACTGACTCGAAACCACAACATCGGAGCTACCTGCGAACTCCGGAGGGTGTGCTTTCTGAAAAGCATCACGTACACGTTCCCAAGAAGACGGGAATGCATGTGCCTGAACTGGCGCGGCTATCGGCGCCTGAGGTGGTGCCTGCTGAACTACGGCTAGTGCGGCATTTACCGCCTGGGCCACAATGGCTGCAACCTCGGCAGCATTCATCGTGCCCTGAACTGGTGCGGGCTGTGGTTCTGGCGTTGCATCCCTGGGAACCCGTTGTGCACGTCATGGAGGCATTCTGAAACAAGAATAAAGTCTATAAGTTCGCAGTTATAAACTCAAAATAGCTGAAGAACGTAGCATAAACAAGAGAATACAACAGTCCTAAAATATAGGGCTCTACTTCAAAGAAAGCTTAGCGGTAACATAATAAGCCGTACAGATCCTAATGGACACTAGAACCTGATGCTCTGATACCACCTGTGACACCCCGACTAATTAAATACCGGGTAGCTACTCCTTTATTAAAATAATATAAAATGCCAAGTTGGTCCAGTTAATAGCATCACTGTCGAAACATTTTTATAGTTACTAACCACCTAGTATTTAAAAATTAAGTTGCCAAATTTTAATTTAAGTCTGATTAACATGCAATAAAAGAATAATGGAAGAAAACATAATCCATTCACCATAACTAAGTAATGAAATAACCAACAAATAATAAGAAGTCCGGAGGAAAACTCCTCACAACAATCCCACAACTGAAAATAATGTGATAAGTCTGAATCCTGAATTAATTACGTGCCAGAAGTCTGAATAACTGAAATAAATGAAATGCCTCTAAAAGAAATGGGCGACATGCCCTACAACTGATAAATACTGAATATAGAGTCAAGATAGATGAAGCGTCTACAAGCAAAGTCCTGTAACTACCACAAATAGCTACAGCTCGTCACCTGAATGAGGATCCTAAGCATGGTGTCCTTGTGGCTGGGCACCTAAAATGGTTTTTACAAAAATAGATTTGAAAGCAAATGGGTCAGAGCCCGAAAGTGGAAATCATTTTAAAAACAGCAAGTGTTTTAATAACATTAAAACATTAAATGCAAAATACATGTTAGGACGTGCACTCACATGAAATTCTCACCTCTCGACTACATGTGCACTCCTAACGTACCGTACCCATCTAACTAACATACATGTCTAACCAAACCGTAATAAGTTCTACCCCTTACTACTCGATTCCCATATTACATTCTAACGTTATCAATTAAATAGAGGGTTTTACTTAAACTTAGATTCTCAATTAGTAATACAATTCACTATCGGTTAACCCGTTATATTTTCTCAAAACATTACCATAAGTATATACACAATACCAACATGAAAGTTCCCATTAATTAAGTGTATATTATTCACGTCATAAATATACAATACAAGCACCCCGAGATGAAGCTACGGTGCACACATACTCTGCTATCCATCCCGGTACATCACGTACATAAGGATCACGCATTTCGAATCTCTCAGGAATCGTTCTCAGATAACAACAATCACAAACAATGGAGGCGAACACAGTCACATCACATGGGTCACGCACATACCTGCACTCCCACGATCAGCAGACTTATTAACATCCCAATAAGTCCTTCTCTGACCTATGTTCTCGAGGTACCAGTCTAAATCCGGGCAACACAAGGATTAGAGGGCCCTAAGCGAACGTAAACCTCCCGTGATAGCAAGTATGGTAGGTATGTCATACACATAAAATCATATACATATACTAAGTATGCACACATCTTAGTAATCACCATAATATATTGGTGGTACACTTCTCATTCTCGTACCGACATATAATGCTACACAATTTATATGTTCCCGATTAATATAATAATATAGGTCATCAATAATTCTCGCATCGTAATAGACACTCACGTCCTAATTCACAATTTCCCTTAGGTTCAAACTACACTTCTAAGTTTTACCCCTCATTATAACCCAAACATCCCAAATATATCAATTAATCAACAAGGAAGTGTTACCTCTACATATAACCAACGTTACGGGACACTCGGGATTAAAACAGGCTAAAAAGCCTAAACTATCAGCTCGTTAGAAGTCTCGTTCGAACGAGGTTGTTCGAACGAGAGTTCGTTCAAACGAACTGGGTATCTAACGAAATCTCGTTCGAACGAAAGGCATCGAACGAACATTCAACTCGTTATAAGGCATACTGTCCACTCGTTAGAAGCTCGTTCGAACGACCTGGGTAGGTCTTCTAACGAGAGGCCAGTTTCGAGCCCAGAAATTCCTTAACTCGTTTTTCCAACTTTTCTTCACCTCTAATCTCCTCTAAACATCAAACCAACAATTGTACATGGGTTCTAATCAATCCTAAATATACTTAGATCATATCTTAAAATATTTTGTGGGATTAATTCATCCTAAATCTCATCCAAATATTGAATCTTCACATCTTCTTCCCCAATCTCAAGAACATGAGCCCTAGAATTTAAATTCATCCATAGGCATAAATAAATCTTTTTTTATGGTATAAAAGATGTATTTTTCCCTGACTAATCATCCTAACATTGTTCTACATGCAATCTCCTCATAAAATTTTGAATCTCTACATTCAATTCAATGGGTTTTTATCATTCTCCAAGAACAATGAAATTCTGTCAATTTCCTACACATGGAAGAAACATTCTTTGTAATAAATGAAATTAAACCACTTGCCTTATGTGTATCTCTGATTTTGATGTCGATCTGATGAATGATTCTCTCTCTCTCTGCAGAATTCTCCTCTCTTCCCTCTCCAAGCTTTTCTTCTCCAAAGTGACAATGGTGGCTAGGGTTTTTGCCTTAGGAACTTTTGGGACTAATTCCAATAACCTCCATAGCCTATTAGGTTATTAGTGGGTTTAGTGGGTAAAGTCCAAATCAGATATTAATTCCTGATTTTCGTGGGTTTTAATTCCCAAAAATCCAAAATTACCAAATTACCCTTATACGTTGCCGGCATGGCCTAAAAATCCCCCGGGGCCCAAACTAAACCCCCGGCCAGTGTTTTCTGACTATTTAGACCCTTCCAGACGCGTTGGCGCACTCAAAATGACTATACGGTTAATAGAAATAAAATTCACTTTTATAATTAAAATAATTATATTCCTGACGCGACTGTCACACGCGTCTCAACAAAATTTCCAAATTGCCTTATTTCAATCTCACGACAAGTTTCATAGTTCAATATTCATATATAGCCATATATACTCATTAATATTAAATACCAACTCGCATCTCGCTAGTATTTTTTATCCGGATTAATTCCCAATTAATACACATTTAATTCAATTAATCCCATAAATAAATATCACAAAAATACGGAGTATTACATTCCCATGGAGAAGGTCCAGCGGGAGCTTGTACTTCCTGAGCTCGTGGTTGTTGAGATTGTAGCAATTGTTGAACTACAGCAGTCATCGCGATGTTGACAACTTGGGCCACAATATTTTCTACTTCAGCAGCATTTATAGTTCCTTGTTGTGGCGGTGGAGGACCTACCTCCTCTTCTACAACTCTATTTCTTCTAACGGGGAGACCTTTCTTAGGCGGAATCTGAGACAAGGAAATAATAGAATTAGAATACAATTTATAACAATCTATTTTGCAGAAGATCGCTAACATAGGCAAGCAAAACATTCCTAACATTAAGCTCTATATTAAAAAACGCTACGATAGAACGTGACAAGTCCGCATAGATCCTAAAGACTCTAGAACCTGATGCTCTGATACCATCTGTGACTACCCACTTATCAAAATAAGAGGTGGCCAGCCCAATATTCCAATAATAACAGGAATCATAGATGGACCATTCTCAGCATCACAATAATATAATAAGTATACGGGATAACCACCCTATATTTTAAAAAACGGTTTGCCAAAATTTTTATTTTATAAGTTAAAGAAATCATTTGAACAACCCAAATTTGAAAAGAAGGTGGATAAATCTACAAGAAGTAAACTGAACAGTACATATATAATACAATAACCGAATAAGTTTTCGGTTAACAGTCTCTTACAACTTATATTCAATAATTAAATTAAGTTACATAATACATTACAGTAGGCAAGTACAAAAGCTTGGGCCACACGCCCGAATAAATAACCCTGAACTCTTAGGATCCATTCCGCGATAGCAAAGAGGTCTTAGGAACATCCTTCTCCCGAATGCACAACTGATGATATCCCGATCTCAAATCAATCTTAGAGAAGTACATTCCCCTTGCAAATGATCAAGTCTTTAATTCTTGGCAATGGATACTTATTCTGTATCGTGACCTTATTCAGCTCCTTGTATTCTACACACAAACTGAGTGAACCATCCCTCTTCTTCACAAATAGCAGAGGGTCACCCCACGATTATGTTCTCCGCCGAATGAAACTCTAACCCAAAAGTTATTAAATCTGCTCGCTCAACTCATGTATTTCTGAAGGGCTCATGCGGCAAGGTACTCGAGTAATCAGCTTCGCACTCGGTGCTAAATCAATAATGAACTTAATCTCTCGGTTGGATGGTAACCCTGATATATCCTAAAATACATCCTTAAAATCCCTCATGACTAGAATCGAGTCTAACGAAAGCACCACCTCATGTGAGGTCTCCTCCTTAATATAGTATAAATGAGTGCACAACCTTCCCTTAGGAAGAGGCATCGTCACTAAAAACATCTCCTGTCCCGGAATGGAGAACATTGTGGTCCCCTCAAAAATAATCTATCGTCGCCCTATATCCTGCCAATCAATCCATACCTAAGAAAACATTATAACACTAGGAAGTATGCCGCTAAACCCAGTATCCCAATCACAATCTCTACTCCTCTACACATCAAGTGTATAAGTGACCCACTACCCATTGGTGACTCTACACACATAAAGAGACTATCGACGATCTTTAACAAACCATCGGCTCTAGCAAATATGGTTTTAATGAATGAATGTGATGCCCCGGTATAAAAAAAATCCAACCATCATGCCCATGAATAGAAAACGTACCCTCAATTCCTGGCGGAGCTAGAGGTGCTGGTGGAACATTATACACATGCTCGTAGTGCATCTTCCCCTATTGCTGTGGGGCTAGTGGAGTTGGTGCTGCTGGAGGCATCTGCGCCCGCTGTCCCTGTTGGGCACCCTACTGCTGGCCCCTACCTCTCTATGGGCACTCCCTCTTTAGATGGAATGTTTGATCACAAATGAATCAACGCCTCTAAAAGTCTCCCTGGCGTTGGCCTTGCTGGCCCTGACGAGGTTTTCCCTGATGTTGGCACTGCTAACCTCCCCCGTTGTTCCCTTATCCCTGGTTTCCCTGAGGAACCTACTGTTGTTGTTGATTAGGTCCCTGATGGCCATGCCTAAATCCCTGTCCTCCTGGTCAATATCTCTTAGTATAATTCCCCTGATGGGTATCATGTCCCTGTTGGCTGCCTGTCTGCTGCTAGCAATATCCCCAATTGCCTTGCCTTGCAGGCTAAGTTCACTCTCCCTCTTTCTTCCCTTCATGTGGAAGCGATGGTGCTGGCACTGCAATAAAGATGCATTGAAATGTCTGTATATGTCACCAATGCAGGGTTCCTAATTAAATGTTGCCTGATCCTCCACGCTAAAAAAGCTACAAACCTCGCCTTCTTCCGCTCCTCATTTCTCACCTCGTCTAGCATAATGTTAGCCAGACGGGTGAACTCCTCCTCCTACTCCGCCACGGAGCGGTCATCCTGAATCACCTCGCTGAATTTCCTCCTCATCTCGGCCCCAACTGCTGGAGGAACGTACTTGCGGTCAAACCACACCCAGAACTCGGTGTTGGTCATCATATCTCTCTCTCCAATAGTGGTAATAGACTCCCACCACCGTAGAGCTTCCTCGGTCAATCGAAAAGTGCCTAACATCTGCCTCTCAGTTTTTTATCACTTTTATTTAAGATAAAAATATATTTTTTATATACAAAACAAAACAACTAATTTTTTTTTTATAAATATTTTATTAACATATAATGTGTGTTAAGTGTGTGTGTGTTAGGGGACTGAGAGAGAGAGAGAGAGGGGGGAAGGAAGTGAGATTTCGTGGGTTCAAATGAGGAAAATGAGGGGAGAATGGGTATTTGACATTTTTTGGTCAAAGTTTAATGGACTTTTGGACAGAGTCCCCGGTTTGAAATAAGTTAAATAGTTTGGAAACTAACTTGAGGCAAATAAAAGATTGTGAATAACTAAAAAATTGGAGTGATAGTTTAGAGACTAAAATCATAATTTATAATTACAATAAAAGAATGCCATAAAATATTTAGTTAGGCTTATAACTTATATGAAATAGCATTATAATACTGTGCCTGAATAACACTCTGATTTCTGTCAAATTAAAGTTGTGATTTGTTATAAAGTGAGATTGTAAATATTGTTTCAAAAAATCACTTCGAAATGATTTGCTATAGCATCAATTTGAGTTGTTTTAAAATAGCTACACAATTTTGAATTTTATGAATGTTATTCAAACACTTTTGGATTTTATGGATGCTATTCAAATAACTAGCTGATATAGTTATAGTTGAGAGTGACAACACACACCTCTTTCATTGTTGTGTTGGGTCTGCTCATCTCTTGCAAACCCGGAATGGAGAATGGTTTTCTGAGAAAATTGTAAATATTGTTTCAAAAGACCACTTTTTAACATATATAATATAGACAGTTTTGAAACAATCATCATTTCTTGTGAAATTATTACAATGTCCAATTTACTCTACTTGGTCTTTTCGTTGGATGATAACATTTTCGGAAATAATGAGGTGAGAGTGAAAATTCACACCTCATTATTTGATGTGTTTCCAACCGCTTTCATGTGTCCTATTTACTCTACCAGGCCTCTTTAGACTGTTTTCAAGAAATAATTTCCAAATATAGGCAAACAGTGTAACTTGAAATAGTTATAGGTGATTTTTACACTTGGTTTCATAAGAGATTTGTCTATTTGTCTATTGTTACACCTTTATTAATAATAATTTGGCGATATAGATTTGGCTATTTCTAAACGTATATAGCCAAATTACCAAAAATTCTTTGAAAAGTATTAATATCAAATAATTTATATCTACTTTCCAAATCTGGGCAATGAGTACAACTTGATATAGTTATAGGTGATTTCTAGATCTAGGCAAGCAGTAAAACTAAAAATATTTTTACACCTGGTCTGAGAGTACAACTTGCAATGGAGTTCAACTAAACGAAGAAGGATGTAAAGGAAAGTTCATCTTGTCAGAAATTTCTGCCACTTTTTTTTTTCTTATTCACAAACAAAAACTGATTTGTTTTTTTTTCACAACTTTAACATGAGATAAGATTGTTTTATGGAACTTTAATTGTTTTTCAAAAATTTATATTTTAAACTTTACTAGTTTGAATCCGTGTATAGAAGAAATATTAGTGTAATTTTTTAAAGTTGTGCGTAATCCGCGAAAAAAAAACATCGATGTTCGCAAAGGTCTGATATTTTGGGGCTTATTTTTTTAATTTTAATAAATTCGTAAGAAATGGTTGTATTTTCATAATTATATTATATAGTTACAACAGTTATAAAGTTCACATAAGAAATTGCGGTTGTCAAACAACGTGATAACCTCGCCATTATCATTTCAAAGTGGTGTTTTGAGACAATATTTATAATCTTACTTTTTAACAAATTAGACCTTTAATTTAAGAAAAATCATAGTGTTATTCAAGGACAATATTATAATGTTATTTTATTTAAACTATAGTGCTAACTAAACATTCTGTGGCGTTCTTTTATTGTAACTACATAGTCTTCATAATTAAAATTTCATTTTAACACAACACTTAGGGTATTATTTTAAACCAATCACAGAGTCATTTTAGAATAAATAACGCGGTCTTAACAAAAATCATAACGCCATTTTAACAATATATTATATCTTTTTTTTCAAAAAATTTAAAACTTAGAGTTTATTTAACCATGTGCACATAATATTTTAATATTTGAGTCCTTTATTTTATATATATATATATCATAAGAAGATCGTCTATAAAAAAATCATCAAAAAACTCAACTCGGAAGTGGATACGATGATGGCAAAAATTTAGACGCCTAAAAATTCTTATATATTCGCACTCTTCTTTTCACCCATTTTCGAATTGAAGTTTTTGAAGATTATTTTTGTAGATGATTTCCTCAGTATGTTGATCATATATTGAGTTTGGATAAAAATAGATTTTTTTACTATTTAAAAAATCGGTATGGCCATGTTAGAGAACCTGACAATATGTGTGTGTGTGTGTATGTGTGTGTGTGTGTGTGTGTGTGTGTGAGATAAACAACTTAAATATTACAAATAAATGAGGATTAAATAAAAATAAGTAGATTTTTATGTTTTGTAATGGAAAGTAACATAGAAAAATCGCAATATACTTTTGAACAATAAGCCTCAGAGTAATTGAAAATAGACTGGGTAACTTATGAAAATAAAAAATGAATTGCAAGTAAAAAGAAAAAAAATATCAAAAAATGGCAGTTTGGGTGCTTTTTATCCAATTTATCGATCTTGTCTTATATCCAAAAATATTCCCATAAACGTTTTAATTCCAAATTTTAGCTTTGATCATACAGGACTCAATGTTAGTGTTATCATTCCATAAGGATCAGGATCCGGCGAAAATAGTGGACAATTTATCAACTACTCCCACTTATTTGAATAGCATCCACAAAATCCTCCATTTATTCGTTGAGACAACAATAACCACAAACGCGAAACTCAATCCCACGAGTTATTTGATCACAACAATTAATGTGGTGTGAGTTATCAGCGAGCTGCCTTTTAAGGGTTCTGCCATCTAGATATTTGATTACATGTGCTACACGTGTCTTCAACGTTTTCATTTTTTATTTTTTACAAAACAAAACTTACTTGTTCTCGTTTTTTTTCAAAACTTCAACATGAGATAAGTTTGTTTTGAAGAACTTTAATTAATTTACAAAAATTCGGATTTAAAACTCCGTTCCTTTTGAATCCGTGTTTAGAAGAAACATTAGCATTGTTGATGTAAAAAACTAGATTGCTCTAATTATTCAATCACAGATAAATAAATAAGACAAAGATTTTTAAAGTGGTTCGGCTAGGAATAAAGCCTACGTCCACTGTTATGTTATTGCTGAGTGTTTGCAGAATTCTTGATTACAAGTTCTCTCAAGAAGTTCTGGCTCTCTATGAATGAGGATGATACAAGGTATTTATAGCCCTTAGGCTGTACATGAAAGGTTCGATACATTAAATGACATACATATGAAAGGGTAATACATTTAATGTAGCGTGGGCGTCAAGAATATAAACATTCAATGAATAGTTGAACAGTTGTCCGTCTGGTAATTAATGATACGGCCGAGATGCAGCTCGGACCGCCTTAGTTGCTCGTTGATCAAGAGTTCCTCGGAGCGCATGTAGTATCTCGGGATGATGGAGTTCCTCGGGGTGTCTTCCTCGTTGCTCGGAGAGAATATGAAATGGTTGAAGGAATTAACTTCCTTGCTACTATTGTGCCATGTAGATTGACACGTGTCTTCGTATTATTCGTCCACGTCAGCATATTAATTTTAATATCAACAGAAGCCCCCAATGTTTCATATTTCGAACTTTGAGGAGTATGGAATATTCTTTCTAGGTATGTAGCAATATTGAATGATCTTCCTGGGTTTTAGGAGCATCGTATTTGAATTTATTTCCAAATTCATAGAATCCGCCTTTTTTTTGAATTTTTAATAGCGCTTCGATCTTCGTGCCCTTTTTGTCCTTTTAGCCGCCGGAAGTTCAATAGTTTCTTTCGTGTAATCATTTCTTTCGCTGCTTCCCAAGGCAAAGTATTTATACTTCTTAGGTAACCATACCGTCTTCTATCTTTCCCAATTTTCTGCATTCAAGCTTTCTATTCTCTCTTTCAGTCTTGTGCGTTCGTCCTCGTTTTCGTTCGTTGTTGACAGCTCTCCTTTCTTCCTGTAAGCTTTTTCTTCCTTCTTTCTTTTACTCATCATGGTTTATGTTATTGAATCTATTGAAAAATTCCGCTCTGATTTTTCCATCCCATCTTGGGTAATTTTGGAAGAGTTTTCTGGTCTTCAAGATTACTTTCATTTGGCTGAGGGACATTGGTTCCCCAGTCTTTTTATTGCTGAATGTGGTTTTTCCTTTCCACCGAACCCATTGAGTCTCGAATTTTGTCAGTATTTTGATCTTGTCCCTGCAAAAATAGCCCCCAATTCATGGAGAATAATTAATGGGGTGTACAAATTAAATCTTACTCACGGGACTCGTATAGGGATTCCTGAAATTATGTACTGCTATAAGTGGGCCACTTTAGATAATATTTATTATTTAAAAACTAGGTTTCTGAATAGAGCCCTTGTAGTTAACCTCCCTGATTCAAATAGAGATTATTTTGAACATGGGGTTATTATTAAGAATTGGCAATATGCCCCTTTAATCGGAGATGGAGTATACAACGGTCCCAGATGCCCCCCATACGGCAATGGGATAGGTTTATTTTTCATTCTATTTCCTTTCTGAATTTATGAACTCATTATGTTTGATAAAATGTATGACTGATATTTTATTATGTGTTTGTTTGCAGTTGACAGTAAAAGAAAAACTCCTAAAGATTCAGAAGTTAATATCAGGCATCTGAAACTTATCTGGGGTTTGCATAAGACGATTGCAGACGAGCACATCAGGTCTGCATCATATTTGCTGCAGTATAAGAGCTATACAACCTCTTATACTGCTCGTCCTGTTGAGCCAGCATCAACTCCAGAAAATTCTTCTTCGGATTCTCACATCCCTTTATCTCAAAGAATGGGCAAGAAAAGAGCTCCTCCTGCTCTGTTTGATGATATTGCCTCTGCTGTTGAGGTTAAGAAAAGCAAAACTGATGTCCCAGAAGGGACTAAGAAAGTGGATGTTGCCCCCTCTAAAGCTGTCGAGAAGCCCCCAGTGGCTCCGAGCAAGAAAGTTTCTCCTGTAGAAGTAATTACGATCTCTCCTACCAAGACTTCTTTGGTTGAAAGTGCTGAACTCCCGTTGAGGAGATTGAGGAAATCATCCTCAGTTAATCCGGCTGAAACTGCCTCATCTCTACCTGCTGGTGGTATTGGTGTTCCCACCATCATTCCTCCGAGCTCTGCAATGAGCTCGGTGAAAACTTGGATCATACCCGAGGTCCAAGGAATTGATGAAAAAATTTCTAGGGATATGCTGACATCCCTAGCTACTCGTCATCTTGCTTCGATAAATTTCTCACACTCTGAATTTCTTTTCTTTTTCTGAGTATTTGTATTTTTGCACTGACTTACTGCTTTTCTCCTCTTTCAGCTGGTGAACTATTTTAATAACATTGTGAAGAAGGATGAGGTAATTAAAGCCTCTAGTTCCTCGTCTGGTGTAGAGGATGCTCTGTTGGGTTTGACTCAATCTTTGAAGGAATCTCGCCAACAGTACAATGAGGACAAGACTGCTTGGGAGAAAAAGTTGTCAATAGTTGAAGCCGAGAAAGTGAAGTTGGCTGAGATCTCCAAAGGTTTGGAGAATAAAGTAAAAAGTTTGGAGGTTGAGCATAAAAAATATGATGACAAGCTCAAGAATTTTGGAGAGCTTGAAGATAAGTTGAAGAAAGCAAAGGAGGAGTTGCTCGTCCTGCGAGATATCAAAAGTAAAAAAGAAGAATTGGACGTGAAGCTCTCCTCGGAGAAATTGAGAAGAAAGGTTGCAGTCAAAAAATCCTTCAGTGCTGGCTGGGAGAAAGGATGGGATAAGGTAATTGTTGCAATGACATCCCAAGTTCAATATGGGAAGTTAAAATACTTCCATGATGGCTGGGTAGCTGCTCTGCAAGAGTTGAAGATTAAAGACGATTCTGAGCTATTCCAACTACACGTCCCTGGTCCTCCTCCAGCAATTATGGAGGAAGAAGAAGATGAGCCTGTTTCTGATGAATCTTCTATAGCCATGGGTGACCCAGTCTCTGCTTCTCAACCCTCTGTTATCGAGGACATTTCTTCTATGCCTCCTCCTGCCGAGAAGATTCCTGCTGATCAAGCCGTTGTTACCACCGAGCAACCGAGCTCCTCGTCCCAGCCTCCCGAGAAAGTCTTGGGAGACAAGGAAAAGGTGTGAAGTTGTTCGGTATTTCTATCTTTCATTACTTGTAATCGAACAATGTAATCCTTTTATGATCTAATAAAATACATCTTTGTTCATCTCTTCATTGTTGATCCTCTGTTTGCTTTTATTTATTAACTCCTGCTTTCTCTTCGTTATTAGTTTTTGGCCAGAATGGAATTGATATCAGCTCCTGATACTGAGTTGATGCAACAATGCACTAGATATTATAAAGCTGGTCATACAGACCTAAGTGTATCAGAGATTGTCGACATCCTAGGTCATGACGCCTCAGAACAAGCAGTTGAGGCTTACCGGTACCTAAAGGATTTACTTGATAGAGCTGTGGCCAATAATGTGGCATACTAAGAATTGATCGAGGAACTTCATGGTTCCATAGAGGATCTTCAAAATCAACACAATGCATCAATGGCTTCGTTGCATAAGGATTATGAAAATAGATATCAACAACTTTCTTCTGAAACAGGCCATAAAAAGATCCTTGCTGGATATGATATTAGGGAAAGAACTTTAAAAGGTGAAGTTGAGGCTTGCAGGCAGATTGCTGAGTTGCTGGAATAGGAGAACAATAATTTGCAGAAAAAGTTGGCACAGTATGAATCTGCAGCATCATCTCCAACTGCTTTAGTACCAGTTACTGATGAAGGTTTCTCGTTCTTAGAGGTTGAAAACGCCAAATTAAGGCAAGAATTGGATAACTTAAGAAGATATGTTATTCCAGTGACTGCTCGAGGACGAGGAAGAGGTTCTCGGGGGCGAGGAAGAGCTGTTCAAAATGTTGTCGAGGAACAAGGTTCTCCAGTCGCTTCTCGGAGCCGATCAAGAGTTCTTAGTCGCAATGTTGAAGAGGCTCGTACCCAATCTACTTTGGAAACTCAAGCATTCCAATTAAACGTCAAATATCGGGCTCTATCAGAAATGTCTAAGAAAAATCTATCCTTGGAAGATCAACTTACTGCAACGAAGTCTGCTCTACATTCTAAGGATCTTTTTGCAAAAAACCTTCTCGAACAATTGGATAGATTAACCTTTCAATTTCATAAGCAACCCAGGGAATTTTGGATGGCAGGATATAATGAAGCTCTTGTTCATTTGGATGCTCGTATTGAACATGCCAACAATGAAGGTTATAAGCAGGGGTGGTTGAATGCATTGGGTGTGTTGAAATTGGAGCAAGGGCATTATTTATGGGATTATCATGCTCCAGGATTACTAGACTTGCCTGTGCCACCTTTCAAATTGGACATGGCCTGGATCCCAGCTCGTTCCATTCCTCGTAGCTTAATTTCAAAATATCTCGGTGATTATAGCCTTCATTCCCAAATCGAAGTATCTCGTCCAGAGCATCTAATGGAGACACCTTCAATAATGAATGTCAGAATGTTGAAGGACTTGAACTTTATTAGTTCTCCCCTTTGCCTGGAAGATCCTCCTGCTGGTGAAGAGCCTATTTCTAAAGCAGAGGGCAAAAAACCAATAGAATAGGAATATCAATGTAATAGTTAATACATTCATGTAACCTGTAATTTTTTTTTTTTTTATTTTAATGAAAAGACTTTCATTTTCTGTTTGCCAATTTTGCTATTGTCTTGTGTTTATCAAACACCTTAAAAAGATAACAATAATATTGTTCATTAAGCAACGTAATAAAAAGTTACAAGTATCAAGGTTGTTCAATCACTTAATAATAAAGTAATGAGTATAAATTGTTCAAACTGTTTCCAACCAACTAGGTTGGATAAATAATGTTTGTCGACCAACTACAATTGATGGATTTTATCCCCGACCAGCCATACTTGGTTCAATTTCAAATATTTTCATAAAATGTGTCTGACCAACTAAGGTCAATAATTTATCCTCGTCGACCAACTACAGTTAGTGGGTTTTTATCCCCGACCAACTATACTTGGTGTATTTTGGAATATTTTGTTCTTCAAAGAATTTTTTGTAATAATCTTACCTCCCGACCAACATAAGTTGTAATGTGAGAGTATATTTTTATCTTACCAACCGTAATTGATCATGATGGTGTACACCTCTTAACCAAAGGAGTAGTAGTGGTTCTTTCGAACTATATGTCCACTAGTATTCCCCGAAAAACTTTCAACAGAAAGAAAATGATGAGACATCCTCGTTTTATTCATAATGAAGGAAATGCTTTACATTTTACATTACTGATAGTACTTGCGCAGGTGTTCAGCATTCCATGCATTCTTAAATTCTTCTCCCTCTAGAGTTGCTATTCTGTAAGTTCCTGGTCGAACAACCTCTGTAACTCGGTAAGGTCCATGCCAGTTTGCTTCCAACTTATTTTGCTTCAGAATGACTTTCTTTAGCACATAATCCCCTTCTTTTAAGTCACATTTCTTCACCCTTTTGTTGTAGAACAGAGCTGTACGTTGTTGGTAAGCAGCATTCCTAATGGCTGCCTCTTCTCTAACCTCCTCGAGCATATCCAAATCCAGTCTTCTCATCAAATCGCTGACTGGGGAATTGAAATTCAGTACCCTATGCGTTGGGAGACCCAACTCGGCAGGTATCACAGCCTCACTTCCAAATGCTAGCATATATGGTGATTCTCCAGTTGCTGCTCGGGGAGTTGTTCGGTAAGCCCATGGTACTGATTGGAGCTCATTAATCCAATTTGCTTTAGCTTCACTTAACCTCTTCTTCAAACCATTTAGTAATGTTCTATTCGTCACCTCAGTCTGTCCATTGCTTTGGGGATGGCCTGGTGCTGAATGAAGCTTCAAAATGTTCGACTGATGATAATAGGCAGCAAATTCTTCATTATCGAATTGTGTTCCATGGTCTGTGATGAAAGCATGGGGGAGACCATATCGACAAATGATGCTCTTCCAAATGAACTGATATACCTTCTCGTACGTCATATCAATTATTGGTTCAGCTTCCACCCACTTAGTAAAGTAATCCACTGCTACGACGAGGTACTTGAACCTTCCTCGGGTCGTCGGCAATGGTCCAACCAGATCAACCCCCCACATGGCAAATGGCCAAGGTGAAGTTATGGGTGTCAACAATGCTTGTGGAGTTCTTCGGATGGAGGAAAAACGTTGGCACTTGTCACACTTCTTGGCATAGGCTATACAATCAGCCCTCATCGTCGGCCAGTAATATCCCTGTGTCATTACCCTTTGCAAAAGTGTCCGACCTGCTACATGAGCTCCACAAGATCCTTCATGGATTTCTTCAACCAATTCCTTGACTTCTGATGGATGCACACATCTCTGCAAACCTGCCATAATTCCTCGTCTATACAAAACACCATTAGTTAACACATACCGAGCAACTTTATACTTCAATTTCTTGGCAGCTAGCTTGACCTCCGGTAATTCTCCTTCTTAAATGTATGCCCTGATAGGATCCATCCAAGATGGTCCTAAATCAAGGGTAATAATTTTCACCGTCAGATCTTCTTCTATGCTCCGACTTTCTAATACTTCAATTGGTATCATTCTTCGCAGCTCGGTGCGCGTAGCTGACGCTAATCGGGCCAATGCGTCTGCTCTAGCATTCTCCATCCTAGGTATTATCACCAATTGAATAACATCAAATTCTGTCAATAACTCCATCACCTTTGCATGGTACTTCACCATTAATTCTCCTTTAACTGAATATATTCCCATCATTTGATTCACAATTAATTGAGAATCACTGAAAACAATTATTTGTCGTGCCTCCATAACTTTCGCCAAATGAAAACCTGCTATCATGGCCTCATACTCAGCTTCATTATTGGAAGCCTTGAATTGGAATCGCAAGGCATATTCCATGTCAATATCATCTGGGGTGTTTAAAACAATCCCTGCTCCACAACCAGCTGTGCAAGATGATCCATCTACATATAATCTCCATGTAGGTAACTCGTCTTCAAATTTCTTATCTGTCAGAGCTCCTCGGTAAAATATCTGCTGTTTTCTTTCATCATCCCCTGGTATTTTTCGTTCCTCGTCGGTCATCTGTTCGTGCCCTTTTACCAACCGGAGTTGGTCTGGGTTTGAATATGATGATTTTTCTACATCCACAAGTCCTTTTACCAACCTTAGTTGGTCTAGACCTGTGTCTGTTGATCCTGTATCGTCCACAGGTAAGTCAGCAAGTACCTTTTGTTCCTCGGGGGTATCAGGGTATGTGAACTCTGCTATAAAATCTGCTACAGCTTGCCCCTTTAATGATGATCTGGGTTCATACACAATATCATATTCACCGAGTTCTATTGCCCAATACATCAACCTTCCTGATTTTTCTGGCTTGTGAAGGGCTTGTCTTAACGGCATTTCGGTATACACGATGATGGTATGGGCCTGGAAGTATGGCCTCATTCTTCTACTTGCCTCAATTAACGCTAATGCCAATTTTTCTAGCTTTGGGTACCTGATTTCTGCACCTCGGAAAGCCTTACTTGTGTAATAAATTGGCTTCTGGACTCCATTCTCCAATCTGATCAACGCCGAGCTGACTGCATTCTCTGATACTGCCAGATACAAGTACAACTTTTCTCCTGTTATTGGCCTAGACAGCAATGGTGGGGCTCCTAAATACTTCTTCAAATCTTGAAAGGCCTTCTCACATTCATCAGTCCACTCAAAACTTTTTCGCAGTGTTTTGAAGAATGGGAGGCATTTATCAGTTGCTCGGGATACAAATTTTTTGAGCGCTGCAACTCGTCCTGTAAGACTCTGTACTTCTTTCCTCGTCGTTGGGGATCGCAGCCCTAAAATAGCTTTGATCTTTTCTGGATTCGCCTCAATGCCTCTTTGGTTGACGATGTATCCGAGGAACATTCCTTCTCGTACTCCAAAGGTACACTTTGTCGGGTTGAGCTTCATTTGGTATTTGTCCAGTTGATCAAAGGTCTGGCCTAAGTCAACTAGATGATCAGTAGCTCTCTTGCTTTTGGTGAGCATGTCGTCGACATAGACCTCCATGTTGCAGCTGATTTGTTCGGCAAAAACCTTGTTCATCAGCCGCTGATATGTTGCACCTGCATTTTTTAAACCAAAAGGCATAACATTATAACAATAAGTTCCCTTTGGGGTAATAAAAGAAGTACTTTCCCTGTCTTCAGGTTTCATTTTGATCTGATTGTAGCCAGAGTATGCATCCATGAAGCTGAGTAGCTCATGTCCCGAGGTAGCATCCACTAGCTGATCGATTCTGGGCAATGGAAAATGATCTTTAGGACATGCCTTGTTAAGATCAGTGAAATCAACACACATTCTCCATTTATTATTCTTCTCTTTTACCATCACCACATTTGCCAACCAATCTGGATATTTCACATCTTCAATGAATTGGGCTTTCTGGAGCTTTTCGACCTCCTCTTGTATGGCTTGGTTCTTCTCGGGCTAAACACTCTTCTTCTCTGCTTCACAGGCTTGATCTCCTTATTCACATTGAGCTCATGACATAAGAAGTTTGGATCTATTCCTGGCATGTCTTCATGACTCCAAGCAAAAGTATTCTTCCTGTTTCTCAAGAAAATTATCAACTCCTGTTTTATTGAAACATCCAACGACGATCCTATCTGGGTTACTCGTTCAGGATGCTCGTCGTCCAGAATAACATTTTCTGTAGATTCCACCACCTGTCCTTTTACAAGTTGAGATTCATCCCTAGGATCAAGAGTTTCAATTTATGTACCTTTCTCCACTTGGTAAGTAGTAGTCTTTTTCCTTGATTCTTCAAGTTCCTCTTGCTCGGCAGACGAATAATAGCATTCCCGAGCTACTTTTTGATCACCTTTCATAATTCCGACTCCAAAATTCGTTGGGAATTTCAAACACTGATGTACTGTAGATGGAACTGCTTCGAACTTCTTCAATCCAACTCTTCCCATGATGATGTTGTAGGCTGATTGCACATTCTTATCCATCACAAAGAAGCGTATTCTTTCTGTTCGACAAGCAGGCCAAGTTCCAATGAGTATATCCAACTTGATCGTCCCAAGTGGAAAAACTTTCTCGCCAGCAAAACCCAGAAGGGGTCTGTGATAAGGTTCCAATTGAGATAATTTCAAATTCAAGCTATCAAAGCATGAATAGTACATGATGTCTACCGAACTACCGTTGTCTACTAACATCCTTGAAATGACCACATCCTTCATCCTCATTTTGATCACCAAAGGATCATCATGAGGGTAAAGAACACCTGCCAGGTCGTTTTTTGAAAAACCAATCACTAGCTTCTCTCTGTTTACTTTCCTCGGACGATCATCCTCGGCCAGATTTATTCGCTGAATATATGAACAAGCTTGAGCCTCTCCTAGGTAAGCTTTTCTTTCTGCAGTAAGGTCCCCTCCTCCTGCATCTCCTCCTGTAATAACATTACACTCAAATGACCCAAAACGTATGGAAAATACCTCTCGTTCAGGCTGCCTTGGCTTCTTGAGAAGATCGGGGTCATCATCTGGATCATCTTCATGGTCCCTCTTCTTTTTCTCCTCTGCACGACGAGGAGATTTAGATCTTTCTCTAGTTCTATCATCATTCTTCCTCTCACCCCTGCGATCTACATATTTTGACAATTTTCCTCTTCGGATAAGCGTTTCAATCTCGTTCTGAAGGGCTATGCAATTTTTGGTCATATGGCCATGATCTTTGTGAAACTCGCAGTATTTGGCCTTATTCCTCAAATTAGGATTTGTCCTCAGTTTCTCTGGCCACTTGATTTCCTCGCTATTCTTGATTTCTTCCAAAACATGATTAATACCCATTTTCAATGGAGTATAATTGTCGTATTTCTTTAGGACTTCCCATGACGTTCTATTGTTCTTGGAGTGCTTGTCACCACCATTACCTTTTTGCTCTTTCTTCTTAGACTTGTCGACCTCCACCTTGGTTCTTTATCCATATTCTTCTTTGCAGCCATAGCCTCCTCGGCATTCATGATTTTGGCGGCTTTTGCCATCAACTCCGACATAGTTTTAGGTGGATCTTTGGCCAAAGTGTAGTATAACTTATTAGGCAACAAACCACTCATCAAAGCAGTGATTGCTGTCTTTTCTTCGTAATCTATGACTTCCAACTTCTCGTTATTAAAACGAGTTATATAATCTCTAGTACTTTCACCTGATTTTTGTCTAACACTTAGCAAGTGTGCTACTCGCTCTACTGGCTTCGCCCCAAAACAAAAATTGCCAATGAACAACTCGGCTAATTGAATAAAAGTTGAAATCTTACCCCGAGGAAGATTATTATACCATATCTGTGCAGATCCGGTAAGAGTTCCCGAGAATGCTCTACACCTCATCTCGTCGGGGACGGCATAGATGTCGGTAGCAGCTTGGTATTGTTCTATATGAAGAACAGGATCTGTCTTTCCATCATACTTGGGGGTCACTACAGGTGCTTTGAATTTCGACGGTGTAGGAAAATCCACAATGGCTTGCACAAAAGGTGTTCCTTGAACAAAAGTTCTCTGTAAGGGGTTTCTTGCCTTAGCCATTTCTCCCAGTCTATCCTCCAACCGCTGAATGGAACCTTTCCATGCTTTATTTCCTTCCTCAGGCCGCTTAGTCCGAGCAATTGATTGCTCTGACGTAGCGTCCTGAGATTTATCTCGACGAGTAGCTGGTCGTGATTGTGCTGATCCTTCTCTCAAACGTGATGGTGGTCGAAAGCTTCTCGATGGAGCTCTAGGTGGACTCATGTTTCTCCTTGGTCCTAATCGACTGAAAGGAGATACCCGGCTTAATCTTTCCAAGGCACTGGTTCTCTCCGGAGAGAGAGATATAGGTTGATCTGTATCTGTAGCCCGTATTGATGAAGTTCGCCCAGGTTGATAAGAAGAATCATTAGATTCTCCATTGCGATATGACCCAGTACGTCTGGATCGCGATTGCCCACGATCACTCCTTTGCCCTGAATAAGTAGGTGCACCGCCTTGAAGAGTTTGAAGGAGTTGCCTCATAGATTCTTGCATGGCGGTTTGTCCTTGAGCCTGATTTGTCATAATTCCGGCCAGATCTGGAGATGCAGATGGATTTGGAGGATTTCCAGTATTTCCAGCGTTTCGATTACTGGATTCTGGATTATCTGCCATTGATGACAAATGATTTTTTATGAAAAACGATAGTAACAGTCGTTTCCCACAGACGGCGCCAATCTGTTGATGTAAAAAACTAGATTGCTCTAATTATTCAATCACAGATAAATAAATAAGACAAAGATTTTTAAAGTGGTTCGGCTAGGAATAAAGCCTACGTCCACTGTTATGTTATTGCTGAGTGTTTGCAGAATTCTTGATTACAAGTTCTCTCAAGAAGTTCTGGCTCTCTATGAATGAGGATGATACAAGGTATTTATAGCCCTTAGGCTGTACATGAAAGGTTCGATACATTAAATGACATACATATGAAAGGGTAATACATTTAATGTAGCGTGGGCGTCAAGAATATAAACATTCAATGAATAGTTGAACAGTTGTCCGTCTGGTAATTAATGATACGGCCGAGATGCAGCTCGGACCGCCTTAGTTGCTCGTTGATCAAGAGTTCCTCGAAGCGCATGTAGTATCTCGGGATGATGGAGTTCCTCGGGGTGTCTTCCTCGTTGCTCGGAGAGAATATGAAATGGTTGAAGGAATTAACTTCCTCGCTACTATTGTGCCATGTAGATTGACACGTGTCTTCGTATTATTCGTCCACATCAGCATATTAATTTTGGTATCAACAAGCATAATATTTGAAAGTTGTGTGTAATCTGTGGAAACAAACATCGATGTTCGCAATTGCTAAATATTTAGGGGTCTTATTTTTTCAATTTTAATAATTTCATAAGAAATAACAGTCGTTTCAAAACTATATATTAAAGTTACAGTAACTATAATGTCCACACAAGATTTTGCAGTTTCAAAACAACACAAGATTATAATATGCACATAAATTGTGTCTGTGTGTCTATGCGTAATAAACAACTCATATATAAAATTCAACATAATTAGAGGATTAATTTTTGGAGTTTGATATTTTAATCGGGGCTAATATTGTAGGTCCCTTAACACCGTTTGTTGAAAGAACCCGAAGTGTTTGAGGATGCAATATATGTGTAGGTAATTTTATAATTTGCATTAATTAATTTATTGGCCAAGTATCGTGGGCCTCAACGTATTTGGTGCTTAGAGTTAGTTTATGATCTTCTTACAATTAATTAAATAGTTTTGTATAATTTTATATTTAGCAGAGATAGTCGACGGTTTTGGGGATTGGATCTCAATGCCATTTTCTCGAAAGTGTTTTGAAAACCAAAGATTCAAGTTTTTGCTTCTAGTATTTAATTTGCTCTTGCTTATCTCAAATTGCGTAGATTCTTATGAAATTATCAAATTACAAAATTCACCTTCCTATTTCTTTCTCAAGCCGATGACTAGATCGTAGAAGCCAACCCTGCATTCATTATTGGTTTCCTCATTTAACCAAATATTCCTTGTTACAAAACAAAACAACTGGATTTTTTTATTTATAAATCTTTTAATAACATTTAATGTGTGTCAAGTGTGTGTGTGTGTGGGGGGGGGGGGGGGGTGAAGGGGAAAGAAGTGAGAGTTCGTGGGTTTAAATGAGGAAAATGAGGGGTGAATGACTATTTGATATTTTTTGTCAAGTTTGAACGGACTTTTGGACATAGTCCCCGGTTTGGAAAAAGTTAAATAGTTTGGGGACTAACTTAATGAAAATAAAAAATTATGAATAAGTTGAAAATTGGAGTGATAGTTTCGAGACTAAAATAGTAATATACTCTTATAATTACTATAAAAGGCCGCCATAAAATATTTAGTTAGGCCTATAGCATATCTCTATATACTATAAAACGCAAAACAAGGCATTTATGAGCATTTAAGACTCTTCCTCATTGAGAGTATCCACGTGGCACTCTATATTTATATTTCTATAAAATACTATACAAACAATTTAATAGATGCATTGAACTATTGAGTTTTCTCTCTCTCTCCTTCAATTTAATCCAACTACGAAACTAAGTCAAAAGCAATTAAAAAACATTTTATATAATAACGTTGAAAAATACTGTTTTTTTAACGTTTTTTTATGAGCATTTAAGACTCTTCCTCATTGAGAGTGTCCACGTGGCACTCTATATTTATATTTCTATAAAATACTATACAAGCAATTTAATAGATGAATTGAACTATTGAGTTTTCTCTCTCTCTCCTTCAATTTAATCCAACTACGAAACTAAGTCAAAAGCAATTAAAAAACAGTTTATATAATAACGTTGAAAAATACTATTTTTTTAACGTTTTTAACATTTTATATGAAAACTGTTCATATAAAAAGTTGTTTTTAATAGTTGATAAAAACTTTTTTTTAACATTTTTGATGTCTTTTTATAAAAAAAAAAAAAATTGATTTTATAAAAAACAGTTAAAAAGAGTTTATTAGAAAACCTTTTGATGTTTATAACTGTTTAAAAAAAAAGGTTTTTGTATAAGCAATTTTTTAACGTATATACAAAACAGTAAAAAAAATAGTGTTTTTTTAACCTTTTTAAAAAACAGTGTTTTAACAAAAAGTGTTTTTATATAAACTATAAGAGCTTTTCTCTCTCTTATTCTTACTTTCTCTCTTTTTTGGATTATTTTTTTAACACTTTTTTTAAACGTTAAAAAAAATTGTTTTTTATAAACATCAAAAAACAATTTATATAAAATCAATGTTTTTAAAAAAAATCAGTTTATAATCGTTAAATGGTTTTTTTATAAACAATTTTTTCTACTTTTTTTATAAAATTATTTTTTTACGTAAAACATTCAAAAACAGTTGATATAAAAATGTTAAAAATACTATTTTTTATAAATGCTAAAAAACTGTTTATATAAACCACTATTTTTTTAAGGAAAAACACTGTTTTTTATAAACATTCAAAAACAGTTTTATAATTCTCTTTAAAAAAATGTTGTTTTTATATAAACCATTTTTTAATATTTTTTTAAAAGAGTTCTTTTTTTTTTAAGAACAGTGTTTTTACATAAAAAATTTTAACGTTTATACAAAAAACTGTTAAAAAAACAGTGTTTTTAATGTTTTTATATTAAGTGTTTTTTACGTTTTTAATTTATTCATATAAAGAATTGGTTTTATGAAAAAAGTTGAAAACAATTTACAAAAAAACTTTTGACATTCATAAACTGTTTTTCATAAGATTGTTTTTATATAAAGTTTTTTCAACGTTTATAAAAACAGTTAAAAACAATATTTTTTAATGTTTGTAAAAAAAAGTGCTAAAAAAAGTTTATAAAAAAAACTTTTGATTTTGTAAAACTTTTTGATTTAAAAAAAATACTTAATAAAAAAAGTGTATAAAACTTTTTCATTTTATAAAACTTTCTCATTTTATAAAAAAGTGTTAATAAAAAAAGTTTTACTATTTAAAACAATAAGATATAATGTAAAATTTGTTTTAATACACTAATAAATACTTATACTAATGGGTAAAATAGTCTTTTTGATTGGAAAATGAGTCAACTGACCATCAAACTAGCTAACTAACGTTTTTTTGTCGATTTTGAATTCCAAATGAGTAGAATGTAAACAAATGGAATAAAACTCTAAATAACTATTGGACCCCAAATAGTAAAATATCCTTACAAAATTGACAAGGAGCCATATAATAGACTGTGATTTTGTTTAAGTAGAATGTATTATGTGAAGATTGAAATAGTGTTTTTCTTAAGATAATTTCGATTGAATCTTTATATAGAAATGTGAGTTTAATTAGTTAGAAGCATATGATGTGAATTTAGTTAGTTAGAAGCATATGGTGTATGTTGCTCTATTTTAAAGGAAGTGATGTATACTTCCATGTTTAATAACATTGTTTTTTAAATAAAATATATAATATTCCTTTTTGGATTTTTCTCTTTTTATATTGTGATTGCACAATTATTTTTGTGCTTTGTTATAAGGTTTGATATTTTTATTTTGACTCATTTTCAGATTTTTTTACACAAATTATACCCTTTATGCTTTATTTTCTTAACACACAAGTTCTAATTGTTTGTCATTTCTGTCTATCATATCCATGATACTATTTATTATATTTTTTAAAAATTAGGGGTTAAAGTATAATTTATTAAAAGTTGATTAAGTGCCTAAGTAAAATATTTTGAAAAAATATATATATATATATATATGATAGTAATTATCGTGATTATATATGAGTGTCCATTTTCTCTCCATCTATTATTAATTCATATTTATATAATGTATCAAATAGACATAAAAATATAATTATGTCTTAAATAAAAAAAGTATCTCGGTGTTTAGTGTATACTAATCATAGAACTACCATCTATACTAAAAAATATAAATATATAGTTAATTTGTAATTTTAAAATAAAGGAATGTTCATATGTCCGAAATTTTTTATTCATTTTTTCATCTCATATTAACATTAGTTTAAATGTAATGATAATATTATTTATGTGGCATATATTTTACGAATAAAATTATACTACGCTCGCGCATCGCGCAAGGTTCAAAACTAGTATGAAATAGCATTGCAATATTGTGCCCGAACAACACTCATTTCTATCAAATTAAAGTTATGATTTGTTATAAAGTGAGATTGTAAATATTGTATCAAAAAACCACTTTGAAATGATTTTCTAAAGCATCAATTTGAGTAGTTTTAAAATATCTACACAGTATTGGAATTTATGAATGCTATTCAAACAGTTTTCGATTTTATGGATGCAAGTCAAACAGTTGGCTGACATAGTTATAGTTGAGAGTGACCACTCAGACCTCATTAATTGTTGTGTTGGGTCTGCTCATCTCTTGCAAACCCGGAATGGGGAATGGTTTTCCGAGAAGATTGTAAATATTGTTTCAAAAGACCACTTTTTAAAGTTGTATTATAAAGTTACAGTAATTATAAAGTCCGCTCAAGATTTTGCGGTTTTCAAACAACGTGATAGCCTTGTCATTATCATTTCAAAGTCTTGTCTTGAGACAATATTTATAATCTTACTTTCAAACAAATCAGACCTTTAATTTATGAAAAATCATAGTGTTGTTCAAGGGTAATATTATAATGTTATTTTATTTGAACTATAGTGCTAACTAAATATTCTGTGACGTTCCTTTATTGTAATTACATATTTAATTTTAACACAGCACTTAGGGTATTATTTTAAACAAATCACAAAGTCATTTTAGAATAAATCATGGGATCAATTTAACAAAATTCATGTCGTCATTTTAACAATTTATTTTATCTTTTTTTTGAAAAAAAATTTAATCATAAAGTTTATTGAACAATGTTTATATATATATATATATATAATAATGCCACTGTGCGGACTAATCCGCATTTTAAAAATGCGGACCGAACATGTGTCGCCTAAAGGTGCGCCTAGAAATTACCGCCTAAATTATAGGCACACTCTCTCTCTTTTCTGGGTTCACCGCTAGGTGACACATGTCCGGTCCGCATTCTTAAAATGCAGACTAGTCCGCACAAGAGCAGGACTGATATATATACACATCATAAGGAGATCGTCTAAAAAAATTCATCAAAAACTTCAACTCGGAAGTGGATGCGATGATGGCAAAAATTTGAACGCCCAAAATCTTTTATATATTCGCACTCTTCTTTGAACCCATTTTCGGATTGAATTTTTTGAAAGATTATTTTTGTAGATGATCTCCTCAGTATGTAGATTATATATACTGAATTTGGTTAAAAATATAATTTTTTACTATTTAAAACAAATGGGTATGGGCATGTTAGAGAGCCTGACAATGTGTGTGTGTGTGTGTGTGTGTAATAAAGAACTTAAATATTATAAATGAAGATTAAATAAAATAATGTCGATTTTTTTGTTTTGCTTTTTAATGGAAAGTAACATAGAAAAATCGTAACATACTTTTGAACAATAAGCCTGACAGTAATTGAAAACAGGTTGGGTAACCTATGAAAATAAAAAAAAATATGAAAGGAAGAATCATGAATAGCAAGTAAAAAGAAAAGAATATCAAAAATGGCAGTGTGGGTGCTTTTTATCCAATTTATCGATCTTGTCTTATATCCAAAAATATTCTTGTAAACGTTGTAACTCCAAATTTTAGCTTTGATCATGCAGGACTCAATGTTAGTGTTATCATTGTACGGGGATCAGGGTCGGCGAAAATCGTGGACAATTTATCAACTACTACCAGCTATTTGAATAACATCCATAAAATCCTTCATTTCTTTGTTGGGACAACAATAACCACAAACATGAAATTCAATATCACTAGCAATTTGATCACAGCAATTAATGTGGTGTGAGTTATTAGCTAGATATCTTTTAAGGGTCCTGCCAGCTAGATATTTGATTACATATGATATATGTGTCTTCAACGTTTTTATTTTTTATTTTTTACAATTCAAAACTTACTTGTTCTCATTTTCTTAAAAGAATCAACATGAGATAAGTTTGTTTTAGAGAACTTTAACTAATTTTCAACCATTTGGATTTAAAACTTCGCTCCTTTTGAATCCCTGTTTACAAGAAACATTAGCGTAATATTTTGAAAATTGTTTGTAGTCCGTGGAAACAAACATCGATGTTCTAACAGCTGAGGGAAGGATCAGCGGTAGCGTCAGATACTTCCCGAGGAATCAATTCTTGTTCTCTTATATCTTCTTGCAATATAGATCTTGATTGCACGCGCAATAACAGCTCTAAAAAGGACTAAATAGTAACATTTGACAAGTTAGGATTCCTTTATGGTAACTGAAAGTGGTAGTGATTTCCCCCTCGGAGAATTTCTACTTCACTTCAGGATCACGAAAGAGGAAGCTGACTGTCTTTCGTCCCGCCATTCCTGACTTGAGGAAGGAATGGGATAAGGGACTACCTTACTAACAGTACTATATTAGCTAAAAGATTTATATGACCATTTTTATCTATCAATTCTGCTTCATAAAATATCTGATAAGGGGGTATAGCTTAACCATTGCTAAGATCAGTTATAAGCCCTTTCAGTTGCCTTTGTCTTCGAAAAGACTCTTTTAACTCTACCTAGCATATCGATTACCCGTTGACCCTCCGCACACTAACACAAAGAGAGGGACGAGGGCCTTCCAGCTCTAACTCACCTCCGGGTAGAGATAACAGTATTGAATTAAGAGTTGTGCTTGTCCGGATATCTCTACCCGGATGCTCTTGGCGAGAGTGAGTTCTGGGCAAAAACATCTCTGAGTTAGTGTCTCGTTGATATGGATAAGAAAGACAACAAGAAGAGAACCAAGGGCAAGGGAAGGATCTGGGGTCAGAGCCTTACCGATATTCTTATATCTTTCTTCTTGTTTGTCTTGTTCTTCTTCCTTATCTCAACAGTTGTTGTTTCTTTGTTTTACATTATAGAAATAAGAGTGGATAAAGTTTATAATCAAAATAATAAAGCCAACACAACTAGACCCATAAAGCCAACATGCCTACAGTGTAGTCAAAGCCTACACTGTAGCAATCCCAACACTCCTAAACTGTAGTTTTTTACTACAGTTTAGCCATCCAACAATACTACACTGTTATCTCTATTTCGTTCTACCCGTATGGAGCCGTCGTCGCAGTTTTTGGCATGTAGAAAAGGTGTCTTATCTCGGATCATCCTATGCCTGGTTGGGGGGCTAGTTGTGGTTACAGGCATGCTTCTCTGATCATTCTTCTTTGATTCATGTATTATTGTAGAATGATGAAACTGAGATGAGAGTCGATCTTGTGTTGTGGTGTATTCGTTTGTTCGAGGTGAAAGATCTGCAGAGCCTCCCAAGAGTGCTTTCACGAAAGCCGGTCCCCGGTTGGTTAATGGTTTCATACGAACCAGTTATCCACTCTGTCAATCAAGACTGCTCCTCCGGTGGACTCCATTCTTTTCTGTCAAGGGAGGCATAATTGTTAGATTGTAAACTGCTCTCAGACAAGAGTCGTCTTTCTTTATTGGAGCCGTAAGAGTTGCTAAATATTTAGGGGTCTTATTTTTTCAATTTTAATAATTTCATAAGAAATGGCGGTCGTTTCAAAACTGTTTAATAAAGTTACGGTAATTATAAAGTCCACATAAGATTTTGCGGTTTCAAAACAACACAAGATTATAATATGCACATAAGATGTGTGTGTGTGTGTGTGTGTGTGTGTGTGTGTGTATCTGTGCGTAATAAACAACTCATATATAAAATTCAACATAATTAGATGATTAATTCTTGAAGTTTGATATTTTAATAGGGCCAATATTGTAGGTCCCTTAACACCGTTTGTTGAAAGAAACCGAAGTGTTTGAGGATGAAATATTCATGTAGGTAATTTTATCATTTGTCTTAATTAATTTATTAGCCAAGTATCGTGGGCCTAAACATATTTGGTGCTTAGAGTTAGTTTATGATCTTCTTACAATTAATTAAATAGTTTTGTAGAATTTTATATTTATCGGAGATGCTCGACGGTTTGGGGGATTTGATATCAACTCCATTTTCCCAAAAGTGTTATGAAAACCAAAGATTCAAATTTTTGCTTCTAGTAGTTAATTTGCTATTGCTTATCTTAATTTTCGTAGATTGTTATGAAATTATCAAATTACAAACTTCACCTTCTTATCTATTTATCAAGCCGATGACTAGATCTTAGAAGCCAACCTTGCATTCTTTATTGGTTTCCTCATTTAAAACCAAAGATTTCTTGTTACAGAACAGAACAAAGAACTTTTTTATTTATAAATCTTTTAATAACATTTAATGTGTGTTAAGTGTGTGGGGGGGGTGGGGGGGAGGAAAATGAGGGGGAAATGGGTATTTGATATTATTTTTTATCAAGGTTTTTCGAACTCTTAGACAGAGTGTCCGATTTGAAAAAAGTTAAATAGTTTGAGAACTAACTTAAGAAAAATTAAATATTATGAATAACTTAAAAATTAAAGTGATAATTTAGAGACTAAAGTAGTAATTTACTCTTATAATTACAGTAAAAGGACGCCACAAAATATTTAGTTAGGCCTATAGCTTATATGAAATAACATTGCAATGTTGTCCTTGAACAACACTCTGATTTCTGTCAAATTAACGTGACGATTTGTTATAAAAAGTGAGATTGAAATTATTGTTTCAAAAAACCACTTTTAAATGATTTTCTATAGCATCAATTTGAGTTGTTTTAAAATAGCAACGCAGTAAGGGATATTTGGTATCTTCACACAGACTAACTAATAGAAACCCGCCACCAATGGCGGAGCCAGCCCTGGGCAGACCAGGGCTGTAGCCCAGGGCAAAAGCTTTCCAACATGACGTGAAAATAACCATTAACATGATGTATAGCCCATCCCATGAAAAGTCTTACTCACTCTAGTTAACAGATGCATACGAAAGAGGTTTGAGTAAGAATGTTCAACCATAGAGTTAGCATGATATTCTCTTATATGCATGTCATCTGGGTTTTTTAGTTCCCCAGGTGAGCATGTGACTTAACATGAAGTTTTCTAAATTTTGACATTTTAATTCCCCATGTGAGTGTATGAACTTTTTTTATTTTGTATACTTTGCTTTCAAAATACTTGGCAACATTTTTTTTTTGCATTAGTATGCTTTCAAAACACTTGGATTCTCTAAAATAGCATTATATAAGACTGTTTATCTGCATTGTTTGTTAAAAATTATAATTATTATTAAACATATAAAATATTATTTAAAAATACATTAATCCATTACTTTATTTCAATCCCCACCAATGGATGAAAGTTTTATGTTACTATTACAATGAGAAAATATCCTTAATTATCAAAATAAAAAAATTCCAACTTATTACATAGTTTTCTAATTATGTAGAGATCTTTCATTTTATAACAGTGACAATATTTTTTTTCTCAAGTTTATGTTTCTTTGGGGAAAAATACTTTAAGAAATAGTACAAATACCTATTAATTATAAAAACTTAGTAATATTTATATTTTGTAATTAAAACACTATTTTTAAATTTACATCGCATCTAATGTGCTTACACTTGTGGAATATAACTATATAGATGCGTGAGTGACACTCTCAATATTACATATATTCATTTTCACCGCTTTCACATCCATAAATGTACTCTCAAGTAATATAACATGACAATAACAATGGTGGAGGTCGATAAATAGTCACCCAAATATATTAGCCCACCCCTCTTAGGAACTCTGGCTCCGCCCTTGCCCGCCATCTAATTCGATATCTTCACTTTCGATAATTTTTTCGGATACAATATCATTTTCCTTTTATGAAGGCTATTCAAAAAGTTTTGGATTTTATGGATGCGATTCAAACAGCTGGCTGATATAGTTATAGTTGAGAGTGACAACTCACACCTCATTAATTGTTGTGTTGGGTCTGCTCATCTCTTGCAAACTCGGAATGGGGAATGGTTTTCCGAGAAGATTGTAAATATTTTTCAAAAGACCACTTTTTAACATATATAATATAGGGACATATATCAAATAGTTCTTCGGACATTTTTTAATACTCATTTAGTCCAAATTTTTTTATTTTGCCTCAAAAAGTCTTTTGCCACATATTTTAGAGAGGGAGTGCCGCTGGCGCGGACCTCTAAAAATAAGAGGATATTGAGTGCTTGAGGAACTAAATGGGTTAAACTAAAAATATGTGTCTTTTTTAAAAAATATATATTTATAGTAGAGACTATTTAATAATTGACCCTATAATATATACAATTTTGAAACAACCGTCATTTCTTGTGAACTTATTACACTGTCCAATTTATTGAACTAGGCCTTATCGTTGGATGATAACACTTTCAGAAATAATGTGGTGAGAGTGAAAATTCACACCTCAATATTTGTTGTGTTCTCAACCACTTTTTCGTATCCTATTTATTTTACCAGGCCCCTTTAGACTGTTTTCAAGAAATACTTTCCAAATCTAGGCAAGCAGTACAACTTTATATAATTATAGGTGATTTAGACACTTGGGGACTGTTTGATTCTCTATTCTGAAAATTCGATTTAAACACTATTTTTAAATACAGTTTTAAAATTCAGTTTTTTGTGTTTATAATTATTGGTGTGCGTTTGGTAAAGTTGTTTTTAAATACAGTTTTTTAAAAATTTGACAAAATTGACAAATATGTATATTTATATCATACATATGCGTGTGTGTGTGTGTGTGTGTGTGTGTGTGTATATATATATATGTATGTACATATAAACATACATAAAATTTTCATACATACATGATACATGAATATATACATACATCATAAATTATATACATGTACATTTAATAACATGTATCTTTAGGTATATTTAATGAGGTATGTTTTGGAGTTTATATATATATATATATATATATATATATATATATATATATATATATAAAACTTTCATACATACATGATACATGAATGTATACATATACATACATACATATATCATAAATTATATACACGTAAATTTAATATCATGTATTTTTAAGTATATTTAATGAGGTATGTTAGGGAGTTTAACTCTCTCTCTCTCTCTCTCTCTCTCTATATATATATATATAATGATGTCGCATATATAATTCACTATAAAATTATATACATACATGAATTGATAATATTTTTTAATACATATGTACTATATGTATATTTTATATTATTCCATACATTAATAATATATGTATAAAACTATATATAAGTATCATGTATCTATTGATAATATTATTTAACTTTATATTATTCCATACGTAATTTTGTGTATATGTACATATATATTTTTTATTTATAAGAATTACACACATTAATGTATTATGTATGTATATTATATATTAAGGTATAATTGCTTTAAAATATTAAGAATGAATAATTCTGAGTTGAAAAATAAAAAAACAGATGTTATAAAACACCCAAAATCTGTTTTCTGAAAAACTTGATTATAATACAGGAATATTATAATTCTATGTTTAAAAACAGGTTGCCAAATGAAGATTTTTATCAGAATTGTATTTAAACACAGAAAACAGAATTATAGTTGCAAACCAAACAGACCCTTGATTTCATAAGAGAATTGACTATTTGTCTATTTTTATACCTATATTAATAAGAAATTGACGATATAGATTTGGCTATTTCTACACCTAGATAGCCAAATTTCCACAAATTCTTTAGAAAGTATTAATTTCAAGTTACTTTGTAAATTTAGGATTTATTGTAATATGTATTTTGAAAAACGGATAACAAACATTTTATTTATGATTTTAGTCCCTATTTTTGAATAAAGTCGCTGGCACGGCGGACCCATATTCATAAAACGTCAACCAATCACATCATGTCACATATCCCTTTAATTTGAAAATAAGAACTAAAAATGGAAACGAAATATTTATTGTCCTATATCCATAATCAATATTATTTTAAGTCCTAAAATTACATCATCTATAATTTCAAATAATTCATTACTACTTTCCATATCTAGGCAAGCAGTACAACTTGATATAGTTATAGGTGCTTTCCAGATCTAGGCAAGAAGTACAACTAAAAAGATTTTTACACATGGTCTGAGAGTACAACTTGCGATGGAGTTCAACTTGATATAGCTATAAGTGGGGAGCGGTTCTAGATGAACCGCATTTGGTACCGCTAGCGTCCGTATTTGACCTCTTTTTCTTTTCTTATTAAGTTTCTTATTCTTTTAAGCTTCTTATATAAAAAATACAGTTTATTAAAATTTAACAGTTTTTAATTAAAATTAAAAAAAAATCATAAATATAAAACTATGTTTACTAATAAAAACGTTATAAAATAATTTTATCATTTGCCTTAATTAATTTATTGACCAAGTATCGTGGGCCTAAACATATTTGGTGCTTAGAGATAGTTTATGATCTTCTTACAATTAATTAAATAGTTTTGTAGAATTTTATATTTATCGGAGATACTCGACAGTTTGGGGGATTTGATATCAACACCATTTTCCCAAAAGTGTTATGAAAACCAAAGATTCAAGTTTTTGTTCTAGTAGTTAATTTGCTATTGCTTATCTTAATTTTCGTAGATTCTTATGAAATTATCAAATTACAAACTCCACCTTCTTATTTCTTTCTCAAGCCGATGACTAGATCTTAGAAGCGAACCTTGCATTTGTTATTGGTTTCCTCTTTTAAAACCAAAGATTCCTTGTTACAAAACAGAACAACAAACTCTTTTAATTTATAAATCTTTTAATAACATTTAATGTGTGTTAAGTGTGGGGGGGGGGGGGGGGGGGGGTAGGGGAAGGAAGTGAGAGTTCATGGGTTTAAATGAGGAAAATGGGGGGGGGAATGGGTATTTTATATTTTTTTTGTCATGGTTTTTCGGACTTTTGGACGGAGTCCCTAGTTTGATAAAAGTTAAATAGTTCGGGGACTAACGTTTGAAAAATAAAAGATAATGAATAACTTAAAATTTAAAGTCATAGTTTAAAGACTACATAATTTATTCTTATAATTACAATAAAAGGACGCCACAAAATATTTAGTTAGTCCTATAGCTTATATGAAATAACATTGCAATGTTGTGCTTGAACAAGACTCTGATTTCTGTCAAATTAACGTGACGAGTTGTTATAAAGTGAGATTGAAATTATTTTTGCAAAAAACCACTTTAAAATGATTTTCTATAGCATCAATTTGAGTTGTTTTAAAATAGCAACGCAGTAAGGGATTTTATGAAGGCTATTCAAACAGTTTTTGGGTTTTATGGATGCTCTTCAAACAGCTGGCTGAGATAAAGTAATAGATGAGAGTGAGAACTCACACCTCATTAATTGTTGTGTTGGGTCTGCCATCTCTTGCAAGAGAATGCTAATGGTACCGCCTAAATTGCACCGGCTTATATGGCCACATGAGCTGGAATCTTCTGTTACTTCAAATCTTTTTTGGATCATATATCAAATATTAATTTAATTATTTTAACTATTTTTTGATACACATTTAATCCAAATATTTTTATTTTGTTTCAAAAAGTCACCCACCACATAAAAATACTTAATGTGCTTGCACGAACCTTCAAAAATAAGAGAATTAATTAAATGGTGTTTGAAGAACTTTTTTAAATGTGTATTAAAAAATATTTGACGGACTTTTTCGTAACTGATCATTTATTAGAGGTTGGAAAATGATTGGAAAACTCACCTGAAAAGAATGGATTTCTCAAAATATAACTTTCAAATTAAAAAAAAAGTCCAATTAAAAAACATAAATACACGTTATATATAAAATTATGTGTCAAAATACATTATTATGTTAATTTTTTGGCTCATATATCAAATAGTACTTTAAATATTTTTTAATACACATTTCGTCCAAACGTTTTTATTTTGTTCCAAATAAAAAACTCAAATGTTTTTATTTTTTAGCACGATCACGATCAAAAAACAGTTTTTTTTACCGAAAAAACATAAACAACAGTTTTTATCAAAATAAATAAAAAATTAAAATCTAGTTGTTAGTGCCGCTGACGCGAACCCACATGCATTAAATGATGCGGATCCGCGTTAGCGACAATAACCAATCGCTGATTTAAGTTATTAACGTTTTGATGTTTAAGAGATGTCATTAGTAAAAAAAATAGTAAAATCAATAGCAATGCTCTTTTTGTGACAAAAACAAAAGAATTTTTTAATGAAAAAAAACATTTTTTAGTAAAAAACATTTTAAAACTTGTTTTAACTCAGAAAATAGATTGTCAGCGATTGGTTATTGTCACCAGCGCGGATCCGCATCATATAACAAATCAATTTTAAACTTTTTTTATTTTGATAAAAGCTGTTTTTTATTTTCGGCAAAAAATAGGTGATTTTTACACTTGGTTTCATAAGAGAATTGGCTATTTGTCTATTTTTACACCTATATTAATAAGAAATTGACGATATAGATTTGGCTATTTTTACACCTAGATAGCCAAATTTCCACAAATTCTTTAGAAAGTATTAATTTCAAATAATTCATTACTACTTTCCATATCTAGGCAAGCAGTACAACTTGATATAGTTATAGGTGCTTTCCAGATCTAGGCAAGCAGTACAACTAAAAAGATTTTTACACCTAGTCTGAGAGTACAACTTGCGATGGAGTTCAACTTGATATAGCTATAAGTGGGGAACGGTTCTAGATGAACCGCATTTGGTACCGCCAGCGTCCGCATTTGACCTCTTTTTTTTTTCTTATTAAGTTTCTTATTCTTTTAAGCTTCTTATATAAAAAATACAGTTTTCTATTAAAATTAAACAGTTTTTTATTAAAATTTAACAGTTTTTAATTAAAATTTAAAAAATCATAATTATAAAACTATGTTTACTAATAAAAAAAGTTATAAAATAATTTTTTTAAGTAAAAAAATATTTTTTCAGTATGAATAAAAAAAAAACCCGTTTAATTTGATGTTTTATATTCGGGTTTAATTAGTGTCGCTGGCGCGGATCCACATTGTCGGATCAAAATCAATTGTGTAACTTGGGTCCGCATCAGCGACTCTAATGAATCGAAATATTTTATTGAAAAAATATCGCGATTAATTAGTGTCGCTGGGCAGAGCCACATTCAACAAATGATGTGGGTCCGGGAATGTGAGTCCTCCCCAGCGGCATTGATTAATCGCAATATTTTTTCAATAAAATATCGCAATTAATTAGTGTTGTTGGGGCGGACCCACATTCAATAAATGACTTTGGTCTGGAAATGTGGGACCGCACCAACGGCACTGATTACTCACGATATTTTATTGAAAAAATATCGCAATTATTAGTGCCGCTGGCGCGAACCCACATTCAACAAATGATGTGGCTCCGGGAATGCATGTCTGCACCAGCAACACTAATCAATCGCGATATCATGTCAATAAACATATTTTATATTTATGATTTTTTTTTAATTTTCATAAAAACTCTTTACATTAAAAATAAAAAATACAATTTCTTTTGTACTAATAGAAAAACTGTTTTTTTTATGTTATATGAAGTTACAGTAATTATAAAGTTCACGTAAGATTTTGCGATTTTCAAACAACGCAATAACCTCGTCTTATCATTTCAAAGTGATGTTTTGAAACAATATTTATAATCTTACTTTATAACTAATCAGACCATTAATTTAAGAAAAATCATAGGGTGGTTAAAGGGCAGTATTATAATGTTATTTCATTTAAACTATAGTGATAACTAAACATTTTGTGGCGTTTTTTATTGTAATTACATCGTTTTCATAATTACGATTTCATTTTAACACAACACTTAGGGTATTATTTTAAACAAATCACAAAGTCATTGTAGAATAAATCACAGGGTCAATTTAACAAAAATCATATTGCCAATTTCATAATATATTTTATCTTTTTTTCAAAAAATTTAAATCTTACTGTTTATTTAACAATGTGCACATAAGATTATAATATTTGAGCCGTTTATTTTATATATATATATATATATATATATATATATATATATATATATATATATATATATATATATATATATATATATATATATATACTCCGTATTTTTATGCTATATTAATTTGGGGATTTATTAAATTCAATGTGAATTAATTATTTAATATAAATCCGGAAATTAATTATGTTATAATTATTAACGTGATGAGAGTTAGTAATTATGGAAAATTTGTTGAATATTACTAATGAGCAAAGTAATATATAATATTGGTTATATTAAATGTCACGAGTGAATAAAATGACATTTTTGGAAATTTGAGTCGGGACGCGCCGTGTCGCGTCGGGACTAAATATTGATGAATAAAAGTGAATATATTATAAGTCACTCGTATGGTCATTTTGAGTGCGCCAAAGTGTCCGAAAGGGTCGAGATAGTCAGAAAAGTGTACCCAGGGGTTTAGTTTGGGTCTCGGGGCATTTTTAGGCTTAATTGGTACCCCGGTAGGGCATTTTGGACATTTCGCATTTTTGGGTAATTAAACCCACGAAATTTCAAGGGATATATCAGATGTCTAAGGTTGCCTTATAGGGTTAAAACAACCAAAGACAAGAGAATGCCATAGGAGAGGGAAGGAGAGAGCTTTCAAAGCAATCCAAGCCCAAAATCCATCCGTTTGCACCGCCACCACCACCAACGCGTAGATCGCGCGACGGGGAACGCAACCACACCAAATTCGTCATCAAACCAAAACTCTGAAAATCCCAGGCAAGTGTTTATCTTGCTTATCTTCGTTAATGCATCACTCATGTTAGTCTAGGGATGATTAGGATGAGATTTATGGAAGAAAACCCAAATTTGAGATAGAAAATCGCATGTAGTAATGATTTGAATGTAAATCTGGAAACCCCTTCACATGTAGAGGACTAAACCACGAAATTATGATGTTTTAGAAGAAGAAAATTCTGGAAAAGATTGATTAGAATCATGGTAAAGAGATTCTAGGGTTCTTGAGATTTTTATGAAGTTTTTGCCTATAAATCCATGATTAATGACGAAAATTTACATGCTTTACGTAGAAGATACATAAAATGAGATTATAATGTTAGCAGTAAAAGTTTCTGGGCGATTGGGAATGAAAAGTTTGATTTTGGAGGAGGTTATGTGATAGAACCCGTAACTGATTAACTGCAGAATTCGCCATACCTGTTTGATCGATCGATCGAGCCAAGAGCTTCGATCGATCGAGCCCCAGACCTCGATCGATCGACCCCTTCTGGCAAACTCATATTTTCCTTTTTTAAATTAGTTGGATTCAATTTAATGAGAAATAATTCTTGGGCACCCTTATTAAAATGTTTTAGGAGATAAAGAAGACTTGTAGGACATGTGAATAATTTTGGGACCTTTAATGTAAGACAAGAGTTGTATTTTTGGGATATTTACATATAAGGAATGATGAAATTATGTATTAATTGGAGAGACGCGTAAGATGGTTACGTTGGAAATTAGATGAGTACCTACTGAATTCTACACTTGGGAGGATAAAGTCTATGAGTGTTACGTAATAAGTTGAAGTGATCCCTCGAATCAAAGTAAGAAATGAACGGTTATACGTGAGAACTAAATATTGAGATATGAGGACAAATGTCGTAATTATGGGATTTGAGATGTACCTAAATTGATGTGGTAATATTAGTATAGTTATATGACTGTGTTTATACATATACTATCTATTTGTGAAAATCGTACCCGCGCTACTTGCTATCCCTGAGGTTACCGCGTTGCGACAGTCTTATCTCGATGGGACCTTTATGAGGGATATTGACTCGTACCCTAAAAGATAGATATCCTTGGTACAGGCTATCGAATCGATAGTTCAGACGGTCCTAAGAGACGTGGGGGAATGTGCTATCCTCTTAGAGCCTTGGAATTTATGCTTCGCCTCAATATTGTTTGTGTATGTGTTAATACAGTTCGAGAGTGATTCCGAACTTGTATTTTCCTTAGTATGAGAGATACGTGGATTGGATAGCAGAGTATGCACGCACCATAATTTTTATGTGGGGTGCTGTTAGAATATATATATTATACGAGTATTTAATATATATATGAAATTCTGAAATTTGGAACTACCTACTGTGCTATGGTAAGTAAGAAATGAATTTTGAATTTAAATTGGAAATACTTATTTTGAAAAAGTATAATATATCACTGGGAAACTTTATTAATAAATAAAGTTAGAATGAGAGCTTTGTTATTAAATGAAATCTTCCTTTTAAACAATTATATTGTTCAGTTTTAAATCTTACGAGTAACCTAAGATAAGTTAAACCATTTGGGAAGTTTAGTGCGATATAAGATAAGATGATCCGTTGGGAAGGTTAGTACGATAGGCGTGCACATTAGAAGATATGTGAGAATTTCTCAAGAGAGTGCCGCACTAATATGTTGTTGCATTGGCCTGTAAACATTTTAAATACTTGCTAAACGAATTTTAAATCATCTACACTATCAGGCTCTGACCCGTTTCTATTTCTCTTTCTCTCTTGTATATATATGTATATATTACAGGTGCCCAGCCACAGGGGCGTCTTGCGTAGGATCCCTTGGAAGGAACACGCTGCAGCTTAGGTGGGAGTTGCAGGCCTCTTGCTTAGACGACTTCATTTATTTGACTCCACTCCCAGCATATTCATTTAGTGGGGCATGTGTCGCCCTTTCCATTGTTCAGTTGTTTATTTGGACTTTGTGATTCAGTTAATTCTAGTATTGTCACTTTGGGATTTATTACTGTTTGGATGCTTTACTTTAAGTTTTAATGTTGGGATTTAGTTGTTGGATGTTTAAATTATTTGGATTATATGTTCCAGGATTATTGTGGTGTGATTCTCTAATATTGAATTGTTGTAAATAATTAAATCTTTGTTTTTAAAATAAAATTTGGAAAGTAATGTTTAAAAATTGGTTTTGACACTTAGCTTAATTAATTAGGGTGTTTAAATTGGAAAAGTTATTTTTACGACAGTGATGCTAAAAATGAATTAACTGTTCACCTTGATTTTAATTTAATAAAGGAGTGATCGCCCGGTATTTAATTAGGCGGGGTGTCACACACACACACACACACATATATATATATATATCATAAGGAGATCGTGTACAGAAAAAAAAAATCATCAAAAAATTCAACTCGGAAGTGGATGCAATGATGGCAAAAGTTTGAACGACAAAAAATTCTAATATATTCGCAATCTTCTTTTCACTTATTTTCGGATTGAATTTTTTTTTAATTATTTTTGTTGACGATTTCCTCAGTATATAGATCATATATACTGAGTTTGGTTAAAAAAATATTTTTTTACTATTTAAAAATGTGGGTATGAGAATGTTTTAGAGCCTGACAATATGTTTGTGTGTGTGTGAGTGTGTAATAAACAACTTAAATATTATAAATGAAGATTAAATAAAAATAAGTTGATTTTTTTGTTCTATGTTTTAATGGAAAGTGACATAGAAAAATCGTAATATACTTTTGAACAAGAAGCCTGATAGTAATATAAAACAGACTAGGTAACTTATGAAGATAAAAAAAATACGAAAGGAAGAATCTTGAATAGCACGTAAAAATAAAAAAAATAAAAAAATGACAGTTTGGGCGCTTTGTATCCATTTTATCGATCGTGACTTATATCCAAAAATATTCCCGTGAACGTTGTAACTCCAAATTTTAGCTTTGATCATACAGGACTCAATTTTAGTGTTATCATTGTACGGGGATCAGGGTCGGCGAAAATCGTGGACAATTTATAAACTACTACCAGCTATTTGAATAACATCCATAAAATCCTTCATTTCTTCGTTGGGACAACAATAACCACAAACACGAAACTCAATATCACTAGCAATTTGATCACAGCAATTAATGTGGTGTGAGTTATTAGCTAGATATCTTTTAAGGGTCCTGACAGCTAGATATTTGATTACATGTGATACATGTGTCTTCAACGTTTTTATTTTTTATTTTTTACAATTCAAAACTTACTTGTTCTCATTTTCTTAAAAGAATCAACATGAGATAAGTTTGTTTTAGAGAACTTTAACTAATTCTCAACAATTTGGATTTAAAACTTCGCTCCTTTTGAATCCCTGTTTACAAGAAACATTAGTGTAATATTTGAAAGTTGTTTGTAGTCCGTGGAAACAAACATCGATGTTCGCAATTGCTAAATATTTAGGGGTCTTATTTTTTCAATTTTAATAATTTCATAAGAAATGGTGGTCGTTTCAAAACTGTTTAATAAAGTTACGGTAATTATAAAGTCCACATAAGATTTTACGGTTTCAAAACAACACAAGATTTGTTGGCAAATTGGACTTGAATTGGGTTTTAGAAAGGTTTTAGAAAGCTGTCCAGAATTTTCTGGACAGATTATTTAGCAACTTTGAGCTCAAATTTAGGTGGGACCCACACTACGAAAATCGTGGGACCATATACGAACGCGTTCTCCTCCGCAAAGAGATTAACATAGTATATTCATTTGTCCAATTTGAGTAAGTTATGAATGATAAATATGTCCCCAAAGTGACTAACAAAGCAATGAAAGTTAATGAAATTAGGTATGTTTTAACTCTTGTCCCACATTGGAAGAGTAGTGGAAATTTGATGAGTTAATAACACCCCGAGTATGGACTAAGGCTTGGATGCCTTGGGGTATCCCAACTCTTTGAAGGGGAGATGACCTAAGCTATGCACGGGTTGACTTTCGGTCAAAAGTCCAAGCGCGCGCGTCCGTCCGTCCGGACGGCCTGTTCGGGCTTAGGCTGAGGCTTAGGCTGAGGCTGAGGCTGACGCTTATAAAAATCTCTACTTTTTTGGGCCGAACAGTTAATTCGTTTAACTGTTTTTGAAAGTTAATTTCGGTTGACTGTTCCAACAGTCAACACAAAAGCTATAAATTAAACATTTCCCCTACAGTTTTGACTACTGAAAAAATTGCCCTCCAATAATTCCGAATTTGTGCTGCATCTTTTTCCAGAAAATACAAACTTTTCTACTGCTACTGCATACATTCCTGCATATCATTTCTTTAGTCTGGTTGAGTATAAACACAGAGTTGTGTTCGAAGAAATTAATCATTGTTGTGCTACTTGATTAATTTGAAAATTCGTTCTATCTTGTGAGACAATTATTCATTACCTTTGACACCTTGTGGAGGGAATAAATTTGTCTTGAGGAGACTGTTCTAAACAGGGCTCGGATTAGGGGTGGCCATAGGCCGAGGCCCGTCAAGCCCGCCCAATAAAAAAATAGGGCTTGGGTAAGGTAAATAGGCCCGCAAAGCCGGCTTGGCAAAATTTTATAGGCCCGATTTTTTTTCGGGCGGGCTTGGGCATGAGTTCTTAAGTCCGATGAGGCCCGGCCCGGCCCGAGGCCCGAGGCCCGAAATATATATATATATATATATATATATATATATATATATATATGGGGGGGGGGACTTCTATAAATATAAAAATGTATACCAAGTCTTTTCATATAAAGTGAGAAACTTTATATATGGACTTTGTAATATATGGAGTTTAAAACAAATTTTTAATTAAAAAAATTGGTCTTTAAATAAAAAAATAGGTATTTTAATTTTTTTTAAAAATCTTTTAATTAACATAATAGGGCCCGATCGGGCGGGCCTGGGTAAAGAGCTTTCAAATCTGGGCGGACTTGGGATTACATAATAAGGCCCGATCTAGGCCCGAGCGGGCTTGGGATAACACTTAATTTTTCAAGCCCGGCCCGAGCCCGACCCACGGCCACCCCTAGCTCGGATTACTTTTTCTATTCTAATATTATTTCTGCAAATACAAGTAAGTATTTCATTTATGTAATTTCGTTTTATTTCTATAATTATATTATAATTAATAATTCTGTACTTTTATATTTAATAAACAATAGACATAACAAGATTATAATATGCACATAAGATGTGTGTGTGTGTGTGTGTGTGTTTGTGCGTAATAAACAACTCATATATAAAATTCAACATAATTAGATGATTAATTCTTGAAGTTTGATATTTTAATAGGGGCCAATATTGTAGGTCCCTTAACACCGTTTGTTGAAAGAAACCGAAGTGTTTGAGGATGAAATATTCATGTAGGTAATTTTATCATTTGCCTTAATTAATTTATTGACCAAGTATCGTGGGCCTAAACATATCTGGTCTCATATATAAAATTCAACATAATTAGATGATGAATTCTTGAAGTTTGATATTTTAATAGGGGCTAATTATTGAGGATAACAGGTCAAATTGTTCCAAAGTCTCAGTTGCAACGGACCGAGTCTCATGCACCACCAAGGTGGTTTGAATAAATTTGACCTGTTGTAGGTCCCTTAACACCGTTTGTTTAAAGAAACTGAAGTGTTTGAGGATGAAATATTCATGTAGGTAACTTGATCATTTGCCTTAATTAATTTATTGACCAAGTATCGTGGGCCTAAACATATGATCTTCTTACACTTAATTAAATAGTTTTGTAGAATTTTATATTTAGCGGATATACTCGACGGTTAGAGGGATTTGATATCGGCGCCATTTTCCCAAAAGTGTTTTGAAAACCAAAGATTCTAGTTTTTGCTTCTAGTAGTTAATTTGCTATTGCTCATCTTAAATTGCGTAGATTTTTTTTGAAATTATCAAATTACAATATTCACCTTCTTATTTCTTTCTCAAGCCAATGACTAGATCTTAGAAGCCAACCTTGCATTCGTTATTGATTTCCTTGTTTAAAACAAAAATTCCTTGTTACAAAACAAAACAAGTGTCTTTTTTTATTTATAAATCTTCTAATAAAATTTAATGAGTGTTAAGTGTTAAGTGCGTGTGTGTGTGTGTGTGTGTGTGTTGGGGGGGGGGGGGGGGGGGAATGGGTATTTGATATTTGTTTTCTCAACGTTTAACGGACTTTTGAACGGTGTCTCCAATTTGGAAGAAATTAAATAGTTTGGGTACTAACTTAAGAAAAATAAAAAAATTATGAATAACATAAAAATTAAAATGATAGTTTAAAGACTAAAATAGTAATTTACTCTTATAATCACAATAAAAGAGCGCCACAAAATATTTAGTTAGGCTTATAGCTTATATGAAATAGCATTGCAATATTGTGCTTGAACAGCCCTCTTATTTCTATCAAATTAAAGTGACGATTTGTTATAAAGTGAGATTGTAAATATTGTTTCAAAAAACCACTTCGAAATGATTTTCTATACCATCAACTTGAGTTGTTTTAAAATAGCTACGCAGTCAGAGATTTTATGATGGCTATTCAAACAGTTTTGGATTTTCTGGATGTTATTCAAACAGCTGGCGCATAGTTATAGTTGAGAGAGACAACTCACACCTCATTAATTGTTGTGTTGGGTCTGCTCATCTCTTGCAAACCCTTTCAGAAAGGAAAATGATATACATAATACAGGAGGTTTTATCGAAATATTACCGTATCTTTTTTTTTTTTCAGTTTCTTATATTTTTATTTTTAACAATTTTTTATATAAAAAATAGTTTTCCAATTAATATAAAAATCTGTTTTTTTTTACATTATTAGAATACTTTTTTATTAGAATAGATTTAATATAAAAACAGTTTTTTATTTTTCATTAGAATATTTTTTTGTTATTTTTAATTAGTATTTGTTTTTGTTTTTTATATTATTACACTCATTTACCCAATATTCTCTTATTTTTAAAGGTCCGCACCAGCGGCACCCCTTATTTTTTAACTTTTTTTTTTAATTTTACAACATTTAAAATAATTTTTGTATTTCTTAAAACTGTTTGATGGTCCCCCTCCTTTTTTTTACTGGATGCCAACTCATTTAGTCCCTCAAATACTCTTTTATTCAATATTCTCTTATTTTTAAAGGTTCGCGCCAGCGGCACCCATTATTTTTTAATTCTTAAACTGTTTAAAAATGCGAAAAAAAAGTTTTTATTTATTTATATTAAACTAACTTTTATTTTCTGATAATTTTTTATTAAAATTAAAATTAAAATTATTTGTTGAATATTGATTAGGGAACATGGGTCCGCGTGCCAGCAGCACTAACCAATCGCGATGTCAATTGCGTTGATGATGTGGATCTGCGCCGGAGGCACTAACCAATCGCGACGCGTCATTTCAGTGTGTCGCCCCCGACAAATATTCTCTTACTTTTAAAGATCCGCATCAGCGGCACTCCTCCCTCCCCCTCCAATACTCTCTCATTCATCTCACTGACGTGCCGTGTCGTGATTGGTTCGTTTTGAGCGGTCCTATGGTGTGGGTCCCGCCAGTGCTAAAAAATTAACCCACACAGATGCGACACGTCAGTGCATCGCACATATTTAGTCGGATTTGTGTGTTGTTGATTTTAATTTTTTTTTATAAAATTATTTTAAAACAGTTTTCAAAATAGTTAAAAACTTTATTAAAAAAAACTGTTTTTTTATTAATAGAAAACTATTTTTACATATATATAAAACTGTTCTCAAAAAAAAAAAAAAAAACTTCAAAAAAAAAGGAAAAAAGGGAATCCAATATATACCCGTAAGCATATCACTACTCTTTCATAAAGAGTAATTCTACCTTGCCCGCATGGGGACCACCTGGGAACCGCATCCAGCAACTTTTTTTTTCTTTATTCTTTTGTGTTTAACCATTGATATAAAAACAGTTTTTATATAAAAAAAAACAGTTTTTCATATAGAAAAACAGTTGTTTCCATTAATATAAAAAACAAATTTTTTTATTGAAAGTAATTTTTTTTATTAAAGTTAATATTTTTGTTATAAATAAAAAAAAAATGTTTTTGACATGATATCGCAATTGATAAGTGACGTTGGCGCGGACCCATAAAATATCGCGATTAATTAGTGCCGCTGTCGCGGATCCACATTCAACAAATGATGTAGACTCAGAAATGTGGGTCCGCGCCAGCGGCACTAATTAATCGCGATATTTTTTCATAAAAGAATATCGCGATTAATTAGTGCCGCTGGCGCGGACCCACATTCAACAAATGATTTGAATCCGGAAATGTGGGTTCGCGTCAGCGGTACTAGTTAATCGCGATATTTTTTAATAAAATATCGCGATTAATTAGTACCGCTGGCGCGGACCCACAATCAACAAATGATGTGGACTCGGAAATGTGGGTCCGCGTCAGCGGCACTAATTAATCGGGATATTTTTTGAAAAAATATCGCAATTAATTAGAGCCGCTGGCGCGGACCCACATTCAACAAATAATAAAATATCGCGATTAATTAGTACCGTTGGCGCTGAAAATATATTGTTGCTCTCTATATCCATAATTAATATTATTTTAAGTCCTAAAATTACATAATTTATAATTTCAAATAATTCATTACTACTTTCCATATCTAGGCAAGCAGTACAACTTGATATAATTATAGGTGTTTTCCAGATCTAGGCAAGCAGTACAACTAAAAAGATTTTTACACATGGTCTGAGAGTACAACTTGCGATGGAGTTCAACTTGATATAGCTATAAGTGGGGAGCGGTTCTAGATGAACCGCATTTAGTACCGCCAGTGTCCGCATTTGACCTCTTTTTTTTTCTTATTAAGTTTCTTATTCTTTTAAGCTTTTTATATAAAAAATACAGTTTTCTATTAAAATTAAACAGATTTTTATTAAAATTTAACATGTTTTAATTAAAATTAAAAAAATCATAAATATAAAACTATGTTTACTAATAAAAAAAGTTATAAAATAATTTTTTTAAGTAAAAAAATATTTTTTCAGTATGAATAAAAAAAAACCCGTTTAATTTGATGTTTTATATTCGCGTTTAATTAGTGTCGCTGACGCGGATTCACATTGTCGGAGCAAAATCAATTGTGTAATTTGGCTCCGCATCAGCGACTCTAATGAATCGAAATATTTTATTGAAAAAATATTGCGATTAATTAGTGTCGCTGGCGCAGACCCACATTCAACAAATGATGTGGGTCCGGGAATGTGAGACCTCCCAACGACATTGATTAATCGCGATATTTTTTCGATAAAATATCGCGATTAATTATTGTTGCTGGCGCGCACCCACATTCAACAAATGATTTTTAATAAAATATTTATTTGTTTTATTAAAAACTGTATATAAAACGTAAAATTTATTTTTCTTAAGAAGCTGTTTTCTTAAAAAAGTGTTTTTTATTTACAAATTTTATTTTTGGTTAAAAACTGTTCTTTTGTACTATATTAAAAATAATCTTTTTACTATTTTGAAAAAATATTGTCTGCGGCAGCGGTATGTATAGGCGGTCCAACCACCTATACATACCGCTGGCACGGAGCATTTTTGTTTAATATGTTGGTCCGCGCCAACGGTATGTATTAGTGGTCGAACTCCCTATACATACCGCTGACGCGGACCATTTTTTTGTATAGTAAAAAGATTAGTTTTAAAATAGTAGAAGAAACAGTTTTTAAATGAAAAAATAAATAACGAAACAATTTTTTAAATAAATAAAAGAAACAATTTTTAACTATAAATGATAAAAAGAATGTCCATTTTTTAAAAATAAATAACGAAATAGTTTTTTTTATCAACGTCCATTTAAATAAAAAAATAATATGTGTTTTTATAAACAACATAATGTTTTTTAAATGAAAAACTAACTTTTATAATTTTATATTTTCATAATATTAAAATTTTAATTTTCTAGAATATTAGAATTTTTATTTTCAAAATAATATGTTTTATTTTTTCATAATATTACTTTTTTTTGTAAAGTAATAGATTTTTGGACAAAAGATTATATTTGTTCAAATCATATATGCATATAGAGTCTTTTGATATTTTAGTATTTAAATATTGCAAAGGGTGTGGGGGAAGACATAGAGGGTGTAGGAATAGCTATTCTATTTTTTATTTATTTTTAAAAATTTAAATTTTTTAAATTTTTTATAATTTTTTTAAATTTTAAACTTTTCTTAATTTTTTTAATAAAAAATGAAATTTAGAAAAAAAACTATTTTTTTTAAATGAATATTTAATGATCGTGTTAATTGAGAGGGAGAAATGAATGTGTGATAGTTGTAAGTGGAAATAAGAAAGGTTAGTCTGGTAATAAGATAAATTCCATTGTTTTCACCTGTTAAATTATTCATTTTACACATGGTTTAAAATGGTTAAAGTTCCACCTCACTTTTCACTATATTCATTTTATTTCACTGTGTTAAATACCAAACCAAACACATATTTTATCTAGGTGAATTATTTTTTAACGCGATAAAAAATATTTCATTACGAATCAAACACCCTTCAATATAAATATTTATAATATTTAAAAATATTTTAAAGTGATTTGGATAATAATTTTAAGGCAAACATCGATGTGAAGAATGCATCGTACTTTCATGATGGGAAAAGGAACCCAACCCACGTGAAGTGTGTTAAAACACTACTGACAAGTTGACAACGCATGGTCCTAGTCTTGCATGTACGGGGATCTGCCACAGCTACAAACGTGGTGTGGGGCGCTACTCATGCCCAAGCAATTAAGGCCCAATCACTGAGTGGATAACATTAATCGGTTGCTTTGTAACCAATATGAACCTCATGGAGCGCTCCACAGCCCAAAAGAAAGAAAAAAAAATTCTTACTCGATAAATTTACTTAATAAAAACACAATATTATTCTACACCCTGTACGTGTTCATTATAGAAACTTTTAACTTATAATAATATAATTCATACATAAAAAAATTACTCCTTTTATATTTTAAACTCTTAACTTAATAATTTTCAATTAACTATTTAAAAATGTTACAGTCGTACTTTAACTATTTTTCTCAACATAATTTTACAAGTTCATACTAATTGAAGTTTTACTTCAAACATAATCATTATACCTTAACGACTTATATATTTTCACCATTTTCATTTAGTATAAAAAGTCAATTTCACAAAAATATCATCGTGCACAATTTATTCGTAAGTTAAATAAAAAATACGATTTAAACAACAATTCGAAAATTCGGATTATTACACTCTTTGTTATTTGAAGTATTCCTTATTTTAGAAAAAAAAATTGTTCATATTTTTAACTTTTTTTTTTATTTTCATTGAATTATACATTATTTATAAAAAATACTTTATACTATTTTTTATAAATAAAAACATGAGAAAACAATAAAAACATCTGCCTTTAGTTTTGAAAAGATGTCTGTTTTTTTTTAACTATTTTTAATGCAAAACAGTCCTTTTTTATTTCTTTTTTTAAAAGGTTTTCATGTTTTATAAAATTGTTGAAACGTTTTTTTTAAATTAAGATAGTTAAAACGTTGTATTTTTAAAAACTGTTAAAAGGGCTAATATAATTTTTTGAGTAAACTGTTCCATTAGCCCTCTACCTTTTCATGTATCTCAATTTCTGTCATTGATCTTTTTTTAATTTTAATTATTCTCAGCCATTCATTTTGTTTCAGATTAGTCCATATGTTAACTGTTTTGGATACATTTGACTATTTAGCCCCTCTTTGTTGAAAATCATAAAATAGGTGTTATAAAATTTGAAAAACAAACTATTTATTATTATTATTATTATTATTATTATTATTATTATTATTATTATTATTATTATTATTTGGGGATAAAAATTAGATTTTTATCCGAGAATAATAATAATAAAATATATTTTTATTTTTATTTTATTCTAGTTGTATTTAATTTTTTAACAGAAAAGACGGTGACAATCTTAAAACGGTTTTTTCTTTTATCTGACAATCTTAAAAAGATTTTTTGTTTTATTTCCATTTTTTCTATTAAAAAATTGTTTTTTTTACATATTTTTAATACAAAAATAATAAACATTTCCAAAATATTTTATTTCTATTAAAGCAAAGAAAAAACACGATCATTATGTACGAGAACTGTAGTGTAGTTTTGACCAACGAAAGAGAATGAAATAAAGAGAAAGTGAGGCCATCATTAAAAAGGAAAAAAATTACACCAGCGTAACACAACCGTCAACCAATACAATCGATTTCTTGATATTTTGGGTCGTTGCATCTTTTACTTATGTTATTATTCTGATTTTTTGGTTTTACGCTTGAACGAAATGTAAACTTTTTGGGTTATATGGGTTTGGCCCTAATTTTTAACAATGATCCTTTATTTTTCACAGAATTAATTACTCCACAAAATTTGACGGTTTGTGCGATTTAGTTAAGGGCTATATGGGTTTGACCCAATTAATTATTCGTTATTTGATTAACCCCTCGTAGTTCTCACTTTTTGAGGTAGACCTAATTTTGACGGATTCCATCAGTTGATCGTTAAATAGCACATTTATAAAAAAAAAAATTATTAATTTGAGAAAAAGACAAAGTGAGAGCGTATTTTGGTCGAAAATTCAACTTGATGTCTACGTTTAATTAGGATGTTAGGTTTTTTTAACAGAGATTTAACGATATTAAAAATTTGGAGGTTATATAAAAGAGATTAAAACAAGTGATGGTTAAGTCAAATATAATATTAAAAAGCGAGGTTATGTAAAAAGAAACTCTAATTTGTTTTTGTAAAAATGATGCGAAATAAATCAACAAAATAGTGGAGAATGATGATATTTTTTTCTACAGTTAAATGATACTTTCGTGTGATTTTGAAAAATACTGTAAATGTATGATATTTATAAGGGAATGTATATATTTTTTTAATTAACGAACCAATTAAATTTTGACAACATAAAATAAAAGATTTACGAAACATGTGAGGAGGGTGTCGTTAGAATATTTGTGTGTGAAACCTTCATACAACAAATATTATTTGTCAAGGATGGTGTTAAAGACATCCTTGCATACTTTAAAATGATGGTACATTATGTTTAAAAATATTCTAGAGGGATTTGGATATAAATTTTGAAGATGATTTTAACTGACACCCATGTGAAAAATGCATCTTATTTTCATGATGGAGAAAAGAAAACAAACCCATGTAAAGGGTTATGATGGGTTTACCCAATTAATTATTCGTTATTTGATCAACTCCTCATAATTCTCACTTTTTGAGTTTGACCTTATTTTTACGGATTCCATCAGTTGATCGTTAAGTAGATCATTTATCAAAAGTATTTTTATTAAGTTTGTAGCATTTTGATTTGGGAAAGAAGTAGAAGTGAGAGGGTAATTTGGTTAAAAATTTCATTTCATGATTATGTTTAATTAGGATGTTAGGATCTTTTTTAACACAGATGTAATGATGTTAATAATTTTGAGGTTATATAAAAAAGATTAAAAAATTGATGGTTAAGTCCAATATAATATTAAAAAACGAGGTTATGTAAAAAGAAGCTTAAAATTTTTCTAATGTAAAAATTATGCGAAAGAAGCCACCAAAATAGTGGAGAATGATGATATTTTTTGCTGGTGTGAAATGATACTTCCACATGGTGTTGAAAAATACAACAAATGTATGATATATATATATATACTGGTGTATGCCCGTGAATGAAGGCACAGCGAAATTTTCCAAAGTGCGTAATCGCAAAACGGCAAAACTTTCGTTCTCCAACAAAATAAAGTGGAATTTTAAAAAATTATCATAATTTTCAAAGTCAAGTGCGTCATGACTCCAACTCACATACCAAGAACACTTCTTGCATCATCGTACGACTAATAAATATTAGTCATTAAGATAAAAGTTGAATGCAAATAAAATAATTCTTGACATTACTTGCATGTATATAAAATAATACTTGATATTAGTATGATAAATCTTGTTTGCATGAATACGAAACCCTAATCCTAATAAAATTGTGGCCGAAGTAAAAACATAAGAAATTAATACCAAACATGTGATCACTTCTACGTAATACAAAATAATGAAATCAAGCGCATTGGTTCTAACATAGCTGTTGCATTTATGATTTTGAGATAGGTTCGGCTAATTTTTTTCATTATTCTAGCATTTATGGATTTGTGCAGGAGAATGCCTACAACATGTACTTGATCATGAAGGAGTTCACCACATATTAAAATTGTCACACACATTGCAACACAATAAATATAACCCAACAATATAGATTAAAACTAACAATAATGAGAAAATTTTAGCTAATAAACGAATATGAACATATCTTGAATTCAACATAGTAAATACAGAAAAAAATGAATATAAAAAACACTCTGGGTGTTTGCTTAAGCAATATTATGAAAAACTTTTCCTTGTGCACTGCACACGCTGTCAAGCAGCCTCATTAGTTGCACCAATATTCAACACACGGATGTGTACCAACAAATGAAGTTTTATAAGATCTGAATACACACGAATGTGTACCAACAAATATTCTCCACAGCTTTAGTCTACCTTTCGTTTTGTACCATCCATACTGTTGATAGCACCAATACCACACTGTTGGTTGGAGTTCACCACCTGAATTTTTGGGATCTCAATCCCATTGTCATCCGATGATAATGTGAGAACGTGTGTGTTCGCGTTCAAATGATCAAATGATATATAAAACCCTTTTAACACAAACAAACCCTAAACATGCAGCAGTATGTGATTGAATAAGATGATAATCTAAGCAAGAACATTCAAACATACATAATTGAGGAAAAATCCCCCAAAGGGGCAAAACCATTTATTTTCACTATAATTTGTAAGCAAACGGCTTACAATCAGATTACAATGAAAATACAAGTTGACTAAGAATTACCCTCAGGTATCGGATTCTGTAGTCGCGGCTGGAATTATCCCTTTCCAGTAGGGCTGCAATGGAGAAGAAGAACGGTCTCCTCCACAAGGGGTTGAACAACGAAAGTGAGTTCTTGGGTTGCCAAGTGATTCACTAAGGTATGGAATTTGTGTGAATCAAAGGTATGAATCAATGGACTCAAATACCATGAAGACTTTAGAGTTTTGGAACTCAGAAAATCGTGTAGAAGTCTTAGAAAAACCACTTCCCGTAGTGGGATTAAATAGGAGAACTTAAGCCCTAAAATTCGGAACATGATCTGAACACGATCTGTTTGAAATTATCCTCGTCGGATCGGTCCGGTCTTGTAAGGACACAAATTTCCAATTGAGTCCATATATAGTTTTGGCTCAATTCCGGACAAAAACATTTATTCATAGGATAGTATTTATTGTAATATTCTCAAGCCTATGAAGTGTATGTTGAAGACGTAGCGACAAAGAACTTAAAGCTTCATCAAAATGCCGGTTTGTGTGCCTAGTTTCTACGTCATCAACTAAGGTTCCATGCTCCCAAGGTATGAATGTAATTATATGTATATAGGAGCTTGGAACAATATGTATTGGGTGTTAGGTTAATAAAAACTGCATTTTATTTTTCAGAAAGAATCAATTAGAAACTTAAAAATAAGTATATAAAAGTTTATAAAATTTTCTGGGCCAAAATCAAAATTTTCAATCTTTCTGTTTGTTCGTTTGAAATGTCGTTCGAACGAGTTTTTTCGTTCGAACCAGATTTCGTTCGAACGAGTTTTGTCGTTCGAACCAGGTTCATTCGAACGAGTTTTGCCAACGACCCTTACTGGACAGTCGTTCGATATGTCGTTCGAACGAATGCTCGTTCTAATGAGGTATCTAACGAACCTCTAACGAGCCCAGGCTGGTCACTCGTTAGAAGTCTCGTTCGAACGAGAATCACGTTCGTTCGAACGAACTTCCAGCGGGAACAGTTATTTGGCAGTTTTTTGCTGTTTTTCCCCACTCTTCCACTTGGTTTTCAACCAACTTTTTTCATGCTTAATTATGTGCGGGAAACACATTTTCCAAGACAACTTTTCCATTCCATATCCAACTCTTAGAGAGAGTTTGAGAGCAAATTTAATTAGGGAAAATGTTCATGTTTTTGAGTGTTAATTTTTAATGGAAAATTCATACACACTCTAGTTTACACCCATTGTTGTTTATTCCAAGTTCTATATATACATATCCTTACTTGGAGTTTTTGGCACCGGTTTTCTCTACCGAATTCAAGAGACGTTTCGGGTTTGCTTCTACACCCCATCACAAAGAAGACCTTTGTTGAGATTCTACCCGTTTGGAGAAAGGCTCCATGTTCGGGTGACGGTGACCGTTTAAAGTCCTATCGGTGTATTCCGAGACCACGGTGGAGCTCCGTTGGTTATCCGCTAATTGGAGGTTGATACAAGAAGGAGCATCACGGCTTAAGAGGGTTCGAGTTTAGGAAGTAAGTCTTTTGTCTTGTATTTTGTAATACCGTTTTTAGTGGATTTGAGGCTAGGGCGGTCCCGAGGTTTTTTCCCGTTAGTGGGTTTTTCCTCGTATATCGCGGTGTAGTGTGACATTGTTTATTTTATCTTGCACATCATTTAGATCGCATGCTTTAGGTTTAAATCAAGATAAAATTCGGTTTAATTATCACACTCATTTAATTTGGGACTTAAATTAAATATTGGGTAAATTTGGTTTATTCAAGTCATTTGCTAAAATTGGTTTCGCCTAACTGTGGATATTATTGTTAATCATGACTTAGGCAAATTTCTAGGACTTGAATTATGTTTTAATTCGTTTCTTAAGATATTAAAACTCGGCCTTGTTGTTTTGTTGAACCATCACTTGTATTTAACGCTTCCGCATTTATTCAAAAAGGAAATTAAATATATTTTTAATTGTGATAATTATTTAATCACCGGGGATTCCACACTATCAAATTGGTATCAGAGCCAAAAACGATAAATTATTTCGTTAAGATCCTTTAATTTTTGGCTAAATATGGATTTTTCCCCATTTTCAAAATTTCCTATTTTTGATGGTTCAAACTACGCGTATTGGAAAGCGCGAATGAAATCGGCACTTAAATCTATCGATGAACGTGTTTGGATGTCTGTTGTTAACGATTGGACCCCACCAACACATTTAATTGAAAATGTACATGTTCCCAAACCCGTTGATAGATGGACTGAAAATGAGTTTAAGTTAGCAAACTTTAATTCCCGAGGTTTAAATGCCTTGTTTAGCGCTGTCGCACCGGATGAATTCCGACGTATTATGACGTGCGAAACCGCTAAAGAAGCTTGGGATATTTTACAATTAACTCATGAAGGAACTAGTGTTGTTAAAGCTTCAAAACTCCAAAACCTCACCACTCAATTTGAAACTATCAAAATGGATGAAAAAGAAACTTTTGATAAATTTTATGCTAGACTTTCTGATATTGTCAATTTATCCTTTAACTTGGGAGAGAAAATACCTGACGACCGTGTAGTAAAGAAAATTTTAAGGTCCCTACCCGATAGATTTATTCCAAAGGTGACCGTTTTAAATTCTTTACCCACTTTAGCCTCTACGAAATTAGAAGAGCTTGTAGGTGATTTACAAACCTATGAACTTGATATGTTTCCCTCTAAAACTGAAAAGAAAATTGAAAAGGGCGTTGCTTTAAAAGCCCGAAAAGAGGTCAAACAAGTAGTAGAGAGCGATAGTGATAGTGACTCGGAAGATATGGCTTTGTTTGCTCGTAAATTTAGAAAATTTCTTAAATTTAACAAAGATAAAGTTAAAAATGATTTTAAGAAATTTGAATCTTCTAAACATGATAAAAACGAGAAGATTTCTAAAGCCGATAAGATCCCTAAACCTAGTAATGAAAATATTGATAGGGACGAGTCTAATAAATGTTTTGGTTGTGAAGGTTATGGCCATAGGGCTTTTGAGTGCCCCACTAAACTAAGGAAAGAGGGTAAACGACCCATTTCATATAATGCGACCCTTAGTGATAGTGATAAGGAAGAGAAGCCCGAATCCCCCACTAAGAAAATTTTTGTGGCTTTTATGGCACATGTGAGTGATAATGAGAACTCATCGGATGATGAAATTATAGCACATGCCACTTCCAAGGTCATTGTACATGATTCTCTTATTTTTGATGATAGTGAGAGTGAAGAAGAAGAAGAGAGTGAAAATGAAGAAGAGGTTGATATGAGTGAACTTCAAAATGCTTTTCATGAATTATATAAAGAATCTATTAAATTGAAAAGAGCTAATTTGAAGTTAGAAGCAAGTTTAAGAGAGAGTGTCAAGGTCATTGATGAAAGTGCCTTAATAGAAGACCTTAGGACACATGAGAGGACTCTTCAAGAGAAGCTTAACTATGTAGAAGGCGAGAGAGATAGCCTTAGGGGTTTAATGGAATCCTTGAAAAAGGAGCTTCTTGCTTTTGAAGAGCGAAATGTTTTACTAGAATCTAAAATTTTAGATTTAGAAAATAAATTAAAAGATTCTAGTAATGTCAAATTTGATTTGGAGTGTCATTCGGAAAAACTAGATAAAATGTTAGGAACGGTCCAAATTAAAAATGACACTTTTGGTTTAGGCTTCAATTCTTGTAATGAATTTAACCCTAAAGTCAAAACCAATGTTTTAGGAGAATCTTCTAGGAATGCATTTAATGATCACTCCTTAGATAAATCTTTTCGACATGCTCTTACTTGTACACATTGTGGTCGACAAGGTCATCTTAGGAAATTTTGTTTAGATCTTAAACGAATTCCTAGAAAATTCCATAGTAAAGTAACCACGATAGCTAATGTTCCTACACCCCAAGATAGTAATTCTTCATTAATTTGGGTTAGGAAATTCGACTTGGTTGCCTTACAAAATAGGGATTTTGATTCTCATTTACTTTCACATGCTTCCTCCCTTGCTAAATCTAATTGATGAATGTGTTAGTATTTGCATACTTTAGCGTTTGTACTTCATGCTGTATTCATATGCTAAATGTATGCTTGTTTAGTCATTTTTCTAGTCATTGCCTATTTTCATATCTCATGCTAGAAATCATGACTTGTTTATCTTTTTGTATTATATTTTGTGTTTGATTTAACTGAAAAATATAAAAAGATTTTTGTTTATCATTTTTGTTTTATTTATTTCATTTAAGCTTAATGAAAAATACAAATGATTTTTGTTTAGTCTTTTGAGTATATATCTTTATTTTTGATTAAAATATTAAAAACTCAAAAAGATTTTGTTTTGTGTGTATTTTAGTTTGACACACTTTATGTGGCATATATTTGTGTTTGAATCCTATCGTTTTACGCTTCCATGTGGCTAGAACTTTTGGTTTAGATTTTCAATCCTTAAAATGTTCTTTACCATATTTTTTATGGAGTAGTTGGATTTTGTATTGATTAAATGGATTCTATTTTCATATGCCTCTATTCACACATGCACGAGCTCTTTTGAAATCTTAATGTCACATGTTATATTTGAGCTTTTTGAGGTGTTCTCCTATCAATCTAGTCATCTACATATCTATGACCTAGGAGGACTAGTGCATGTCAAAATCCGTTGCATGTGAGATTTGTGTGAAAAATGAAAACATGATAAATAAATATATGCACGGGGAAGGGCTCCGAAAGGATGAATTAAATCCTTTGCGATAGTAAGCCACCGTTGATTGGATCTAAAAGAAATACGTGATCCAACGGCCTAAAAACAGAATATTTGGCATTCAAAGAAAGCAATTGCCAAGGCCTATGTTTGTTTGATATATTCATTCAAAAACAAAAGAATATATATGCTCATTGAGGGAGAATTGGATGGTATATCAACGGTTTGCACAATGTCCATTTATCCTAGTTGTCTTTAATGTCATGACTCTATTTGGTTTGTAGAATCATCATCATGCAAGGCTTGTATGCATTGTGTATGTTTGTTCATTGAGTTCAATCTTTATATTGTCACATGAGGTTATATTTAACTGTGATGAAGTTTGCAATCAAATGAGAACTCCGTGAACGTTTCTTAAGTGTTTGGGTCTAAATTTAATTGTTGCTAGTTCACACCCCTACACTTCCGTTTCCATATGACACATTTTTGCCATACGAGTGTGTAAACTTATTGTATTTTGTGTCATGTGTGTGTTTATATCTATCTATATATACACGTACTTATTGGTATATTTATAGTATATATACATATGATATTTGTTTGTCTTTGCCTTGCTTTAACTGCCCATATGCTTTCATGTCTTATTACTTTAAGATTTCACATGATGTTTATTAGTTCTTTATTCTTTGCCTATTCCCGAACAAAAAGGGGGAGAATGATGATAGGGGGAGAAATGGTATCTAATCCTATTATTATCGTATCTTCGTTTGGGGGAGATTTATCTTAGGGGGAGACGTCTTTCTAAGTAGGTCATGTGTTTAAAGGAAGAATTAATTTAGGGGGAGTAATTAAATAATTGCATTTAATACTTTGATATTCCCTATGCATTTGATGAGTTTGCTTAAGTGTGCAGGAATTATTCTAAAGCGGCATCTTTCTATGGCAAAGAGTTTAATCCTTGGGTTGAGTCAAGATTGGGCGGGTTATGTTTTGAGTCTAGTAGAGCTTGACGGCCCTTTAGGATTTTTGTTTGGTTTTTGTCCCGGAATAGCCAAAGGGGGAGATTTGTAAGGACACAAATTTCCAATTGAGTCCATATATAGTTTTGGCTCAATTCCGGACAAAAACATTTATTCATAGGATAGTATTTATTGTAATATTCTCAAGCCTATGAAGTGTATGTTGAAGACGTAGCGACAAAGAACTTAAAGCTTCATCAAAATGCCGGTTTGTGTGCCTAGTTTCTACGTCATCAACTAAGGTTCCATGCTCCCAAGGTATGAATGTAATTATATGTATATAGGAGCTTGGAACAATATGTATTGGGTGTTAGGTTAATAAAAACTGCATTTTATTTTTCAGAAAGAATCAATTAGAAACTTAAAAATAAGTATATAAAAGTTTATAAAAGTTTCTGGGCCAAAATCAAATTTTTCAATCTTTCTGTTTGTTCGTTTGAAATGTCGTTCGAACGAGTTTTTTCGTTCGAACCAGATTTCGTTCGAACGAGTTTTGTCGTTCGAACCAGGTTCGTTCGAACAAGTTTTGCCAACGACCCTTACTGGACAGTCGTTCGATATGTCGTTCGAACGAATGCTCATTCTAACGAGGTATCTAACGAACCTCTAACGAGCCCAGGCTGGTCACTCGTTAGAAGTCTCGTTCGAACGAGAATCACGTTCGTTCGAACGAACTTCCAGCGGGAACAGTTATTTGGCAGTTTTTTGCAGTTTTTCCCCACTCTTCCACTTGGTTTTCAACCAACTTTTTTCATGCTTAATTATGTGCGGGAAACACATTTTCCAAGACAACTTTTCCATTCCATATCCAACTCTTAGAGAGAGTTTGAGAGCAAATTTAATTAGGGAAAATGTTCATGTTTTTGAGTGTTAATTTTTAATGGAAAATTCATACACACTCTAGTTTACACCCATTGTTGTTTATTCCAAGTTCTATATATACATATCCTTACTTGGAGTTTTTGGCACCGGTTTTCTCTACCGAATTCAAGAGACGTTTCGGGTTTGCTTCTACACCCCATCACAAAGAAGACCTTTGTTGAGATTCTACCCGTTTGGAGAAAGGCTCCATGTTCGGGTGACGGTGACCGTTTAAAGTCCTATCGGTGTATTCCGAGACCACGGTGGAGCTCCGTTGGTTATCCGCTAATTGGAGGTTGATACAAGAAGGAGCATCACGGCTTAAGAGGGTTCGAGTTTAGGAAGTAAGTCTTTTGTCTTGTATTTTGTAATACCGTTTTTAGTGGATTTGAGGCTAGGGCCGTCCCGAGGTTTTTTCCCATTAGTGGGTTTTTCCTCGTATATCGCGGTGTAGTGTGACATTGTTTATTTTATCTTGCACATCATTTAGATCGCATGCTTTAGGTTTAAATCAAGATAAAATTCGGTTTAATTATCACACTCATTTAATTTGGGACTTAAATTAAATATTGGGTAAATTTGTTTTATTCAAGTCATTTGCTAAAATTGGTTTCGCCTAACTGTGGATATTATTGTTAATCATGACTTAGGCAAATTTCTAGGACTTGAATTATGTTTTAATTCGTTTCTTAAGATATTAAAACTCGGCCTTGTTGTTTTGTTGAACCATCACTTGTATTTAACGCTTCCGCATTTATTCAAAAAGGAAATTAAATATATTTTTAATTGTGATAATTATTTTATCACCGGGGATTCCACACTATCAGGTCTCTTTAGGCGGATCAGTCCAGTGACATCGGATCGGTTCCTTTTTGAAGGTGGATCGATCCGGTTGGCATCGGATCAGTTCAGATTTTTAGCTTCATCGGTTCGCTATGGATCCGGAGTACACTGGCCTTACCTCAGCAGGCGGATCGGTCCGGTCTCTTTAGGCGCATCGGTCCTGATGTTCCCTGATTCCTTTTCTGCCTTTGATATTCGGATTCCGTTGATGAGCGTATGATTCTTGAATTTTCTCAACGGTGTAACGGCGTACGACATATAAAATGCTAATGGACAAAAATGTCCTTACAAATCTCCCCCTATGTCTATGCCGGTACAAACATAAAAACAATCTTCCGAATTATCAAAACAACTAAAAATGCCTATACAAATCTACCCTTCTATGAACCCAAAACTGTAAAGATACAATTGAATAAGACTAGAGCGTTTGATCTTCAATTCAGCAGGAATCACAACGCTTTTCTCATCAGGGAGTGCAATCCAATGATAATCCATGTAGTACCTACACACATGAGACAGAGCAAAATACCAAGTGACATATCGAGTTTGAAATGAGAACATATATACCAATTTATGAGCACACTCTCAAACTTTCAAAACTCCCCCATAATAAGATAATTCTTTCTCCCCCTTTTTATTATGTCCCCAAATAGAAAAATGAGAGAAATATATCAAATAAGAAAGTGCGGGGTGTCACAGGTATAAAATCACACCAAAAATGAACATAAAGCAACCAAGTCGATGATAGCATGAATGAAGTGGTGTGATCAAATTCGATAGGAAAATCAATGCATACAAACATGACATATGTGCACGATGAATATGGGATATTCCTAGCGAATGAACTCAAACGCTTCCTTTGGTGTAAAAGAATGACAGTATAAGATTTTGACTCAATCAAATCAACAAAATAAAGCTCAAAATGATTTTCACACCAATAACTTCCAAAATGATTTTATGCTTTTTCAGGACTTTCAAGGAAGTGCAAACCCGTTTATATTCTCCAACAAAACTCCCTCAGATATTATTTTGAATAGAGGCATTCTAAATTCTCAAACTTTGGAGAATTGATGGTGAAACCTAAGAGGCCCATATTTGGCATGAATTGCTTTTTATTGCCTTTAAATTTTTTGGGGCTCTTTTAACCTCTTTGGACCTCGGATATTAAAATTCCTCCATTTTTTAGGTCCTTTTTAACGGTGGCTTTTGCACAAAGGATAGATAATGACCTTTCGCAGCCCCTCCCCGTTATTCAAAAACACACAGTCTCACCAAAACGATTTTTACATGCATTCCAATCTTGTCAAGTTTTATCGCAGTTTATACATTGTATAGACAGGATTGAGATGGAAACACTCAAGCCAACATGAGATTGACAAGTGCAACAATCAAATATAGCCGTGAATGTGTGCAATAAAGGATATAGGAGTCAAACATGTAGGAAGATATCACGAATTACATCTCAAAGACTCCATACAATGTAAAGCACATGGATGAAATGATGTAGCCTCTCAAATCTCTATCAAACAGTCACATGGGGATATGGAATGAAGTTGTGACTTGGCTATCTTAAATGCTCATCCATAAAAGAAGCAAAAAAAAATCTTTTTGGTCTTTTTCAAAAAAATTATCAAAATAAAATCTTTTTGTGATTTTCTCAAAAAATTTTCTTAAAGGAAAATCTTTTTGTATTTAAAAAAAAAAAAAATGAAAAACTAACTAACGATACATGCTAGCAATAGGTGAAAAAAAATTATAAACAACCTATGCTAGCAATCAAGACTAGATCTCAACCGGGAGTAACGGTGGAGTTTTCTAAAGATGGTGACATCTTTTGAACCAACTCCACTAGATCATGTGTAGTCTTGATCAAAAACTTCACTTGCTCGCGAATATGTGCAAACTCTCTATCAAAATGAGCAGGCAAAGTATCATGAGTGGGTGCATGTGCATGAATGTGTGAAGTGACATGATATGGCACAAACCCCAACTTAGAACAAAATTCCCTAAGATGTCCTCGCTTCTTGCAGTGGGAGCAAACATAAACCGGTCTAGGAAGTAATTTATCAACAATTTTGGGACGAACATTCCTAGACGTAGGCATGTCAAAATACACGATAACCCGTTAACACGACACGACCTGACACGAAATTATAAGTTAATGGGTTTACCCTTATTGGGTTTGGGTCATTAACGGGTTGACACGGTAGACCCGTTAACACTAACGGTTCGGGTTTGGAAATTTACCTGTACCCGTTTTAACCCGTTTCTACCCGTTAACACCCGTTAACACTAACGGGTACTATAGGGTCACCCAACCCGTACCCAATAACAATAACCATTAAAACCCATTATTTCTAAATCTTTAAAGACTAACGGGTGCTATAGGGTCACCCAATCTATACCCAATAAAAATTACAATTAAGCCTCATGAGAGTCAAGCTATAGCTTATGCTTCCCGTAAGCTTAAACCTCATGAGAAGAATTACCCCACCCACGACTTGGAGTTAGCGGCAGTCGTATTTGCTCTTCGGATTTGGAGACACTATCTCCTGAGGGAGAAATTCCGTTTGTTCACAGACCATAAGTCTCTACAGTACCTCTTCACACAGAAGGAACTTAATACGCATCAACGTCGGTGGCTTGAGTTTGTGAAGGATTATCAGTTCGATATCCAATATCACCCAGGGAAGGCTAACGTGGTAGAAGACGCGTTGAGCCGTAGGCCAATAGGTGAGGTGACCGAAGTGTGGAGAGAAAAGTGGAAGGAGTTGGGACACCAGGATGCAGTGGCCCGATCATTTATGTCTGTGATGACCGTTACGCCTCAGATTGTTGTGAGAGTGATACAGGCCCAGGCAAAAGACTCGTTCTGTCAGGAGCAGATAGTTCGATTACTAGCAGAGGGAGCCGAGTCCTGTACCGTTAGTTTAGACGGGGGCTTACGCTTCAATGGGAGACTGGTTATTCCTGAAGGGAGGACTTGTGACACGAGGTTATGACAGAGTCGCACGATTCACGGTACATCCTGGTGGGGATAAGATGTACCAGGATATGAGGCGACAGTACTGGTGGAGTGGAATAAAGAGAGATATTGCCGAGTTCGTTTCTAAATGTGCCACTTGTCACTTAGTAAAGGTGGACCATCAGAAACCGGCAGAACTTCTACAGCCATTAAAGGTTCCTATGTGGAAATGGGAGAGCATTTCAATGGATTTCATCATGGGGTTACCTACGTCACAGAGGGGTCACGACTCTATATGGGTAATCGTGGACAGGTTGACCAAAGTTTCTCATTTTCTGCCAGCCCAGACAAACTACACTACGGGACAGTATGCCCATATTTTCATAGCGGAGATAGTGAGACTTCACGGGGTGCCTCCCAATATCGTGTCTGACCGAGATAAGATATTTGTTTCACGATTTTGGTAGAGTTTCCAGGAGGCCATGGGTACGGAGTTGCGGCCGAGTACGACATATCACCCGCAGAAAGATGGGCAAACCAAGCGAACGAACCAGATGTTGGAGGACATGTTGCGTATGTGCATCTTAGACTTTGGAGGTGGTTAGGAGCAGTACCTTCCACTGGCGGAGTTTGCTTATAATAACTCCTACCAGTTCACCATTGGCATGGCTCCATTCGAGGCATTGTATGGTAGACCATGTCGTTACTCAGCATGTTGGTTAGAAGAGGGGGATAACAAACTCCTTGGGCCGGAAGTGATTCTGGATACTTTGGCAAGGATAGAGATGATACGGAGCCGTATTCGGGTAGCTCAGGGCCGACAAAAGAGCTACGCTGATGCCAAGAGGTTCTTCAGAGAGTTCAAGGTGGGGGACCAGGTGCTACTCAGAGTATCTCTGATGAAGGGGATTATGCATTTTGGGAAGAAGGGGAAACTGGCATCGAGATATGTGGGGCCATTTCCTATCATCGAGCGGATTGGTCCAGTAGCGTATAGACTTGGGTTACCGGAGCACTTGCATAGGATTCATGACTTGTTCCGTATTTCCTCGCTAAGAAGATATCTTAGGGATGATTTGGCCCATACTCACATTGCTTTAGAGGACATCGATCTACACCCAATAGTTCCTACGAGGAGGGGGCGATTGCTATTCTAGTCCACAGTGAGAGGAAACTGAGGTCGAAGATAGTACCGTTAGTACGTGTTCAATGGCGGCATCATAATGCCAATGAGTCCACTTGGGAGCGCGAGGATGAGATGCGCGAGCGTTATCCAGAGTTATTTTTGCCAGGTATTCTTTAGTTATGAATTTCGTGATGAAATTCTATTATTAGGGGAGGAGTATGTAACACCCTATAATTTTATTGATTTTTATTTAATGGATTAATTGAATTAAATGAGAATTAATTTAAAAATTAATCCGGAATTAAATACTAGCGAGACGTGAGTTGGTATTTGAGTATGATGTTAAAATAAAATGTTACTGAGTATATATGGTAATATATGAGTATTGAAAATATTAAAATTATTGCGAGTCAGAAATATGACAATTTGGGAAAATAAGTTGGAACGCGCGTGTCAGTCGCGTCAAGAAGGAATTTAATTAGATTAAAAAGTAAATTATATTTTTATCAACCAAATGGTCATTTTAAGTGCACCAACGTGTCTAGAAGGGTCGTGATAGTCAGAAAACACAAGCCGGAGGTTTAGTTTGGGTCCCGGGGTATTTTTAGGCCAAACTAACAACCCAGAAGGGTATTTTGGTAATTTTAAAAATTAAGGAATTAAAGTCCACGAATTTTAGAGTTTAATTACATATTATTAGAGAGGCCACTAAGGCCATTATCAGCAAAAGGAAAGAGAGTGGTCTACGGGAGTTTTGAGAGAGGTTAAAGAGAGGTTACCAGAGGTTCCAAACCAAAAACCATCACCATTACCACCATTTTGGAAGGATTTGTGACAAGGAAGAAGACAAAATCAGCCTATATTCACCAACAACAAATTTGAAGAATAAACCTAAGGCAAGTGGTTTAGTTGCATTAATTTCAATGAATGCTTCCTCCATGTTTAGTGAAGAAACTAATATATGCCTCGAAAGTTTGATGAAAACCTAATATATGCCTCGAAAGTTTGATTTTGGTTAGGGATTGCATGTTGAATGATTATGGACGAAATTAGTACCCAAAAACTTAACTTTAATGATTTAAAAACGGATTAATGATGAGTATTTAGGTGCAATAAAATTCTGGGTTTATGTTCATAGGCTTTGGGGCAAGATTTGGGGATTTATGGCGATTACATGTTGATTAATAAGAATTGGCCCCAAAAATATGTTAAGAAGTGACCGAGGGTGACTTACAGTAGTTTAAAAACACAAAAACGTAATTAGTATGAACTTAGGATTAATTTGGAGAAAGGAATTTAGTGAAAAACGAAGTTGAGAAAATTCTGGGCGTTCTCTGCCATCTCGTTAGAAGACCAACCCAGGTCATTTGAACGAGCTTCTAACGAGGTTCCAGTGTCCCTTCTAACGAGTTCAAAGTTTGTTCGAAGCCATTCGTTCGAATGAGATTTCAGTGACTTCTAATGATTTTACAGAATGGTCTTTTTAGGCCCGATTTTAGTTTCGAAGTTTCCGTAGGCTTATTTAATTGAGTGTTATTCTTCCCTTGTTGATTGGTGGGTGTATTTGGGAGATTGTAGTACGTCGAGGATTAAAACTTGGAATTATATAAATGACCTGGTGACTTCTAGGGGTTAAGTTGTCAGTATTTGAATTTGCGACGTGAGAAGTGTTGACGACCTATATTGTATATTATCCGGGGACTTGTAAATGTACAACATTTAATGACGATATAGGAATGTAAAATATACCTCTATTAATTATAAGATATCTAAGATGTGTTAATGCTTAGTATATGGACATATATGTGTATAACATACCTACCATACTTGCTATCACGGGAGGTCGGCTTTCGATCAGGGCCATCTAATCTTTGTGTGCCTACGGGGGAATTTAGATTGGTACCTCTAGGACATAGGTCAGAGAATGGATTATTGGTGAGTTAATAATTCAGCAGACCATGGGAGCGTAGGTATGTGCGTGACCCATGGGTATGTGAACTATGTTCGCCTCCATTATGTGTGATTGTTGCTTATTGAAACGGTTCCTGAGAGATTCGAAATACGTCATCCTTATGTACGTGATGTACCGGAATTCGATAGCAGAGTATCTGTGCACCGCAGCTTAGCCTAGGGGTGCCATTATTGTATATTTATGATGAGATTAATATACTGATAATTGAGATGGGCTGTTTATTAAAGTGTAAGTGTGAATAATTATAACATTTTTTTTGTAGAGTTAAAAATGGAAAATTCTTAGTAATTATTATAACTAATTCTGAGTAATAAAAGTAAGACTCTTAGTTTATATTAAGATATCGGGAATTGAACTTTGAATTGTAAAGTAAAGTCAGATTATGGATGGACTAGTTAGATAGTAGAATAACTGGAACGGGTACGGGTACGTTAGGCGTGCATAATTAGTTAAGAGGTGAGGAACTCATGTGAGTGCACGCACTATCATGTATTTTATATTCACTGTGTTAATGTTATTAAAACACTTGCTATATTTTAAACTGTTTTCACAATCGGGCTCTGACCCGTTTGCTTTCAAAACTATTTTCTTGTAAAACCTTTTAGGTGCCCAGCCACAAGGATATCAAGCTTAGAAGTTCCATTCTAGTGACGTGTTGTAGCTTCTATGGAAGTTATAGGACCTCGATAGTAGACGCCTCCACTTTCCACTTTGACCTCATTCCAGATTTATTCATATGTAGGGCATGTCTCCCCTTTTTCCTTAGAGGCAGCTTATTTATTCAGTCTATTTCAGTTTTTGATTTAATTAATTAGTGATTCAGACTTTGTATTTGGTTTTATTCAGTAATCGGATTATTCAGAGGAGTATTCCTCCAGATTCATTTTATTCCATTGTTATTCTATTGTGACTGTGATGTGGTTGTGGTATTAGTATTTCATAATTTAATTTGGTTGTATGTTAATATAATTTAATTAAAATTGACAACTCACTTTTTAAATATTAGGTGGCTAGTAATTGTTAAAATGCTTTTCGACAATGATGCTATGAACTGAGCCAACTTGACATTTTGTATTAATTTGAATAAAGGAGTAGCTACCCGGTATTTAATTAGTCGGGGTGTTACAGGTGGTATCAGAGCATCAGGTTCTAGTATCCTTAGGATCTGTACGGCTTGTTATGTTTTTGCTGAGCTTTATTTGATGTAGAGCCCTATATTTTAGGATTGTTATACTCTTTTGTGTATTTTACGCTCTTCAGCTATTTTGAGATAATAACTGTAGACTTATAAAAATCTCTCTCATTTCAGATGCCTCCACGACGTGCACAGCGAGTTCCCAGGAATGCTCAGCCCGAGCCAAATCCTGCACCAGTTCAGGGCACCATGAATGCCTCAGAGGTTGCCGCTATTGTAGCCCAAGCGGTAAATGCCGCTCTAGCAGTTGTGCAGCAGGCACCGCCTCAAGTGCCGGTAGTAGCACCAGTAAAGGCTCATGCATTTTTATCTGCTTGGGAATGTGTTCATGATGCTTTTCAGAAGGCACACCCTCCGGAGTTTGCAGGTAGCTCTGACGTCATTGTGTCCAGTCAGTGGAAGAAGGACATCCAAAGACACTTGAGGATGTATGAGTGTACGGACGTATAGAGACAGATACTGGCTACTTTTAAGCTGGTAGGGTCAGCGTTGCAGTGGTGGAAGTCCATTACCACCACGGAGGAGAGAGATGTTCTTACTATTCAGGAGTTCTGGGTGCGGTTCGACCGCAAGTATTTTCCTTCAGCTGTTCACATTGAGATGAGGAGAAAATTGATGAACCTCAAGCAGGAGGGGAGGACAGTAGCTGAATATGAGGCCGAGTTCAAAAATCTTCTGAATATCGTTCCCAATGAGATTTCGACAGAGGAGAAGAAAATATAGAAGTTCATGGATGGGTTGACTTGGAGAATCCATCAGCCCTTACTGGGAAATCTCTCGTTGGACACTTATTCTGATGTGGTTAACGCTGCATTGCTTCACTGCCAGGACCACCGCTTCCACTTGTCAGAGGGTAAGCGACCAGGAGAGTCCAGCCATCAGGGCAGGACATGGGGGGAATGGTGCTAGCGGGGCACAATCAGTTCAGGGTCAGCACAGGCAGGGTGATCAGAGTTCCCAGCAGGGGGATTCTAAGAGATTCAAATCTGGAGGTTTCAGAAATGGACAGGGAGGTTTTCGTCATGGCCAGGAGGGTCAGCACGTTCATCAGGGTCAGCAGGGCCAGCATGGCCAACAGCAGCAGTTTCATCAGGGCTAATACGGTCAGTGGAGGAATGGCAACGGTAATCAGGGCCGTGGGTAGCAGGGTCAGAGAGGAGGAAATTGTTCGGGGAAATGTTTCATATGTGGCAAGATTGGCCACAAGCGCCAAGAGTGTCCTGATAAGGGCAGGACCCGGCAGCAGCAGCAGCAGCAGGGTGCTCAACATGAGCCCTAGAGACCTATGTTTCCCGCCGCCCTCCCAACACCACCGCAGTTGCCAGTTTTACAACCCATCCCAGCAGTCCCAGTCCAGCAGGGATAGCTTCAGTACGGGCGAGTTTATCAGCTCCAGCAGGTCGCAGTCCCACAGGATCCACCTGCCATTGAGGGTATGTTCTCTATTCAGGGGACTATGGGGCGTATTTTATTTGATATGGGAGCCACACACTATTTTATTACCACGAGATTTGCATGCATTATAGGGTTGTTAGGCACTGCAGAGGGCACGATTACTTGCGTTGATTCACCGTTGAGTAGGGGTTCCGTGATTTCTCTTATTTGTAGAGGTGTGGGTATAGAGATTGGGAGATTTACTTTACCTGCTAATATGTTAGTATTAGAGATGACTGAGTACGATGCAATTGTTGGTATGGATTGGCTAGTTGCGTATCGAGCCATAAATGATTGTTTCAGCTGGAGTATTATTTTTGCCATACCCGGGCAGGAGATGTTCTTAGTGGCGATGCCTCGTCCTAAGGGAGGATAGTCCACTCACTTGTATTATATAGAGGAGGAGACCTCTAAGGAAGTGGTAATACCACTCGATTCGATTCCCATTGTTAGTGAGTTCGCTGATGTATTTCAGGATATTCCGGGATTACCGCCTAGTAGGGAGATAGACTTTGTTATCGATTTGACATCGAGCACTTGGCTAATAGCTTGCTCCCCTTACCGTATGGCTCCAATAGAGATGAGGGAGTTACGGGATCAGATAGAGCAGTTATTGGGCCAGGGGTTTATTCATAGGAGTACTTCACCGTGGGGTGCCCCTGTGCTATTCGTGAAGAAGAAAGATGGATCATTGATATTGTGTGTAGATTACCGGGAGTTTAATAAAGTCACGATATGAAACAAATATTCGTTGCCCCGAATCGATGACTTAATCGACCAATTGAGAGGAGTGGCCTTCTTCTCAAAGATTGACTTATGATCGGGATACCATCAGTTGCGTATCAAGGAGCAGGACGTTGCGAAGACTGCCATCTTGACGAGATATGGTTCCTACGAGTTTCGGGTTATGACTTTTGGCCTAACCAACGCTCCAGCTGTGTTTATGGACTTGATGAATAGGGCTTTCAGAGAGTTCCTAGACCAGTTCGTCATCGTCTTTATTGATGACATTCTGGTTTACTCCCAGATAAAGGAGGAGCATGCCAAGCACTTGAGACAGGTTTTGCAGACCCTGCGTCGGAATGAGCTATATGCAAAGTACGAGAAGTGTGGGTTTTGGCTGAAGAAAGTTCAGTTTTTGGGGCACATCATTTCAGTCAGGGGATATCTGTTGACCCGGGGAAGGTATCCGCGGTGAGGGAGTGGGGACAACCCATGACGCCGACTGAGATCTGTAGTTTCTAGGGCCTAGCAGGATACTGTAGGAGGTTTATTCGGGGTTTCTCTAAGATAGCGATCCCTTTGACACATCTGACCCGCAAAGATGTGCCGTTCGTCTGGAGCGATGCCTGTCAGTTGGCATTCAATGAGTTGAAAGACAAGTTGACTTCAGGGCCAGTGTTAGCATTGCCCAGACCGGGAGTTGAGTATCTAGTCTATACCGATGCGTACCTATAAGGACTTGGAGGTGTACTGCAACAGGAGAGTCAAGCTATAGCTTATGCTTTTCGTAAGCTTAAGCGTCACGAGAAGAATTACCCCACCCACGACTTGGAGTTAGCGGCAGTCGTATTTGCTCTTCGAATTTGGAGACACTATCTCCTAGGGGAGAAATTTTGTTTGTTCACGGACCATAAGTCTCTATAGTACCTCTTCACACAGAAGGAACTTAATATGCGTCAACGTCGGTGGCTTGAGTTCGTGAAGGATTATCAGTTCGATATCCAATATCACCCAGGGAAGGCTAACGTGGTAGCAGACACGTTGAGCCGTAGGCCAGTAGGTGAGGTGGCCGAAGTGTGGAGAGAAAAGTGGAAGGAGTTGGGACACCAGGATACAGTGGCCCGATCATTCATGTCTGTGATGACCGTTACGCCTCAGATTGTTGTGAGAGTGATACAGGCCCAGGCAAAAGTCTTGTTCTGTCAGGAGCAGATAGTTCGATTACTAGTAGAGGGAGTAGAGTCCTATACGTTAGTTCAGACGGGGGCTTACGCTTCAATGGGAGACTGGTTGTTCCTGAAGGGGAGGACTTGCGACACGAGTTTATGAAAGAGTCACACGGTTCGCGGTACATCCTGGTGGGGATAAGACGTACCAGGATATGAGGCGATAGTACTGGTGGAGCAGAATGAAGATAGATATTACCGAGTTCGTTTCAAAATGTACCACTTGTCAGCTCGTAAAGGTGGACCATCAGAGACCGATAGGACTTCTATAGCCATTAAAGGTCCCTATGTGGAAATGGGAGATCATTTCAATGGATTTCATCACGGGGGTTACCTACGTCACACTGGGGTCACGACTCCATATGGGTAATCGTGGATAGGTTGACCAAAGTTTCTCATTTTCTGCCAGCCCGGACAGACTACACTATGGGACAGTTTGCCCAAATTTTCATAGCAAAGATAGTGAGACTTCACGGGGTGCCTCCCAATATCATGTCTGACCGAGAAAAGATATTTGTTTCACGATTTTGGAAGAGTTTCCAGGAGGCCATGGGTACGGAGTTGCGGTTGAGTACGACGTATCACCCGTAGACAGATGGGCAAACTGAGCGAACCAACCAGATGTTGGAGGACATGTTGCGTATGTGCATCCTAGACTTTGGAGGTGGTTGGGAGCAGTACCTTCCACAGGTGGAGTTTTCTTATAATAACTCCTACCAGTTCACCTTTGTCATGGCTCTATTCGAGGCATTGTTTAGTAGACCTTGTCGTTCCCCATCATGTTGGTTAGAAGTGGGGGATAACAAAATCCTTGAGCCGGAAGTGATTTAGGATACTTTGACATGGATAGAGATGATACGGAGTCGTATTCGGGTAGCTCAGGACCGACAGAAGAGATATGATGATGCCAAGAGGTTATCCAGAGAGTTCAAGGTGGGGGACCAGCTGCTACTCAGAGTATCTCCGATGAAGGGAATTATGCATTTTGGGAAGAAGGGGAAACTGGCACCGAGATATGTGGGGCCATTTCCTATCATCGAACGGATTGGGCCAGTAGCGTATTGACTTGGGTTACCGGAGCACTTGCATAGGATTCATGACGTGTTCCATATTTCCTCGCTAAGGAGATATCTTAGGGATGATTTGGCCCATACTCACATTGCTTTAGAGGACATCGATCTACAGCTCGATAGTTCCTACGAGGAGGGTCCGATTTCTATTCTGGACCATAGCGAAAGGAAACTGAGGTCGAAGATAGTACCATTAGTACGTGTTCAGTGGCGGCATCATAATGCCGAGGAGTCCACATGGGAGCGCGAGGATGAGATGCGCGAGCGTTATCCAGAGTTATTTTTGCCAGGTATTCTTCAGTTTCGAATTTCGGGATGAAATTCTGTTATTAGGGGGAGTATGTAATACCCCGTAATTTTATTGATTTTTATTTAATGGATTAATTGAATTAAATGAGAATTAATATGGAAATTAATCCGGAATTAAATACTAGTGAGACGTGATTTGGTATTTGAGTATGATGTTAAAATAAAACATTACTGAGTATATATGGTAATATATGAGTATTGAAAATATTAAAATTGTCGCGAGTCACAAATACGACAATTTGAGAAATTAAGTTGGAACGCGCGTGTCAGTCGCGTCAAAAAGGAATTTAATTAGATTAAAAAGTAAATTATATTTTTATCAACCAAATGGTCATTTTGATTGCACCAACGTGTCCGGAAGGGTCGAGATAGTCAGAAAACACTAGCCGGGAGTTTAGTTTGGATCTCGGGGCATTTTTTGGCCAAACCGGCAACTCAGAAGGGTATTTTGATAATTTTAAAAATTGAGGAATTAAAACCCACGAATTTTAGAGTTTAATTATATATTTTTAGAGAGGCCACTAAGGCCATTATCAATAAAAGTAAAGAGAGTGGGCTACGGGATTTTTGAGAAAAGTTAAAGAGAGGTTACAAGAGGTTCCAAACCAAAAACCAACACCATCACCACCATTTTGGAAGGATTTATGACAAGGAAGAAGATAAAATCAGCCTATATTCACCAACAACAAATTTGAAGAACAAACCTAAGGCAAGTGGTTTAGTTGCATTAATTTCAATGAATGTTTCCTCCATGTTTAGTGAAGAAACTAATATATGCCTCAAAAGTTTGATGAAAACCTAATGGGATTGTTGTAGAAACTCTTGATTTTGGTTAGGGATTGCATGTAGAATGATTATGGACAAAATTGGTACCCAAAAACTTAACTTTAATGATTTAAAAACGGATTAATGATGAGTATTTAGGTGCAATAAAATTCTGGGTTTATGTTCATAGGCTTTGGGGCAAGATTTAGGGATTTATGGCGATTACTTGTTGATTAATAAGAATTGGCCCCAAAAATATGTTAAGAAGTGACCTAGGGTGACTTAGAGTAGTTTAAAAATACAAAAACGTAATTAGTATGAACTTAGGATGGATTTGGAGAATGGAATTTAGTGAAAAACGAAGTTGGAAAAATTCTGGGCGTTCTCTGCCATCTCGTTAGAAGACCAACCCAGGTCATTCGAACGACCTCGTTTGAACGAGCTTCTAACGAGGTTCAAGTGTCCCTTCTAACGAGTTCAAAGTTCGTTCAAAGCCATTCGTTCGAACGACACTCGTTAGAATGACCTCGTTAGAATGAGATTTCAGTGACTTCTAACGAGTTTACAGAATGGTCTTTTTAGGCCCGATTTTAGTTTTGAAGTTTTCGTAGGCTTATTTAATTGAGTGTTATTCTTCCCTTGTTGATTTGTGGGTGTATTTGGGAGATTGTAGTTTGTCGAGGATTAAAACTTGGAATTATATAAATGACCTGGTGACTTCTAGGGGTTAAGTTGTCAGTATTTGAATTTGCGACGTGAGAAGTGTTGACGACCTATATTGTATTTTATCCGGGAACTTGTAAATGTACAACATTTAATGACGATATAGGAATGTAAAATATACCTCAATTAATTATAAGATATCTAAGATGTGTGAATGCTTAGTATATGGACATATATGAGTATAACATACCTACCATACTTGCTATCATGAGAGGTCGGCTTTTGATCAGGGCCATCTAATCTTTGGGTGCTTACGGGGGGATTTAGATTGGTACCTCTAGGACAAAGGTCAGAGAATGGGTTATTGGTGAGTTAATAAGTCAGCTGACTATGGGATCGTAGGTATGTGCGTGACCCATGGATATGTGAACTATGTTCGCCTCCATTATGTGTGATTGTTGCTTATTGAAACGGTTCCTAAGAGATTCGAAATACGTGGTACTTATGTACATGATGTACCGGGATTCGATTGCAGAGTATGTGTGCACCGCAGCTTAGCCTAGGGGTGCCATTATTGTATATTTATGATGAGATTAATATACTGGTAATTGAGATGGGCTGTTTATTAAAGTGTAAGTGTGAATAATTGTAACATTTTTTTTTGTAGAGTTAAAAATGGAAAATTCTTAGTAATTATTATAACTAATTCTGAGTAATAAAAGTAAGACTCTCAGTTTATATTAAGATGTCGGGAATTGAACTTTGAATTATAAAGTAAAGTCAGATTATGGATGGACTAGTTAGATAGTAGAATAACTAGAACGGGTACCGGTACTTTAGGCATGCACAATTAGTTGAGAGGTGAGGAACTCATTGTAACACCCCGCATTTTTATCGATATTTATTTATGGGATTAATTAAATTAAATGTGAATTAATTGAGAATTAATCCGGATAAAATACTAACGAGATGTGAGTTGGTATTTGATTATAATGTGTATATATGGCAATATATGAATATTGAAAATATAGAAATTGTCGCTAGGCTGAAATACGGAAATTTGAAAAAATTTAATTGGGACGCACGTGACAGTCGCGTCAAGAATGTAATTATTTTAATTAAAAAGTGAATTTTATTTTTATCAACCGTATGGTCATTTTGAGTGCGCCAACGAGTCCGGAAGGGTCGAAATAGTCAGAAAACACTAGCCGGGGGTTTAATTTGGGTCCCGGGGCATTTTTAGGCCATACCGGCAACTTAAAAGGTTATTTTGGTAATTTTGGAATTTTAGGAATTTTGACCAACGAATTTTGGGAGTTTAAAATAGGGAATTTAATGACCCACTAACCCATTACCAGTAATTAACTGATTAGAGGGCTACGGGGGTTTCATGAGAAGTTAGGAGAAGTTCCCAAAGAGAGAACCCTAACCCCATCTTCAACCTTCAACCTTGGGAGAAAAGGAGAGAGCAACCTACATCCAAGATTCAACACCAAATTCAGAGAAAGACCAGAGGAAAGTGGTTTAATTTCGTTAATTTCAAGCGAATGCTTCTTCCATGATTAGAAAATTGATATATTTGCATTGTGTTGGGAGATTTATAAAAACCCATGAAATTGGAGTTATAAATTCATATTTGGATATAGGTTTTCATGTAGAATTGTTATTGGGTGATTAGACTAAAAGAATTACTATTTTTATGTTACAAAAACGGATTTATTTATGGAAATTGATGACTTTAAATGTCTAGGGTTCATGTTCATAAGGTTTGGGAAAAATTGGGGAGTTATGATAATTAGATGATGTATAGGAAGATTTGGCCCTATATAAATGTTGTGTTATGACCTATGAATGTTTAGTGATGATTAGAAACCATAAAATACTGTTGGGGCGACTTTTAGATGAGAATAGAGGTGAAGAAAATTGAGAAAAACGAGATAGGAAAATTCTGGGCTCGAAACTGTCACCTCGTTAGAAGACCTGCCCAGGTCGTTTGAACGAGCTCGTTCGAACGAGCTTCTAACGAGCTGAAAATTTGACTTCTAACGAGTTGGATGTTTGTTCGATGCCTTTCGTTCGAACTAGATCTTGTTAGATGCCCACTTTGTTCGAACGAACTCTCGTTCGAACGACCTCGTTCGAACGAGACTTCTAACGAGTTGACAGATTGGCCTTTTTGGCCTGATTTGATTTCTAATGTCCCGTAACCTTGTTTAATTGTAGAGATAACATTCCCTTGATGACTAATTAATATAGTTGGGATAATTGGGATATATTGAGGAGTAAAACATAGAAGTGTGATTGGAACCAAATGAAAATTGTGGATTAGGACGAGGGTGACTAATTACGATGTGAGAATAATTGACGATTTAGATGTTAATATTAACCGGGGATATGTGAATTACGTAACATTATAAGTTGGTATCAGAATGAGAAGTATACCACTAATAAATTATGATAATTACTAGGATGTGTGCATGCTTAGTATATTTATATGATTTTATGTGTATGACATACCCACCATACTTGCTATCACGGGAGGTTTAAGTTCGCTTAGGGCCATCTAATCTTTGTGTGTCCGGATTTAGATTGGTACCTCGAGAACATAATTCAGGGAAGGACTTATTGGGAAGTTAATAAGACTGCTGATCATGGGAGCGTAGGTATGTGCGTGACCCATGTGATGGGACTGTGTTCGCCTCCATTGTTTGTGATTGTTGTTATCTATGAACGATTCCTGAGAGATTCGGAATGCGTGATCCTTATGTACGTGATGTACCGGGATGGATAGC